>OX291560.1:19468839-20668839 GCA_946406115.1 Apoda limacodes | reverse complement strand
TGTTTAGATTGACATGTTTAAATTCGTAATATCTTTTGAATGAAATGTCCGATTTGAATAATTCGAAAAGTAATCTACAGGTATTGAAACAGTTTTGAGTATGAAATGATTTATTTGGATAAAGATAAATACAAAGTTATGGATAATATGGTCTGATTGTGGTCGGCGTTTTATCAACTTTTAAAATGTAAAATAGTTATAGTTAATTAATGACAATAGTTTTTTGTAGATATTGATATGTTCATTGATATTTTAGAACATTTTTTGTTCTATTATCAATAGTTCCCGCAGCGCATACCCTGAAAAACATTTTATGGCAAATTTTTATACACATAGGAATTATTGAAGTTTTAATAGGCATCCCCAATTTTTCTAATTATAAATATATCCTTTATTACTCGGGGATAATGAAGAATTTTAATGGTAAAAGAATTTTTGAAACCTTTCCAGTACTTTTTGAGTTTATTCGTTACAAATATACAAAAAAAAATCGGCCAAGTGCGCACGAAGGGTTCCGTTTCATCATCTATAAAAACGCCAAAAAAATCACGTTTGTTGTATGGAAGCCCCATTAAATATTTGTTTTATTTAAACTAAATATTCTATGAATGTTTCAAGCGTCTACCTGTTGCCGTTACCAATATCGAGCAAAATTGAGCGAAAAAATCACGTTAATTGTATGGGAATATTTATTTTATTCTGTTTTTTAGTGTTTGTTGTTATAGCGGCAACAGAAATATATTCTTTGTGAAAATCTAATTGTCTAACTATCACGGTTCATGAGCTACAGCCTGGTGACAGACGGACGGACGGACAGCATAGTCTTAACAAACTTAACAAATCTTTCCTTTTTACAATATAAGTGTAGAATAACTATTTAAGCAATAGCAGTATCCAGTTTCCCCCAGGTGATATTTATACCTATAACCTTTGTTTGATAACTTCCACTTTTATTCTTATTTTGTAATCCGTCAAAATTTTGTACAATGTACAACAATGTAATTTATTTACTTTCTTTATTATTTTACCGCAACACCAACTTAGCTTTGTCCTTATACGTTCCAACCCTAATAGCTTTATATTTTCTGTCTAAACGTCAGTGAGTGACGGGCTTATTACCATGTCATCAGCTTGCGATGAAATAATAATATATTGCATAATACATAAATGTAGAAATAAAGAAATAAATGTAGATAAACCCTAATTTGTGTATCTACATACTGAACCAAAAAAACGGATTATATTCGGATGATTACTTTTGTACTCGAGCCAGTACTCGAACCTGCTACCCTTACATTCCAGGAAAGCGCTGATGAAAATCCCAACTAATTGCTCTCGAAATACGCTCGTTACGAACGTCGCATACAACTCCTAGTGACTTATACGGTCTTCATAGAATTTAGAAATACAATAAAAATATACATCCTACTAATATTATAAATGTGAAAGTTTGTCTGTACGGATGGATGTTTGTTACTCTTTCACGCTTCAACCACAGGACGGATCGGGATGAAACTTGGCATACATATAGGTTAGGTCCTGGAATAGCATATAGGCTACTTTTTATCCCGAAATTCCCGCGGGAATAACTATAACCGAGCTTAAACGAACTATAGCTATAGCTACAGCTTGATATAGCAAACTTCATTAGTGTAATTAAGGAGTAAATCACAGTCGCCGATAACGGAATTTAGGGCGGGCTAATTAAGGAGTAAATCACAGTATTAATACTGTGATTAAATAAAGGAGTCCCACGCCGATAACCGAATTTAGGGCGGGCGGAGCCGCTGGGAAAGTCTAGTACATAGAAATAATCTTTTTTGTGTATCCTGAAGGTCTTAGAAGAAAATATATTATACATGCCATATCTATCATCTATCATCATCATCAATATAAATAAATACTTTCATAGCAAAGATGCAGGTAATAGATATAGATATAATATAAAATATAGATTATTATTGTTTGTATATTGTATATTTTAAATCTATGAAGATTTTGTGTGTTTGTAAGATTTATGTACTACGACTTTATAATATAAAAGTTTTGAAATGAACTTGTACACTAACCGTCTTATTTTTCAGGGACACTTTGAAAGTACTAAGATGGAAGTAAATGAAAGGAGAAGAACGATGGGTGCGTGAACCAAAATGGCGGAAGGCAATGCCCCGAAGATACGTTGGAGAGTTCTCCTATGTGGTCTGGTGCTAAGCTACGTGGTGGAACCGTCGGGCTGTGCTGATGAGACCGAAGATTTGGGTGAGCGCTGGGAATTGATAAATCTAGTGTACTGTATATCGTCATCTCGTCCCAACGTCGCGCATCTTAGTCAGAGTCGTAGAAAGCCGATGGGTAAAAGCGTGGACACCTATGGGGGAGGCCTTAGCTCAGCAGAAAACGTCTTACGGCTTACACGACAAACCCATTTCCCAAGGTTCACAATATTTCAAATCAGAGAACTAAATGTCAATTTAAGTCTGTACAAGTTTCAAGACAGTCATGTACCTAATCCTAATCTAATACTAAAAGGTGTAAAATATTATAAGACAATACTTCTAAGCTGCCAGCATTTGAAAGCCTCTGCTCTCTTTTCCACTTTTTCCTTTTTCTTTTCGTTCACGTTTTACGGCAGCCATATTTGAAATGCAAATGCGAGAATATGACTTCTGCAAGTCTTTGAACGAACTTTATTTTAAAGTGTCATGAAATACTTATTTCCTTACTTTTATTGTTTTTATTCGTATTCTTTTTGTTTCAGAGAATATTAGCAGAAATGACTGGCAGTTAACCTTTTTCAAATCTTTATTTTTTATTTGCCTCGTTGTTTTTCTTTCTGTCAATTTTGACCTACTTCTTGTAATTGGACAGTGTTGCAATTTTATATGCTCTTTGGGTTTACTTGAAAATGCAATATTAAACAAATTAGGGTGTGGTTTTGTCGTGGACACGGCCGTGTGTGCACGTAAATACGTGTACGTAACGGGTTCCTATCTTGCGTCCCAGCTGCAGATGTATTGTATGATATGTTCCGAGCATCGTTTAACTTCGTCATATGGTGTTTCATAGATATCACTGGACTGTTCTTGAGAAACTCTTTCTAATTATATACGATCTCCATATTGTGATTCGACCTTTTTAAAGAGTATAGGCCGACATTGCAAAATTTATTATTTTTTTTACTTTAAAGCCAAATAAATTCACTGTAAATAGTTTACACTGATGTATTACATACGCGATCGATTGATCTTGACGAGAGCTGACCATTGTAACTCAAACAAACTAGTATCTTTATACCTAACGGTAATTATCTTACCTTAAAATGATGGCACTTCCCATGCGCGATGCTTTACAGTTCTCACTTAATGTAAAGAATTCTTTGCTCCTTTACACATCAAGTGGTTTAATTAAATTTATCAACACCAGAATGTATCCTCGTCAGTCTTCTGAATTGCTTCCCACTATGGAACAAAATTTGAAGAGTACTTACGTCAAAAATGTTGTCTATATTTGCACCAAATTTTTCAAGTAATTTTTCAAACCTTAAGTAGGTTTAAGTTTTAGGAATCAGGAATTAAAGTTTTTGTTAGGAAGACAATTAATTGGTTACTTCATCAAACTTATTGAGATAATATTTAGTGCACTGGGCCAGCTAAAAAGAGTCTTGTATGTGTTTTGTAAAAAAAATGTTTTTTATACATATATATTTTGTTCTATTGATTTGAATGCTTTGAATCTATAGCAAAGTAGATAGATAGATGTAAGTAAGTAGATATATTCATTTAATACGTTTCAAACACTTATTTTCCAATATACAGTATGGTTATTGTTTGACTTAGCTCGGACTTCAACCACTGTCGCTTTTGATCTTTTCATAGTTTGTATTTGACTTATGTATATTGTGTATTGAAAATTGTTTTGTACTTTGTATTTGTAAAACATTCGAAAAGCAGAGAATTATACATTCAAAATCATATATACTATGGATAAAAGATTATATACTATGGATGCTTATTTATAACACTAGGGATATAATTCGCATGTTGCCAACCTTTTAAAATCTAATCACATCCTACTTAAAGAAAAAGTCGATGGGGATTGGGAGTTTATGTCCCAATCTAAGCGTTCGTGGGAGGAAATTTCTCTGAAACCGCACTGTACATGACCATTTAGGTTCTAAGTTGTAAGGAAGAATTACCTGCCAATGAGAAACGGTGTTTAAGGTAAACAAATCAAGGTTTTAGTTTAAAAAAAACAAACATTGCATAAAATACACCTCTTTTAATGTTGGTGTTGCCTCAGCAGTTGTTTGTCCCCAATACCTAATAGTGTATAGATATATGTATATACAGGCTTCTTCTTAGAGAAGAAAGGCTTAGGGTATAGTCCACCGCGCTGGCCCACTGCGATTTAGTAGACGTTATCGATCTAGTGGCCATTTGACTGACAGAATTCATTAGGCTTAATAACTGCAGTCACATCATATTATTATAATAATAACCAGTACCGAAGTATTATCATGCCCTCCGAAGCACGGAGGAGCTCAGAAAAATGTGTCATTAGACGGTAACCCATCCAATGACTGACCACGCCAAACGTATCTTAATTTCGTAAATAATCTGTCTGATAGACAAAAAAAAACTGGGCCACGAGCGTTCATAATATTTCACATTAATTTGTTAGCCAAGACCATATATAATATAAAATATACCAAAGTAATTACGATAATATGTGTGATTTTCTTTTTCTTTACTGAGTATCCTCTGCAATTTTATTTTAGTTCAGGACAGTGTTATCTGTTTCCTCTGAAAAGCTTTAAATAAAAACAAGATTGTTGCAATGAGTTTTCCAATAACAGTGAAATCTAACTTCTAAGAATGCTGCAAAAATAAACTTAAGGTAAATCCTAAAGAGTATTATGAATATAAACATTGATATACAAATAATTCTTTGGAATTAAGTCTAAGACGAATCAGTGTTGCCAAGTCAGATTTTCAAAGATCACCACTAAAAAGCTGAAATATCTAGATTTTATGAAAAAATAATTTTAACAATAAATTACAGCAGCGTCGGCAATAAAAACCGATTCTAGTTTATGTCACACTAGATGGAGGATGGATAAAAGTAGCCTGTAACAGTCCGAATATTAATTACAACTCCTTTGGGGATCTAATGATCATGACATTATTTCTGATCTGATTGAAAACTCTTTTCACCTTATTGAAACAAGATAATAAGGGGATAGATAGGTGTAACAATAGAGCTGGGACAAATCCCACTCTTCAATCAGTTTTCTGTTCCAACAATGTTTTGAAAATTCAAAGACACAAACAGTACAATTTAGTTGCCAACTCAATCCACAAATTTTGGCCAATTTTTTTAACAGAGCCAAAAAACGGTTTTTTGCTTTTAATTCGATTATCTCCGATGTTAATAATCCGAACGATGTAATTTTGTGACATGTTATAGATAATAAAGCTTTTTAATTCAACTCAGCGTTTTTTGCATCATAATCCCCCCCCCATTGCATTATTGCAAGTGAAAATTGGTTCTAGCTTAGTTTTACAATAAGCTTTCAGTAAGTTTTACTAAGCATAAACCAAGCAACTAACTTACTTGACTTTATTTGAGGCGCTGAGAAAAACTAAAAACATGTAACTTACGACTTACTTGACTTTAGCTTGGGTTAATTTTAAGTTTTCAGATAAATCAATATGAATTTACCTACGATTCTAGTTAAGTAACTTTACAACTGACTTGATTGGAAGCAATGGACGCTTTCTGAATAAGATGATAAGAAAGCTAGCTAGTCAAATGTCAAAACCCGAGCAATATGCATAAAACTAAAAATCAGACAATATGATACTTAACTTTAAAAGAAACCTACCAAGTGCGGGTTCCATATACTTCGTTTCCGTAACTTGTTATATGTAGATAGTTCTTTCATCATGAGATCAACTCGCACAGGTTTATTCCTGAATAATCAGTTTTTGGCTGTTTTTCCTATATTTATAATGTATCTTGCATTTTACTAAATTTTGTGATTCTAGGTCAAAGAGATGTACCCCATAGGTTTTAATTTATTTTTGTCACAATATTCGACAAAAATAACCGTAAAAATTGCCCAAATTTTTTTATTGCATTGACTTAGAAGCATAATTTTTTACAACTTTAGATGACCATAGACTTCTGATATTCATTTCAAGTAGATGAAAAGTACTTTGACATATTTATTACTATGAGAAATTAACATAATTCAAGATATTTTATGTAAAAAAACGAAATGCAATCCTATGCCAATGTTTCAGTACTTAATTTTTTTATATCTTAGTGGTAAACAAGCTTACGGTCCACCTGATGGTAAGCGGTCAGCGTAGCCTATGGACGCTGGCACCACCAGGGGTATCTCACGCGCGTTGCCGACCCTTCAAATAACTTCTTTCTTGAAGAACCCCATACTGTAGTCCTTAGAGAAAACCTTGGCAGGGAGCTCATTCCACAACCCCAGCGTTCGCGACAGGAAGTTTCTCTAAAGCCGCACTGTAGGCGACCATTTCGGTTCTAAAGTGTGAGAATGAATTCCCTGCCGATGCGGAGCGATGCGATGGTAAAAAGTAGCCGTGGGCATCATATCGAACAATTCCTCAGAACACATCCCATTGTACAAGCGGTAGAACACACACAGGGGGGCAAAGTCTCTCCTCGGACTTAATACGGCTTGTGAGTTTGGGATCGTCGATTATTTTCACAGCCCATGGTTGAACCGAGTCATAAAGGCCAAGCTGGTATCCGGGTGCATCCGCCCAGAGATGGCAGCAGTATTCCATATGGGCCAGACTTGCGACTTGTAAAGCAGCAACCTGTGCCCCGAGATTAAGTACTGCTTCGCTCTATTGAGTACACCAAGTTTTTTGAACGCCAGCTTCACCTTGTCTTGCAAATTTTTTGAGAACTGATCATCGCTGGAGATGTCATCACCAAGGATTCCAATGCTCTTGAAGATGGAGAGGAGGGTGTTCCGGAGTTGTGGGAACCCAGTAAAAGGGGGTTATATGAGCGGTGGGCGCGCAGAATTGTATCTTCGTAGGGTTAATTAGGATCAAGTTTTCCCATCCCCAGTCAGACTTTAGATAGAGTGGTTGTGATTGGAGACACAAGTTCTCCGCGCTTTTCCTTCACATCGGAACGAGTGATGTTTTCACGGTCCGTGTAATAAATGTCTCTAGTGATGTCATCTGCATAGCAATGTATGTTGTTTATGTCTAACACGTCATTGATATGCAGTAGAAACAGCGTGGGAGACAGTACAGAGCCTTGCGGGACACTGGGATTATTACACATGTTATCAGAACAACTACCATCAACTACGACTCGTATGCGTCTGCCGGACAAATAGCTAGCCACCCATTTGCAAAAACTCTCGGGCACTCCGTATGATGGCAACTCCGGTGCCAGACCCGATCGAACACCTTCGCTATGACCAGGTTTTATGCCAACGCTTCCCTTTGAATCTTAACGGCTAGTACCCATACCCATCGGTGTATGAGATACACTATAAGGTCACCGGTCGAGCGACAGTGGCGAAAGCCATATTGACGGTCGCTGACCAGGTCGTGTTTTATTAAGCAACCTAGGAGTTGCGTGTTGATTATACGCTCCATCACCTTAAAGAGAAGAGCGATAATAGCCATAAACCTGTAATTCGATGGATCTGATCTATCACCCTTTTTGGGCACCGGGTGCATATTCGCAGTCTTCCATGAAGACGGAAATTGCCTAGTATAGTAACCTTGAATAAAATCAACTATTATACCACACTACGCTTAAATCGAGTATCTTAATACAAATAATTATTTATTTATTTATATTCTTTATTGAACTCCAAAAGTGTACAAAAGGTGGCCTTAATGCTAACAGCACTTTCTACCAGTCAACCTACAAATGTTCAAAAAAACGGGTACTATTATACCACACTACGATGAAATCAAGTATCTTAATACAAATAATTATTTATTTATTTGTTTATATTTTTATTGAACTCCAAAAGTGTACAAAAGGTGGACTTAATGCTAACAGCACTTTCTACCAGTCAACCTACAAATGTTCAAAAAAAAGGCTCGGTAGGTGCAAACGAAAAAAGATATTTACATATATACCTGCGTATAATGTACATTATATACTTAATTACATAAATTAATCCATACATACATACATTCATACACATACACCTATACATATAATACATATATCTATACGAATACATACATAAATTTGAGTGTAAAAGGATGATAATAAATATTGTACGAAATGTCAGGCAAATCGGGGAAACGATTTAGAAAGAACAATTGTTACAGATTGTACTAAATAATTCGAAAGAAAAGTTATGATGAGGATGAAAGGAAGTGATTTTGAACAAGCCGTTTGAAAGAATCGCGTGATGTAGCCTTTCTGATAGACTTAGGAAGATTATTCCAAAGTCTAACAGCTGCAATGGCAAAAGAATTAATCAAAAAACCACTACAATGTAGTGGGGTACTAAGTAATAAGTTAGAGGAAGAGCGATGATGTTTTTCATGAGTATCGGAAAGGAAATGATAATTAGTTTTAGGATAAATGGGTGTTTTAGGGTTAAAAGGGATAGAGTAAAGGAGACAGAGTTTAATAATAATTATACAAAACTAAAAACAAGCAAGTTGTCAACCAATTCAGAAATCAACCATGATGCGGTATTGATGATTGTTTTTATCTTTGTGATGACAACGCTCTTAAATTATAAGGAAATATGAGATGTTTTTGATATAAAAATATGCATCAAATTAATACCAATCCAACGGTGTAAAAAAAATATTCGAAAAAAGTTAAGACACTTGAATTAAGCTGTCTGCAGCCGAACTATTTACGTTGCAGTTAGTTTGTTGTGAAGAATGAAGGTTGTTTCATTAAATAGGTTTTTGCTAGCTGCGTTTCCATATTTTAGTACTTACTGAATTTCTCAACAATAAAGTGAAAACGCAAATAATGTAAAATTTAGTTGATTTTGTGCCAGTGTCGACTATGGACGTGGAGGCGGTGGTGGGGCGGACTGCCTCGTTGCCGTGCGATATCGAACCTGACACCAACGAGGACAGGGTCTATATGGTGCTGTGGTTCAGACACGCGGGAGGGAAACCATTGTATAGGTTAGTATTATTTAAGTGCAATACTAATTTCAATATTTTTTAAACCGACTACGGCGAAGACAAAATGTTTTTGACCGGTTTCTATGTATGTGTTCATCTAAGCATTGTATTGTCTACTATAGAACGGACGCGAAGCAGGAAGAATTTAGTTTAATAACCGGTCACTATTTGTCTCTGTTGCACGCGCGTAGATTATTTGCCGTCGCGCTCGCACTGATGCGATGACCCACCGCTGTCATCAGAATTTACTACTATTTCACCACTGAACACAGGCTAAAAAGTAAAAGGTCAATGTACGAAATTCTTTGTGCTTCGCGTTCGTGCTGTACCTGTAATTATTTGATAGATGAGGTATCGTTACTACAGAAGAGTCCGGCAATACCACTAGTTATCCTGTATTATTTGTAAATGAGCCATGTTGGATATCAAATGAAAGAGCTAAATAAGCACATTTCAAAAATAAATTTTGTTTTTAGCTACTTTGTTTGCATTAGCTCTATATATAAGTTAACTAGCCTTTGCCAGCTCCGCACGCCCTAATTTCGGTTTTAAACTTGGGATTTCTTTTTTTGACGTTCATAAGCTTTCACCTTGCCAAATTTCGGCAAAGAAATCGGTTTAGCGGTTTAGCCCTGAAAAGGTAATAGAAAGACAGAGACACTTTTGCAACACGCACTAAGTTAGAGTTCCGTAGAATGAGAGTTATTGCCGATATTTTAATATTTGAAGACCAATGTTGTTCAAACTCCCCACACCCCCAAGCGCCGTCCACTGCAATGCGTTATTCGAACGTAACAATTTTATTAATTTATTATAAAGCATTTTATGATTTTATTGATCCACAAATTTACATAGTTAATTAGCTTATATTTACTATCTGTTTTAAACAACTAACAAATTCATTTAAGTAATTGTCAATGAAATTTGTACGAAATTTTTACTTATCCAAGTTAACTTCTATAGCCTACTTAGCTGTGATAGTTTTCCATTTAAATATGTATCATACTGCCGCGTCATTTAATACATATCCAGAAAGAACCGTTTACCATTAGTGAACATTTAACAATTATTAGCACTTTAAATCTTTTCACACACCCGCAATATTTTTGAACGATATTATTTTACCACTATTCCCATTGGTGGATATATATAACTTTCAGATAAAGTTTCAGAACCACATTTAATTTAGTTTTAAAAATAAAAATTTGCTCCCAATTCAATTTAGTAAGTTAATTTAAAACTGTGAGCCGTCAGAAACATTTTTCTTAAGTCTGTGTATAATAATTTCAAGAATAAAAGGATTGAAGCAAAACCCCTCTAGATACTGAAAGGTTGCTAATGAATCATGACATTGAGCAAAATGTAATTTATGATGAGATGAGGGCTTCAGTGAAGAAACTGCCATTGTATTAAATTAAAAACTTTATGAATTAAAAATGTACCGTCGCGTTAATTGTTATTCTTGGACAAAATGTTTTAAATTATACTTACCTATCTATCTATCTCAATCTATGTTAATGCATATTGTCGACCAGTTGATAGGTATTATGTTAAGAGTATTCGAGGTTGCTGGTTTTAAGTATGGCCGTGAAACTAGTCGACTCTGTGGCTCAGTAGGTAATGTCCCGACTGCTGAATCGTAGGTCGTGAGTTTGATTACCTCACAAGACTAACATTTATTATTTGTGTTTGTCTTGATACAGGATGTTATCTATGTTTAATGTATTATATGTATGTACTTGCAAAATAAAAAAGATTAGATATATACATATTTATAGCATTTGTATAAGTTATCTGGTATCCATAACTCAAGCTTTGCTTAGTTTGGGACCAGACGGCGCTGTGTGTAATGTCCAAAAATAGTTTTATTTATTTATTACACACACATATTTTATTTTCCCCCTACTTCCACCACAATCTCTTCCAGAGAGAGAAAGCAACATATGTACGTTACTAACCAGCCATTATATCATTTATCGCCATATTTGTCGCACTTGAGTTTACATATTATGCTTTCGGTCAGTGTCGGATGATTACTACTTAAGCCAATCGAAATCGGTAAATTACTTACAAATCGGTTTAGTAGTTTTAAACGTCATTTGCAGACGAACAGACAAATATAATTACAAGGGTTTTAAATTGAATATCTCCAGTGTTTACAGTTTTATTAAATCAAGTACGTTCAGATAATATAGACATAAAAATATATAAAATATATATATACCCGTGGCATTAGGGAACATCAACCGAGCGCAACGGAACATGCAATTTCCACACTCCGTTAGCGAAACGTGACTAACGAAGCGTGCCTTATTCCAAAATCGATTATCGGCAACCTTCGAAATTATGTCGAACATTATGTCATAGTTATATAATAAAAGTTTACATATGTCGTGAAGACTCTAAACATATAGTTCTAGTTAACTCATGGACTGGGTTCTCGTAGACCTATGCAAAACCTACTACATACATCACGTGGTGTTTACCAGTTTAGCCCAAGTTTATATACATGGTGAATATCGCTCCGTAGCGCTATTTATAAAGGGAGGTTTATGCGCCACTAGCATTAGAAAAATAGAACAGGCCGTATGTTTAGGTTTAAATTAAACGTTAGCAATCCACTGATTGTTGGTTTCTACTGGAGTTTAAATTATGGTTTACGAGTTCTGACTTGATGGTAATAATCCGTTTCGTTCTTAGTATTAAATCGATAATAGTAGATTGAATCCGTAAATATACAAAAATTATATTTTAAAGGTCGCAATCGATACCTTTGTGAAGTAACGCCAGTTGTCTCTCATCCCATAGTCGATTATTGCGCTAAACGTTCGAATCGAATCAAAATTTCTGCATTTTTAAACCTGCAAATAGTTTTCTTAAAAATTATTCAAAATATTTTTAATTTTATCAGAAGTGTTCGAAATGTGAAACACTTCTTTCAGCACTAGACGTGCGAAAACGACGAATCCTATAATTACTAAGCATATGGTCTGAAAGACTTGATTTTACTCTTTAAAAGTTGTGGCACTCAAGTTAAGTTTGAATTTTGGGATGTTTATTACTCAATCACGCTTCAACCACTGGATGGATGACATTGAAACTTTGCACACACATAGGTAAAGTCCTGGAATAGGACATAGGCTACTTTTAATCCCGAAAAATTCAAATTTTCGCGCGGAAATAACTTTAACCAAACTTTAACGAACTATATAGCTACAGTTATAGCAAACTTCATTAGCATAATTAAGAAGTTAACGTAGAAATTCCACGCCGATAACAGAATTTAGGGCGGGCAGAGAAATCAAGTAAGATATAAGTAACGAGATCTATAACTAGATGTTATGGGTACACAAACTTGTTCTAAAAGTCAATGCCCACCCATTCCTGCTTACGTCTTATAAATCAGCAGGAACTGGAATTAGGGTGTCTGATTCTGTCCCAGGTCATTTATTTTAGCATTTATATAGCTGATAATTTACGACGTATCTGACATTTACAAATTTACGACGTATAGGACATATATAAATTGACGACGTAAGGCCCATATATAAATGTACGACGTATGGGACATATATAAATTTACAACGTATGGCCCATACATAAATTTACGATGTATGGGACATATATAAAATACGACGTATGAGACCAGATACACTGCATCAAAAGCAATGTGGTGACGATAGGCTCACCACCTGTCACGCAGGACTATGTTGGTGACAAAGACTGTCCACCACATTATGATGTTAGTGTGCATCCAGCCACTAGTCCCCCCTTCTAGTGATAAATACCGTAAAGATCTACACATATATGTTTAAAAATAATTACTTCAAAATAAATTTGTGTTGAAAATACGTATCAATCTGTCAAAATGTAAACAGCAAGACAATAATCTCGTTGAAATAGGGGATTTCAACCATGTAACAACCCTTTGCGCAAAAAATAAAGCAGGCTTACCCCGTGCTTAGTGAATATTGGACCGGTCGTAACATCTCATTAGGCCCCGCATGCGAGTGAGGGATCATTTCGTTAGGGGATTACCTCCGATAGGCTTCACCGAATCTAAGCTTATGTGCCGCTGAGCTTGCGTTATGTGCCGCTGAGCTTGCGTTAACGACGGGAGCCTAAGGATTTTCTCTTGTGGAATGTTGAAGATTCATTCTTAGAGAATTAATCGTGTCCAGTGTACATTTTATATTAAGGATATAATATAAGAATAATAAATTTTAAATAGATCTTTTTACGATATGATATTTGGATATAAAACTTATTTTTTAATGTATGTTTAGCTAGATTTGCCCCGCTTTTGTGTTCGCCGAAAAACCTATTAATCAACACAAAAGTATGGAGTTAACTTTTTTTGTTTGTATTTAAAAATGTCAATAAATTACAAACATTTGAAACTTCCTCTTGAAATAGTCTGTTTATTGATAAAACTCTTATAAATTTCGTCAAGTAAGTCAAGAAAATCTTGCAAACATAGTCAGTCGATACGGGGGACTTTGCTTTATACCTACTATGTAATGATTTGGTTTCAAATATCCTAAAATGTTTAAAATCTTTCACATATAATAATAGTGGGATATATTATATGACATACGGCTATATCAGAGACGCTTCTCTCTTATCAATGAACACATAACTCTATCACTAGACACAGATTGTGTGTATCATAAAGTTGAGCCGTTACTGTTCCCTTATATCTAATGTTAGATTATCTCTAGCTAATAAAAACAGACGTTGTGAGTAAATGGTGCGGAATATGAGCCAAGAAATATTGAAAGGTCTTAGAGCTACGTCACAGTTCAGTCACCGCCGCGCCGTCTGTTGGTGATATTGAATCGTATTTCGGTTTTAAGTTCATCGTAGCTGTTTCAAATTTATTTTTTTAATATTTTTGTATCTCTTACGTGCATAGGTTTACCAATTTTATATGTATTTGGCGAAAGATGATAAAACCGCGTTTTAAGTTGCAAATTTTTATATTCCACATTTAACGAAAGAATCTAATTTAGATTTACCTGTTAGACTTAATAAATAAATCTATTTCATGGCGACAGCTTCAAAATGTTCCTATAAGCAATTATATAATTGTAAAAACAATGATATGATATTTTACAGTTGTGTTATAAGTTTAACAGTTTTAATAATATTATAAATTAATAAGGCGAATATCTTTGTACTTACATGATAAACCAAAAATAAATAATGTTACATTTTTAACAGTTTTGACGTCCGAGGCAGGAGTTTCAATAAAGCTCTTCACTGGTCAGACCCTATGGCCTTCGGTCGGCGAGCATACTTCGTCACGATGACCCGACCTTCGTCCCTCACCGTGGACGCCGTCCAGCTAGATGATGAGGGCATTTACCGATGCCGGGTTGACTTCAAAAACTCACCAACCAGGAATTTTCAAATCCGCCTTAACGTTATCGGTAAATAAGTTGTTATAATGGTATAGTTATACATTTTTTTGGCGGATATATGTTATGGAACTGTATTGGGGTTGCAGAAATGGTTTTTCATTTTTTGTTTCTCGAATATCTCAAGAATTTATTAATTATAAATTAGACTGATAGATGAAATCAATTGAATCAAATGACAAATTTTTAGTTACCATAAATTGCACTTATTAATAAACATATCAGCAACAAACAATTAATTAAACAAACTATATTTGTTTGGTCTATATAAAAAGAAATAGTAGGTTAATACGTAACTTTTCGATAATTATTTGATCTCTACCAGTTCCCAACTGTACAAGTCTTTAATTAATTAAATAAAAACATTGTAAAGTTAAATAAAAAAAATTACTAGTGCATTTTAGATTACTTATTTAGGTACTTGTTAAACTAATCAAACATTTTACTACCAACTGAAACGAAAAATGTCTTTTACACCAAAAAAACTTTAATATTATTAACATCACAATGTTTAAATTAAACAAATACTAATTATTTTTCAATTTTGTTTAGTCACTTAGCGCATGGAATTCATTTTTCGAGGTGTTGAGTTTTTTTCCCCGTCTCGATTAAAGACAAATCCCTCAGGAATACTTGCCTCGAGAATTCTCGAGCAGAAACCCTTAACTGTATACATAAATTAAAAATAACCTTAGGGCAAACGCTCACGGTTATTTTTTGTAATGATACAGACGCGCATTTCTTAAACGCGCTTGTATTGCGTTTGCATGGCTACAAATGACTTTGCAGGTTTGGATCGCAACCGCCGTGTTACAAAAAGTAGCCGTGGGCGACCTCCCTTAAATCATATTAGAAATAAAATGCTTGAAATTATATACATAGCATCTATGACAATTATAAATTAAGTATTTTAATTTTTTATGAACCAATAAGATGGCAAACAATCTAACGGCCCACCTAATCAGCCGCCAGTCACCGCGGCCTGCTTGAATAATATTTTACGATTTTCTTGACAGTGCCACCACATCAGCTGCTGTTGTATGACGAGGCAGGCAGAGACGTCGGAGGGGTCGTGGGTCCACTAGAAGAAGGGGGGAACTTCACGCTCCTCTGTGAGCTAAGAGGAGGTAAATTATAATAAACTATAACTATATTAAAACGCAGTAAACTTTTAAATACTATATTCTGATTTTTTTCTTTTCGGACTATATTTATGAATACTCTTCAAATGTACTTTGTCATGCATTGTGTAACCAGAATATCTGCAGGTCGGCCTCAACCTATGTTGACGTGGATGATAAACAACACGACAATAGACCACACCATCATAGAAAACGATGGCAAAATCATAATCAGTAGAATAAGTGTAAGCGGTGCCGAGAGGAGCTGGCTGAACTCTACAGTGAGGTGCCAGGCTAATAACACCCCCTTGTTAAGTCCGCACGAGAGGACCGCCAGAATAGAAATGCATTGTAAGTAACCGTTTATAAGTCAGATACTTAATGCCTATTGTTCTGTAACATAGTATAAGAAAAATAGTAATGCCTATTGTCCTGGACCATAGTATAAGAAGAATAGTAAAGTATTTAAGCGCAATAGTTACGCTTCAATACAAGCGCGCCCGACTGCGCTATCTGTACTCACACTTCTACATAATCATATGCTACAGATCGGCTCGCCCACTATGTCTCCAATACGTTGATAGTTATTTTCAAGTGCGGGCCGAATTAAAATACTGTGCTCTTTCTACTATTCTGCATTTCTTTTTGTATACCACTAAGGTGGGATACAAGCACACGGCTTGCCTGATGTTAAGCAGTTACTTTAGCCTATGGACATTTAAAAAAAAAAAGATACAAATAGTTGTAGTTCTAGAAATTCTGATAGAAAAAGGCAGTTGCTCAGTTTTTTTTATCGCGATAAAAGACTTAATTTTTCTGAGAAAATATAATGTGACTATGGTGTTGCCATTTCCCGTAAAAAACCTTGGTGAGGTAAAACAAAGAAACATTTTTCGCAATGTCTCTTGTTTCATTAAACTGATTTGCATAGGTTTATAATTTAACGGTCGGTTGGTCGGTATGGTTTTTTATTTAAAAAAAATGCGTCAGTCTGTGTTTCTTGCAGTACGGCCTACGTCAGTCATGATCACCAACAAGCCAGGGACTATGTCAGCGGACGTAGATATTGTTCTGGTGTGTGTGGTCCATGGGAGTAGACCATCAGCCCTGATTACATGGTTTCGTGAGAACCGAAAATATATTAGAGGAAAGGTAAGATAAAGTATTTTTCATAGCTTAGAAATATAAACATTTGACGCTACCACATATAAAACACAAGACAATTTTATTATATGAGTAACACAAAAACTAAATAAGTTGTTTAAATATCTTAACATGTCATATATGTATTGAACTTCCTCGTAGTCTAGTTGGTAGTGTGGCCAGCTGCTGTGCAGAGGGTGCGGGTTCGATTCCCTCACTGGACAAACATTTATGTCAAAATATAAACATTTGTGTTGAGTCTGGGTGTATTTGTATTTACAAAAAAAGTAATATTTATGTATTTGTATCCGCCTTCTGGTACCCATAACACATTTTGCTTATTTTGGGACCAGACAGCGTTGTGTGTAATGTCCAAAAATATATATTTTATTATTATTTTTTCTATTTTATGGTTATTTTTCATACCGCATTTGTTATCTATCCTAAAGCATGGAATATTTTAATAAATGTATATGAATTAGGTTTGCCCATAAAGCAAAATATGTTTTATTCCACGTTATTATAGTGTTATTATAATTAAAAAGAATTTAACAAATTGCGTGTCGAGGGAAATGGCGCGACTAACATAAATTCTGTTAAATTAACCATTGTGTCGTAATCTCTATTCAAGGGCATGGGATTACCACATAATAAGGTACTCCCATTATAATTAATTAAAACACAAACTAAACATGTAAGTAAAATTATATTATCTGTGTTTCAATAGGATATTTTATAAACTCACCAATGCTGGTTTATTACCAGAGTAAAATAAATATTAGCTTATTTTGGCAGTGACATAAGTTTTACGAATTTTATATTATTGGACGTACTTAAGCAAAACCAGATCCAACTGACACAATACCGGTTTTGAGAATAATGTAGTTTTGTTTAAATAGTGTGGTGAAAAACAAGCAGCTTGTGTTTCTTATAACCCATTTTTTCCATTTTGTAAGAAATTATACGTTTTATCTATTTACGGATGATTTTTGACAGTTCAGGAAATATATTGTCGGGTACAAGTGAAAATAAATATAAATGCAGGGTGCATTATATATTTTATTTGGAAAAGTTGTTGACCCTACTAATTTTATTATGTCTTGCGTAGTAGAATTTATTACTAGAAAACTTGCAAGTTAATTAAGTTAAAAATAAAATAAAATATATTTGGACATTACAAACAGCGGCGTCTGGCCCTAAAGTAAGCAAAGCTTGTGTTATGGATACCAGACAACGTATACAAATACATATATTAATTTTTTTTTGTAAATACATACATATCATACATAATTACACCCAGACTCAAGACAAACACAAATGTTTATTACATAAATGTTTGTCCTGTGCGGGAATCGAACTCACACCACGACACAGCAGTCGGCCACACTACCAACTAGGCTGCGAGGGAGTAACTCAAGTACTACATACTACTATATCTTCTAACTTCTTCTTTCTCAACTTCGAAATTAGGTTTGCCACAAAAATCTTCCAGATCGTTCTCCGACAAGCCCTAGTTAAAACATGAGAATCTTGACGGATTAGATGTAACATGCTCTTTAAATACTTCAACTAAGCCTTCAGAACAGGTCGTTTGATCAAAGAGGTTTCATTATCTTTTTTGTTGAAGGGACAGTTTGCATACTAAGCATATTTTTTTATATTAATCTCCTTGTATTTTTAGGTTTAGGTCCTTAGGTCCGAGTGCATGAATATTTTAAATTTTTTCTTTCTTTCATGATGGATCTTAAGTATCTTAGCTTATACCCAAGATCCATCTACAGCTTTTTTTTTCTGTTAGTGATATTTTTTGAAAGATTACGGATCTTTGTAAATCTTTTAGTTAGCAAACATTTCATTTTGCAAACAAGATCTATATCGCATGGTCTCTTTGAAGAAAGGAAATTACACTGGATCATGTAACCTGGATCTTTCTTATGAATTTAAATAATCGAAATTTACAGTTTTTCGATTTCGACATTCGACAAAATTATCATAGCACTTTAATCTTTACATGGTTGCCAGAAGGTGCATTTTAAGGTCTTTCTGCATACTTATCTCAGTTTTGACAGATATGTCAGTCGGATCCAATTTTCCAATTATAAACTCAAAAAAATTACAATAAATATGGTAAGATCGCGTTAGTCGTATACTTATTATAATAACCAAAAGCAGAGTTATGTTTTTTATTGATAAAAATTAGAATTTAAATTTGTACAGCACAATGAGTACACAAACGAGACAAGTACTGTCAGCCGAATGACGATGGTGCCACAGCCTGAGGATGATGGAGCCATGATGAGGTGTCGAGCTGACAACGCCGTTCTGAGGACTGCCATGGAGGACTCCTTTAGAATGATTGTTGTCTGTAAGTATGTCCTCTTTATATATTTAAGGGTTAAGGTGCTGTGTAATAAGATTTGAAAAATGTTATTTCGTTTCAATAATTCGCTGCTTTAAATCGTCAAAAACGTATAGGAAAAATAAAAGTACTCATTTCTCTTTTCAACACCACAGCAATGAATTTGTTTACCTAAATACAACAGATAAATATGTAACAAAACTATAATTTTTTGCTTTTAAATTATTGAACTGTTTTTTGTAATAAAGTTATGTGTTTTAGTTAGGCGTAACCTTAAAAAAGCTGCAAAAAGCTGACATATTTAGGTTTCTTGTTAAAATAATTATTGATTTTATTTCAAAATATGTACATGCCTACATAGTTTGTTATGTATGAAATATGTTAAACAAAATACTTATTAATAAAATTAAAAATATTAAAAATAAAACTATTCGTTGTATAATTTTTAATTGCCATAAACAAAACATATGTACGGATTAACTAAAACTTATTGCAAAATTTACAAAAACACTATTGCAATAATAACAAAATCACTCTCTCAACTTCTAATGATTTCCACAACGCGTAGACCCACATATTGATACAAAATCATAAGTTTTTGGACTTAATGGTGCAATATTGAAAACCCAAATGCATATTTTTAACAATTATTAGTAGGAAAAGTAATACAGTAACCAAATCCATTTTTTTGCAGACAGGCCCGTGGTGGGGATGTCATTAGGGAGCACTCTGAATCCAAACGACATAAAAGAAGGCGACGATGTGTATTTCGAATGCAACATCAGAGCCAACCCTAAAGAGTATCGGATATCATGGTATCACAACGTGAGTGAGTCGATAACATTTCTCCTACATCTAACACTGATTTTGAGGTACAACGCTAAATTGTGTGATGTGCTTGTGAAATTCTTCTCAATAAAAATCATAAGATGCATTTTCTCAGTGCCTATTATGTATTTAACTAGACATTAAAATAAATTCCGAATTTAAAAGATATATATAAAGGCTTTTTTTTCAGCGTAAAATTGTAATTTATTGAAAGTTTTATATGTATTATATTTGATTTCGTTACATTTAATATTTTTTCCAGTATATGTTATGTAAGTACTCGTTCCGTAATAAATACCACAGTTTGGATTTTTCGTGTCCTAGTAAGCTAAAGTTTTATTTACTTCTACTTCAAAATACTTTTTGAACCTCAAATCGAAATATGGAAAAATCATAAATTATTAACAGAATAAATATTTGTAAATAAAATTTTTATAAATCACTATTTTTTTGCCTGTATTCGTAGTCTTGTTTTTAATTGTAACCTAATATTTTTAATAAAATAAAAGTTTCGTTTAGACCAATATAAAATTACAGTAGTTTGAAATACCGTATTACAACGTCGCTGTCGCCGTATAACAAAATGTCAAGGTTCTTAAAATGCTCAACATTTTTATAGGCTGACTGTACCTATCGCTTAACTATTAAAAAACATTATGTCTAGGTGAAAAAGTAACACCAATGTATTCAAGAAGCCAATCATCAACATTGTCACGACCGACATTAACTCGACCTTTTTTTTATTTTTATTAAAGTTATACTGACTAATTACTTTTGAACCCGCTTGTAATTAATCAACATAGGAAAAGTGACTTTTAGTAACTTCGACGATCTGATTGCCTTGCTATAAAGTCCACACAGTTTAACGTCACTTTTTTTAAGCATATTAAAGTAAATGGCCAACCATCATAAAATTTGAATCGACTTTATAAGTTGTAACTTCAACCAAGTTCAGTTGGCTATAAATAAATAAAACTACTTTGCTGTGTTACTATAGTATTTTAAATATATCTTTAGGACCAACAAGTGATTCAAAACATTTCATCGGGAGTATTCATCAGTACCAAGTCTCTGGTGCTACAAAAGGTGATGAGAAGAGATGGTGGATTGTACACTTGCAGGGCTTCAAACCAAATGGGAGAGACTACCAGCCAACCAGTTTATCTAAGAGTTCAATGTTAGTAATGGACTCTGATTTCTAATTGTATTTTCACTAACATTATACTAGGCATACTTCACTTACAAGGGTCAACGAATCTACACGGTGAACTGTATAAGAGGTTTCAGACGAAAATAAAAATTGTCATACATTTTTAGTTTAACTTTGTTATATATTATAGATAAGGCGTTTATTATTTAATTTTAATATTTTAAAATAGGAATTTATACATTCTTTTTTCCATTAACAATATTTAATTTTTATTTAACTTTACGATTCAATATTTTTGATTGAAATTTTATTGTATATTGTTGTTAGTAATGGAAAGTGTAAAGTAAAATTATATTTAATATGTGAATTACATTCAAGTTATGCTAAACGATTATATGCTAAAAATGGCCTCAAATTTTAAGTTGGTCACATTATAGATAGTATAACATTGCAACATTATTGTTAAACTCGTGTAATGTAACTCTTGTACACGGTAAAAACAGATTACTTGAACAAAGGCAAATTTCTTTGTATCAAAGCCAATTCATTAACTCCAAGAAAATGATCCTCTCCCTATAGACGTAAGAGAATATTTACTTAGTAAAAGTAAAAAAAAAATCTTGAAAATATTAATTTGTACCAAGACAAAAAATATTCAATGCAATTAAACAAATGAATCGAGTCAAAGATAAGTTATTCTTTAAGTGAAAGATGTTTCGATTTCCATTAAAGATTTTTTTTGTTAGAATAAGAAATATTATTCTTTTTTCTAGCAATTAGATTTGATTAATTGATTCTTCAGAGTAGGTAATAAATGTTTCAGTTTGAGAATATGCATTGACAATAATAACAATATTAATAAATATCTGTGACTTGTATATTGTTCGAATTGATTCCTCAACGATTAATTATGAAAGTAGTCGTTAAATCATAATAATTCTAAATAGTGCGTTCTAGCTTAGTGTCAATAACTGTACAACACCATCTGTTGATATTATTTAGATTTATCTTAGAAAGGATTAAATTCTTGATTTTAAAGAAGTCCATCTTTTTTACTAAAATAAAATTAAATCTCAAAATAAGCATATTTATCTTAAAATTACTAACAATCTAAGAATTAAATAGTATAAGAAAGAGACAGGTGGGAATTTTATAACAAAAATGTATTTTTAATCTGAGAAAATATATTTTTGGAATAACTAAATATTTTGAGAAAGTACTCCGTCTTGTTAAGAGAAATCCTTTTTATCTGTGTAGCGCTAACAATAGTGACATAATTATGTATGTATGACGTCACTTGACGTCACGGTTTTTATTGACATATGTATATAGCAAGAAAGAGTTAACCAGTGGCTGGAAACACACCCCTATCATAATGACAGCCGTGACAGGTGGTGAGCTCATCACTGCTACATTGCTCCTGACATAAGTGTATCTGGACTAAGGTGGGTTTATAAAATATACTCCATAAGTCATAAATAGCAGCTTTGAATTAATAGACCAGGTACAGAAAATAACAATTGCCAATGTCAAAGTCAAAGTCATTTTTTTTTATTCAAATTATGATTTTACAAACACTTTTGAATCGTCAAAGTTATGAAATATAGTTTTTTGGCTAGGTTATGAATATGAGGACCCCATTGAAGTTTGGAGTCTAGCGTTATGTATGTTATTCTAGAAAAATTATAAGAAGTACGATAAAGTAAAAAAATCAATAAATTTATTAAAAACTAAATTAAATTACGTACCAACACATAAAAAACGATGCAATAAATATTGTACAGTAAACATAAAAAATGTAAATACAACTAATAGTTTAATACCACGTAATGACTATCGTATCGTAAATATAACCAAAATAATAGTTGACTTTACTATTTTTATTTTAGTATATGTTTAATCATTCAACATTGGCCAGATTTTTTTGCGGAAAATAATAACAAAAAAAAATCAAAAGAAAAAACTAAGAAATGCTTAAATGGCAAAAACAACTTAAGAAAATACTGATTGCACATTAAATAAACTAGAGCTTACATACGTTATACTCACACATATAACAAAATAACTATTTCTGCAATATGTTTTCTATTAAACATCACAAAACTCGCTTGTCTTAAAATAACATAAAACACGCTTAGCAAATTGTATAATGTATTTTAGGAAAGTATTGCTATGTATATAGGATTACTTTTTAAGGTTGATCTAATACTGAAAACTAATATCGCGCGGTTTCTATCACTTCGCCGCTTGCTTACCTCTAGCGAGCAAGTGAGATGCGGTTATAGTAAGTGCTAGTGAGGTGGAGATACTCTTGCGTGTATGCGTTACGCGTATCAATGGGTAGCAAGTGACAGGAGCGTCAAAGTCCTAGAATGAGACTCTTAACAAAACACTTATATGAAAATAGTAAAAAGCTCAACGGCAACTTACATTCCGTTTGGACAAGACTGTAACACTTTCTTCAAATTTAGAAAAAATGCTTTTGCATATGGCAAGGTTGTTTTGTCTTGCTCATGCAAAGAAACGCATGGATTACCATACCATAGTAAATGTACTTGAAAACCATTTTTTCAAAAATTATAAATGCAAGCATGTTCTCAGGCTAGCGATTCGGCTCAAGTATGTGACACAGCCTGCAGAGGCCAAAAATATACCTATAGGTCGAAAAAGGAGGCGAGGGGGTCCAGCCAAGACAATACTACAATGAAGTAAAAGTTCCTAATTGTATCCAATTTTATATTTGAATGTTGATCTTATTATGTTGTAATTAGCGAATAATTAGGTTATTTAGGTTATTATGACAAGATAAAATTCACTAAAAGAAATTGCTTGATGCTTAAAAAAAATAAAAAGATAATGTGTTTTAACAAAAATCAATTACGAATTGATTGTGCGCTACATAGTTATTATTAGATATGCGTTAATTAAAAAAAAATCCTTTAATTAATATCGATGCGTCACGAACTTCAATTGTTGCTTAAATAATAATATTTTGAGGTAACTATTTTTCTGTGCAATAAGTTTTTTTAAGATTTTTCGATTTACAGTTATATACTAGCCTTTTATTTGTACGCGGGTAGGTACAGATAGTAATTGTAATTTGCAACAATGTACATAAGTAGATATTTGTATTTAATGAATATTAGAAGTAGGTTTAGGTTGTTCTTAGATGTAGTTATGTAATTAATTAATAATTAAAGCAAACAATGATTTTAAGTGTATTGCTAACAAGCTAATTAACCTACAGATGCGCCAGTGTGTGCACAAACGACCCCGCAGTTGATTGGCACCAGACTGGACGAGCACTTAAGGGTACGTTGCACAGTGAGCGCAGACCCTTCAGATGTCACCTTCTACTGGCAGTTCAACAACAGCGGCGAAAGCTTCCAAGTGTCACCAGCTAGATATGGTAAATGTGATAGTAACTTAAACAAATAAGTTCAGTTTTGTTTATTGTTACAGAAGACAAATATGAACAAGATAAAAAATATTATAAAAATATTTCAAAATAACGGTAAATGTTGTTATGTTATGTTATGGTGTTGCTCGCAATTTTTTTTATTTTTATTTATTTGGGTCAACAAACAGTGTTCACAATGAGTCTTATAAAATAAATAGTTATAGAATGATTTTAGTATTGTGTGTTGACGGATTGAAAATTCACATCGGAACTAAGAAAACTAGAAGTGGCTGTGAAACAGAAAATGTTCATAACTAGATTACATGTACTTATCATAAAATTAAGTATAAATAGCCACATTCAGGCTTCAGGGTGTGACAAAATATACAAAATAAGTTTAAATTAAAAAGGAAATGTGTGTAATTATATTATGTTGTGTTATGTTAGGTATTATATTTTTTTATACCACTCAGGTGGCAAACAAGCTTACGGACTGCATGACGGTAAGCAGTCACCGTAGCCTGACTTGTATTTGTTTAAACTTAGATTTAATTTATTAATAGTGCAATAGTTATAGAATTTTTAGTGTGTCCTGTTGAAATCTATTGTAGTCTTCAAAATTATCTATGGTATGAAAAATTTTTAGGTCATCGGCGTTAAGTCAGTAATTACAGAACTTTAAGCAGTTAGGCAACTCACTAATAAAGAGTGCAAATAAGAGAGAACCCAGGATTGAGCCTTGGGAACAACGTTGATCACGACTTTTTGTGCATGGTTTAATATGTATGATTTAAAATACAACTTTACTGCGAATACCGTTAAAAGCTAGCTTTTTTAATAATATTTTGTGGTCCACTCTGTCGAAGGCTTTCCGAAAGTCAGTATATATACAGTCTGTTTGCTTAAGGGCTTCTAGGTCTTCAAAGAGGTAAGTAACGTATACTAATAAATTAGTAGTTATAGAACGGCGCTTGACGAAACCATGTTGTTGTTCAATTATTTTACTGTGTAACAGAGGGTAGATGTTGTTATGAACTAATCTTTCAAAAAGCTTCGACAGACAGGACAATATTGATAAGCCATTTTACGTAATTCTTAGAGCCGTCTTTGTGAACCGGCACGATACGCGCAGATTTTCAGATGGGTGGAAATACTCCTTCTTGTAAGCAAAGTTTGAATGTAAAGGCTGACAGAGTGCTGAACCAGTACCCCTTAAAAATATTGGGGATATTCCGTCGGTTCGGTTCGTTAAGTATTGCATCTCTAGTAATTGTTATACTACTAATATTTAGGTCAGAGGTCATTTATGTCTAAATCGTCACTTACATTAGAGGGTTCAAAAATTGATTGAAAAAAATTAGAGAAGAGGTTACTTATGTCAATAGGATTATTCGCAGTTATATTTTTATAAAAGACACAATCTGGTTCGTTGTTTTCAGTTTTACGTTGTGACAGTATTTAATATTGTCACATATACTTTCTTCAACGTTGAACATGTATTCCTTCTAACATTTTTGAGATAGCTATTTAAATCTCTCCCTGTAAATGCAAAATAGATTATATTATGATTTAGTATGATTTCTTTCCATTTATTCCAACTTTTACTTTTATTTTTAAAAATATGTATAAGGGCAGGACAGAACCATTGCGGATATTTAGAACTCTTTGTTATTTTAGTGGAGTTGTGCTTTTTAACTAAGAGAAATTTACTTGATATAAGACTGTTATAGCATCTTCGGCAGTTTTTTTTTCTGGAAAAGCATGTTCTAATTAGTATTATTTAATTCTGTGTTAATCAATGAGTTGTAAGCCTTTTTAAAATTATATATTATTCGTGATTTATTCGAAATACACTTGAGAACTTTAATAACAGGTAGAAGTACATAAAAGCGTGGGTGATGCTCGTCTACCGAAATCGGCGCAAGCGTTGCGTCACAATCTTTTGTATCAGTAATAAAAATATCGAGTAACCGATTATTTTATTTTTGAACCTATTAATCTGTGAAAAATTTAGTAGTGATAAAAAAATATTGAAGTACCTATTGGAAATACTGTAATAGGTGCAAGGGATAGGCTCTTAATATGTATCACATTGAAGTCACTCGATTATAGGTATATTGTTGTCTCCTACTACAATTACGTTATTCACGCCAATGTGAATAAGTTGAAGGAAAGATAGTTAAATATTGATTCATAAACGTCAGGACTTAATTTAGGTGGGGATTTAAGCCGCGCTAATAACGCAGCAGTAATTGTGCATTCTTATCTTTAGTAACAGGTGTTCAATAAGTATTTTTATACTTAATTATTTTTTTATTGTTACCGAGTTTTGAGCTTCCATAAACATTTGAGCGTTCTAGCCAGTCGGGAAGTGATCGAATTTACGATTGCAAGATTTGACCCAAACGAACATGTGAAACTAATATAACTGTTGTAAATACATTCAATGTGTGTAGGTATAAAAGCCATCCTTGTCAAGATATGCCTATTGGTTTAGACTTTTACATAAACTTATTACTTTTGGCTTTTTACATTCAATTGCCCAAAATGCCTATAATCTCGAGGTTTTTCGATGGATTTTCCTTGACTACTAAATAATATTTTCTACCAAGGAGTTTATTGGGAACAGTGTCGAGACCGCCTGACTCTGGAATGTATGCAAGCACTTTCGAGGGTCTCGAGATGTAAGGCCAACTTGCATACATTTTTCATTTGAACTCCAGAGTCTGGCTACTCGAGGCTGTTCCCAATAAGCTCCCAGTTCTGCCCTATCTTAGCCTAGTTTGTTCCACATAAGCCCATGCGCATTGTCTGAGATAACTAAAAGCATTATATAAAATTATTCTAGATTTATTATGGGGATAGCGTTAGCATGTCTCAGTCGGAACTTGACAGAAGAAATGGAGATGTCTTAGGTTCAAATTTTAAAAATATTTTAAATTGGAACTTATTTTACTTTCTTAGTAATTTATTTTTTATTTTAGCCTTTTTTTCACCGCAAAAAAGTCAGATTAGTTGTACACATTTATACCGTCAATATAGATGAGAGTATTGGTCCTAAGTGTCCACAGGTGGTACAACCAGCGAGCTCCGGTACCGTGCCGCCAGCGAGCGGGACTACGGCGCCCTGCTCTGCAAAGCCACCAACGCAGTTGGAAAACAGAAACGACCATGTGTCTTCCAAATAGTTCCTGCAGGTAAGTAAAGGTATTATCATCACCTTGACTTTTGACCGAAGTGCTGGCTGTTTATGTTCACCATACTCACCTTATTAAGAGTGCTATCTTCAATTTCCAGTAGTAAGCATCTCTTTTTTGTGTTATAATATATAGTAAATATGTACTTACATACTTACTTACGTGTCCCTTGCAATTAGTGGACAGCATACCACGCATGACATTTATTAAAATGTTAATGTTGCTTCCTTAAATAATGGTTAAACATGTCTACCAGCTCGTCCGTCCCCGCCGAGGAACTGTACAGCAAATAGAGTCCTGAGGAACAATGAGGCGTATCTCTCTGTCAGATGTATAGCGGGATACGATGGAGGGCTGACACAACACTTTACGCTGGACGCGTTAGGGGAGACCACACGTGTGTTAGCAAATAGTACAGCTGGTGTTACAGGTAGGTACACTTGGCGATGTTACAAAAAGGAAAAACATAAATGTTAAAAAAGGGCCATGTTTGGTACAATCGACATCCGGGCTTCACCGGTTAAATTGTTACGATAAGAACGGGAGCCAAGTTCTATACAAAAACTTACAATAACAATGTAAACGTTCTTTAATTGTTACAAAAATTTTTTTTTTTACAACAAATTGTAGAACATTTTTATTCTTATTGTAAGTTATTATGGACCTTGGCACCCGATCAGATCTCAATATTTTTATCGGCAAAGCCAACAATCCAGAAATTGTCTGTACCAAACTTGGCCCTCTTCTCATATTAAGGTTTTTGTTGAGATATCATAATATTTCGAAAAGTTTTAATTGTGTTTTAATAACATGATCAAAAATACTAAGTGTTTAATTCTTTAGATTTATTTCTTTGTTTAAACCTAATTTAATCTGTCTTGATCAACCTAGATGTAAATTTTCAAGTTTCAAGTCACCTAGATAGTATAAATATGTTTGAAGAGTGAGACTGTGAACGTTCAAAAATTGATTTTTCTAGAACTCGAAAAATAACATAAAATAAGATATTGTAAATTATAAATATTATTTATGCAAAATTTCAAATCTGTAGATCTAACAGTTTTGTAGAGCCTAGTGACTCGAATGCAAGTATCGCCCTTTTTTCAAACTTGACTGACACACTACAGTTTTACACCTTCAAATCCTATCCCATACTGAAAATCGGATAAAATTCAGCGCCTTGTTTAAGCTTATAAATAAATTTATTAAGACTCAATATAAATCTACTATCTGCCAGATTCGAAAGTAACGTATGTTACCTTGGATGCTTAATAGCACTAATAAAAGTACCCCGTTTTTTATGCCTCAATGTCTGTGCATGGTTTTCTTGGTAACCACTGAAAGAATTTGTACTAATAAGCAGTGTTACAAGAATGAGGTTTAGGTCTTAGATCTAAGGTCTTTATTCAAGAGTAGCCTATAGGAAAACAACGTTCTTCAAGTCAACGTTAATGATAAGTTGGTCTTACAGATTTGGTAGTGTGGCTGAATGTGACATGGATAACTTTAGAGACTCTCGAAAAAGATGAAATATTAGCAGTTACAGCTAAGAATAGCAAAGGTTCTTCTGATCCTATTCTTTTGAGAGATTTAGTCTTCAGGGACGCTGCTAAGATGACTGGTATGTTAGTTGTTGAATTATTTCATTTGTATTTGCATATTGTGAACTGTTTAAGCGCAATTATTATTCAAAAAAAGAGTCTCAACTTGCATGTAACATTCAATGCATATAAAAAAATCACATCTGTGTTTTATATACAAAAAACACAAGAAATAAAATATTATAAAATTGTCATAAATTTGCTAGAAGCAACAACGCGCGTAGTGACCAAGTTTCCCGCTGCGGCAGCGCTGGCAGCTTTGGCCGCCATCTTGACCGCGGCCGGCGCCATAGTTGCTGTGGCTATGCGCAAGTAAGTTAAATAGAGGTTAAAACTACAGTTTTAATCATTTCTTGCAGCTGATTGATTTAAATCATTTAGTTACTATAATTCTTTTAGTTATGAATACATTTTTATAAACTTTATTGTCCGCAGAAGAAACAATAACAGTCCTAACAGTAAGCGCCCAACGCAAAGCGTGGTGCAAGTGGACGCTCATGGTCGCAGGTACCTTATTGCGTACCCCACACCTGTGGACAAGGCCGAGACCAAACCTGATATTCTGAACCCAAAGCCAGGTGAGAAGTTGCTATTAGTTATATTTAATTGCTAGCCGATAGTGTTTACAAACATTTTTGGAAGTTTATAGCTATACATTCTATTATTTTGATTTCTAAAACAAGCTGTTAAAAAGTTAGAAGGGGGGGGGAGGGGCTCTTAGCTTTGGAAAAACATAGGTCCTTATAGGTATAGAATTAAATTTTTAAATACCTACCAACAAAATCCTTAATGATAGGGTGTATATATATATATACTTAAACGTATAAGTCATCTTTGGTGTGCAAGATTTTTTTTTCCATCTTTTACTTGTAAATAATGTACATTATACCTTTAGAGAGTTTACGTTTGATTTTTTTTCTGAATCTCATTACAAAAATATATAGCGGTTCACATTAGACATATCCTGTAAAATTTAATTGAAATTGATGCAAAAACGAAATTATAAAGCTGTGACTAAAGACGAACGGAATGATTGTTGGACAGGAGGAAACTGGAAGCTTTTCGTTGTTTCCACTTCACACTACGGAACCCCTCAAAACTGTGATAAAGCCCTACAATGCCTACTTAGACTACTGTAAATTAAATACGTGATTATTCGGACATAAGTTTTTATTCCTAAACTACAATTTCGCCTTTCCCTCAAATAGACAGCGAGCCTCCCAGAGTAGTTCTGGAGTCGACAGACAACAAGACATATATAATTCGCGATGTGAAGAAAGAGGGAAGAAGCACAGCATACAGTCCTTCGACAATTGAAGAAATTGTGGTAAGTTATTTTATCTTAAAGGCCACATATGCTGATTTAGCGTTTCAGCACACGTCCACTTTTTATACGTCTGACATTTGGGCCTACATAATATTACCTATACATTTTTGACAGGCTTTTCGTAGGATGTCATTTCCTGCCAAGGACAAGTCGTCTATGCAGGACGTGGGCGGGAAGCCTGATGTATTTTGGCCCTCAAGATCTTAGCACATAAGAACCTTGAGTTTCATATTTTTTATTCAGTTTTGTTTGTATTGTTTATATAACTAGATCTTTGAAACAAAATCTTAATAAAAAAACCGGCCAAGTGCGAGTCTGACTCGCGCAACGAGGATTCCGTACAAACGTATTATATGTAGATAGTTTTTCTTTTATGGGATCCAGTCTCGGGGGTTTATGACTTAATTATCAGATTTTGGATTTTTTTGCTAAAGAGGAGTAGGGGGCTTATATTAACGAAATTCAAACTTCTGTACATAACTTCTAAAGTTTTAACTCCATGTTATTACTTAAGCACCGACATGGCGGCAATTCATTCAACTTTCATATTTAAATTATTTGAATTGCTCGGTTAAGCAAAACGAAGCACTATCTTTAAATAAAGTCAGGGATTAATACTTACTCCGTGTTGGGGGCAAATATTAACTATGAAGGGGTAAGAATTAACATTTGATTTGTTGTTTAAAATAATGATTAAAAAAATAGAACTTCATTAATCTTTATAATCATAAATTTCTTTATTATTAATAATGTTTACAGTTCACAAAAAAAAAACATCAGACCTTCTCTTCTTTACAAAGTAGTTAATAATTAAAAATTCCACCATCAGTCTCAGAAAAGTTTCCAATCGTTTTAACATACAATATTTCTCTTTGTATCACAATATGTTCTTAAAACTAGACAATATTTTTTTTCTTAAGCATTTATAATAATAATAATAATAATGATTTATTTACAAGAATATGGGTTACATATTGGTCTTATATATTATACATTTGTTCCATCATATCCTACCTTTACATTCAGGTGTGCAAAATTTAATATCAAGTTTAAAAATCAGTTTAAATTCAAATGACACAATTAATAAAATATCCAACTCACTTAAAATAATTATAAAATAATAATAAAGGTATCAAAGCTAGTGAAAATAATAATTTCAATTAAACAATCAAAAACAATCAATGGAATTAAATAAATAATCAGAAAAAATATATCAAAATAACCAAAAACAATCAATGGAATCAAATAAATAGTCAAACATAATCAAAAAAACATATCAAAATAATTAAAAATACAAATTATCAATATAATTTAAATAGTATAATCAATTTACAATTTAATAGTATTAATATTTCACACTCATATGCTTATCTGCTAAAAATTCTGCGACCGAATAATATATCATATTTAATAAGAAGTTAAATAATTAAATTTTTATGGCTCTAAGGGGTATTTTTTTTAAATCATCTGAAACATGATTGAATATTTGTATGGCCATACAAAAAGAGTTTTTTTTGATATAATGAAAGTCTTTGAGGTGAAGTGTATAACCAGTTTATATTGTTAGTATAGATATAGATTAGGTTGATAATTTAACTTAGGTACTTCTTGGTATTAAGCATTAACTATTTCTGTTAATACTTACCCCACGCTTTTGGTTAATAATAGCCCCAGAAAGTAATGAATTAAAGCACTAATAAAAAAAAAAAACACGACATAAAAATTTTCGCATACGATTTATTTGTGAATGCCAAAATATGCGACAAGACCGTATTTTTTATTCCGTTGACTTGGAAGCTTAATTTTTTTTACAGCTTTAAGGGACTGTAGTAGAACTTAGTATTTGACATAATTTCAACTTGATACCTTTACGCGTTCTTGAGAAAAAGGGTCTTGACAGACAGACAAACAGACAGCAAAGTGATTCTATAAATCCTATAAGGTTTGCTTTACCTTTTGAGGTACAGAACCCTTTAAAATTGAGTCGCTTAACTCGGAGTCCTAATGTTTATATCAAAGCTAAAATTATTTTTATTGATTAGAGATGTAACGACTTTACCTTTACACCGTGCCAGGCAGAAACAAGAATCGAGTCAATTTTCCAATTATCAAATTATTTCAATATTAGTTGCCCCTTACCGATAATCGTTATCGAACCCGAGACCTTTGACATGGCAGCCGCATGCTCTTCCATTGTGCCACTCCGTTTTAAACACAATAAAATTGAACATCATAATAGGACCTTTAATGTCTCAAATTAATCAGCTGAAATTTATATGTATCTTAATTGGATAGGAATAAAAAAAAAATATATAAAAGATCATTTATTTAAGCATCATTCCGTGAATAATTTTTGAACAAAAAATCTTTTTAATTTGCGCAGAGCGGCGCTGAAATCACATTAAAACTCATTAATTTTCTTACGTTTATAGCCCGAATGCTTTAAGATTTTTAACGACCGACTTTAATATTACGAATTTCTTCTCATTACAGATGCCGGCGAGGTAACAATAGGAAACAGAGTAGAAAATTTTGTACATAAATCATATCATTTTGATGCTAAGGTTACATTGTACATTTTCAAATAAGAATGCCAAAAATTATTATATGTTATGTTAAGAGTTTCTTCCATATCAAGAAAATATCATGTTAGTAATGTGATTGTTTTGGTAAATTTCATAAATGCGAAAGTGTGTGAGTGTGTGTGTGTGTGTATTTGTTGTGTTGGTGATGGCCATAGTCCCAGTGGGGATTGTGGACTTCACATATGTCTTTTTTTTGACATATGCAGGTTTCCTCACGATGTTTCCTTCGTCAAAAAGCCAGTGGTGTGAATAATCAATGTACTTTAAAATTAAGAAAAAGACTCATTAGTAAACGCGGGGCTCGAACCTCCGCCACTCAAGACGCTTGGTAAAATTGAAACCTCCAAGCCACCACCGACATGTGTAGCATATACCCTGAATTAATTTTATTCTCAAAAATTTGAAAGTTACTGTAGGACTAAAAATAATCGAATTTCTATAAATACTATTATATATTGCTATAGAGCAAACTTCGCGGAGTTGCCGTGGGGAATCCCACACTGATATAATGATTCAACGCGGGTAAAGCCGTGGACAAAAGCTAGTTTAAGAATTTACCGAAACAATCTCAATACGTAAATTTTATCGAGATAATTATAAAAAAATGAGAAAATGTGTGGTATTTATTGTAAGGTTGGTAAAATATGTGACTATTAAAGATAAACGTTGAAATTGAAATAAAACTCTGTTTTTATATAACTGTGTTCGTTTTATTTTAAATATACTTTATTACGCAAGCTCAAAAATACATTATTAAAATAACATCAATAAAAAAACTGGTTGCCTGTAAAGTCGGTATACGGGCGAAAGTTTTACGTGACAACTTGTGCCTTTCACTTTTTATGTCTGTCTCTCTCGCTCTTAGGCGGGCTAACCATGCCGCGTGCCTCTCACTCGCTCTCATTGTGAGCGCATAACGTGAGCGGAGCGTAACGCAGTTTCTTGAAGTGTCACCCGGCAAACCAATTTATAAGACGTTGTCACGTCAATAAATATTTTCACTACAAAGATACAGTCAAAACCTAACTAACCTCGAGCCATGGACTTGAACCTGCAACAATTCTTAGAGTCCGTGTGAATGCTCTACCCATTGGACTATCGAGGCACAACTGTGGCCAATGAAAATCTCAACTACATCTTTGCTTCTTTGAAGACTCTGACCTTCAGGGAGTCTTACTCTGCTTAAATAAAGAAATATTATTATTTGTATATATGTACTAATTTATTTCTATATTTATAATGTATTTCTTACTTCTATGAAGATTTGTGTATTTGTAAGATTGATGTACTAGGACTTTATAAGTCACTAGCAGTTTTTAATTAAAATAATCAAATAAATAACAAATTGGCGGTCTTATCGCTAATGGGCGATCTTTTCCAGACAGCCTCTGGGTAGAGGAGACTTTATAATTCATAACTTTATAAAGATGTTATTCTAAACAGCCCGAATCCTTAACTTTTGTTGACAAACTTTCGTTTTTTTTCCAACATCTTATTCTTTTACTTCGTTTTTATGACCGCCATATTTAAGATGACGAAAGAATATGACTTATTCATGGATACTTTAAGATGTTTTTATTTTAGGACTTTATAAAATACGAATTTTATTAAGTTTTTGTTACTTTTACTTTTATTTCCTGCTTTCTGAAGTGTTAAATGCGAATTAAATTATGTCTTTCTTTGACATAAAATATTTGAAAAGTCTTTATGGATAAAAATAAAAAAAAAAAAATTTCTTAATGTGTGGTTAATAATTTTTTTTAATTAAATTTAGATTTAAATTTATGCCAATTTTAGGCATCCTTTAGAATAGGCAGTATTCTAGCTTGTCCAATATTATAAGCTGCCCAGGGTTTTAAAGGTAAAAAGGTATACTACACTTACAGCTAGACATAAATTGTAGGCTTTGTCATAGAATTCCCGTTGGCACCCTTTGGGATTGTTGTTGCTTCAGCTGTTGTATAAGCTGAAGCTACAAGGGCGCAGGCGTTTCTGTCGAAAAGGGAGGCTTAAGCCAAAATCCACCACGGAGACTCAGTGCGGATTGGTAGAAGTTGTCCAGCTACACAGTCAGAGTTTTTGAGCCAACAGCTCTTTGTTTACGGAACCCTAACAAATCAGTCATATCTGACTTTTTCTGTATTGGGCAAAGTAAGAAGAAGGTCTTACTAAATCAATATATTTTATTCATAACCGTTAAATATTTATAGCAATTGAAGAAGTTTGCTTAACACAGGGATATAGATTTGTTATGCAGGAAGGTATAAATGTGATTTTTTCCCCTTTGAAGTGTTATAAGCATCTTGTGTAGATTTATTAGAAAATATGTCACATTCACTGAATATGAATGACATTGCTACGGAATGACGAAAAGGACATGTCGATAGGGTTAAGTTTTTTTAGAAAATTCACAATATCATTTGAAATAAAAAATCATCTTCCATATATCTAAAACATCTAAATTGCATTTGTATATAAAAGTATATAATATAAATAATGTTTTCATATAGTTTTTAGCCCGAAATTCTTACACTAATTATAAAAAATCGTTTTTATATACTTTTTGGCCCAAAATTCCCACAATAATTTGTACAAGTAATGAGAGGAGAGCAGAGATCATGGAAAGGCCCATTTCTGCCGTCTGGACATCTGTTTTTCGGTTTGACTTTCAACAACCTCTGCAGACAGGCGTGCCGTCCCGACCGCTGTCGGCGGTCCCGTTGGCAGCCGTGTAGCCGCCTGTTTTCAACCGACGCAAGATAGATAACTTTTTGACGATAGACAAAGCGTAATTTATCTTTATTCTAAGTTTCAACATAATCGGTTCAGTGATTTAGCCGTAACAACATCGGAACGATATATATATGGGTTAGACACTCATACAAATTTTCATAGGTACCCTATTTTGCCCTTTAGGGGATGATTTCCAAAAACGGTGAAACACTTAGATATTAATTTTCAACTTTAAGGCCAAATAACAAGTTAAATGCATAACATTTAGCTTTAAAAATGCGCGTTTTAACTGTGGACTCACCGCCTCGCCCCCTCTGGTGGTACCACAGGTTATTATTTTTCCCCATTACATTGTACTAGAGATTGAATTATTTTATACAATTTGGTCGTTCCAGTGGAAACCACTACGGGTAAGTTTATGACGGACTTCTATACAAACCTCTAACCCCTACTTTACCCCCTCAGGGGATGATGTGCTGTGCGTTGATATATCAGTCAGTCAGTCGTCAGCTTGGTTTTCGTGGCAAAATAAAAAAAAAAATAGCTTGACTTATATTTCACCAAAAAAAAAATTAGAATTATCATGTCAGGAAGAGGCAAAAAAGATACTTCTGTTATTTGTTCAATAATGGTTAGAAACTATATCACCTATAAGATATACCTACCTATGTCAGACATCCCATATAACTATAACAAACTGTATTAACTTCTCTTGAGATAAGATATTACAATAGGTCGCTAAATTTGCGTTTGTGTTGCGTGTGTGTGTGTGTGTGTTTTGTCCCTAGATATCTCAAGAACCAATGGACCAAATTGCTCTCGTGACCAAATCAATCGATACACCACGTCATGACTTCGATCTGAAAAGAGTGTGAGCAATATCGGTCCAGCGGTTTGTTTTTTATTGCTAAAAAAACTGATTTTTTTAAAAGAAGCAATAAAATTTTTATGCATTAAATCTCAAATATGAAAAATATTCTTAAGAGTAGTTGCAAATGTCGTGTGACGTAACGTAGTAGACGTTAGTTTTTAGCAGCAATACCAACTACAACTCACAGATATTATTTAGAAACTATATAAAACCTGAAAATAGCTTATGACTAGTTTTATATTTGCAACATTTGGATTTCAGAAATTCGTTTTGTATGAAGAGAAAATTGAGGATATCTAATGCAGCGCTAGTTAGCTGCTATATGCCCCTTAACGTTTCTTCAAAAAGGGAGTGATTAGATTCTTAAAAGGGTTCCTTACACGTGAGCTATAGAATTTAAGTATAAAGACCAAAAAGTTAATGTTATATGTAGGCATAGATTAAACAGTAATAAGATAAGCAGGTTGCAACTACGTTACGTCAGACGACATTTGGCTTTTAGTTTGAGAAATTTCAATATTAAAATGAAAAACAAAAACAACAAACAAATTCAAATCATATTTAATGTTTTGTAACCTGCTAGCTGAACTCAGTCACACTTTGCTGCGGCTCACTCACGAAACGCCCTTACATACAAACAGGATATCTAAAGGTGGCGCTAGTGGGCTGTAAGAGGGCCCTTAACGAAGGACAAGGCGTTCAGTCCACAAAAACGTCTTTGAAATATCACTGTGGACATCCTTTATACTCTAAAATGTGAGGATAAATTTCCTGACGACAGCTAGCGGTGATATAGTAAAAAATAATCACTGACATCTTTCCCTTAACAATTTTTTAGGTAAGCACAAATTTTACAAACGGTAAAACACAAAGTGTACATATGTAGCAAATATTCATTGGCATCTTCTACTTAACAATTCCTCTGGTCACAACCCACTTTACAAGCAGTAGAACACACTTAGATTAACAACCTTTCATCCATCCATCCTTTGCAACAGGAAATCATAATAAAGCAGGTAGGTCTATTATTCAGCAAAAAAATGGTTTCATATTTTACTCTCAATATTTTCTCAAAATAGAAAGGAAACTTTTACGTCTGAACTTGGGTTTTTATTGTGTTTTTTGATATTGCTTTTCATTGTTATATTGATATTTTCGTGCATCAAAGGAGAAATGGCACGAAAGGAATAAAATGCTGAAAAGGATGTTGTTGTTCAAAAGATAAAGCAGAGGAAATGAGCAGGCTTGTGCGTGTGGAAATGAAAAGGTTTTATCTACTTTAGCTATTTAATTTCCCCGTGATTTGTGATTGTGTTTTTTGGGCGAAAATTTCAGTTTTTCTTCCTATTTTATGGATGATTAGGATTAAACATTTTTGTATTGGCAATTACTAACAAACTAAATTCTTTTATATAAAAATATTAATATAATTCTAAAATATTTCACCCTAAACCTTATTGCCTGAAAGCGAAGACGAACTAAACATATTAACAACAAAATACTGAATACAATATTAATTTTTTTTTTTTATATTTTGGACATTACACACAACATTGTCTGGCCCCAAAGAAAGCAAAGCTTGTGTTATGTGTACCAGACAACGGATACAAAAACATAAATTTTTTTTTTTTTTTTTGTCAATACATACATATTATATATATTATAGATACACCCAGACTCAAGACAAACACAAATGTTTATATTGTGACATAAATGTTTGCCCAGTGAGGAAATCAAACCCACACCCTCTGAACAGTAGCTGGCCACGCTACCAACTAGGCTGCGAGGGAGTTGAAATACCAATAAGTCTGTAAAGATATGTTTTTTACTATTAATATACGATAATAAAGCTACACATTTTTTGCCTGTACAGAAGATCAGGGAGCTAATTGGGAACAGTTTCGAGTAAGCCAGACTCTGGAATTCGGGAGATAAATGAATACAATTTATTTTAAAGGTCTCGAGAAATAAAAACTATGCCTTGCATACATTTTTATCCCGCGTACTCGAGACTGTTACCAGTAAGCTCCCACACCTCTTTAAAAATAGTAACAAAAACTGCGGAAACAAAAACGATAAAAACTATTTATAGCTATTAATATGATACGAAGAATCCCTAAAGGAATAACTTTAAAAAATCACTAGAAACAAGTTGAAAAAGAAATTAAAAATAACTTTTACATATATGTATACTGTATTCGTATAGTCCAAGCTAAAAACTTATTTAGTAATTATTTTAATTATTTATTGTACAAATCAAAATGTATCAAAAAAAATTGTTTAACCACGAAAATATATTACAATCTAATCAGTAACATGAAATGTCAACTACACAGCTACGACTAAACGTCAAAATGTTTTCTCATTTTATTCTCAATATGGCTCTTATACTCTATCAATAATTTATTGCTTTTGAGCGTCAGCGCATATTGTATTTCTGACGTTACCTTTTTGTGATATTGAAATTTTTGAACGTCAAAGAAAAAAACTTATACTTGAATGAAATGTTTTATTCGCAATCTATTTAGAATTTGGACTGTTTTATCATGTTTATAATATGAATATGTACACGGCAAAAAAAGATACACAACATACAACCTTGAAATGTTTCAATTAAAGGACCGAATATTACATTTGTTAGAGGACGCAATTTTATTTTTGGGATATGTGTTGGGAAAAAAAACAAGTCAATAGAAGCTTAACCTTAAGTTTGAGGGATCGCCACCCTTGGCATCCGGCCACCATCTTGGGAAAAGGGGTGAAAACACTTTATTCGCGATATTTTGGAAACTATGCGTCTTACAAAAAATTAGTATAGATATAATTGGTAGCAAATTGTTTTGCCTACAAATATGTTTATATAACTTTTTGCTCTAAATTAAAAATTAAAGAAGTTATAAGCAAAAAAAGTGAGATTTTCTTTTTTGCTCTATACCTTATTTTTTATACATTTTACACAAAACTTACCTCAGACCAATCTGAGGAAAATTTTTCTGTGTAATTTTTTTAATTTCATTGATTTAAAACGCTGTTACAGCGCTCCAAAGTTGACGGGTTCTTCAATGCTCATGAGAATCTGGTCAAAACGAAATTTTTAACTTATTTTTTTATTTTATTTCGTACAACTTTACTTATTCATTCCTAACTCTTTTCCCCGTCACCTATGAAGTAGAGTCTGTAGGCTCGTTTTTTTTTACGTGACATCCTGAATTAGCTGGTGGTACCTGAGTGATATAGTCGATCCATCTTTGCTCACTCTTGTTGGCGAACGTTTTTTCATAGATTTATACGGCTGTAAGAAAGTCGAATCACTAGAAGGCTTGCGATACAAACGATTTGCCAAGACAGTGACTAAAAATTAATTTAATTTATCATCGCTGCCTCCAACACAAGATGCAGCTCGTTTTCACAGTCTCCGAGTATATCACTAGGTTCAGTCGTGGCTCGGAAGATATTAAAATCCTGAAGATCGGGGCTGGAAAAAGCATGCAATGCAAAAAGTATGGCTCATGTAACATTTCAATGAACTAAATAAATATTGTTAGGGATTCCATAATATATTATAATAATATATTGTTGTTTTTTCTTTTGTTCTAAGTAAATTATTTTAAACCAAGACATTATGATACTCCGTTTTGAAAATCAAAACATAAATCATTAAGTAAAGAGGACGATACTGTAAAACTAAGAATAAATATTGTTAGATTATTTTCAAAACACATTTTTTTAAAACAAGAATATATTTAGTTTCTACCAACATGTGCATCTAATTTCTTATTTTTTAACTTAAGTACGTTTAGTTTTAGAGTGAATTAAAGCTTACTTATTTAAATACATAAATTTTGTTATAACACATATTTGTTTAAAACATTCAATTAATTGGAAAATTCTTTTGACAAAACGATTTATTTTTCACGTAACATTCATAACAGCTTTAGAGAAGAAAGTAAATCTTAGCATTAAAGAATATTTTTATGTACGAGAATGAATGACTTTGTTATGTTACATACTTACCTTAAAAAATAATATAGGTTCAAAATAAAAATGAAATACTCATACATTATACATCTTTATTATAAATATTTCAAAACAAATAATATGTTGGTTTGCACATTGCAAAATTGTAAATGTTAAACAGAGAGCGAATTTGTTTTGGGCAGAAAAGTGATTAATCATTGAATCTAAAGAATATCATATGCTTATTTAAACTAACACGATTTTTTGTCAAACGAAGAATATAATTCTTAAATAGCCCTGTTTTGCGTGTTTAGTGGTTTTTAAATGAAGATACGTTTGTCTTGGACCAAAACAATCTAACGTATTTGAAACATCATAATTTAACAATTTACGCGTAACTCAAAATAATTATTTTTTTCCAAATGAAGAATATAATATTCTGTAACACAACTTAGATTATTAGTTCTGTGACAAGAGAAGGGGCTGCCATCTGCGTGTAAGCCTTAATTGTAAGCTTGAAAAATACTAAGATATAGGGCGCTAAGCACTTTCTCCACTGGTGGGACGTATTGGTGACTGGATTAACCTATATTGTGGTAGCGCACTTCCACCTCGTTTGGATATACTAATACAGTACAAATTTCAACAGCAGTAAATTGTATTGTAAACATTTTATATTTTGTTTCAAATATATGATATTGTTAAAATAACAATATCTTTATATTTTGTTTTAAAAATTGGATATTGTTCAAATAAGAATATCTTTATATTTTGTTTCAAAAATATGATATTGTTCAAATAAGAATATCATTTTTGTTTATTTGATAACAATGAGAGTGTTTTAGTATTTCATATTGTTGTATCTATACTACCGTTATTATAGCAACAAGTAAATCACTGTGTTAAAGTAAAAAATATAAGCATTCTTCAACAAAGATAAAATGTTTCAACTTAATACAAAAAATCTTATATTGGTAGTTCTACACTACCGTTATGGTAACAACAAGTAAATCACTGTATTAAAGCAAGCAATTTATGCAATCTTCATCAAAGATTGAAATGTTTCAACTTAATAAAAAAATCCTTACAGTATTATATTTTACATTAGAGTATATATCGTTTCCCTTATGTAAATCACGGATTGCGTTAAATTTCCATTGATCCAAGTGTGGAGCGGCGGCAACGAGGAGATCCGCCGTGGTCCACTTAACTTGTGCTTCGGTTTCTATATATTCTGAACTGATCTTGAAACTTTTATAGCGCGATGTAGGACACGGGACGTCAGCCTTGCTTGTAGCGGTACGATATAATCCGCTACATCACTCTCTTCCCAGACCGAAGGTCGATAATTCTTGCAGTGATGGTTGCGTTCGATCTTGAGAATGCTGAGCGCCGTCCACAGTGAGTCGGGAGGGCGTGTAGTGCATGCCGGATATCAGCAGTCTGCGGTAGGTCGAGACTGGTAAGCTGCTGGCTAGTGTGTCTGCAGTGAATCGAGACACTGGCGAGTGCTGGCATGGAGGTTGCGTATGGCCACAGTGAGTCGGGTCCATAGAATGATTGGCTGTGTGTCACTTTGAATCTGGACACTGGCCTGAGTTAGCGGCAGAAGCGACGAGCAGAGAATGCCACGCTGGAGTGAGAGTACTCGACAGGGTGGTGTGATGCTGTACAGTGGGAGTGCCACGCTGGAGTGTGAGTCCTCAACAGGATATGGTGAAATGCTGTACAGTTGCGTCGCCGGAGAGGAGCTGCAGGAGCTAGGAAGCGCTGAAGTGCTGAGATAGGTCCTGATGAAGGCTCTGAGATGCGAAGCGTACGGTTGAAAACTGGTCCGTGTACTTGGTAGGAAGGAGTAGGCTGCTGCTGCGGAAGTTGCGTCAATGTTCAGCTCGGGGTCACCAATGTGAAGCGGCGGCAACGAGGAGATCTCCTGCCAGGCGAGGTGTTATGCCTGGGGACCGCCGTGGTCCACTTAACTTGTGCTTCGGTTTCTATATATACTGCACTGATGTTGAAACTTTGATAGCGCGATGTAGGACGCGTGACGTCAGCCTTGCTTATAGCGGTACGATATAATTCGCTAAACAAGCAATCTTTTTTTTCCGTGTATAGTATTATTAATATTTATTTTTTAACATTGTTTTGTTAGTAATATATTGCTGTTATTACATTCGGAGAATGCCTTAAGTTCTGATTTTGGATTAAGATGGAGTCTTCGATTTGACTAAAATGATCTGGGTTTAATTGCAACGTACATAATCCATATATAAATATTATAAACGTGAATATAACTTTGTTTGTCTGTCTGTTACCTCTTTACGCTTAAACCGCTGTACTGACTAAGATGAAATTTGGCATTGATATAATTTTAGTCCCGGGGAAGGACATACTTGAAAACATCAAGTGTAATTCGGTTTTTTTTTATAATTGAGAAGATGCCGATAACCGAATTCAGGGCGGGTGAAACCGCGATCAAAAGTTAGTGGTTAATAATCTAGAGTTTGACTGACTCTGACTATGTCTTGGTGCGTGATGACACACGCAGTTAAATACAGTACTGACGTCTTTATAAAGCTTTAAATTATTAATCAAGTAATCAAGCACTACCTTTTATGATAAAGGGTTTTGTATTTAAACTGAAAATTACACTGAATATATTACAGCTTAATGGCTTGACGTAATCCAGGTGGTGATAAAATATGCAGCTCATGCATAGTTAGTCAGCTGTTGATCGAGTGGCGTTCAACCACGTTCAACGTTTAAATGGATTATCGGTGGTTCAGAGTTAACATACTAAATAACAAATATCTTTTTACATTTTATACTAGTAATTTAGTCATTATTTAACCATCTTAAAAAATAGAGTAATCACTGTAAATACAATAAGATTTAAGATCTTACCAATTGTTATTGTGACCCCATTGTAAAGCGTGTGTAATGTTTATATCATCTTTTAAAAGCAATATAGGAGTGTCGTACATCGTACATATGTTGCAGCCATCTGGTTAAATTAGCCAGTTATTTCCCCTAGGCAGATTGTCAAATATGGAAAGGAAAGGAACAGAGATCGTACTGTATAAGTCAGGTATGTTGGGTTAGGTTCAGTTTCAATTGTGTCAACGTAGATGTTAAGTTTAATACAATAATCTGTACAGTTATATGATAATTTCATTCCCATACTTGACGAGCTGTCTAGGGGAAGAATAACTGGCTAATTTAACCAGATGGCTGCGACACATACATTACGTAACGCAAATAAAGTCAATTTTTTACCTAATTTCCATTCCGCTCCCTAAACGTAATAAACCATTTTAGAAATTCTTATGTGATGAGGACTTCTCGGCAAGAAACGTTTTTTTCAGTAGTGATTATTCTAAACATATTAACATACGAAAATAAAAAAAAATTGCAATCAATAGGCTGAAAAAAAAAAATTTTTTTTAATAGTGCTCTACAAAGTTACTTTCCCAGAAATTACACAAAACTTGTTAAAGTAAATAATTTGAAAATTATTAAAAAACATACTCGTAGTTTAGGCGTAAGGTAGTGACGTAGACATAAATATTTATGAAAACATTTAGTATTATTTTAAAACAATGTTTTTCTGATATTTACACATTCTCTTGGAAATAGGAAATATACTTGTCTCGTTCTTGTGTACTCATTATGGATTTACTTATAAAATTAAGGTGTTAACCCCCTTCTTAGGTCATGCATTGGTAAACTCTTAAGTGTTTTTTTTTACAAATGGTCAAAGTCAGTTATGTTTAGGGTTCCGCACCCAGAGGTTGCCAATGAAGCACTATTATTAAGCCTACGTTGTCTGTCTGTCTGTCTGGCAGACCATTAAAAGGCTCTATCTTTTAGACCGAAATAGGTAGAACATATTTTTCGCTGAACATGTCCCCATCACAAGAAACACATTTTCGTAGTTTTTGCTCTACCGTTAAAACAGTAATACATATAAACTTCAAAGTTCAAAACTTGCTGTGAAAAGTAGTGTTAACTCTTAAGTATAACAACTAATAAAAACCGGCCAAGTGTGAGACGGGCCGAAGCCATTACCAATTTAAATTACCGGTATAACGCAATATTATTAAGAGAAACAGTAACACATTAATTTGTTAGAAACGATATTCAAAGTTAAACAACGTCGGGCTTGGATGGGTGACCGCATAGCAGCACACTTTTTGTTTTTGTTTGTGTTTGTGAATTCCGTAAATGGTGGCTTTTGAATCGTCAAAATTTTTAAATGCAATTATTTGACCCTTCTTCAAAATGTATAATTTCTACCGAGAAGTAAAAATCTGGGGACTATGTAATTCATCGACATAGTTTGTTGCGACCACTTCGTCCTTACTTAGTAGTTTTACTGCTCACTTCTCAATGTAGAAATAAAGTGTATTCATGAGAATTTCATGGGTCATAAATTTTATAGCTTTCTGTTACGTTTCTTTCGGGTCCTTTGAAAGTAGTTTTATTCGTAGAAAACTTTCACGGCTATATTTGCAATAAACCTTTGTAATATTTTTAAACAATTATCTTCGTTCACACTTTTGTATAAAAATAACAAATTTTTAATTTTAAGATATATTTTATATTTTTGAGATAATGTTAATGATGAACATTATTATGAACCTCTATACCATTTAAAATTGACCACGCCATCATCCCGAAGAGCGATCCGTTCTCGGTGCTAATCGATTTGATATCATATTCTAACTCTGGGTAGCTCCGATCTGCTGGTGTCGGCGTCTACAGTCTAACGGGTTGCGATCTTCGGCACCAGAGTGTCTTGCAACTTCGAGCTGGTGTTACTCATCGCGTAAATGACACACGACGACTTGAGTGCGACCTAATAGACCGGGAGACAGTGACACAAAATACTGGGTCAAAATAACTACGTAATGACGAAAAGAAAAATGATGGTCATAGCGCTAGTACCGGCGGCCCAATCGCGTGGGTGTTAGTCGAACGTGTCGGATAAATTACGAGTGTCGAACGATTTGTTCCACAAAAATTGGGCCGCCGGTACCAGCGCTATGACCATTATTTTTCTTTTCGTCATTACGTAGTTAGACCCCTGAAGAACCGCCATACTGGTACAAATGACTCAGTATTTTGTGTCACTGTCTCCCGGTCTATAAGAACTCAACACCACGGACTGGTACTAGGTGACAAGAAGCAGCATTTTCTTAAGACTTCTGTTGCAAAAGGCAAAATGGAATTCTTAGAGCCCTTCTAGAAGTCCGTTTTAATGCACCGGCTGAAAACGTCTAATGTAATAGTATACAAATATTCCGCGGTCCGTCATCCGGCACGTACTGTACGCGCTCTCATTGAAACCCTAACAGCATTGCGTGTGTGGTCCGTTTTTTTAGACGTTTTCTGCCAGCCTGTGTTAAGACGGAATCAATTGGCTAGGTTTTCAGGTGTCGCCAATAATTATCCACTTAATGCTCCAGCACCAGATCAGCGCCAACTCAACCCGACGCTTTCAGTAGTGACTTGAAAACTGGGTGAGTGCTGTGGTCTATACAAAAAAGTCCTGTGGCCTTATTGCACACCTATTTGACCTTAAGCTATCATTGGTTATCTTTTATTTAAAAGATTCCTGTTTCCTACTCGTTCTTTTCTTCATTTTTATGTGTTTCATGTTTAATATGACGATCAAAGAATATGACTTATTCATGAACACTAAAACGCCGCTATGTTTTAGGGTGTTATGAAATTCGTATTATATCAGTTTCTGCTTCCATAGCTTTTTACTTTATTTAAGCTATTCAAAAGAAATGAGCAGTGAATATAAAAAAAACGTAATGGGTCACTTAAGCTTTTGAAAAATGAAATGCAAACTTGGAATTCGTCTTTGAAGATGGAATAATTTTAACTGATGAGATAGCAAGAGCCTTTTTGACTTTTTAATAAAATCCATTTTTATTTCTATCTTTTGTAATTGGTTGCTACAGCTGCTGTAGTCCCCACTAGAGGCACAGAGGTTGGGACATAGTCTACTGGGTTTGCTGAGTGCGAACTGGCAGACGTTGTCAAGCTATCGCTGCTCGACTGTCAGAATTTATAAGCTGCCTAAAAAGACCTCTGGCTTTGATATGATATGACAGCATTGAACGTTGCTGGGCTAAGGGCTCCTCTTATGGCTTGAAACGGAATATTATCATCAAAAGATAGTATGATGAAATAGCCCTTTTTCATTAATCCAATTACAATATGTAGTGCAAATATATCCATATATATAGGCTGCAGTGACCACCTAACATCAGGCGGACCTCAAGCTTGTTAAGCCCCTTATTAGTGTAACACACACAAATAAAATTAAACCCATGTAAAGTATTTATTTAACGCTTTTTTATAGATGAACGAACTGCTTAGCATAATTAATTAAGGCTGGGTTGCACCAACTAATTTTGACGGGCCGGTTAAGTTTAAAAAAATGTGCCAATGCAAATTTTCATACAATCTTCCATTTTTGACGGCTGGTTAACGTCAAAGTTAGTGCAACCCTGCCTTAGTCTAAATTCTATAAAGGGAGTAAGATTAATGTCTGTATTGAGTGAGATAGCCCTTTGGTTAATTTTGCTTTTAAACTACGCTATTATTTCTTTTCCAATGTAAAATGGAGAGCTAATAAAAATTTAAATAGATAAAATCACTTAAGTAAAATGTGGACTTCAAAAGAAAAATAAATATTTTAAAACACTCAATGTCAGTATTAGAATGTAAGATCAAAGTAAATCATTAAAGAAGGGAATATAAAGGGTAAGATTTCATTTCAACAGTCTTGGTATTTTCGTAAGCTTCGTACTTAGGTACTGAAATGCATTTTAACTTAGTTACACTGAAAAGATAGACATGGTCACAAACCATTTTTTTTTCTTAGAATAAGGTTGTCCTTTAAAAAAAGACAACGTTTTTGTCTTCTTTTAAAAGACAACCTTATTCTAAGAAAAAAAAAAAAAAATTTTAACGCAAATGTTCTTGGTAATTGGTACGTAACATGAACCATGTTGTAGAGGTACTGGTGTTTAATAGCTATTTATATCTTACAAATAGAACGTTCCTTTAACACAGGATATCAGGGTGACAGAATCTGTCCTAAGTCACTTTAATATTTTAATAAATAGTAAAACAATGAATTGATTTACAACAATAAAAAATAATGAAAATATCACCATAAATATTTATTTACATTGATAATGTAGCAAAAGATATGGCATTTATGATAGGTATGTATTTTCTCAGAAGACTCTAACCTTCAAGACGTCTCATACGAAGAAAGGTTATTTCTATGTATGTATATATATTTATAATGTATTTCTTATTCTATTAAGATTTTTTAAATTTTGTAAGTTTGATGTATTAGGACTTTATATAAGTCACTAGAAGTTGTTTATACCATGCAGGTAGGTAATTTCTAAAATTACAACACGTAAGTATTGCACTGTAATTTATTTCACATATGTTTTGTTAATTTTTAAATGACTACACATATATTCAGTAGATTTACTATAATTATCCTACGTAGGTATTTTTAATTAATAGAATTTTCTTTAAGTAATTTTTAAACACAACACGCGAGTGTCCTTTTTTTATTAAATATCAGTTTTGTACCCAACATGATATGAAATATATAATAAAGGGCTGATGCTCGAAAGTAACAAGTATTCTTCTGAGTTCGAGATATAAAGAAAGTGAAATAAGAAAGCTCTTGAAGATTTTTTTTACGAGTTGAAAATCTTAACGTTTTAAGTCATTCGTGTTATAAAGTAAAACTATTTAATAACATAAACGATGTACTGTAAGGATTAACAAATGTTTACTTTAATTCACGTAAAAATTACGATCAAAACTTAAAAAAACAATCTTATCTGTTATGCAAACACTTCAGCACTTCGATGTACCGATTGTCTATGTGGCACCGCTGGAGAGACTGTTACAACCTGGGGTCTCTATAGCATCAAAGGCTTTTTCATAGTCTACGAACGAACGCTACGTAAAGAGGCCGAATATACTCTTCTGTCATCTGTATAATCTGGCGGAGAATATGTCCGTGGCCGGCTTGTTCGGGAGAAGCGTCAAACCTGCGTTCGAGACGATTCGTAATGACCCTGGGGAAACATCTTATAGACATGGCTCAGGAGCGAAATGGGTCTATAGTTCTTCAAGAAAGGTGAGGTCTCCTGTTTCAGAGAAAAGTATGACCGAACTTCTGCTCCAAGCTTCTGGCATGGTGCCTTTGAGGATAATATTATTAAAAAGCGTCTGAAGGACTAAAAGTATCAATGTTGCATTCGCTTTCAGAAGCTCGTGATATAATTTCGTCACCGCTCACCGCCTTATTATTTTTACGCTGTTTCAAGGCCATTCTAATCTCATACAAGCTGACGTCCGGGATTTCTTGTCCGGGAGTTCGTGTTTCTTGAAATGTTACAGTCATGGGAACTACTATACAGATTTGTAATGAAATTAACCTTTAACTGTGGACGTCATTTTTTATTTTCACTTCTATGGACGTAGAGTTTCCTAGGTCCTTGTACTCCAAGGTTTTATTTTATAAGATATTTTATTACAAAAGTAACAAATTATGTCTTAGTTTTCTTGAATAGGCTCAAATCAAACATAAACAATACAAATAAAATAACATTTTATTAAACTTTACTTTTCATAACGAGTTAAGGAACTTTGAGTTACATTTTCAGTCTTTGGTGACACGACTTATATGAAAATAATATTTTGAAAATGGGAACAGCAAATAACATTTTTTCCCTAAATAATAAAATCTTAAAAGTAAAGTAAAGAAAAAGTAGCCTCTTATGTATTAAAATAAAAAATTTGACAGAACCTCAACATTAGGTATTATTAACAATCGTTACACAATCGATTAGGTATTATTAACAATCGTTACACAATCGATTAGGTATTATTAACAATCGATACACAATCGATTAGGTATTATTAACAATCGTTACACAATCGATTTAATCATTGCAATAAAAAAAAATACAGGGGAAGCCCCCAAAGCGTCTTCAATCAAGTTACAGAACTTATTATCTTATATATATATTACCAACTAAAAGAAAAAAAACCGGCCAAGTGCGAGTTGGACTCGCGCTCCGAGGGTTCCGTACCTACCACCATTTATGTAAACTACAAACACAAAAAAAAATTTTATATTTGAGTATATTGAATGAAAGGTAAATTCCGGTTTACGATTTATGACGTATTAAAAAAAATACTTACTAGATCCCGTTCAAACCAATTTTCGGTGGAAGTTTGCATGGTAATGTACATCATATATTTTTTTAAGTTTTATCATTCTCTTATTTTAGAAGTAACAGGGGGGGGGGAGGGAGTTACACACATTTTTAGAAACCTCAATATCATTTTTGAAGACCTATCCATAGATATCCCACATGTATGGGTTTGATGAAAAAAAATTTTTGAGTTTCAGTTCTAAGTATGGGGAACCCCAAAAATTTATTGTTTTTTTTCTATTTTTGTGTGAAAATCTTAATGCGGTTCACAGAATACATCTACTTGCCAAGTTTCAACAGTATAATACTTATAGTTTCGGAAAAAAGTGGCTGTGACATACGGATGGACAGACAGACAGACATGACGAATCTATAAGGGTTCCCTTCTTTGCCATTTGGCTACGGAACCCTAAAAAGGGACTTCTGCAGCCAATACAAGTAAGTGTTGTCTATCTATGTAGCTTAGGAAAGCGAAATCTACATGTTCTTAGATAACTAGGAACTACTTCCTTGGCTTCAGGTTCAGTAGATGGCATATCAGGGCCTCTATGTAATGGAAAGTGTCCTTTTATGATAGGGAGGGCATTTTCCAATATTTTAATTGAACGCTGTAAGAGAAACGGAAAAAAAAATGCCCTTGCAGAGTTTCTTGCCAGTTCTTCTTAGTACAAGATCTCCCGATAGGCTTACGAACCGATGGCGTAGTGACATTCATAAGTGCTCAATTATTGTAGCCTAAACTGAATAAATTATATTGAATTTGAATCTAGCCAAGTAAGAAAAACAAAGAAAACGACAGTAGAAACGTAAGTTGCACATTACTTAGCGATGTTATACATCAAAGATAACTTCGTTACTCGGTCGGGTATCAGCGTTACAATGAACGCTATCGCTTTTGTGCACACACACACAAAATAATTTGCAATTAGTCAAGAAATCCAACTATGTTGGACATATTTTGTTTACAGAAGGCAATATTATTTCCTAGTAAAAATTTCATTTCATCAATCGAAATTGATAAACTTCTTTTCGTATAAACATTTTTTTTTACCAAATAAATGTCACGTTTTCAACTTAAATTAATTACCACACTTTTGACATTTAATGTTCTTGTATAGAATAAATACATTTTAATATGCAACATTTTATTTTAATTTTGCTTTTGTATAATTATTTTTGCGCCAAAATCATGGTTTCTTAAATCTGCGACGTCACTTATTAAAAACTACAACTCCGTTTCAGTGGATGCGCCTCTTGGCTCCTCGGACCACTGTCTCGTTCGGACTCAAGTGTCATGCACACAACCTGATCCTTCTGGGCCAACTAATTGGCGTCGTGTGTGGCACTATAAGTCGGCAGACTGGGATGGATTGCGAGAATTTTACACATCGTACCCGTGGAGGCAGATCTGCTTTAACTCAGAAGATCCTGACATCTGCGCAGCCGCAGTCACTGAGACAATCCTTGCTGGTATGGAATGCTATATTCCTAGCCCGCGAGTAGCTGCCGGCGTCAAAAAACGACCGTGGTTTAATAGGTCTTGCAGAAAAGCTAAAATTCTTAAGCAAAATGCATATGAGGCTTGGACCACGGCTCGTTTTAATAAGGATCCGAATATTTCTGAGTTAAAACGCAAATTAAATGCTGCCTCGAGGTTCGAAGAGTAAGAAAGCAACTGCCAGAGCAAAATTCCAATTCATCGGCAAAATAGGTGGGCGACTTGCGAGCTATCCTTCTGGGAGTCGTGCTTTCTGGTCGCTTGCCAAAGCTGCCGAAGGGAACTTCTGCCAGTCGTCGTTACCACCACAGCGAAAGACCGATGGTGACTTGGCCCATAGTGCTAAAGAGAAAGCCGATCGACTGGGCAGTCTCTTTGCCTCGAACTCGAATATGAACGATGAAGGCGCAGTACCACCTACTATACCGTGGTGCGGTAAGACCATGCCGGAAATCTCCATAACGCAGCGGGAGGTCAGGCGGGCGTTGCTTTCTCTAGGCGTTCATAAGTCGAGTGGGCCAGACGGTATACCAGCAGTGGTGCTTAAGCAGTGTGCTCCTGAGTTATGTCCTGTACTCACGCGCCTCTTCGCGCTTTCCTACCACACTAGGCAATTTCCGTCATCATTGAAGACTGCGAATGTGCACCCGGTGCCAAAAACGGGCGATAGATCAGATCCATCGAATTACAGGCCTATCGCTATTACCTCTCTCCTCTCTAAGGTGATGGAGCGTGTGATCAACACACAGCTTCTAAGATACCTAGAAGTACACGATCTGGTCAGTGACCGTCAATATGGCTTTCGCCATGGTCGCTCGACTGGTGACCTTCTAGTGTATCTCACACACCGATGGGCACTAGCCATTGAGAGTCAGGGGGAGGCATTGGCATGTAGCCTGGACATAGCGAAGGCGTTCGATCGGGTCTGGCACCGCGGTCTTCTATCGAAGTTGCCATCTTACGGAGTGCCCGAGGGTTTGTGCAAATGGGTGGCTAGCTTTTTGTCCGACAGACGCATACGAACCGTAGTTGACGGTAGTTGCTCTGATAGCATGGACATTAATACCGGTGTCCCGCAAGGCTCTGTGCTGTCTCCTACGCTGTTTCTACTGCATATCAATGACATGTTGGACATCAACAACATACATTGCTATGCAGATGACAGTACTGGAGACGCTTTTTACACGGGTCGTGCAAACATCCCTCGTTCCGTTGTGGAGGAAAACCGCGGAGAACTTGTGTCTCAAATCGAGACCACACTGTCCCAGGTCTCTGACTGGGGACGGGTAAACTTGGTCCGATTCAACCCTACAAAGACACAAGTGTGCACGTTACGCTAAGAAAACTCCATTCACTGTGGTTCTACAATTCTAGAACACTCCCCTCTCTATCTCCAAGAGCATTGGGATCCTTGGTGTCGACATCTCCAGCGACGTTCAGTTCCGAGATCATTTACAAGATAAGGTGAAGCTGGCGTCCAAAAAACTTGGTGTACTCAACAGAGCGAAGCAGTACTTCACGTCAGGGCAAAGGTTGTTACTTTACAAGTCGCAAGTTCGGCCCCATATGGAGTACTGCTGCCATCTCTGGGCAGGTGCACCCGTATACCAGCTTGGCCCTTTTGACTCGGTTCAACGACGGGCTGTGAGAATTGTCGACGATTCCAAACTCACTTGCGGTATCGAGCCCTTAAGTCTGAGGAGAGACTTTGCCTCACTGTGTGTGTTCTACCGCTTGTACAATGGGTTGTGTTCTGAGGAATTGTTCGAAATGATGCCCACGGCTACTTTCTACCATCGCACCGCTCGCCATCGGCAGGGAATTCATTCTCACACTTTAGAACCTAAATGGTCGCGTACAGTGCGGTTTCAGAGGAACTTCCTCCCGCGAACGCTAAGTTGTGGAATGAGCTCCCTGCCAAGGTTTTCTGCAAGGACTACAGTATGGAGTTCTTCAAGAAAGAAGTTATTAGATTTCTGAAGGGAGTGCCAGCCACTCAAAGCTAGTGAAATGTTCAGTTAAGATAATATTGTTTTGAATTAGAGAAAATAATAATTTGAACAGAATTTGTTAGATTCTTGACTTAAAATCTGATATTTTAAGGTGAAACTCTTGTTTTAGTCGAAACAAATAAAATACCTGCTTTAAAATATTAAACATTTTCGTTGAAATTAATCAGCTAGTATCGCTTTGAACGAAGTTTCTTTTTGAATGAACCTCATCACTGTCCTTCATAAGATTAAGTACACTCATTTTGCCACTAATATGAAAGGTACTTAGCAGATCAAGGGGGCATCGGGCTTGTGGAAGTGACTGATTAGTGAAATTCCTAGAGGAGGGGCCTCTGAGACTCAACGTCCATACTTAAAGGTGAAGCAAAAAAATAATTAGCGAAAAGACACGATAAAACCATAAGGTTCCCGTTTTTGCCATTAAGCTACGGAACCCTAATAAGCCTAAATCCATTTTTTCCTTTGTTTGCTTTAGTTTGTTGTTTTGTATAGTTTGCTTAATTTAAAATATTAAATGCGTTTTTAAAATCTATAAAATGTGTCTTTCTCTATTATCTACTAATCTACAACTTACAATCTTAACCTTTAGTCTCAAGGTTACAGCTGGTAATATATATTATTAGTGATCTAATTAAGCATGAGGCTTCCAGGAAGTGATACAAAATTCAACACATACCTCAGTAAGAGACTGATCGGGCTCATTATTTCAACGGCTCCAGTGCGGAGACTCAACTGTAGTGAAAGTAAAATTTTAGTGAAATGCTGAGAGTGTCACAAAATACTGAAGTGAATAGGGCCAGGGAAATGTGATCGTCTAAGTACAATTTCGAATAAGCCACTTAAATATTTTTATAGCGAGCTATTTAACGCAGGCTTGAGACGGGAAACAAACTGGGAAAAACTAAGTGGTTTTCTTCACGAAAGCTAAGCCGTAAAGGTTTACGAAAAAGCGTCATTAAATAAGGTAAATGAAAAAGCGGTCGGAAGATAAATATGAAAAAAAAAATTAAGGGCACGGAATAACATATTTTTTTGTGTTATTAATGTGTGTAACTTTACAGTTAAAAAAAAAATATTAGATTCAGTATTTTCTACAGAAAACTTTAAGTAATTATAATAATTCGTCTGGTCCCAAACGAATCAAGGGTTCTAATATGAATATTAGACAACAGATACAAATACATATATGTTTTATATTATTTATATATATATACTTTCTTTTCTGAATACATACATATTATACATAGAAAACACCCAGACTAGGGATGGTCGATGCAATGAAAACATTAATGATGACATCGATGATTTTCGTACACAAAACATCGGTGATGGCCAAAATCGATATTTTTGAACACATTGTTAAAATTGCGTAATTAAAAGACAATTCAACTGTACGATTTTTATGATAAATAAATAAAATTAAAAAGAAATTTATAAAAATGTATTATTTTATTAAATACCTAGTTTGTTAAGCTTATCATCAAAACAATATGCAGTAACATATTACTGTGATTAGAAATTATGTACCAAAAAACGAATTTACTGAAATAAAAATGCAAAAAAAAACGCGACACGGACACCACCGAATGAAAATATATTTTTTAAGTTATAGATCTGTTAAAAGTTCAGATATTGTAAATATCGGTACTTAAGAGTTGTTTTTACATAACCAACTTTGATTCGACAGAGTTTGATTCTTTTAGCATGCAATTTTAACTAACTTCCCAATTTTTATGCAATAAACGATTGCTAAATTTGTCAAAAGTACAAGCTCAAAACCCTGAGCTTTCATTTCTCTGTTCTGTAATTAAATTGATATCGCTTCTTCCAAATATGTTATCATGATATCGATGTATAGATGTTAGACACATAGGAACATGGATGTCAAAGCATCGATATTTTGCCTTTTTAACCGACTTCAAAAAAGTAGAAGGTACTATGTTAGACGTGTTATTTCTTTTTTATGTATATTCACCGATTTCTCCGTCAATTGTGAACCGATTTCAAAAGATCTTTTTTTTTGCGAAAAAGTATGTCCCTGAGGTGGTCCCATATTAATTAAATGGATTTAAAACTTAAACTTTGGGGGAAAAAAATTATTGATAATTATTTGGAACTGGTGAAACACGCCTTTTATGTTGATGATTGTATAAAATTTTGTTCCAAGTATGGATTTTTTAAGTGTACGAGAAAAAATAATTCGTCAATTAAAAGCGAGCATTAAATATGTGAAATTAAAGTCTTGAAACTTGATATTTTTAAAGAATTCATATAAATATGTATATCAATAAAAAAATTACCCGAGTGCAATGCGACGTACCACTTAATTTCTCGAGTGCAATGCGACGTACCACTCAATTACCCGAGTGCAATGCGACGTACCACTTAATTCGATAATGTTTCCCTAAAAAAACCCTAAATAATATCATTTTAGAAAATAAAAAACATCTTAAGCTTCAATATTTGGGTTTTTTTATCTTTTTTTATTTTCACCACACGCCCTGATTATGCCCTATATTAATTTCTTTTAAATTCTACGCAACATAACATTTTACGCTAAAAATTATAGTATAGGTAACAAAAATACTAATATTATGTGATATATGTACTGTTACGGCTTCCCTCTGTAGTTCGTGGGTTCGATTCCAGAGGCGCGTAAGACAAAAAGAACAGAATACATAGAATTCAAAAAGGTTGTATTAAAACAAAGAAGAAGTGAAAAAAAAAACATTCTGTTGGTGGTAGCGGACGACTTAACTTTTTTTTCTCCTGGTTGAGCGGTCTGGTGAGGAACTATAGAAAACTCATGATTAAAAAAATCCAACTAGCGCTAGTGGTGTGTTGCTGTTTAATTTCTATTTCGATTAACTTCACCGAAGTTCTGGCTGACAAACTAGAAGTTTTTTTCGTCCAACTACGATACCTGAAAAAAAAAACGGGTTGCACTCCGGGAGTGCCGGCAGAAGTGAAAACATACTAGCTATTTACTTCCCATCACTTCTTATACATATTATAAATAATAATGTTTGTTTATTTACTTTTTTGACGCAGTATATTTGACATCTCAATCTGTCATAGAATCAAAATTCCATATCCAACCTCCCTGTACTACTCATAATCGCCATATATACTAAAAATAAAAACTAACCTAATGTAAATAAAGGACACGTGACCTGACGCGAGTTAAACATTTTTTACTCATCACAAAAAAAGTGCAAAACGCCGCTAAAGAAGTTTTCACTTCAAAAATGTCGTTACTGCCTATCCATTGTTAGTTTATCTAACATAAAAGGGGAAACAAAAATAAGTAGTCTAGGAAAGGAAAACGAACAAAAGCTAATAACAAAATGGTGATTTCAACTATTGGAAAAAACACGAAAAAGAAAAGTAAGGTTAAAATTTTCTACTACGTTTATGCAACACTTAATAACTTACCCGTTTTGATCAGGAACGGGCACAAAAATAACTTATTCGTTGTGATCACAAACGGGCACAAAAATAACTTACCCGTTTTGATCAGGAACGGGCACAAGAATGTTTTTCTCTGTATATGACTGCTGACGGTTAGGTTTACGGAAAATGTCTCCGCTGATCGGTAGTCAACTGTATCAGCAAGAAAAAGACTCTTCGGTGGTGTGATTGTTGTCTTCCGGACCAGCCAAATGTCAAAAATAATAAGTTAATTTCGCTAGCGTTACCTATAACGCAACGGTATCTATTTAAAATTTTACAGGATCACAATTAAAAAACTCGATCCAAAGAATAAAAAAAAAACGACGTAAAAATGTTGCCATATAACGATTTTTTAATTGCTCTTGCCATTTTTGCTTTTTGCAGAGATAAAGAAATTTTCCTTCTTTTTGTAATTTTATCAAACACTAGCTAACGTTGGCAAACGTTGACCTGCATGATACCACCTGCAGCGCCATCTGCCGGGCTGATTTGTGAATCTAAACCACCCAGGGTGCCACCAAAACGCATACAAAAAAAAACATTCAAATCGGTATAGCCATTTAGGAGGTATACAGTGACATACACACGTACAGTAGAATTATAAACATAAAGATACACTAAAGTACCTATAAATAAACAAATAAAAAATAGCATAATATAAAAAACCTTGTCGAAGTTGCTGCCAGTCGGCAACGTATATTTTTTTAAGTTGCAACCCTGGTTACAAAGGTAAAACTTCACTAGAATGACAAGGAAACATACTACGACTACGTTTTATTAATAATTTTAGAAAATAAATCGAAGTATGAGCAAGAAATTTACCCACTTCATCTTGACTTAGTGTTTTATTACCTCTAAGGGTAATCTCAATGTAGAAATAAAGTATATTCGTGAGGATTTCATGGGTAATATATTTTACGACTTTCTGTTACGTTTCCAGTTCCTTTCGACGGCTCCGAGTTAATGTTACCAGTAAAAAAACCTGCAATACTTTTATCGATTTGTTTGTGAGACAATTCTGAGCTTTTCTTATTAGTTCTGTCGAAAATAGTTTATGCTATTTTCTTACACTTTAGTCGATTCCTCATGTTTGATTCAGATTTTATATAAATAAGTCGTTACTATAGACATAGAGGTACGGCGCATTTCCTAGCCAGCTGTAAAAAAAATGGTTGTTAAAGTGTGACACAGACGAAGCGAACGTGTAGTGTCTTGCTTATAAGAAAAGATACCACAGGTTGACTTTGTCTTTTTCTGAACTGTGACCAATTCGTAAGCCTGTTGCGCAATCCATAGGACAGAACTTGAGGTCAGTGGTCGGTAGGTACCTACTCAATATGTATTTAAAAATCTAATATTTTTTAAATTTATCTAGGGTTAAAAATAAACCGTAAAATTTGTTGCTAAGTGCAAAACTCGGAGACGACCAATTCGGGTTTTTTTTTTGTTGTGTTTGTTAGTGTTAGGGCAAGGTTTTTATGAAAGAAAAAAAACGGTCAAGTGCGAGTCGTACTAGCACTTTAAGGGTAAACCGATTTAATGAAATTTTGGTAAGTTGTTTGCACACGCCAGGAAGGTTTCTGAGAAAGAAAAAAAGAGTCAAGTGCGAGTCGGACAGGGTCAAGTGCGAGTTGGACTCGCGTTATAACCGCGTGAACCGATTGTAATGAAGTTTTTTAATGAAGGAATTCAACAAGAAAGCACGCCCCATGCTTAACACACTCCGAAGAGCAAGACGCAATAAGCCCAACTGCATCCATGTAACTTCAGTCGTAGATTATAAATGATATTTTTCGGTTTTCAAGCCGGCGTCCACACCATACATGATCAAGGATTCATAAACAGGTTAAATATATAGGTATATTATCAGTTCCAGTACGAAGAATAATAGTTTATAGTTTATTTGATCGATTAACGATAGAATAAGTGTGAGTTAGATTATTTATGTAATATTCAGTATCGCAGCTTTTCAGTAATTTAGTCGCGAGGCAAATATGATTTCATGAGTTGTTACCAGTCGCGTAGGTGAAGTATCACTGTCGCCTTCGCGTAATCAGCGTCTGACTCCCCACAACTTGGCAACGGTTTACGTGTTAATTTAAATAAAACAACAATTACCTTCTTTCGCAGTTTTTCGACTCTGACAGACAGCTCGGGGCAAGGACCTTTACCCTTCTACACAGTGTAATCTGTTGTCGTCGTTCAAGTCGCTCGGCACTGAACTCACATTCGTATTTGACCCAATCAAACGGATCGAAACGTTAGGCAAGGGACGTTCAAACCGTCTGTGAGCTCAGCCGATGTAACTTGAAGCCACTAACGAATGTTAACGATAAACATTCTGAGAGACCAGTAGGTTTTAAGCTTCCGATCCCCGCGCATGCCTCCATCATCTCCTTGTCTCCCTCTTTACTTTACTCAGGCGAGGTCTTTTTACCTGTATTGTATAGCAGCAGTATAAGGAATCAAACATAAGAAGCAACATCCATCGCTAATTCAAGCAAAAGAGTCACACTCCAATATTCAGGTCACTAGAACCATGCCACCTTCTATTAGCCATCAGAAAGGTACATAATTCCTCTTATAATAGAATGTATTCACTCAGTTTTACATTGCATTTTATATTAATTTATCGCATTTTGCATATGCCCACCTCATACGCTTTCTTTATATATTGTGGCACCGCGACGCTCGCCGCTGCCTATGTATGTCTACGTATATTTATGCCGTCCCGGGTGTTCTAGTAATGAATTTTATTTTATTTTCGAATTTAGGTTTTAACTACATAAATGTGTTAAGCCCGTCTTTTGAAAGTCTACAAAAATATTAAAAGAACTCCACCGCCACGATCCTTTTTTAAGTCGAACATTTTTTAAGTCCTCGATCTTCCACGATCGTATTTAATTATTATTTTGATCATTATGTTAGTTTTATATAACATTTTTTTTTATTTTTTTTTATTTTATTTTTTTCTTTTTTCTTTTTTTATTTTTATTATTAAATTTTATTATATTTTTTATAAAATTTAATATTATGAAGGACGAAGATGGCTTAGTAGACGGGTAGGCTTGGCAGATGGGTACAACACGTCGGGGTGTGTTTTTGAGAAAGAGTCGGACTTGCGCAACAAGGGTAAACCGATTATAATGAAATTTTGGTAATTTTTTTTTAATACCACTAAGGTGGCAAACGAGCCTACGGTTCGTAGGCATTAATATTTTAAAAACACATTTAAAAATTATTTATATATTTCGTTGATTTCAGTGTCTTCATAATTAGTAAAGATGTTAGTAAGTTAATTTACTAACTTACCTAATTTGTGATTTAAACAGTTGCTGCATAGTGTTTATCTGACAACTATCAAGCCAAAAATATGATATCAGCAAAATATATCAGTAATATTTTGAATGTTTTTTATTATATATATATCCAATAATGCAATAATAAAGTGATAAAAAATCTATATATTTTATTGATACCTAGCTGTTGTCACATGATAGCAGTCACTAAATCAATTATAGCCGCTATGGGCAGTTTGAAAATTCGGTCAGCAGAGTGGCCACTAGCTCGATAACGTCTGCCAACGCTGTGGACTATGGCCTCTTTCTTCTAAGGAGAAGACTGCCCCTATAGAGACGACAAAAAAAAGGGCTGCGGCAACAGCCCTCATGGTTTATACCTATTTAGTAAAAGAAAAATTCGGCCAAGTGCGAGTAAGACTCGCGCACGAAGGGTTCCGTACCATTAAATATGAGCGCAGCTGCCTGTCACACGCTTGATTCGATTCTGCGACAACCGCGCCGGCTAGTTCAATGCGTCATTTGAACGTAACTCTATTGTTTTCAATTTAAGAAGAATAGTTTTATTTTATTTTTCTATAATTATACATCGTTCATTTACTTATATTTTATACCTATTTTACAGATGTACCTAAGTCATATAAGTAACTGTTAATGGAATTTTTACAAAAATTTCACTTATCCAAGTACATTTTATAACTTGGTGGACTATTACTCGTTAGCCTGTAAAGTGTACTTACCCGTGATAGTTTTCCTTTTAAATTCATTATATGAACTACCACCGTAATTTTTTTACATTTTCAAATACTATACTTTCGCTGGTTGAGGGGGGGGGACTCTAACAAAAATTAGTACTTTAAAGCTAAATGTTTCGCAAACGGAGCCCTTAATCATAAAATTATCTGTGCATACCGTCAATGTTTTTGAAATTCCTATCCAACGATACCCCACACAATGGGGTAGACGAGGAAAAAAAATTACGTCACCACGTGTAGGGGAGGTTTTTTTAAAGATTTTATTCTACCACTTTGTCGGCTTGATCAATGTGTATATCTCTGCCAAATTGCAGTATTCTCGTATTAGTAGTTTTTGAACTAAGCCGCGAACAGACAGAAGGCGGACGGACGTGTGGATGAACTCCCCGCATGGCGACGGCAAGCGGTGCAATGGTAGAGTATCGAACACAACGCCGCCGCTGTACTCACGAACTAGCATATTTGCTTTGTTAATTTCATACTTGCCGTTGGCATGGAATCATGAAATTTGGCAAGCTGCAAAGTCTTATCTTAGCACAAGTAAAGTAAAAAATCGGCTAAGTGCGAGTCGGACTCACGCACGAAGGGTTCCGTACCATTATCTATAAAAACGGCAAAAAATTCACGTTGATTGTATGGGAGCCCTCATTAAATATTTGTTTTATTTTAATTTAATTATTTATTTTTTAAGTGACTATATAACTAAATATTCTGTAAATATTTTAAGCGTCTACCTGTTGCCGTTATCAATATCAAGCAAAAACGAGCAAAAAAATTACGTTTGGCGTATGGGGCCCCCCTTGTATAATAATTTTATTCTGTATTTTAGTATTTGTTGTGATAGCGCCAACAGAGATACATCATCTGTGAAAATTTCAACTGTCTAACCATCACGATTCATGAGATACAGCCTGGTGACAGACGGACGGACGGGCGGACAGCGAATTCTAAGTAATAGGGTTCCGCTAATTACCCTTTGGGTAAGAAACCCTAATAAGGTTCACGGAAGAAGTATCTATATATAAGTACGGAATCCTTGGTGCGCGAGTGTGACTCGCACTTGTCCGTTTTTTTAATAATAAGTCAAAGGTAAAAGCATTGAAAACATAAATCTCCAGAATGGAAGGTTGTTATCGATAATACGAGGAAGTTTGTGCTGTGGGCGAAGATAAGGTAAATGTTTTTTCCATTAATCTTTGGTACTTTGTGTACTTCGTATAATACAAGAGTTGAGGAAAACATAAAACTACAAAGGCGTAGATATCTCGTACTTATAAGCTTGCAAAACTTCAAAGGGGCTTATGTCATTTATTTTTATCTTATAGTGATGTTCTCGCATTTTTCATTAAATAGCATTTTTTTTTAATTATTTAACAGAGTATTGTAATTAACTAAGCGAATAGTGCTTATTATTTTATTTGTTTTACGAATAAAACTTATTTTTTTTCCCTTTTACTTGTTTTATGTTTTATTGATTAAAAATAGTACAAAAAGGCAGAGAACCAAAAAAATATAACCAAAAATCATTTATAACTACACTACACTATTATTTACATGATAAATAAATACTAATTATAAATTATGTTGTTTTTACTAGAATTCTTTACCAATCAGCCTGTTCATTTGTAAAAATTGATTATTAAGTTCTCAGCCATTTTCGGCTCAAAATTCTCAAGGCAAAATAAGTCAAACAATTAGGAAGATGGGTAGAAAGAAAGTTAACTTCAGTTCCAAGCCAAGGCAATTAATAAAAACGAGCATTTGTAAGCTACAAGGTGTTTTGACATTCGCAAATGAATTGAAACCTGCAGGGTACTTGCCGTTGGCATGGAATTAAGAAATGTGGCAAGCAGCAAAGCATACAAGAAACTGTCATTAGCTCCTTTTTGCAATAAATTATTTTCATACTGCAGTACTCCTTCACAGGGCACTTTGTGCTCTTTTTAATTTCTGCATTTAATATACCTTAACGAAAAATTACAAAAAGTCTCTAAAATAAATATTAATTTGGCACAAATTATTATAATTACATATGCCTTCTGAAATTAAACATTTGCATCAACTGTTCGTACCAATAATACCTGGTCTAACCAGCTTTTTCACCAGCTTATACGAAACCCTTAACAATCAGCCTAACTTGGACTTAACCATGTGTTAACAAGGTAATTCTCTGTTATTAACGTACTCTTTGTATGCCTTAAACCTCGTTGCGGCATTTTAGTGTTTATTAAAACAAATTGTTATGTCTACTTTTACGTCTAGCAGCGGCCGTCAAAATAATTACACCTATGTGCTCTTTCGTATATTTGAAAGTGGTGTTTACCTATAATAGCACCATTATTTTTCCAAGTTATACTTGTAATAGCATTAAAGTCGTTAGCTTTTATTCTGACAAATAAAAATTTATTAATTATAATGGAATACCATATTAATAAATCTGTGTTACAATTTCGTACTAAAAAGAAAACCATATCATATTTGTATCTAATTTTATATAAGTTGTTTAAGAGTTCATGATGAGAACATGACAAGAGTGCAAAGATTCGGATCAAGAAGAAGTGGTTACGTACATTAAAAATGTTTAATAAAAAAAATCAGCTCTTCCAGGACTTAACGAATAATGTCCCGGATGTTGATACCGATGAGTGGAAAATACATGCAAATGAGATTGGGAATAGAAACGCGACAGTTAATAAAGGTATCACAATGGAGCTTTTGAGAGCCAAATAAACAATTGTCTTAGTAGAATTAACAAAGTCGTTGACAACCGTCTTTTATAGCGAATCAACAGCGGAATCTTCATTATTATTTGTGAAAAATTTGTTGTGAAAAAACTTGACAATTTCCAGCCACTAAATCCGGTCGGGTTTCGAAGATATTATTTAACATTTTGTTACATAACATAAAAAAAAATAATAAAAAATTGAGCTCAGTGTCTTCAGACCAGAGGCGTGGCACGACGTGACGAGAGCACGCACCATTTGTAATGTATAGAACTGTAAGGTACCTTACCAGATCAAAAACGGCAACGTCGCACATGCGCGTGCAGTGACGATCTTGTATAATATGGCGACCCCTGTTAGATACCAGACTTTTCACTTCAAAAACTCATAGAAATAGTTCGCAAATATGAGTGTCTCTACAACACTAAACATGAAGAGTACAAAAATAAAAAAAATAGTTATTACGGTCAAATGCTCTAAACTTCAAGAGTTCTTGAGTGATGTACACACAATAAGCCGTTGAATCAGTTTTGCTGGTGATTGGTACACAGGAGAAAATATCAGCCTGCTTTTCTCCATACAAACGTATTCCCCTGTTTATTCCCAGGATTTTGACATTAGACCTATTATTTTTCTATATATGATATATGTACACCACAGACCTAAAATTTTTACGCTAATGTACACAGTCAATATGACGAAATGTTTTCCCTTTTTTTTCAATGCCATTTGTATAAATAACTGTGACCCTGCAAAACTCAAAAAATATGCCTCTTTTTATGACATTTTCAGACGTGCTCTGTACGAATAATACGTGAACAAATTAAAAAAAAGACAGCATAATTCATTATTTTCCAGGATAACTAATTTCTATACAATTCGGTTGAGATTCGGAGGAGAAAGGTGAGGAATACTAAACATCGATGATTATGACTATAGCACGCACGCTAAGCAGGAAGAATTTCGTTCAATGACCGGTCAATATTTGACCCTGTTGCACGCGTATAATTATTTTCCGTCGCACTCGCACAGATGCGATGACGTCTGTCATAAAGTAGCGCAACGGCAAATTATTATGAGCGTGCAACAGAGACAAATAGTGACTGGTCATTGAACGAAATTCTTCCAGCTTAGCGTCCGTGCTATATTATAATTAGTCCGAGGCGCAGTTGTCAGTCCCTATCGCACATCGGTATATTGGCCCGGGTCTCAGCGCGACAGCAATTGTATTTTCAAATACCTATGTTTGTATTCGCTTGGATCTTATATTTCCTCTTAGTAATCTTTGTCTTTAAAACTACTGAACTGATTTTAATGAGACTTACACTGTTACCTAACTTAAACGTTGAATTCTAAAACAAAAATTTATCAAATTCCGATTACTAGAGTTGTGGAAAAATATATGATACAAGTTAAAAACAAATCTATGGTGGTCTACGGGTTTCAATTTCTCCTTGCGTCCCGAACGACGAAGGTTCGAGTACGGCGCGTACCATTTACAGATTTTCCTAATTTTTCAAGTATTTATATTGGTTATATTATTCAGACCACTGGCTCTTCGGCGAAGAAATATGTCGTGAGTAAACCTACATACGTCAAAAAAAAGAACTGGGCCCGAGTGCGGACTATGGCCCAAATCACCCTCGGCGAGGTTAGGTAGCCGTATGTGACTGATAAGGAAAAATGTAGACAAATATACATATATACATACATTTATGAAATTTGGCACATATGTTTAGAGGACCATATAGATATACGATTATCAAATTTTGTGCAACTCTAACAATATAACATCAAGGGTCAAATTGATAATCTTTATTTTGAAGTCTTAAAAAAAACAAAGTTTATGTGGACCATGAGGATGCCTCTGGATTTATCTAGACCCAATCCGTTCTAGAATCTCTATAGCAAAGAATATTTCATCACATTTTTCTTATATGTAAAGCAAAGCGAGATTTTCCATTTAATTCCTACTCCGCCGTTTATTTCCTCTATAGTACGTATGTACGTAATTTCAAGGAAGAAATAAAACGTATTCGTAAGGATTTCATAGGTAATATATTTTACGACATCTTTATGTTTCATCCAGAATATTTAAGAGTACTGAAACCAAAGTAATTTTATGGTTCTGTACATTTTAAATACATCTTTGTAAGGTATATTTGTAAAGATATTCAAAAAATTTTGATTTTGTCGTATTTGAATACTATTACAATAGAAACTAAACGATAAGAATTATTAACAGCGTATTTATCGAAACTGTATGTGACCCATTTATAATGATTCCATTTTGATGATTATAAATGTCATTACATTTTTTGTTAATTAAATTTTAATTTTGATCTTATGTTAAAATTTATAGTATACAGGCTCGCTAAGAAAGGATTTGGTGAAGAGGGTGATAAATAGTTAAGAAAAATTCCTTCCATCAATTTAAAAGTTGTAAAATACCTTTAAAAACGCCAATAATTATTTTTTACGAAAAGTATACATTTATTCCTTATCATTCATTAGAATCGGCTTTATCGTCGATCGATTAATTTATAATTAAAACCATGAATGTCTTAACAACGCTTTTGCGTCAGGCACTGTATGCTTAATTAATTTGTTACAAAAATTTATGATATGCGACCATATCTTGCACAAGATTCTTTAGGATAAATTGTACTTGCAGTACACTATCTAACTACAGTGCGGCCGGTCAAAGAATGCGTTCCTGACACCTGTCAATTCGTCATGACTAGTGATGTACAATAAATAACATTAATAATATTTAGTAACGTTATTTATTGCATTCATTATGCATATTTATTCAATTTAATTTATATTTTGTTATTTTTTATAGGAATTATATTTCAATATATTAAATAAATATTCACAATGTAAATAAATTTTTAATGAATCAAATAAATGCATTGAATCGTAATTTCTGAATGTAACGAAGGAAAAAAAATAAAAATGCTTTTTTTTTTAGAAAATGTATATTATGAAATACATAGTTTTAAGCCTTAAACAATGAAGACTATGTCAAACAATTTAATTTTCCAATTAGCTTGAAGAGTCGCTGTCATCTTCACTAACGTGTATAATCATATTATTGTCAATCATAGTATCTATACGGATATCGCGGTCAAAGTCATCAAATATAATCTTCTTAGTTTTTTCAACCAACTTCATCCAGTCATCTGTTGTCACTTTTTCGCATGCTTCTTTTTAAAGCATCTTCATCTTTTTAATGCTATACGGTGGGGTGGAGAAGTATTATGACGGGCTGCATAACCTTTAATTTGAGCCCAAATTAGTACAATGGCATTGTACTAACAGTGGTACGGGAGAATTTGGAGAACGCGATGACCGTACTCCAGAGCCAACTCATCTATTTCATATCGAACATTTGTCGGCTTATACTAATTTCATCAGCTCTGCTTTTAGCATTGATATATTTGCGTCAATGCCACTTTTTTGCAGCCAAGCCACCAATTCCTCTTTTCTATTAGATTGGGTAGGTGCTTTATTTTTTTGCACCGAATGATAAGGGGGCGTTATCCATTAATATAACTGAAGGCTCTGGCAGGCCTGGTAGCAACACATCCTGGAACCACTCCTTAAATGAAGCCGCATTCATTTCTTCGTGGTAGTCAGTAGTGGTTTTTGACTCAAATCCCAATAAACCGTTTTCCACGAAACCATACTTCGCACAACCAGCGTGGCATATTATAAGCCATTGGCACTTTCGACGTTGACGCTTGAGTGTCATCTGTCCAAGAACAAGAAAGCGTGTGATTGGCGTTCAGCCATGTCTCGTCAATGAAAACGACACTGTCCCAATTATTGATTTTTGTTGCTTCTCTTAAAAAGTAATTATTTTTAAAAGTATGTCATTTCTTTCTAAAAGAATTTTCCTTTTGTCTGTTTTTTTATATTGAAATCCAATATCTGTAAAATTTTAGATAAAGCAGTTTTGCCTCCCCTAAATGAATCAGCTGCTTTCAAAGATGCTAGAAGCATCGACCTATTAAGGTACTAATTCCTGGAATAATAACCATATTTATGATTCGTTATTGCATCGGCGTCAAAGCTATCAATGTCTGTTATAGGTTTAGTTTTACGTTTCTTTTTTGGTGTTCGTAATCGATGCCAGATGAGCCAAACTTTTCTTTATTAATATTTGTTATCGTCCGTTTACTCGCTCCAAGTGCCTGAGAGATGCGTTCTTGGACCTAGTCAACAGGAATTAAAGGCCCGCCATTTTGTCTTTCACGCTTAAAGTAATCTTGTAGCTGGATAATTAGTTCACGAGTTTCCCTTTTTAATGTTTGACCGCGTTTTGGCATTGTTATTATGCACCAAAAGTCTAGATTAGCGCAGAGGTCAGTATATCAAGAAGAACAGTCAAAATAACAACAATAACAGTCACGAGAAATAAGTATTTTATTTTCAATGTTTTTTAATTCATCTGACTTATATAATGACACTAATTTTCTTAAGTTTTGTTTGGGCGTACCTTTATTATATAATTAACTGTATTAAATACTAAGTAAATTATATATTTTAAAATTATAACGTATTTTTTATATTATACCGACAGATTATATTAAGATTACAAAAATATTGCCTCGTTATTTTGTCACATCACTATAAAAGCAAACAGTTGACATAACCCTAAAACAGCGCCGTTTGACGTGATTTTTTATACGTCCATGTTTATAAGTTATTGTTTTTACATTTGTGAATTAAGTAATTGTAATAATTTTAGCCCAAAATTAATGCATTTATTGTAAGTTGGCATTATTATTCGAATTTTAATGTTATCACTCGTTAATAAGGTAAATAGAAGATATTTAAAATTTTGCCGTAAATAGTACGCCAGTTCAAATTTACATCCCCCAGTCGAACAAAATCTCTCAGGAACGCATTCTTTGAGCGGCCGGACAGTAGAGAGCGACCCGCAACGTTTTAGTCAAGCGATCAAAAATGTAATTTGAAAATGGAACTAACTTTTGTAAGCCCGAACATAGATAACTCATAAAGTTTTATTTAAATTTCGGACTGGCACAACAAAAAGAACGCGCCGAAGAACTCAGCGAATTGGTGGCAAAATTACCTTAACTATTTTTATTATTGTCAATACAGTTGTCAATATTAATTATATTTGTTTAAATAAACACGTACGTTATTACGTTATTGTTTTAAATTACACGCATGTGTGAGAAAAGCACTATACAAGCCTTGGCCACAACTGAGCATAACCGGACTAAGTGATGCGTGTATTAGATTTTACGGTATATATGTCGCAGGATGATTTGATAATTCAAATTTTGTCGAAAACCCTAGGAATATTGCAAAAACACGGATAATTAATCAATGGTGAAAACATTTCCCAATCTTACTAAAAAAAGATAGGGTTTTTGCAAAAATACTAGTCACTCTAGTAACATTGAATATTCTTAATTCTGATTGGCTAGATTTTTGCTATTTGACCTTATCTTATTTTGATTGGTTCCTAGTTTTACTTTGTGAGCTTCGAAGTATTATACCATAGAGTTATGAAGGAATAGAAATAACAATTTTGATTTATAGGAACTTTGCGTTTTATTGAACATTTTAGTTACATCTACAAACATAAGACCCTTCACATACTTTCAGTAGGTATACTAACAGTCTAAAGATAAATCACTTATTTATTCACCCTTTTTTTGTAGGTACATTAGATAAATAGAGGTAACATAATTATCACCATTGGTCTCAACTTATTGTTATAAAAACCACTACTACTTATACAGGTTTATGTTTTTTTTTAATACCACCAAGGTAGCAAAAAAGCTTACGGCCCACCTGATGCTAGGCGGTTACCACAGCCTTTTGGTCATGATAATTTGGCAAATATAACATTTTGCTTTGGTTGCAACATGTTGTACATTTATATGGCTATCAAGACTGTTCGTTTTTGTATTAATAGCTGGGACAAGTATTATATCTACTAAAATTGTAATTTTTTCTTTAGAATCAGCAGCTACATCAAATTGTTCCGTTTCTGTTGTATTACCCAGGTCGAAAATTATTCCTACTTTGTTATATTGTGTTGCAGTTTGTGCTTTAGAAGTGATTTCTTGATCAAAGGAAGAATTTTAAGTTCTGTGGATTTAACTATATGATTTGCATTTTGCTTGTCATGAATATCTTTAGTGCGGGGGATATTTTCATTTTCTAATTTCATTATTATTTCTTTGGCAGGTAGTAATAAGATGAAGAGAGGCCCATAAAAGGATCATGACCAAGCAAAGCTCTGTAAGGTGAACGTCCTATTGTGCGATATTGCGAAGATTTTTTTTGGAATTGAACAAAATAGCATCCCAGTGACCATTCAGTTGATTTATTGTCTGACATCCAAGAACGTAACATGTTTTCCACATCTTGATTACACCTTTCTACCGAGCCTTGACTTTGGGGATGTCGAGGACGTCCATTTACTGTCTTGCATGCGGGCCACAGTGTAATTAACTCTTTTATTAAGCTTGCAGTAAATTCTTTACCATTATCACTTTGTAAAATCATTGGAGCACCCACTTCTAAAAATACTTTTCAGAGAGCCATCGCTACTTCAGTTGCTTTTTTACTAATTAACGGTCTGAGAAAGCAGAACTTAGTAAGGTGGCCCTGATAGTTTAAAATCCATTTGTAATTATGACTAGGAGTTGATTGGAGGTCGATTAAATCCACCTGCCCACGTCTGTTAAAGTCTTGAGAAATAATAGGGCGTACAACAATTCCTGTTTTAGGACAACTTTTTTTATTCAAACAGATCTTGCACAAGTTAAGGAATATTAATATAACTGGCACCGGTATCAAATGTTTCTGTTTTAGGCTATATAGCATTTTATCTCGACCTTTATGCCCAGTTGATACGGGCGTGTCCAGGAGAGGTAAGATGTTGTCTTCTCGTAATCAGAATTTTTTCTTCACTAACACTCAACACGTCGTATTTTTTTGCATTTATATATTGTTGTTGTGTTTTCGGTTGCTTAAGTACAGTCGCAGAGTAACCCCTCTATCGTAGCAACAACACTACTTACGCGTTCTTTTGTCCATTCTGGTTTAGTAGATCCGCCATGTCTACTAGCGTAAAACTTTCTTAACTGTATGTGAAATCTTTCTTTACCGGACATAACCTCAAAATGGGATTCCGATTCTGTAGAACTTTCAACATGAATTTCTGTTGTATCTGTCATTTAAAACTTCAATATCACACCTCTGTAGAAATTATTCGCAATTCTTAAGTCCAAACCATACTTTGACCAAATTAAAAACAAAAGACTGCTGAGTCGCTCTAAAACACACAAACATAAACAAAAAAACGTGCAAGAATGACTAACATTTAATACGTCAACCAATCAGAGGAGATCTTGTTTTGGGCGCTTCGACCGGCCAATCAGCGTTCTTATTTCATGATAGTTAACGTTTCGTTTCGCAATATTACTAGAGTGGCTTGTGTTTTTGCTAAAACCCTATCTTTTTCTAGTAAGATTGAGAAATGTTTTAACCATTGTCCAAATATCCGTGTTTTTGCAATATTCCTAGGGTTTTCGCGAAAATTTGAATTATCAAATCATCCTACGACATATACCTACATAGATTTGATAATGTAGGTAGATATTTTGAGAATCAGATATATATAAATAAAAGTCTGTCAGTGCGAGTCGGACTCGCGCACGAAGGGTTCCATACCATTGTCTATAAAAAAAGGCAAAAAAACACGCTTGTTGTATGGGAGCCCCCCTTAAAAATTTGTTTTATTTTAATTTAATTATTTATTTTTAAATATTTTAAGCGTCTACCTGTTGCCGTTATCAGTATCGAGCAAAATGTATCAAAAGAATCACGTTTGTTGTATCGGACCCCCCTTAAATATTCATTTTATTCTATTTTTTTATTTTTTAGTATTTGTTGTTACAGCAGCAACAGAAATACATCTTTTGTGAAATTTTCAACTGTCTAACTATAACGGTTCATGAGATACAGCCTGGTGACAGACGGACGGACGAACGGACGGACGGACGGACGGACAGCGAAGCCTAAATACCTTTCAGGTACGGAACCCTAAAAATGATATGAAATGTCTATAAACTACTACCGTTTCGGAATCAAAGTGACGTTCTAGTGAGAAGAAACGGTGAAAACACTCTTAAGCAATCGCTCTTTTGAAATGTTATATTAGAATAACAAAAATATCACAACTTTTACGAGATATAAAGTATCTACTTATTAAATCTAAGTTTCGAGTAAAAACACAAATAAGCCTTAAAGTATTTCTTAGATTCGTAAGCTATTCAAAAACTGCAAGAAGTAAATGTCAAAAACAAATGAGAAATTCGTTTGTATGAAGCCCGCTGCGAGACGCCACGAAGTGTATCCTCTTAATTACTAGTCCAGCCAAATGCCACAAAGATGCTAAAACTCTCAGCTAGGTGTAGTACCTAATTACGTAATGTTAATTTAACATTTATATTATAACAATTATAACAAATTATACATAATTAAAACCACTTACATAATCAATTGTACTTAACTGATATGTTTTTAATACTGAATTCCCATTATGATTCGGCAGCGTGACGAAATCAAATAAAATTATATTCTTCACTTCGCACCTTTCGTGATGCGACCAGTGCGGCGGACTAAACAAGATTGCCCGTTTGTTTTTTTTACTGCTCCACCGGGCTTTTTGGGGCGAGACTCTAAAGGAGTTTCAGCCCACATAGCGCCCAGCGCTCAAGAGCTCCCCGCGGGGGGAGCTTCGGCTTGGGTTGTCGCTCTTGGAGTCGTCCCTTCGACTAGCGTGAGCCTCGAAACCGAAGGTGAGTCAGCGCCAGGAGGGGAGTTCCCAGTTACGCGGGTGCGGTTGCAGTTGAGTGGGGGCGAGAAGCGCCCCAGCACTCTTTGATACCTCGTGTATCCGTTCGTTCGCCGACGAACCCGGGGACGTCGGCGTCGTGTTAGGGGGAAAGGGTAGTTTTTTGAGACTACTCTCGCTATCCGGATAGCGAGATTGTCGTCTGGGGTCGTTAGTACGTGCCGAGGCCGCCTAACAATAGTTTTTCGACCGTGCCGAGGTCGGCCGGGAGGATGATAGGTTGAGGATTGCACAATTAATCGATTCGGGTGATTTTGTGTACGCTCGAAAAAGCGTGGGGACCTCAAAGGCTCCGGAGGCCGCTCGAAGGTAGCGAATTTGGAGGGTCTGGAGTTTGTGGAGGTGCGTTTAGACAACGCATAGACGACGCTTGCATATTCTAGTATGGGGCTGATGCAAGTGACGTAAAAAGTCAGCTTATTTATTATATATTTATTATTTCTAAGCGACATCTTACTGTACTTGCCCATATGGGATATAGACGACCGAGGAGAAAAGCGGCTCGGTCCCAAACTATTTTGGTGTGATCGAGGAAGTTCAAACGGCTATCCAGGGTCACACCGAGGTATTTGGCCTTGAAAGTTAACTGAAAGTTATACTATTGGTGAAATTTTAACCTTGGGAATTAACTAGTGGTGTACCAAATTAAAAATAATAAGTGTTGATACATTTACTAGGAACCCTGAAAAACGAACTGTCAAAATACACTTTAATATGACAAATCTGGAGCCGGCTATTTCTAAATACTTATGTAAGTTCACAAAAACGAAGTTATGTGGGAAAATAGTCGGACACAAAAAAACGAGGTTATGCGAGTCTATACTCGGACACAAAAGACGAGGTTATGCGGGAACATACCCGGACATAAAAAACAAGGTTATGCGGGAAGAAACTCGAACATAAAAAATGAGGTTATGCGGGAAAATACTAGGACATAAAAAACGAGGTCATGAGGGAACATACTCGGACATAAAAAAACAAGCCGATTAATAACCTCCTTCTTTTCATTAACAGAGTTTACCTAACAGTTTGAGAAAAAAAATTGCTTTTATACTACAATACGATACGATATATATGCAGCATTTTGGGAACGATGCCAACTGGCAACGGTTTATTAGATTTATTTTATATAGTTTTGAATTTTTAGGTATTACATATTTAATGTAAAGGTTCATTTGTATTTAAGAAATTTATATTAGTTTTTGTACATAATTAAATAGTTTTTTAAACATAATAAGCATAATAGTATGCATGCTACATTAATATGCATGTTTCAAAATAATAATAATATGTAAGTGCTTACATGATTTATACGATTTTCTTACTTATGAAACAGAAATATTGAAACAGCGTAGGTAGTATATAAATGAACTGTTCCCTATTTCATGCACAATGGTTTCGCCCTTTGACCGAAAATGACCTTTTAGCAAAAAGTGAACCAATGACCTTTCCCAAACTTCAAAGGGATTCATTTTTGAGAGCCGCGGGTAAATATTTGTTACTTAAACACAAATACGTAAATAAGCTTTTACCATGCGATGTTAAAATATAAATAAACAAACCCATTCGAGAAGTTTTAAATTAAATTTGATATTAAATACTTATTTTAAATAGAAATTATTAATAAGATACTAAGATATTTTCAAAAAATCACTACCATACATAACCCTATGAACATATATGAGCTCCCTGCCAAGGTTTTATCTAAGGACTACAGTATGGGGTTCCTCAAGAGAGAAATTATTAGATTTTTGAAGGGTCGGCAACGCGCGCGAGTGATACCCCTGATGTTGCAAGCGTCCATAGGCTACGGTGGCCACTTACCATCAGGCGGACCGTAGCTTGTTTGCCACCTTAGTGGTATAAAAAAATATGTATAACTATCATAACATATTAAAAGATTTTTTTTCTGTAAATTGAAGATTTATAAAACACATCTTTATTTTAATTTACATTGTTGCTAAGTTAATTCCAGCCTTGCTTGAAAAAGGCCGTTACTTCTGAAACGTAATAAGTAAGATCTTATGTAACTTTAATGAGACTATTATTAAGTAATTTTCTTTGCTTAGTAGAAAATGTCAAATACTGGGCAAATTTAAAGTGATTACAGTTATCTTAAAGTCAGTTTTGTTCATAACTATGTCTACACTAGCTTTTTCCCATGGTTTCACCCGCCCTAAATTCAGTTATCAGTGTAGGATTTCAACGACAACACCTTAATTTTAGAAAAAAAAACCAACTCACAATTGACGTTTTTAAGTAGCCCGGATATATCCTTCCCCGGGACTCAAACTATCTCCATGCCAGATTCCATTTTAATTGGTACAGCGTAATGAGGTAAGGAAGACAGAAGGAGTTACTTTCGCATTTATAATATTTTTTTATATAGATGTTTTTAGATTTGTTTAAGCATTGAGTGTTGTACTTAAGTGTTGTTTGTATGTTAAATAAGTAAAATTACAGCTTTAAGGCTATTGTCCACTTATAATAAAAAGTAACTTAAAATGTAATCACGGATAAAATTAAGCGTTGATCTTTTGTTGGGAATGGAGCAATAAAAGATTGGTCTTTATCTTCCCAGTCGCAAACGACGCCCTCGGGGCTTTATGGCGTTAAAGGAACTTTTATAAAAAGAATATGGTTGCATTTTCTTTCATTGTAAATCATTGGCCAGAGTTCCATAAAAGTCTTTATAGCTTATATAGGTTGTATAAAAAGAAAAAGATAAATGGTTTCGTCGTAGAAATTTACAACCTCCTTGTGTTCACAATTACTCAAACGAGTTTAAGAAATAAGCAGCTGGTGTATTTAGCAAAAAAAGACGATTGCAAGATTCGACCCTAACATAAAAACAAACAGGTTAAACTAATATAAACGTTGTAAAAATACTAAATTGCTATGCTAATGCTAAAAAATACTAAAGTTGCAGCCAGCCAAGTGTGAGTTCCTCCGTAAAGAAGTAGGCTACCTTGTTCGCATTATTAGTGGCGAAGGAGTCAAACCCAATCCAGATGAAATAAAGACAGAGGCCGACTTCCCATTCCCTAAGAACCCAAAAGACATCAAATCTTTCCTTGGCCTTATCTCCTACTACAGAAGATTCATATAAGATTTTTCCAAAATCCCCAAACCCTTGAGTTCCCTCCTAAGTAAAGACTGTACCTTTCACTGGAAAAATGACCAGCAACTATCCTTTGAGACACTTAAAAACTAATCACTGCGCCGATTCTATCTTACCCCGACTTTAGTCAACCTTCTGTCGTGACATGCGACACCTCAAGCTATGCTATTTCTGCTATCCTGTCCCCAGGTCCTATTGGCAATGACCGTTCCATTGCATTTGCTTCCCGCACCTTGAACAAGGCAGAGTGCAATTACAGTTTGACCGAGGAGAAATGCCTTGTTATTGTACAAAAATATCCCGCCCTTACTTCTATGGTAATCGCTTTACGATTGTCACAGATCACAAACCATTCAAGTGTCATTTTACTGCAAAGATCCCGGCTCCATGCTAAATTGCTAGCGATTAAAGCTGGAAGAGTTTGATTATAATATTGAATATTAAAAGGTAAAGGCAACGGTAATGCCGACGCCCTTTCAAGGTTCTCAGTTTATCCTACACAGCAACAGGAACCTCCTTTGTCATAGTCAGATCCACTTGTTCCCATTTCACTTGATTTTAGCCCATTTGATTCTCAAAACATGGATTTCAACCCTCTAGATATACCCTTTGCGGCAGTACCTCCAGAGGATATCGACGGAATCGAAATCCCAACATACTTTAAGCCGTCGCTAAACTCTCTAAATCTTGATGAACTTCTCTAAAATTTTCCTGACTCTCCGAATGTCAACATACAAAATACAAACCCTTAGCCAGAAGTCACCGCTAAAAACTTCAATCAATCTCCTGAACCTGGCACATCCTATCAACCACAGACTGACTGTCCATCGACCAACCCTAACTTAACCGCTCCAACTAGCACCTACTCTGACTTCCTGAAAATAACCATATCCAAAACATTTACGCCGAATACAATCCTAGAAGACACAACGAATCCATCCTGAAAAATAAACAAAGTTTCATTATCATTCCAACATCTATAAACCTCGATGAGTCAAACCACAAGCAATCACTTCAAGAGAACGGTCTTTACATTCATTTATATCCTTTCGAATAAGGGGCGAAAAAAAATATTTCCTTTTTATAAAGTTTTATCACTTCGACTCCACATACGAAGATATCTACAAAAGCCTTAAAGCACTCAGAGACGAACTCTCACTTACCTTTAATCTAATAGAGAACGAAAAAGCCATCATTAATTTTAAAAATCCTTTGATAGACACAGCGCTGTAAAACTCTACAATATTTTATATTTCTTGTTTAATGATACTTGTATTAAAATTAATGTTTACCACAACGAACTAATCTATCTCATTTCCAGTGAAATAAAAAAAAACCTAAAAGATAACTACGACTTTCCAATCGCAGGACACTTCGGTTTAACACGTATGCATAAGAGGGTTTCCGAACAGTATTACTGAAAAGGAATGCGCAGAGACATAGAGGAATGTGTAAAAGAATGCCAATCCTGTCAAACTAATAAAGCTCTTGAGAAAATAAACCAAGCATCTATACAAATACATCCACGTCACCCTTTAAAAGAATATCCCAAGATATCGTTGGTCAACTTCCCGAAACCGGTCCTGCAAAGTTAAGGTACATCTGGACCCTGCAAGATGACATCACCAAATATTCCATTGCATATCTGATCAGAGAATGTCTTGTCCACTTCATCTCCTTGTTTGTAATTTTCAAAGCCATTCTTTCCGATCATGGTAATCACTTTCCCGCAGAACCCTTCGAACAAATCTGTTTTTCTTAAAATCAAGCAGCTTTGGGTCTCTTCTACCATCCAAACTCAAGGCGCTCTGGACCGCAGACAATCCACCCAGAAAGAATACTTAAAATCGTATATTAATGAGAATCAAGATAACTGGCCACGATATGATCTCAGCGCTACATACCCCGAATATGTCAGGATTCTTCAACATCGCCTTAAATACTCCCGAGAAAAAGTACTTGAAAACATTCGAAGTTCTAAAAGTAGGTCCAAAGGATATTACCACAAACACACCGCAGAGTCACTTACACAATAGGTAATTTAGTCTTTCTACAAACCATTTAAGGCTCCGTAAGGCGCTTTCACCTATCGGGAAGGGACGCTGGCAAAAGCAAATTCTTGTTATTTTTTCTTGACGATTCAAAACTGTTCTTAGAAACCCATTTATGTAAAAAAAATTAATTAGATAATGTTATAATAATATTTAGGGTCATATGAAACCTTAGTTGTGTTGTAAAAGTTTGAGCCAAATGGCAACCAACATACAAACCTCTTCTTTCCATTGTGTTATTATACGTAACAAAGTGTTTTATTAACACTGCATTAATGTTAAACCTAAAAAAACTGGTTGCCTGTAAAGTCGGTATACGGGCGAAAGTTTTACGTGACAATGATTTTATGTCTGTCTCTCTCGCTCTTAGGCGGGCGCGTGCCTCTCACTCGCTCTCATTGTGAGCGCATAACGTGAGCGGAGCGTAACGCAGTTTCTTGAAGTGTCACCCGGCAAACCAATTTATAAGACGTTGTCACGTCAAAAAGGATCACTGACTCACATCCGTTTTGTAGCACTGAAATATGATATAAATTTATTATATACCGCATAACATTAAATTCAAATAATGGGCTTTGACAAAATTATTCAAACTCAGATAAGCTTACAAATTAACAAAGGGATTATCATAAAAGAGCCTTCTAAGAATGCAGATGGCTTTGTGTTTGTTTGATAATCTGATATATGAGGGAAATATCTCTTTTATAATATTTACATGTTATAAAACTAACTTTAGCCCGCGGATTCCTACAATTATACTATGTACAATGACAATATCATTATCATTATTAGGATAGTATAATAAATTGTGTTTCTAATCGTAATTCAAATCACAACACAAAAAATAACACAAAACACGAATTTGGTGCCTGAGTTCTGTGTACCCGATGTTGATTTATTATAACGAATTTATGAAAGAAATAATATTTTTATCTCATAAAGTTTGCTTATTAAGAATGGTAACCTTTAAGCATTTGGCAAAAATCGTGTATTTTATTCATCATCGTATAAAGTACAAAAGCAAACTTTTTTTTAAAATTTGAGTTTTTGGCTATTTTTCAATGTAAAAAATCAGACAATAGTCATTAAATAACAAACCCAAAAAAAAAGTTTTTTTTTGATGATTTGTGTAATAGAACTAAATTGGTTATTTATTTAATTTATTATATATCTTTATCATTTTTTAGGAATTCGAAAATAAGGTTTCCATAGTCAAAAAAAGAATCCACCCTCGTTGCGTGAACAGTTTTTAAAATATTTGATTATGTCACTAAAAATTTTTTTTTATACACTGTAATAATAAATAGCACACTCTTCGATAACAGCAAAATACGGTTCGAAGTTAATTCATTTCATACACAATGACATCTGGATTTCGATTTAGAAAATATCAGAAACTCAACAAGATGTAACGGCCGCGAGCAATAATTTTCTTTTTGACATTTAGGAATTACGGATAAATATATTTCCTTTATATTTAATCTTTTCCTTAAATCGCTTAAAAAGATTAAACTTATTTTTTACAATGCAGATAAAATTGGCTATTAATAATTTGACGCCGCTTTAGATATCCTTTGTCTAGTTGACTTAAGTATTTTATTAAGGATGGAACACAATGACTTTGAGAATTGTACCTCTAGCTATCGTTAGCATTGTTTAACGCCACCTTGTGTCTAGTAGCGGAACTATAATAAAAAGGTCAAAGATTCAAAGATTATACAGATAGGTCTCGATATTCACTGATCTTTGCCTATTAGTAAACATCAGCCATGGAGAGGCTTCATAAATTTTTCATTAAAATAAAGGCATTTATAATTAGGTAAAACTTGATTTCGGAATACTTAGACCACAAAAGTAAAATCTGGTAGACTATTTAATATTTTAGTTTAATATTATATTAGAATATTAAACAAATTTTGCTGTGGCTTGTGGCTTGTTCGACCATAATTCGTAAACAACGGCTTATTCAAACGAATACATATGTATTTGTTAGTCTGTTTTTTTGTGAGTTTGTTTGTTGTGCCGCTGCGGAGCAACCGACTCAGCTGATTTTTAGTACAAAACATGTTGATGGGACGGAGAAGGACGTAAGTCATCACGGGAAATTCAAAAGTTTCTACAGGAATAACTATAAAAGAATACCTACTACAGCAATAGCATCCGTTAGTAATATAATCAAGATCTTGTAATAAAAACCCACGCCAGAAACCAAATTTACCGCAGGTGGAGCCGCGGGCAAAAACTACTTTTAATTATAAAAGTCAAAACATAAGCAAGTGTAGAGAACACGAATGACAACGACAGTGCTTGAGAAAAAAAAATGTAGACCTGCTAAATCGTTAAGCATGGAAAAGGAGTTCACGTTTATCATAGTTTGATCTTCTATGTTTCTGTGACAATTTTATTAGTTCCACTTATAAAAACCATTGCACATATAATCTTTCAGCTCTCACAGCTGCAACTTACCAACCAAACACCTTTAAACATTTTCATTGAATGAAATGTATCAACACAAAGTTTAACCACAAATACCACAACCACAACAAATAAAACTTGTAGTATTTCTTTTCTATATAAATATTACGCTAAGCCATTGTGGGTCTTCGAAATAAAAGTCTCTATACATTGGTAAGGCACACTGCAATTTTAGAAACGCGATTTCTTGCTAATTTTCGTCGAATGTGCGTTGGCCTGAACCTTATAGGTAAGTTTTGGATTGCAAATGGCGGCCTTTTTATTCTGTTACATGTATATCACTTTGTTAGGTAATTATAAGCAGTTGACTCACCATTCTTGGTGTTTCGCTATCAGGAACATACGACGGTCCGCTGCCGGACAGTACTTGATTAGCCGGGAGCTGCTTCACGCGCGCCCCGCGTACTTAATTTTATTCTCGCGTTCGGTTTTGAGATACCAACTTCGTAGTATTTTTGGATTTTAAACTTCTTCGCGGATAGTTAGAAGCGACACTCGCGTATTGCGCTATTGTTTGTGTCTTCGCTCGCGTAAGAAAGTTTGAAAAGAGTGAAACGTTAGTGCTTGCAAGTGACATTCTGGCTTCTGAACGTCGTGCTTGGAACTATTGAGATCGTCGCCACGACCGGGTGATACTACACCTACTTCTACTCCCTTAGCAATAATATCCTTTAGTTTTATATAAAACTTAAATTGTTTCTCCCAAGAGCTAGGCCCCCTTACCGACGATAGAACAGACTGTCCGCCACCCCTTCCCATCGAGACTGGCAGTCACATAAGGTTAGTCAAAATAGAAAACTTTTTATAAGTTTTTTACAAAAATATTTGTACGTTTCAAATATTAGAAGTATTTTGTTAAATAAGTATTCAAATATAATATTGGTACTTATTTGAAACCTCCTTATATTCAACTAGTTATTAATTGAAATGATTCGAAGTAAATTTTCATAATGGTTTATAATATAAAGTAAGATACACACAATTAGAATAAGTTTCAAATTTATATTTTGCCAGAAATGCAAGTATCTTAATATAAAAAAAAAACTCTTACCTAGTACGCTTATTTAGGTTCCTACTGAATAGCGGGTAAGTAACAAAAGTATCTCTGCGACAACGTTTTTGAGGCTTCCGTTCAGAGATCAATTCGTTAATCTTTATTGTAAAAAAAAAAGAATTACGAACAATCTCAAACATCTCGATCTATTTTTTTTAGAGTTATTAATACGTATTGTTATACTTGTCTTACTTTGACTTAACTTTGAAAATGTCAAAATTTTGTCCCGCAACAAGAAATACACCCTACTTGCGCAATGGCAGACGGAAGACTGACTTTGGTGGAGTGCAGATGAATGGCACAGGAGTTGAATGGTGTTCTATACTGTAGCGATCACGCTTTATTTGGACGGGTTATAATGATTTTCGGTGAATTTGTTTAAATTAAACATTAATTTTCTTTTCTTTCTTTTAATTTATGGTCTTTAAAGTGAATTAAAGCGCTGATTTTTTAGTGTTACTTTTATCTGAGTATCTTTGATTAATCAGACGACAAATTCGTAAATGACGGAAAGTTTTTCTAAAAAAATGTTTTTCTTTTTTTGTATTGTTCGGAAGAAAAAAATTAAACTGGTTAAATTATCCTCAAATGTTGGTTTTTCATATATAAAACATCAAGAATCTTGGGCTGTCAAATTTCAGAGAATTTCGATCAAATTTGCTTGAAAACGTTGATTGTGCGACTGTTAAACTTAAATATTACTCAAAATTTTTTTTATTTTAGTTTGATTATCATATTTTGTAAGTGTCCTCATGGACATAGAGAATTGGGCAGCGCATTTCCTAGTTAGCTGTTTAAAAAAAATGAGACGTAGCGCACCTGGGGTCTATTGTCTGTTTCTATCGTGTTTTTATAAACATAAACAAACAAAATGGCGGACGTTGATAGAAAGAAAAAAGAGAAGGCAGGTTTGTTTTGTCCATTTTTAAAGGATGGTCAATTTTGTGAGGTTATTGCGCAGTCATATATCAGCAGTCAGATCACAGAGCTCAAAGTCTATAGTGTCCCTTGCAACTGCGGTTACCAATTGAAAAAAAAATATATATAAATTAAAACAAAATGTCATAGCGTTTTTTAAGATAAGAAAAGATAGAAAAACATAATTGAAAAAGTTTAGGCAAAACCTTTCCTTTTAAAAACGCAACCACAAAGGATTACATCACTTTCAGGTATAGCGAAGTCTGTGGTCGTTAGTATTAGCATGTGATTTTATTGTTAGTATAAACATTTTTTTAAAAGAAAAACAAAAGTAACATATTTTACGTACATAGATAAAAGTGTTTCATGCCGTCGTCGGTGTGACAAAAAGATATATGGAAGCTCGATCTCGACACATTAGTTACAGGATTTTTTCAGGTTTCTAGGTTATCGATGTGTTTCACCTTACACGGAATATTTTTTGGACATACTTTGTTGTTATGTATACGAAATATTATGCCAGTAAGTTTTTTGAGTATTGATTGTTGATATGTGAAGCCGCTTCTGTCTTATTTTTATTACAGATATACGAAGAAACACACAAAAAAGGCGGGTTAGTCAAGCGGAAGTATAATACATTGGGCCGCAAAGAAAGCGATTCAGTCAGTTAAAAAATAGGCGATAAGTTTTAAAATATTTGACCTATCCTTTCAAAATGGAAACTAAATTAAAGTTTATTTAATTATAAATATAGAAAAAGAAAACATATCTTTCTTTTTGGTGATTGTATTAAAAACCATAAATAAAAAATAAAAACAATTATGTTTTACTTTTGTTTCTATTTTATCATATATAGAGTAGTGGTGCACCCGGATACCAGCTTGGCCCTTTTAACTCGGTTTAATTTGTCTCTCTGTGTGTGTTCTACCGCTTGGACAATGGAATGTTACTGCGTAAAGTGCGGTTTCAGAGAAACTTGCTCCCGCGAACGCTTGGGTATGAGCTCCCTGTCAAGGTTTTCTCTAAGGACTACAGTATGTGGTTTTTCAAGAATGTATTACGGCATTTATTGTGCAGAAATTCATTATTCTTATAAAATTCAATTAAAAAAAACACGCCAGTGAAAATTGTCATTTTTACTTAACTTGCATTTATTCGAAAATAAACTTTATAATTTTGAACTTTGATGACTTTGATTTGAGCACAAAAAATTGTCTATAATACCGTCCCTATTTCTAGCTTCAATATTTTGAAAGTTATTAAGGTTTTTGTTACCGAACCGATTTCTTTGCGGCTCAGTGTTTTATCCGGTCTGTTCTTTTATACACACATTACATTAACACTCGTTGAACATTACTTAGCGCAGGCCTCTGTCACTCAGCGGTGGCTTTATAGAATTTGTGACCCATCGGTCTTTATTTTGATAAAGAAAACTCCTGGGATGTGGCACATAACTGTCGCTAGTAATGCATAAGTTCACAGCATTTTATTATGCCGAATTTAGCTTTGATGTTTGCTACAAGGTCAGAAAAGTTTGCCAACACGTGCGCTAACTCGAAGGTGCTCACCGGTCGTATCAATGGTAGTTTTTCCGGACTACTTATGGTCAAAAACCGAAGTTATTGACCATTTGGACTTGCACGACGATTTTCGGTCCATAAAGCATCCCGAGCAACCCTGATGTGCATGGCCGACGTAGAACGCACTCAAGTAGGGTTCACCTATTTTTTTCTCCAGCATTTTGGGGTTCCATATTGTGGATTTTGACCAATTATTACACCGAGTTACTGCCGTGGCGCCCCCCGAGCCGCCTTTGTGACGAGCCCCTGGACTATCTTGATACAGATTTATTCGCTTTATCACTTATTTAAATATTGAAAATCTCCTTTTCCGTGTTAACTTGGTATTTAACTCAAATATTTGCCTCGGGTCAGTAAAATGAGCAAACCTTTACAACATGGAAAAGGTCGGCATTTGATAGCTCTTTACCGGAAGCTCATAATTATATTTAATCAAAAGATTTCAAGTAAAGATAATTTTATGTAAATAAATCCCTTATTTTCATTTCGGGTATTTGCTATTCTTCTAAAGATAATTTAGAAACTAAATAAGATTAAAAAATTAAATTTAACGACAATAGGATTTTATTTTACAATTTGATATTTATAACTGTTTGTTTATTTATTAACAAAATAAAAACCTAATTGTTTAATATTTCACTATACACGAATGAAATTTATGTACAATTTTAAAAAAATATAATTTGGTTGAAATTATCAACTAAAAAAAATAAAACTTAAATTGTAAATGAAAAAATACTATCTAAATAACTGCCATTTGGAAGAGTTTCCAGAAAGCTGGCAACATTACCTCGTTGTTAAATAATTGAATAGACTCAATATCTCTCCAAGAAACTGTAAAAATATCTCTTCAATATTTGTATATATATGTGCCACTTACTGTTTTTGGCCTTGATAGCTGCTTAATTGAAGTGACTGGAAGATGAGGTGGCGCTGGTGTGCAACAGCAAGTAGCCAACCAAGCGAAAAAGAGACATTCCGTACCCGAGAGTTGCGCGTATATTACAGCTAACAAGGGCTTGACGGATATCATTAAGGTTGTCATGGCGATTTGATATTAATTATTCGTCTTGTAACATTTTAAATAGTAATAGTTTGGATTGGATTGTTTTTTCAAAAACCTTGGAAACGCTGTCTTTTTGTTCCCAAAATCGCTTTTCAGGCACACATTTGAGCCAAATGTGGAAGTTCCGTGATATTTTGAAAAAAAATGGAGGTCAACTTATTCCGTGGGTTCCGAGCTTTTTTGTAGGACGCCACTTACGTTGACACCATGACTCACTACTTATTCTCATCTCAAGAAAGCCGCTGCAGCTACAACAAAGCCAATGGTGCAAAAAGAAAAGTCGTCCGAGTGCGAATCGGACTCGCGCCCGAAGGGTTCCGTAGAATTATCTATAAATCGGCAAAAAAATCACGTTTGTGATTACCCTTAAGTATTTATTTTATTCTGTTTTTTAGTATTTGTTGTTATAGCGGCAACAGAAATACAGAAGGACAGATGGACGGACGGACAGACAGCGGAGTCTTAGTAATAGGGTCCCGTTTTTTACCCTTTTGGTACGGAACCCTAAAAACTATATCGTAGTAGTACCGTCTAAGGTGGTGTTTAGACCAAACGAGCGAATGCTCATTCTATCAACACACCATCATATTCTCTTAGTGCAAATATAGTTAAAGCATTCCTTGCTATTGCTATGTCTATATTCGCAGGCGTTTTATGAAAATTTCTGGAAGTGCTCGTAACCTTATATACTATTATATATATATAAAGAGTACATATACTATTATTATTTTGATTTAAACGGTAATATGAAATTATTATTTACAAAAAAAAACACAATTTTATTGAAATATTTTGTCTTTACAACGAAAAAACAAAAACGCCCATCAAAGCCGAAATATTTAAAAAAAAGATTGTGTTTTCTTTATGTATAACTTAATATATTTATCAAATAAAACAAATGAAATCAGTATCCAGAATTCATTTTATTCGCAGAATATTAATATTCATTTACACTAAGATAACACGACAGAACAATCTTATTGTTGCTATAGCTTTATGTTCCTTTGGCCTAATAAAGTCCGTTCCATTGTCTATATCCGCCAGCAATAAAAGTACTAGATCATATTTTTCACCCTTCTGAATAATTCAGCGGAGAGGCACCTTGTTGTTCTATGTTCTTGTCCCATCCTAATATTTTTCAGTCTGATCTTTGGTAAATTTTGACTATGATATAGGGTTCGAACAGCTTTGAGTTTGTGTAAAACCACTGAAATTTGAAAACTTAATTGACGTCTGCCAGTTAACATTAAAGCAACTCCACACCCTTATAATAAATCAAAATATGGTTAAACGAGTTTTTACTATCTTTAATACCCTTTTTAAACGGAATTACGGAAAGTCAAAAACTTGTCATACCTATATATAAATATATAAGTATATAATATTTAAAAATAGCTAAAAAGTAGGTATGTATTTTTTTTAAATAACGGCTACACATATTACATATTACAACCTCACGGAGAAGGCTGCGAAGTTCACCAGTGCTCCTTATTGATCCGCCATTTGAACGTCCCTTAAATAAAAGTTTATTTCTATATGTATACTAGCTGACCGGGGAGACGTTGTTCTGCATGATACTGACTGCAGCGCCATCTGCCGGGCTGATTTGTGAATCTAAACCATCCAGGGCGCTGCCCAAACGCATACAATAAAATTCATTCAAATCGGTCCAGCCGTTTAAGAGGAGTACAGTGACATACACACGTACAGTAGAATTATTTAAATAAAGATTAATTATATATTTTTTTAATTGTATGAAGAACTGTGTTAATATTAATGTAAATAAATATTTTTATAGCAAAGATTCAGCCAAAAGATTAACATCAAGGCAAGACTCGAACCTCTTTAGTCCTTTAGTGCTCTACCAATTTATAATGAATTTCTTTTTTCTTCTTAAGATTTGTGTATTTGGAAGATTGATGTACTAAGACTTTATAAGACACTAGGAGGTGTTTGTGTGTTTATAAATAAATATGATTTGACATTACACACAGCGCCGTCTGGTCCCAAAGTAAGCGAATCTTGTGTTATGGATACTTTTTTTTGTAAATGAACTGAATACATGTCATGCATAAATATACCCAGACTCAAGACAAACACGAATGTTTATCACATAAATGTTTGTCCAGTGCGGGAATCGAGCCTGCACCTTCTGTACTCCAACACACTACCAACTACGCTGCGAAGGAGTTTATAGTGTTTTTAAAGACTGTTAGGAGTTAAAAGAGTTTATAAGATGGATATACCTACTAGGATTGCATAAATTGCCTAGAGTTTACAACAGCAAAAAAGTGAAGTAACTTTCATTTATGACGTAAATGTATACACGGTTAACAAAGTTAACAAAGACAGCAACTAGTTTTCTTCGCTCAAAGAAACTAAAATTGCTTTCATTTGTACAAAACCTTTCATACACAGTTCAGTAAATCGAACTATCAAAAGTATCGGACGCGCCCACAATAACTGCAAAGAGGTCGCTTTGAAGTCAGAATGAACGCGGAAGCAGACGTACCTTTGAAGGGAAAAGCAATTTATTTTTAGTCTTAGGCAAAATGAATAGTCTTTTACCACTTTTACTGTCGAGGATTCACTTCTACGTCTTTTTATTACAATAATAACCTACTTATTTTTAAGAAAGGAATGTTAAGACATTGTTAACATAAATTAAATGTTTTATAAATAATATTGAAATATATATAGTATATATATGTGTGTGTGTGTATATATGTTTTCTAAGTAAGTCTATATTCATCCTTCTGTAGGATTTCAAAGCTTATTTATATTAATGACAGGGTAAGAGTTCTCCTCGTTGTCCATTAGAGGTCTCATAAGGCATTCTTATGCAAATATAGCTTTGTCCAGCTCACAAAAGGAAACTTGAATATTATCTTTCCGGATCGGACTCTGATGGTAATTCAACAATATAGAGTGAGTTGGAGTAATTTTGAGGATGTTTTACTGAAATAGGCGGCCTAACAACTAACTTACAATTGACATAATAATTAAGTCATAACAAGTTACAAATAAAATAAGCAATGTTAAATTTATTGTATTAAAATAAAATATTATATGTGTAAAAGATAAATAAATATACAACAACAAAATTAAAAATATTTAAGGAAAAATAACAGTATAACTTATAGTCATATAATGAATGAAGGTGAAAGGATTTTTGGAAAATTTAATTTGTGGGAAGCCCTAAGCCTAGCCGGATATTCGACAGATGATAGATTGCGCGGGCAACACCACAGGAAAGTAGCTAGTGTAATTACATAAATGATAATTAATGATTAAAATGAAATACAATTTATTGTACATAAATACAGAAAAAAAATTGTACTACGTTTTAACAAAAGGCGGTGTTATCGCTATTAGGCGATCTCTTCCAAATAACCTTTGGGTAAAGGATAGTTTCTAAAAGTATAATTATTCCTAGGAAGTGCAAAACCAATAAATCATTAGAAAAAACGTTAACAAAAATGATTAAAAATGAACACATAAAATAACATAAAATAATATAAATTCCATAGTATTAAATAATAAATAAAAGTAAATGATAATTATAATACTACATACATATATACGAGTACGTAAGTAAACAATTACATTTTAAATAAATATATACATACATACAATATTTCATGGTTTAGTTAGTAGAGAGGATTTCTAAGTGAACGCAAACTTCTTTTGATGTGTGCTTGTATGTATTTATTTATTTAAAAAGTGTATTAGTACTGAAACGAACGGCATTGAAACAATAAGTATTCATATCTTTCTTACATTTGGGACAAGATGGCGCTGGCTGTGTGAAATTGCCAAGAATGTTTTAGTATTTTACTTATCAGCTGCTTGAAGTAAGACAAAAGGTTTTGAAAACAAAAAAGGTTATTGTTTATTCGCTTACCCAAATAGTGATTATTTCTGGCGAAAAAGGACAATATAGTAATTGTGATTGCTAAAAAGGCTACTCAAGCTCATACCCTTATGAATCCTTTCTGTATTTACAAACGCTAAGGATCTTTGTATCAAACAAAAACCTTGTTACTTTGTAACTACGATAAAAAATAGATTTTTTATAACAGATAAATCACTAATATGTGTAGTACTATATATAAAGACTCACGATTTTTATCAATTAATTGAATCTGATTGACAATTCAGTGTAGTTCTTTTCAGCTTTAACTCTTATTGTGAACCAAGTAGATAGTGAATAGGTACCACATTGCAAATAGGGATGCCTCGATACAGGTTTTTATCGATACGAGACCGATACCGATTTTTATAAGAAGGTATTGCTATTGTGGATACCGATACACTTAGGTGTATAAACATGAAACAATGTACGATAGTTGCTTTTTTAGGACGGACGTGATTAACTTATACTAATTACGGTGAAGAAAGCAACTAATTACTAGAATAACTTGACTCCCTCGCAGCCCAGTTGGTAGTGTTGCCAGCTGCTGTGCAGAGGGTGTGGGTTCAATTCCCGCACAGGACAAACATTTGTGTTTGTCTTGAGTCTGGGTGTATTTATGTATGATATGTATGTATTTACAAATAAAGTAATGTTTATGTACTTGTATCCGTTGTCTGGTACCTATAACACAAGCTTTGCTTGTGTGTAATGTCTAAAAATATTTATTATTATTATAAGCTAGATCAGTAGATGAGCCGGGTGAACTGCCAAACGAAATAAGGATTAGGTATAACCCGAGCATAAATTGGCACGGCACTAGAAACATATACAGCAAAGCACTTTGAGTGCGACGACCGAAAAGGTTGCTTGCTGTAAGAAGAGATAAAACTGTTCCAATGAATAGGAATATGTATAATACGGATCGGAAGTCTAAAGACAAGTAGGGCACTCTAGTCCAGCAACTTGCTCTACTACCGGGTAAGCGAGCAATTGTGACAATGTAATGCCGAGGCCCACGTAATCAAAAGTACGAAAATCAGGAAACCTAGTTAAATATCGATAAGTGTAGCGCACCTGAGTTCGAATATCATAAGTAGCTGATAATTATATAAAAAAAAATCTTATGATCATATTCTATAAAAGAATAACCCACTAGCATTTAACTGAAAATCTTTTTCTATCTATTACATTTTTAAACAAATAAATTATTTCCATAAAAATAATCTTATGATCATATTCTATAAAAGAATAACCCTCTAGCATTTAACTGAAAATCTTTTTCTATCTATTACATTTTTAAACAAATAAATTATTTCCATAAAAATAATATAACAACTTTTTGTTTTCGAAAGTAGACGGTGGAGTTATATTTTATATTTTTTACTAAAAGTAGGCGAAATAAAAGAAGCTCGACAAGACAAAAAGTTCCAAATCCCTCGTCCCACGTAAATGGAAGCTCGTCGTTAAAAGCTTCCAGCGGCAATTTTTCAGGCTGCAGAATGAATCTTGAGACATTGACACATTCCATTTAAGGAATTTATTGCTCTGAATTAGTCGAGTGTGACTTTATGTAATATGTACTATTACAATAAAGCATATGTATAACTGGCTATAGGTTAGGTTCGTCTAAATTTTTTTTTGTGTACTTTTGTGTATGTTCCTATGTGTGCGTGCTACAAACATTAGTTAATTCAATGATTTGGAGTTTAATTATATAAAAAGAAATTACGTCTGCAAATAGCCAAGATACAAGAAAAGGATCCAGTACAAGGCAACTACTGCCGTTCAATGGTCAGCAATTTATTTATTTATCCAGACCATAATGAAGTTAATGAGTACATAGTTTTTAAGGTATAAATTATATTTTTATCATACCTTTCCGTAGCTTTTACGCTGTAGTGCCATCCTGACATTTCTGATTTGTGTCGTCATGTTAAATAGTATTACAATCAACTGCAAAAAAAAAAACAAATCCGACGAATAGTTTCAAAGATTAGTGCGTTCAAACAAAAAAACAAACAAACCCTTCAGCTTTATTATATTAGTATAGACATAATATTACTCTACAATTATATTCTATTTTTGGAAACAAAATTACGCACCGTGCTTGTGTGAAATTGAATATAGCAGTCACAGCGACACACTTGAAAGTGATCGTGGCGTGGCGTTGACCATTGACCGTTGCTTGCTAGTTTACACAATTTTACACATTGGGCTGTCATTAAATCGAACTCGCACATTGACTGTGAATACATATTTTTATTGCAAAGAAATATGTTGTGGTGCGAAAAAGAGGAATATAGGAATATCAGAACAGACCCAGTGTTCATCTTCCATAGATCTTTCATAGATCGATCATTGTTTGGACAGCGGCTCCACGAAGGGCGATTGTGGCGCGTGGTTGACCGTGTTACATCATCGTACATTGTGTACTGAAAGCTTAAATCCGGATCACCTGCGCGTCTTTCACCGTAGATGCTACACAAAACATTGTTTCGCTACCCATTTTTGCTGGTTAAACATTGTTTCAGTTGATTTTACAATGTTTTTGCTTTCCATGCCCGACGGAAAACATCTACACATTTCGCCTCGCGCGGGTAAAATGGGCCGAGAGCCAAGGTACATACAATCTTTCATTTTGTTATGTTTTCTGTGTTATTTGGAATAACAACAAAGTGTTGATTATCTGAATATAAGTAAGCAAATTTTAGAAACATTTTTATGGTACCAGCCCTCAAACACAGAACCTGTTCCGTTTTCAAAGACGGTCAAAAAGTAGATATTATCTGGGACACTTTAATATATCTATGTCTTTAAAAATTAAGTGTTATTCCATGTTAAAATAATAGTATCATCACAGTTTATTAACTAAAAATATCATTTTACAAATAACAGTTAATTAATTTTAAAAAGAGAATCATGAGCTTGTAAATGAAAAGAAAGTAAAGCTCGAAAAGACACAAAGTTTCAAGCCCCTCGTTTCACGTAAACGACTGCTGTTTCAGTGGCTATTTTTCTCGCTTTTGAGACAATGTCCAATCACTGACGCATTATTTTAAAGAAAAATAGTTCTAATGCTTTATCGAGTTTAGCCAAAAATCTCTTTTGTGCATTGGGTTTAACGTAAATAGAATTTAAAATTGATCCGTCATTTAAACAAAAGTAAGTACCTATGTTTATTTTTCTTATCTATTAATATAACCCAAGAAATACTTTGTATCAAGAGGGTGTGTTTTGGGGCTTTAAACCGATGTAGTAATTTTTTATTGGAAGTCCTTCTACATAAGGGAATACGCCTAGGTAAATGTTATGACATGTAGGTATGTTGATAATAGAGCTGCCTGCAGATCCCGCAAGTTAGATATCCGCACAAGAGGAACATTTATGTAGGAATATTAATGTTCGTCAGTGTTGCCAAAACGTAAGACCTGATGTCGCCATTTTTATAGCTTAAGTAGCTCAATGTAGCCGTAAAGTTGCAAAATTTTGGCCCAAGCCAAAATATCGCTTTAAATAAAATGAAAAGGTATTTTTAATCAATTTATTTATGTATATTCCTACTATAAAAAAACTTAAAGCTTTTGCGTAGCTTAAAAATACAATAGTAGTTAATAGCATTACCTTCGAAATTACTATAACACGATTAAAAAAAAAAAATGCAAAACGAAAGTGAAAAAAAATTATTGGTATTTGCCCAAACTATTTTGTTGGTATAGGTAATATACTTAGATAATTGCAGTAGTTATTCATTATTAGCAGTAGGTCAAAGGAATAGATAAAAGCTAACTTAAATAGTAATAATAGTTTATATATATTTAGGATCACAGAACACATATACCCATAAAGGAAAGAATGTGAAGTACATTTGATAAAGATGCAAACAAGACAGACACTGGTGCTCCATTGTCAGTCCATACAAAATAATCAAATGTCGGGACTTCAAATGCACTCTGCTATCATAAAATTATAATTAGTTCTAACTTCTGAGTAAAGTTGAACGATCTAATTGTTATAAATTCAACTTTAGACTAGAAGCAGAACTAAAGTTTTTAAACTTGTCATGAAGAGGAAAAGGAAATTTCAGATTACAACACATTTTGTAATATTTCTGTTATATTAAGATACTGTTACATTCATATACGTTTTTATAAAGCGTGCCACTATCTTACAACTATAAAACACTTGTTTACACACTGTTGTGGTACCTATTTGTTTTGTTTATTTTTCTACAATGTTTTTTGGTTTTGATTATTGCCAGAGGTAAAAAACAATATCAGTTTAAATCGGTGATCAAAACAGTTAGATATTATTATTTAAATTTTTACTTTATAAGCTTCAAACAAAATAAGGAACATATACTTATAATACAATATTTAGAAAAGCCTTACTTTCGAATTTCTTTTTGATAAATAATTGAATAAAATTTTATTTTTGTGCTTGGTAATACCACAACAATCTTTCTTCTTCCGATATATAGCATGAGCTTTTTTTTGCAATACCAGTCCAGCTGTTAGCATTTGCTTAACTGAAACTAAACAGTAGGGTGGCTGGTCATCCTTTTATTCTTTATGTTTTATAAAAGTAAACAATTGTAATTATTTGTTTACTCATATCCCTTCAAAATAAGCATCTCTTTCAAGGTTTTTAACCAAATGACGTAAATGTTCACTAACGTTCTCATGATCAAATATTTTGCTAAAAGATTTTCTGAAGTGAATCGCCTTTTATTTTGTTCATAACTCAAGTAAATCATTTTCCCTCTGAAGGTTTTTCCGCTTCCGCGCTCATTCAAACTTTAAAGTGCCTTCTCCTTGCAGGTATTGTGAGCGCATCCGATATTTGTCAACCTCTAATTTACAGAATTACACTGCTCTGAATTATGACAACACTGTTTAAATAAAAGCGATTGCAGGCTCTAGAAGATTTACTACAAAAAAGCAATTAAAAATTATAAACATATTTTTTTGTCCACGTAGAGATACGCTATAATTTTGTTTGTCGACGTAGATATCTTACTAATATTATAAAAAATTAAAAGAATTCTGAATGGATGGACGGATGTTTTACTCAATCACGCTTCAACGGTCAACCACTGGACGGATCGGGATGAAACTTGGCACGCATATAGATTAGGTCCTAGAATAGGACATAGGCTAACTTTTATCCCGAAAAATTCAAGAGTTCCCGTGGAAATAACTACACCCCGAGCTTAAACGAACTATAGCTCTCGCTTAAGCTTGCTATAGCAAACTTCATAACGAAGAGACAGCGAGAGCTATATATGTACCAATATTCTGCAGGGACTGGTTCTCGCCCGCGCCGGACTAAGAAATTTAGTCGCCCACGCCTCTTTGGTTCAGCAAGCGGGATCACTCGTCACTGTGCCGCCAGACAGCTGGACACAGGTTTCCTCTTTAAATTTCCAAAATGAACTGATCTGAGCTGCTAGCATAAAGCAACTTTTCATGGCCCTTACTAGGTCGCTCTACTACGTTTTCCGGTACGTTGTCTTTACTTAGAAACTTTCTTCCCTATAGTTCATTCATTTAACGACTTATGTGGCATGCCCGATGCCCATTGCCACTTTAACTAACTTTTGTTATCCAGCGAATTTCCACATTTCAGATTTTATCGCGCAAAGAAACACCAAAAAACCAACGTGGGAGATGTCTCGAACGTTTCTGCAGATGGATTGGTTTCGTGTTTTAGTCTTATAGTCGGACAGACATTGAGGCTCTGTTATACAAAAACTTCAGCATTTCGATGTACCGATATTCAACGTGGCACCGCTGGAGAGTCTGTAACACCACCCAGGTTACGATAGAATCAAAGGCTTTTTCATAGTCCACGAACGCAACGCAAAAAGGGCTGCTTTTACTCCTCTCTCTTCTGTATAATCTAGCGGAGCGTATGTATGTGGTCCATTTATAATTTTAATTTTATATAAACACTAGTTGTTGTCATATGATAGCCTACTTTAAGGCATTATGGGCGGCTTAAAAACCTTTAGCATTCGAACAGCCACTAGCTCGACAACATTCGGTAATCCTCACATTCGCGTCATAAATAAAAAATAAACTTATTTAATACATAGTATGAAAAAATGCAAAAGTGTCTTTGTTATTCTTTACTTGCAACGGAACATCCAACAGACGTGACTTAAGCACAGGAGGAGTTAGGACCACGAGTACCTATCGCAGCACCGGAGACCAGAATCACAACTTTACAGATTACAGTTTCATCTAAATCTAATTAATGAATTGAATCACGTTTAATTTTTTTTTAAAAGCCATGTATCGTGTAAGAATAGTTTTGTAACATAGTCTGAGTATTTTAGTATAATTCTTTTGTAGTGATGAATAACGAAGGCATGATAGCTTTAATGACATGCAATGCTCGTGTCCTCATTGTCCATTCGTGGTCTCATAATATATTCTTATGCAAATTCCGCTTTGTCCAGCGCACCACACGAGAGCATACTTAAATATAATCTTTCCGGATTGCTCTCTGCGCATAAATTCAAAACGGCCGTCGTAGTGGTCTCGCTGCTTTGTATCAGAGATTGATATTGTCATTCATAAACCTAACACAATATGCAATAGAAAGAAGTTTATCTTCCTGTTATGAAATAGTATACGTCTATATTATTATTTTGTTTCCTACTTCCATAAAGGATATGTATTTAAAATTTAAATTAGTTTAAAAACTGTTATGTAACAAAGACCCAAACCCAAATACTTCTGACATCCACTTAAACGCCACAAAATCAACCAAAACCCAAAAAAATATGCTATGTAGGTTATGCAATCTCCCTATAACTGGATGACATAGTTGTAATAGCTTTTTTGCAGTAACATTTTAAAAACAAAAAGCAACGTTTTTTTAAAAAAATCTGTAAAACACAGAAAACACGTTAGTACGGCTGTAGAGAGAAAAAAGAGGAAACAACTGAGAGAGATAGAGGACTACGAACAAATGATGCTAGAATTCATATTTATAATAACAGTGCAACAAACCCGGTTGTCAAAAATCAAAACAACATAAGAGCTTACAAGACACGAGCGACCAGATACGACACTAGCGACCAGACACGACACTAGCGACCAGACACGACACTAGTGACCATACACCGGGTCAGAAAAGTTTCCTGCACTGTAGCAATATTTGCTAACCTTTTTAAAACACGACTTAGCTATCAGAGCTACATAAAGCATAGATATGTAGTGGTGACACTGTGTTACGAAGTTTATTAAAATTACTAATTTTCAATAAATATGTATTTTTTTTTTCTGAACTGTCTATGCAGTTGGCTGTTGCAGCTATTACTGCTTCACCGTGCTTTTGGGGCGAGACTCTGAAGGAGTCAAGCCAACTCGGCTTGGGTTGTCGCTCTCGGGGACGTCCACGGAGCAAATACAGAGAGGAGTTGCCGTAATAAACTTTTGTCTACAATGAATGCGTGACAGAATGCGGGGGTGAGGAGTTCATGCGCCCCTATATCCATCTACCGGTCAATAGCAATAACAACTGGCTTCATCTACAATAGTAATGCTACTAGTGTTTATACTCGTCACTAGAGTGCTCTAGTGTAGGACCCCAACAGGGACGTACTTAGAAATTTAATTATAAAACATATTTTTTTTTTATTATAACCTACACGCATGAAGCAAATAGAAAGAGGAGTGGCTGTAATTGAGTTGTTGGATAAATTCATGCGTGACACAGTGCGGAGTGAGGGGGTGAGAAGACCTTTGTCTTAGTCTGTCTAACCAATAAAGGACTACTTTGTTAATTCATTTCTCATTTCTTAATTTATTCAATTTAACACTGATGTCTGGTTTGGGACTGGTAGGCACACCCACACCCTCCATGCCACAAGAGTACGACGTAAACAAGGACGTACTTAGAAATTAAATAATAAAACAATATGTTTAATTCGGATGCTATATTATTTTCAGAAAAATCCAGTGTTTTATTTTAAAACAAAAATTCGTGAAAATTTCCTAAGTCCGGTAATTTTTTCCCTTTTTTAGTCACAACGAAGTCTTCATCTTTAAAATGGCAAGAACAAACCCTTGTATTTTTTGTTGGAGTTCAATCCAGTTTGTTAATTTTTTGAATCCATTGCTGTTTTAAATTATCTTCCGATGGAAATCTGGAGCGTAATTTAAAATCTTGATAATTAGGTTACAACGCAAATATATATTTATATCGATAGAATGTAGGTATAACCCATACTTTGTTCTTTCAAAATTATAGGTAATGTAAGCAATTGAATTCTAATTGCAGCCCTGTCATGACAATTGTTTGCTATTGCACGACAGATGGCAATCGTACTTTGAAAATAATAATAAAATATGTTAAGACTATATATTTATCTTCAAAAATTAACAGTAATAATTATAACAAATTTAAATACATATAATTATGTAAATATCTTTGCTTAAATATGATGAAATACGAGGTAAAGTGTGACGCCATCTCTTGTCGAGTAAAACTAGTGTTTGCGGACATGAAAATTAGAGATTTTTCTAGAGCTTCGTTTAATAAATAAAAAATAAAATTACTTACGAGTGAAAAGAAATGCCATTCATGGCATCAGAACGTTTATCCGAGTAGTTTTTACATGATGAAATACAACACTTCATCCTTGTCTTTAGATTACTTTAAATTAAACAATAAATATATAACACGCAAACAAAGATATGCAACGACAGCCGACAGCAGACTGAATGAGGCCATGCCCACTGTGATGACGTCAGGCCATAGTTGAGAATCACAGTGACCAGTTGCATATGCCAACTCCTCACTGTATTTGCTCCGTGGGGACGTCCTTTCGACCGGCGTGAGCCTCGAACCAGAAGGTGAGTCAGCGCCAGGAGGGGAGTTCCCCGTTACGCAGTTGAGGTTGTGATTGCGATTGAGGGCGCGTTCGTTCTGGGATTAAGAGTTCCCACGAATGATACTTTTCACACTTTTGATAACGCCAATTTTGCCACCGACACCTACCGTTCGTTTAGCTTTGAAACGTCACTAACAAAATTTTTGGTTACAAAAATTGCAAAACGAACGCACACTACGATAAAACACACAGTTTGACAGATTAACACAAAAGCCCCACCTCCAGACATGGGTCTAAACTTTCATTTTTCGGTGGCAAAAGTGACAAATATAACAAAAAAAATCGTAAACGAACGCATGACAGTTTGTCACAGATGATACTAAAATTTTGGTACTTTTGATACCAATGCTAAAGAACGGATGACAGGTGGCAAAAGTAATGAAAATAATGATTCTGCATCCCAGAACGAACGCGCTCTGAGTGGGGGCGAAAAGCGCCCCGGCACTCTTTGATACCTCGTATACGAAGTAGGTCCGTGCGCTCGCCGACGAACCCGGGGACGTCGGTGTCGTGTAAGGGGGGAGGCCCTATTAGGGGAGGTCGTTGAGAATAATCTCGCTATCCGGATAGCGAGATCAACATCTGGGGCTGTTAGTACGTGCCAAGGCCGCCTATCGATTGCTTTTCGACCGTGCCCAGGTCGATCGGGGGGATGAGACAAATATGTAACTTATTTATTATTGCGGGTTTACATGTTGCACGAATCTTTTCATTGAAATTTTATTTGACAAACATAATAGTTTTAAGAACACATGTTTATTCGTTTCAGCCGGAAGATGTCCACTGCTGAACGTAGGCCTCCCCTGTATGTATCCACGACGGCCGGCCTAATAAGTGATATGTATAAATAATTATGAAATACATATAAAATATGTAGTGTAATCTTTATATACATATAATTCTACCGTACGTGTGTATGTAAAGGCTGGGCCGATTTCAATGATTTTTTTTGTATGCGTTTGGGTGGCGCCGTGAATGGTTTAGATTTACAAATCATCCCGGCAGATGGCGCTGCAGACGGTATCATGCAGGACAACGTCTGCCCGGTCAGCTTGTTACATATAAAATTTTAACCTAATATGTTATAATTTCCATATGTAATTATACTATATATTCGTAATATAAACTTGGTAATATATAATGTCATCACTACATATCTATATATGCTTCATGTAGCTTTAAACAAATAGTTTATTGAATTTAGTAACTACTTAGATCATCCTTTTTTGGAGCTAGCCAAAAATGACAGGCCATTTAATTCAGAATCGCGTATGAATATACGAATTAAGCAAGTTTACAATAGAAAAATTAGGCACCAAAAAGCTTTGCTGTAGTATTTATTTAATTTCTATTTGACTTGTTACTTATTTTCCTTTTAGAGTGTTTGTCCTAGAATCCAGTTTAGGCCATCCATTTGAAAATAAAAGGTAAAAGGATCAGAAATAATATGAAAAAGGTTGTTCTTAGGTCGCAAATAGCAGCCATTTTTAGCGAAAGATGACAAAAGAAAGGTACGGAAAAAGAAATAGAAATGAAAGAAAAGCTAAAGCATTAAGTCTTGTTGGACAGTTTTGTTTGTACAACAAAGAATTTTATAAAATTTTACTTCAAAGCCTGTTTTTGACAATCCATTCAATCACTTTCACATTAATCAAATTATAGTACCATAAATAATTTTTAGGACAATTTTAATTTTGTGAGTATAAAATATTTCAGTATGTGGTGTGTACATACTTCAACTAAGCGCTTTACGAATAACCTATACGTCGTTATTTTTATACATATAACTAGCTTTTGCACGCGGTTTCACCTTCCCTAGATTCGGTTATCGGTTTGGTATTTTAACGGCAACTTCTCAACTATAGAAAAAAAACCGACTCACGCTTGACGTTTTCATGTAGCCTAGGTCCTGCCAAATTTGCTGGCGTTAAAATTTGTATCCAATAGGTGGCGCTGCGGTCGAGTTTGTAAAAATAAAGTATATACATATATTTGAGATGAGACGGGGAACGTTATCCCGCGTTCTTCTATGCGTTCGCCAGATTGCGATAAAAATGAATTTGACGAGATGTGCCGGTGAAGGTGTTAACCATTTTACAATACCTAGGTGGAAAAATTGTGGTTTCGACTAATTAGAGTTTCCTTGTAGTTGACCTGCACTTTGTTTTCGGTGTGAATTGAGCGCGGAGCGTTGGAATAGGGGGAGAGGGGAGATAGATAATAGATGTTGTATACAATTTATAGCAATTTTTTAAGTGTAAGCTATCGCAAAACCACTTGCACTTGGACGTTTTATTGTTTTTTGTTTTTGTTTTTGTTTCACTAATGCCCGCGAAGTGACTCAGTAACGGCTCCCAATGAAAATCAGTATTGTACCTACACGGGTACAAATTGTGCTGAGCGGGAGGCCCTTCTAACTCACGCACTTTTTATTTTTGTTATTTCTTTTGTAAAATATACTGAGTGTGTTTGCTAAATTAAAAATTTTCTTCTTTCAGATAGTCTATTTATATTATGTGTCAACTGACTGACTTTTTTGTTTTGTTTATTAATACTGTAAGACATTGATTATTTCTTAGTGATGAATACATAAACTGTCTTTTGTTAATATTAGATACTTTTTTATGTTGTGCTTGTGCTTTATATTTCATGTTTTTTTATGTTTGTAATGGAAATTGTCCTTTTATGATAGGGAGGGCATTTTCCAATATTTTAAGTGGACGCTGTAAGAGAAAGGGAGAAAAGAAATGCCCTTGCTGAGTTTCTTGCCGGTTCTTCTCAGTACAAGGTCTCCCGCCCTGTAGACTTACGAACCGATGGCGTAGTGACATTCATAAGTGCTCAATTATTGTAGCCTAAACTGAATAAATTAAATTGAATTGAATTTGAATTGACTGATATATATCAACTGACTGATATATCAACGCACAACTTCTAGATCTAAAGACTTTTACAGAAGTGTCTGTTATAACGGATTTTGCAAAATTCATCCCCTAAAGGTGGATAATTAAGATTGACGTTTTTCACCAATTTTTTTGAAAATCATGTCCTATAGAGGGCTAAGGGGAGATTAAAATTTGTTGAAGAATTTCGATAATTTTTTAGGTGGAACTGCTCGTATAAAACAGTTTAAAGTTTTCTTATTTTTCCAAAGTCCACGCAGATGAAGCCGTGAGAATAAGCTAGTATGATATAGACGGATAGTGACTCACTCATTTTTCAAATATTTGAATATCTCAATTTTTTTAATTCTTATTAAAGTACTTTTACCCACTAGTACGGAAAGGTAAATGAACCAAATAATAATAATCTAACCCTAACTTTAAACTTCTTCAGAAGCAAATATCCTTGAATTTCAATAATTGCTCATATTTTACTATTAAGTTTAGATGTATGTATATTACTACACTTTTTCATTATTTTCTGCCCTTGTGTCACAATATTATATACTTAGAGTCTGTAAAAACAAATACCTGCTTTGTCAAAGGTAAAATAAATGGATGAGTAAGATATCTTAGGATACTTGTATATGACATAGGAAAACGAATTTTGTCTGAAGGGATCGAATATGAATCTTGTATCAGAGTCCGTTGGTCTTCGAGGGTCGTCCCAAGGGAGACATTTTATTGAGAAACTGAGGCGATATAACATTGACCCCATTCCCGTGGAGTGATCCTCTGCCAACTTCATCTCTTGTATCAGAAATATACTGTACTCCCTTAAGGTTGAAATCGAGAAGAGGCGGATTATATTATCTCTTACACAACATAGGTTAAGTAGTCATTTTTTAATAATATTATATCAAAAACACACATATAGGATACATGGGTCTGAAGATGATGCATGGTATGGCTTACTACCAGGTAGACAGTCAACCAAGTTAGAATAGAAGAATGCCAATTGGCGCAGGATCGGCCGTTGTGGAGAGATATAGGGTAGGCCTACCCGGAGGTTCAGTAGTGGACATCCTCCGGTCAATGGTAATAATTTTTAAGTTCTTTATGAGTACCAATGTCCAACAATACATAGCGCGCGGCAATAGGAAGGCAATGGTGTTGTGTTTAAAACCGATTACCATTCCCATCAGAGTTAGACAATGGGCGGGGTGTACTGTACTATAGAAGCAAAAAAGATTCGTAAGATGAGAGGCTGACACATGTTTGTTTCTTGTAATTTGTTATTAGGCTTCATTAACATACATTATATTTTGTTGGGGTGTTTATTAACTGTCTTTTTTTCATCTTACAAAAAATATAAAATTGCTTAAGAATAAAAACGTAGGTATAGTAAGTAATGTATATGATATTGTGTAATGATTTTGAGTAAATTTACATGCACATCGTTAGTAGATCGACCTTCTAAATATAGTAGCCAAATTAAGGCAATCACTTCTATAACATTCGTGTCGGATTTAAAAAAAATACATTATTTAACTGTTTGTCAGTATTCGCTCTCACAACATTGATATGAACATGTCAATTTTCAACTACGAAAAATTAAACATCAAAAATGATTTTCCGTTATTTTGTTCAGTTACATTTATATATTTTTATTATTTATTTGATTGTTGCCCTTTATTTGTTTAAATAATACGTAAATCTACGTCCCGTCGTTCGAAAAAGTTATTATTTGTCTCATTATAATTTTTCTTTTTTATAGAGATGTTAATAATAGAAGTAAGAAGAAGACAAATGGATATGCCAAAAAAATCTTCAGACTTTCCTAAGGTTTTTAGGTTATCGAACAGTTTTATTTTACCCAAGATACCTTTTGTATTTTATGATCATATAACTGGAATGCTAATATACGAATATTTCATACGTATTTTTCAAGTGGTACATTTTACGGTGGCACGTTTTACACATTTTTCTTTATTTTACATTTTACGAGTGTTGTGTTATTACACAATGTAATTTTTATATTTACTATTTAAAGTTATAATTAATGAATATGGAGGTTGCGTTTAGACAACGCATAGACGACACTAGAGTAGAGTCTATACTAACATAGTATATGGCGGGGACAAGTGGTGTAAAGAGTGTATAAATATTTCGCTTATGTCTAACATCGTACTGTACTTGCCTATCATGGGATATAGACGACCGAGGACAAAGCGGCTTTTACTATTTTGGTGTGATCGCGGAAGTTCCAACGCCTATCTAGGGTCACATCGAGATATTTGGCCTTGTTTTGCCGGGCGGCCAACAGTGAAGAGAGTGGCAGAACTTTTGTCGGGATTCACTTCGATTCTCCATTGCCAAAACCATTCGCCTAGGGCGGTGATTGCGGATTGGAGTCTCTTAGTGATTCGACTCACTTGCCTGCCGGTGGTGTAAATAGCGGTGTCGTCCGCGAAGAGAGCTAATTGGGTACCTAACGTTTTAGGGATGTCGTTCGTGTACGGAAGAAGACAGGGCAGAGCACGGACCTCTGCGAGCCTCCTGCATGTAGGACGAGAGGAAATAAAAATGCTTGATAACAATATCTCAGTTTTTTGTTTTACTATTTATTCATTTACTTGTTTGTGTGAAATCAGGCACAAACATAAATGTATGGTTCACCCTGTTCTCTGCAGCTCTGTGACGAAAGGTGCGAGCCTAGAGGCGGTTCAGTTAGAAACCTATATATAAAATCAGTGGTTCAGCAAAGTTTCTGTTGATAGTAAAATATAATACCTACATTGTGTTTGTCCAATAAAGACCTTTATTGCCTACTACAATAAGACCAGTGTATTTATTATTTTGAATGGTTGTCGTCAATCATAGACAATTATTGCCTATACTACCATAATAAAAACAATGTATTTATTACTTTTTTTAAAGTTTTTGTCAACCAGACGATTATTGCCTACTACCCATAAGAACAGTGTATTTGTTATTTGGTCGTTAATCAGAAAATTAAAAATCTTTTTATTCAAATGGGTTACTAAGAACACTTTCAAATCGTCAACGAAATTTAACAACAACTAGCTTTACAAACTAATTACAATACTGTTTTATTGCGTGCGTCCAACAGGTAATCTATGAACGCGAACGGGTGCTACTCACAAACACGCACATATACATATATGCACACACACATTCAAACAGACGTCGCACACCCAAAAGTGGCCCAGCCCCTACATCCTGCATCATTTAAACTACCATCACTTCGGAAACTAGCCTAAGGGGAGAATAAGTGACAAGAAACTCCCGGATGTACACTTGTTATCAATCAGTCATGCAGGAGCCAAGCCATCAAGTACACAATATCTATCCAAATATATATATACACACATACACGTACGTACTCGTGCGCCACACCCCCACACATCCAAAACCCCACCAAAACCAGGCAACCAAAGGCGGATTGCACATGGTGTATCCCCTGGTAGCTCTCCACCAACCACTATAAAGTTAAGAACAGAGACATAACATCGCTACTTAGCTTGGTCTTTAGAACCGAAACCGAAATGGACGATCATTGCCTATACAATTATAATAAAAACAATGTATTTATTACGTTTTTAGTGTTTTCCGTCTATCCAACGATCATTGTCTACTACCATAAGAACAGTGTATTTATTATTTTTAATACTGGTCATTAATTAGACAATCATTGCCTATACTACCATAATAAAAACATTGTATTTATTACTTTTTTAAGGGTTTTTGTCAATCACACGATCATTGCCAACTACCATAAGAATAGTGTATTTTTTTTTATAGTAGTCGTCAATCATAGACGTTCATTGCCTATACTACCATAATAAAAACAATGTATTTATTATTTTAATGCTATTAAACTGTTCGTGAACCTATAATAACACCAAAGAATAAAATAAAGTTATTTTATGTTAGAATTTAATTCTAACAACGTGAATCAGACCGTAGCTGTAGGGCACCAACCCTTGTAATCTAAATAAGGGTTCTTATACAAATTGAACAAACTGATAACCTTGCGGAAGAAAACGCTGACCTTTTTCGTGTTTCAAAGGTTTTGCTCATTTTGGTCATCTACGATAAATATTTGCTTTGAATTCAAACAGAATTTTGAACTTATCTTTTGACTAAAATATTAATAAAATATAAAGTTAATCCTATACATAAATACATATAATAAAAATATATATAAATAAATTATACATAAATACATATAAATATGAATCATAATAATCATTATAAAGGTTTTGTGTGCGAAGGGTGTTAATGGAGCCCTACTATTAAGCATACGCTGACTGTCTGTCTGTCTGTCCGCGTGCGTGCGTCCGACCTAAGAGGGCTCTATCTTTTAGACCCAACTAGGCAGAAGCTTGAAATTGTCACAGAATATATAATATACATAATAAAAACTAAGAATAACGTTTTACGTTGCTTTTGCTCTGTCGTAAAAACCAGTAATACATACAAGCCTCAAACTTGCAGTTATAATAGTGTGAGCTATAAAGTATAACAATTAATAATAAACAACCAGCAAAATGAGCACAAGCATTATGTAAGGGTTCCGTAAAATGAGAATTTCTTTACTCAATTTTCATAACATCTATATGGTGACTTACAATGGACACATCTCTGTAAAATTTTATTATAGAATATATCCAAAGGTAGAATTTTAAGGTTGTGACATATGGACGGACGGTCCGGGTAACCACTTTGTGGCACACTTTTTGTTTATGTTTGTGTTCGTAAATTATATGGTGGTACGGAACTTACGGTGCGCCAGTCCGACTCGCGCTTCACCGATTTCTATTATTACTTATAGGAATATAAAATCAAATCACACCGTTTTGACTTTGGTTATGCGCCATATCACGTGAAAGAATATAGTGCCCAACGCAAAGACTACTTATACGTCTAGATACCGTGTTCGGGCACACAAAACAAGCCGATCCGAGTACCTGAATTTAACATTTTACTGAGTCATATTACATCATACGTAATCTGTGCGTCGACGCGGATTGTGCTTACCTAACGTCACTTACGTACATTAAACTATTTCAGCTTGATAAAGTATTTATGTATTGATGACCCCTGTGACATATTGTATCTATAGAACATAAACCTTTACTTCGGACTTCTGCAGTGTTTAAATAAAAAAAACATAACAGTTAAATATAAATATCAATAGAAAATGTAGCACTTATGATGTATTTTATGAACTACGAAATTAATTAACTACCGCATCTTAAAATACATAAAAAATTTGAAAAAATCTCTTTTCTTTACAACGAACTGTGGCGTTAACGTCACGCTTTGGACTCTTTATATAAAATTTCAACTTTAGTTACCTAATACTAGGTACTTTATTAGCAAGACGATGTACGCGCACGCGCAATTGGGTGTGTAAAATTATAGAGCGAGTGTAATTTGCATTGTTTGTGTAATATTCTGAGACGTCAATCAGTAATATAAGTTGTTCATTTACAATAATAGACTTATTAGGTCTTAAGAAAAACAAATGTAATGTACTTATAATGATTTTTGTTTGATTTTCTTTTGGATAACTAATAAAATGTTATACTAAAATCTTTTAATTTTATTTATTATTTTTTAAATAACATATTATACTAGATTTTGCTAGCGGCTCCGCCCGCCCAAAATAAGTTATCGGCGTGGAATTTCTTAATTAACTCATTAATTATTTTATTTATGACGTTCGCTATAGCAAGCTGTAGCTATAGCTATAGTTCGTTTAAGCTCGGTTATAGTTATTCCTGCGGGAACTTTTTCGGGATAAAAAGTAGCCTATGTGCTATTCCAGGACTTAATCTATAGGTGGGCCAAGTTTCATCCCGAACCGTCCAGTGGTTGAAGCCCGCCCTAAATTCGGTTATCGGCGAGGAACTCCTTAATTAGGTATACTAATTTGCCAATGGCTCCGCCTGCCCTAAATTCATTTATCGGCGACTGTGATTTACTCCTTAATAACACTAATGAAGTTTGCTATATCAAGCTGTAGCTATAGTTCGTTTAAGCTTGGTTATAGTTATTCCAGCGGGAATTTCGGGATACAAAGTGGCTACTTTGGCTACTATATGCTATTCCAGGACCTAACATATATGTATACCTAACATATAAGTTTCATCCCAATCCGTCCAGTGGTTGAAGCGTGAAAGAGTAACAAACATCCAAACAAACTTTCACATTTATAATTTTATAGTAGGATATAATCTTTATATTTCCTATAAATTGAGATTAAAATACTCTATAGTTTATTAATTAAACTCCCTGATTGTTTCCCTACCTGAAGGGCCCTAACCTATAAAGAGCTCGAAGTAGGCAAAAGCCTGAAAATTTCTCAGAATATGTGTTACGTATGCGGGTTTCCTAACTAATAATAAAAATATAAAAGCAAAAACTAAAAATTGAAGAGGCTTTTTAGAATAGGCGCCTTAGTACTGGTGGTAATTAAATGACACTGTAACTTACAAACTGACGAGTATTAGATTCATAATAAATGTTAATTGAGAAAATTGTACACATCTAAATAATAGCATTATGATCCGATTCCTGCGGGCTGCTTTAACAATATCAGAAATATCGCTTTCACAAAAGAAATTTACTAATTCTAATATTTACGCATTGAATGTGCTCTATGCTCTCTACGCGCGCTTTCCATCTATCTGTTGACTAAAAATAAATGCGCCCTGCGTTAAATTTGGCGGCACTTACAGTCCGCATTTAACGCATTGGCTGCACATGCTCAGGAGGTAGAACGGTGGATGTTCTTTGAAAATAGTGAACAGCTATTTTGTTTCTAGCGAACAAAACGATTTCAATGGCTCTTTGATGCGATAGCTTTCTATGTTAAAAAAAATCTTGTCAACAAAACACGGCTGTTGTCACATGGCGGGACCTATGAATAACGTACCCTGCGCGCACGGATGCCATGGCAGAGAAGGACGGATTTTATTTTGTACACCCATTTATATTTTAGCAATACATTATATAATATTCGGAACATACTTTAAGGTTTTAACATGCATAACATGACCATGGTCAACAGATTCGTATCAAAGGCTTTCGTTCTATCTCAAAATAATGTGGCCCCACAGGGGTTCATCGAAAGTAAAAAAAATTGTAGTACCGAATAAAAGTAAGGACTCCCCAATTCGGAGTAATCACTTTACGGTTGGTAACACCAAAATTACGCACACAGATGTAAAAATTATAGTCGTATTAGCTGATTTACACACACATTGATAGGAAAATGACTCGCAACACTCCGTTTGATGTTGTTTCGGAAAAATCTATTTACGTGAAAAATTTGAAAGATTGAAGCTATCTCTGTCCCAAATATCAGGTCAAAATTGTGTTCTTTAATGACGTTAAGAAATATCCAAGAAATGTTTTTGATTTTATATTCGATAGTCGTCGATGGTCCACTAGCTGGACAACGTTTGCCAATTCGTCCTTTGTCTAGGAGCGACCTCTGCCCGTTTTAGTGGGGACAAAACAACGGCTGGGGCGACCACAGTATAAGATTAAGTTTTCTGTGAAATTTTTACGTACGTGCACGTCTACTTAGGCCTAAGTTCACCGACCAAGTATTAACCATTGGTTTTGTAATCGCCTTGTTACACTGCAACAGCTGTTTAAACGGGGTGCGGGAATTTTGCTGTTCACCATGGACTTCTGACGATCGATTTCGTAATCAAGCGTTTTTCAATGAATGAGTGAACCATATCATGCGACCTATCTGAGGAGGTATGCACAGAAGTACGGGTAACCACTTTCAAAGCAGATCATACTTCATAGCAGTATAATACATTATACAATAATTTTGAGTAGTCGGTTATTTCATTTGAATCTTAGACTACAGTATACATTTTAATTTGCTAGGTTAAAATGTTGATATCCGATATTTTGTGTTCTATTGTTTGTTTACTTTTACTAAATCTACCCGGATTTGTGTATTCTGCAATGTTTATGAGTAAGGAACAAAAAACAAGAGCCCTAAACTTTCTATAACGGAAAAAGAATCGTTGTTGAGCTACCTAGTTGCAAGATAATAACTAAAAAGTGAAATATAAAAAAAAATAATGACACAACAAATGTTTTATGATATATAATGTTGGTCGCGAGGCTTGCGGATGAATTTAATATTTTACTAGGTGATTATAGCGATGCGGTGTGAACAGATTACCTAAAACGTACATAATGTTAATTTTTAACGGAATACATCAGTGCATTTATTGATATAGTAGTTATAATTTTAACCATCAAAACCTATAGGTACAGTAGGTTTTACTGTCACAACTTTATCGTTGATTATAACAACGAGCGGGCCGCCTCACTTATTTCCAAATGTTCCAAGTGATCGATAATTATATTATTTACCTACATTTTTCAATCATACTACCTAGCTATACCTAATTTATGTCAAACAAAGTATCCCTATAGGAAAAAAAAAACGGGTTGCACTCCGGGAGTGCCGGCAGAAGTGAAAACATACTCGCTATTTGCTTCCCATCACTTCTTATCCATATTTATTTATTAAAAATAATAACTTTTGTTTATTTACTTTTTTGACGTTGTATATTTGACAGCTCAATCTGTCATAGAATTAAAATCCCATATCCAACCTCCCTGTACTACTCATAATCGCCATATACTAAAAATAAAAACTAACCTAATGTAAATAAAGGTCACGTGTCCTAACGCGAGTGACATCTTACGAATTTTCGATTAGGACACGTGACCTGACGCGAGTTTAACAGTTTTTACCCATCACAAAAAAAGTGCACAGCGCCGCTAAAGAAGTTTTCACTTCAAAAATAAAGTATCAACCCACAGATACAATAAAGAAACGACTGATCGGGTGTTTAACCGACCTCTCCAAGCCTCGTTCAGTTAAACGGCTGATTGTCGTAGTTAATCAATGTGTTAATCAATGGTGAACAGAAAAAAAAGGTTGACGGATTGTTAAAACAAGAGTTCATGTTTAAACGATCCGTCAAATTTCGATGAACTCGGGCCTTAGTATCTATGTGATCTGGAATTTAAGATTGATGTATTTAAACATGTGCAAAGAGATTTTGTTAATCATTTTTGTTAGTAAAAAGTTCTATCATTTTATTTTATTGTGTGTGCTTTTTTGCCACCTTAGTGGTATAAAAGAAAAAAAAAAAATTTTACAGATTTTTAAAACACGTAATGTAAAAATTTAGGAGAGTCAAACAAAATTATTGTCTTTAAAAGGCATTAAATCAAGGGTAGGTAAACAACATAATGTCTTTGAAAAAGTCGTTAAATTTAGGAGAGGTAGACAATATTAATGTCTTTGAAAGGCGTTAAATTGCTAAACGTTCAGTATTTTGGAAGACATGTCCAATGATATTGTGCATCTTTCGAGCCCTTGTCCAGCAGTGGACTACAGTATGCTTATGATAATCTGGTGATAAAAAATGGGGTCTATTGAAAGAATCCGCAGTTAGGAGCTTTTAAAAGAATTCTTTTAATGTCACACCAAAACTGCCAGAAAAATTCTATTAGCTGTGTTTTGTATTGTATTTAAATTACATTAACTGTGTTTTGTTTTTTATTTAAATTACATTAATTGTGTTTCGTTTTGTATTTAAAATACCTATTGTATTGTATAGCATTTTAATTACATAGTGTTTTGTATTATAATTAAATTAAATTGTTTTTTGTATTTTATTTAAATTTCATTGTTTTGTATTGTATTTAAATTACATGGACTATGTTTTGTTTTGTATTTAATTTAAATTTCATTGTGTTTTGTGTCGTAATCAAATTACATGGTGTTTTGTCTTGTGTTGTAGCTAATAATATTAACTGTGTTTTGTATTATATCTAAATTAAATTTCGTTTTATATAAAAATTTCCTAGTGTTTTGTGTTGTATTTAAATTGCATTGTGTTTCATTTTGTACTGTATTTAAATTAAACTAACTGTGTTTTGTTTCGTATTGTATATAAATTTCACTGTGTTTCGTTTTGTATTTACATAACATTAACTATGTTTTGTTTTGAGTTGTATACAAATTCGTTATTGTATTAAGTCAGAGCCAAAGCTCCTATGCCTTCAGAGGCACTGATTTATTGAGTCAGGATTAAGGTAGTGGAATCCGTTTCTCAGGTGCTATTAATAATAAAGACACCGCGGACAGATTACATACTCGTAAATTAGGAATAATTCTTTTATTGCAATTATATATATAATGCTATTTTTTTTAAAGGTTCGCTTATGTCAATAAATCGAAATTAACATATTAAAAACATTTACCATATATAATACAAACATTGAAACCAATACACACATAATTCAACTTGTTTATATAGGTACCATAAATTTAAAAGTGGTTTTAGACATTTTTTTCATTTTTAAAATATGAATCATGAATTCCTAAAAACGACGTAACATTATAAAAGGAAGATGATTTGTGTGTAACACAAACGACATGTTAAAATGATTAAATTATTGCAGGATCCAAATTAGTATTATAAATGCGAAATCGAATTTGTTTGTTGGTTTGTACTTCCTTCCCATCGCAATGGAGCAACCAATCGTGCTGAATTTGGTACTTAGTTAAAGAGACGGAGAAGGACATAAGACTACAAGACTTTTTATCCCGCGAAATTTAAAAGATCCCGCAGGAATAACTGTCACTGAATTGTACGTGGACGCACTATATAGGTAGCTACAGCAGTAGGTTACTTTAACAATTTTTATTCCTATAATTACTGAAATACAATGCTGGACAGAAATGAATGTACCTCCCCGTTGTTAACTCTAACATAGGCATAATATAATCTCGGATTATTTATTACTCTTATATCTCTAATAATGAAAGAGTTCACGATACGACCTTTTCCGGAATTCACCGGGCATAATTAATATTAATACTTTGTACTTCAGTGAATCATTTATTTTTTTCCTCCATTGCATTGGTCTAGGGGAAAGGTGTTGCCCCCGCCAAGACGAGCCAAGGGCTTCGTCATTTTTTTTAACCCTTAACTTATAACATATATATAACTTGATGAGTTATAAGTGGGTTTTTTCCGTTTACTTTTCTGTAAGACAATTTTATTGTAAAGAAATATTTGCATTTAAAAGCCTATAAACTCAATAATGTGTGCTGATAAGTATGATTTGAATTAGGATAGGACAAGATCATACAACTGAAATTTTTCAAGCACCTGTGGTTTTTTTATTCAGATTTTTCTACAAGTTTCAAAAAGCACAAGTAGAGCCTGATTAGACAGGACAGACACGAGAGTAAATATATTGCAAAGAGACTACCAAAGATACACAAGGTGACCCATTATCACCTAAACTATTTATAGCAGTCTTAAAGAATAAAATGAAAGATCTGTCATGGTTAAATCATAAATACCAGGTGTTACCAGCGGTAAAAATATAGACCAGGGACAGAAAAATACCCCTTTACGAATTCTAGATAAACTATTAGAAGTAAGAAGTGTAGTCCTTTAAGCGGTTTGTAAAGAGTTTCTTGCTAAAAGGTTTTTTATATTGGGAATCCGGTGCCAAGGACCTATGGATAACATAACATTTCCTACAAAAGTTATGTTACCAGTGTATATAAAATTTTAGTTTACATCTCGAGGCTTTTACAAATAAGCTGTTTGACATAATTTTATCCTTCTTATGTGAGAATGATGGCTTCCTAATAATAGAAAAATAGAAATAAAGTGATAAATCCTTATCGGTGACTTCCTCTAATCATGACAGGCCAATGAAACTGTCTGCTGGAACCTCAGGAGAGGCCGTAGCACTATTTTAACTTCTCCTGAGCGAAGTTATATAATAGGTCCGAAAACCGAAATCACTAAATTTGCGTTTTCTTTACGTTTTGAGACCTGGAGAATCGTTTGCCATAATTTTTAGTGTGATGACTGTATGTGTATGTGTGTGTGCGTATGTATGTTACCTTTTTTTGCCTCTCTATATATCAAGCACCAACTGACCAATTTTTCTCGTGATTTATCAATCGATATTGATAAATATCGAGCAAATTTGGTCCAGCGGTTTGTTTTTTTATCGCTAAACAACTGTTTTTTTAAAGACGTAATAATAATCTTCATGTATAAATTATCAAATATAAAAAAATATTCTCCTAATTACTACCGACCTAATTTTAAATAATTTGACAGACGAATTTGCACCCAAAACTTAAGTATTTCCTCTTAAAAATCTACTTCGGTATTTAAAAAAAAATACACCGTGACAAAAAATTCTAAATTTACAAAAATCAATCTTAGAATGCAACTTTCTCAGACTGTTTTTAAATTAAATATCTTGAACATAAATGCTACCAAGCTTATATCAGTAACATTGAGTATTCTATCCGTGACATACAAATATAAAGAATTAACACTCCAGGTAGGTTTTTAAACAAAACTAACTGCAAATTTGTGCATATGCTGGGTGGCTAACTGTCATTTGGCAAGTTCTAAATTATACTTAATATTACTTATGTTATTTTAAGTAACTTTATAATGACTTATGTATTCTATAATATTTGAAATACAACTCCTAGTGACTTATAAAGTCCTAGTACATCAATCCTATAAACACACAAAATCTTCATTTGTATGTCATGGTAGATCACTTACAAGGAATGTAAGGGTCGCAGGTTCAAGTCCTGGCTCGAAGTTGATCTTTTGACTACATCTTTGCTATGAAAGTGTTTATTTATATTGATAATATTTGAAATAAAATAATAATATTAAATATTAAAATAAAATAAAAAATTAAATAAGTCAAGATTGGACCAATATTACGATAAATTCATACAAAATTATTGCACTGTCACTTGCAGACTACAACCCTATTATTTTTCCTACTATCCGTCTATTTCACACCCACATCCCACAGCTACACGAAAAAAGGTATGATTCATGTCAAAAGCCCGAGGGAAGAAATAAATGATGAATAAATGTTGCAATGGAAAATAAATGATATCGGATAAACTGTTTCGTTCCGGCTTCGCTTCCGGTTCCGGCTCTCTTACTAATATATCTATATGGGTGTTATTAATTATTTCTCGATTGTATTGTTGAAGTGTAATGTTTTATTACTGGTGTATGAAAGAAGTATTACTGTTGATGTAATCGCTCTTTGAAACTATATAAAATTTCTTTCTAATTTTGAATTATTAAAGATATTTGTGATTGAGATTTTTTTTGTAAGTCCAAAATTTTTCCATCTTATTGCTTTCCTTTTATCTATTCCTTTGGTGTTTCCAACTTGTGATATTGGTTGGGTAGCCTGACGAATAGAAACACACACGACTCGTTTGCACAGCGTATATTCGCAGACTGGCCTACTGACAATCCACACTTACAGATATAGCTTATTATCTAAGAACTAAATAACTACCTACTTATTATAAACATACATCACACCTCCCTTCTTAAATCTACAATATTTTCTATGTACATTGAAATCGGATCACGAGTTTTCGTGTTCGTTTTGGGTCTTCCTTGTGTTGATGAGGTGACACGCAAGGTGGTGATATCCGCGGTTGACCACGTTCTGTATCCCCATTTCCCTCTGACTTATTGTCTTTCGCAGGTGAACTGAAGCTCTCACCCTTATCAAGGCTCCTTGTATCTTCTATATCCGGTCCACTAACGGATACGCGTGATCTGCGCCTGATTTGGTCGACATGTCTATTTATCAATTGACCGCTATCCCTTGCTACCAAATACCTACGAGCACTATCTACCTGTGAAATTGAACCTTTCACCCATTTGTCAGCGAGACCGTATTCTCGCATCCTAATGGGTTCACCTACATCATAGTCACGCGGAACACCTCCGGCAGAATCGATTTGCCTCTGTTGAGCGTCTTGCACTTTATCGTCCAGATCAGACCGTTATAGATCCATTCTAGAACGCAATGCTCTCTTCTGTAACAGCATAGCGGGGGTTTCACCCGTAGTGCTGTGTACCGTGTTTCTTTAAGCGAGAAGGAACGTTTGTAAAGCGCCCTTTTGCTTCAGCCGCACAAGTGTCGCAATTTCTACACAATTCTTCTATGTCTTTATCGATGTTAGGCCACCATACATAGCTTCTACCTAAACTTTTTGTCTTGACAATACCCATGTGACTACTGTGTAGTTGGTTTAATATTTGTTTTTGTAAAACAAACGAGATGACCATTCGATAGCCCCACATTATACATACACATTCTACATACAATTCATTCTGTCTAAAAAAAAAATGTTTAATGTCGTCATTATTAGGGCATACTGTAGGCCAACCATATTGTATGTATAATATGACCCTGCTAAGAACATTGTCCCGCGTTGTCATCTTTATGACATCACTACTAGTTATGGGTAAAAAAATTTCTACAAAATTGACATAAGTACTCTCGGTAATCGATTTTCTTGAACTATTTTGGTGACGTGGAAGACGTGATAAGGCGTCTGCGCTGTTTTTCTTAGACGATATATATTGAATACTATAATTGTATCCCGCTAACAGCACCGCCCAACGCTGTAGTCGTGAAGCAGCCATTACTGGAATACCTGCCTGGTCTCCGAAAATATATGTTAGGGGTTTATGATCTGTCCGTAGTATAAATTGACAACCGTATAGGTATTGATGAAATTTACGAACTCCAAAAACAATACTAGCCTCTCTGTCTATCTGCGCATAAGCCCTGCTCCCCACCGGCTGTGACGTGCGACAGTACTGCGCCGACCCCCACGCTACTGGCATCCGTGGTAAGAATCAACGGCAACTCCGGATCGTAATGAATGAGTACTTCGCCCTATGTCAAAAGTCTCTTTACTTTTTCAAATGCATTTTGACAATCCGTATTCAAAGTCAAAGTCAAAGTCAAAATGGTTTATTCAAATAAGGATTTTACAATCACTTTTGAATCGTCAAAGTTATAAAATATTATTTTTTGAACCCTCCCACCTTCCCGCCGGTTCACAATGTTGTTGATTTCTACCGAGAAGAATCCGGCAAGAAACTCGATAGTTACTCTTTTAAAAACACTATCAATAATACAAATAAACTAAAATACAATTAATGTTTTAAATAAAAGATTTTTAGTCGTACAATTTTATGTTATTTCCATTTTAATTTGGTTTACCTATGCATCCTGTAATTGAGCATCATCAGTCCCAAGGATTTTTATTATTTACATAGTCTGAAATATTGTAGTATGCCTTTTTACAAAGTACCTGCTTGATAAAAGATTTAAATTTACTTATTGATAGATTTTGAATTTTATTAGGAACTTTGTTGTAAAAGTGTATACATTGCCCCATAAAAGAGTTACTTATTTTGTGTAGACGTGTATCATGCACCAACAGCTTATTTTTACTTCTAGTATTTTTTACTTTGTTAACGTCACTTTTCTTGCTGAAACTATTGATATTTTTATGTACATATAAAAGATTTTTATATATGTACTGCGACACTAAAGTTAAAATTTTTACTTCCATAAACCTATCCCTCAGAGATATCCTAGATCCTAATTTATAAATAGCACGAATTGCCCTTTTTTAAAAAATATTGTTACAAAAAAGGGCAATTCGTGCTAAATATATTTACACCCTGTCTTAAGAAGCTTGTATAACGGCGCGAGAACGGTACTGATATTATTAACAAATTTTGCATAGTACATTACTAAACCTATAAACGCTCTTAAGCCAGAAATATTAGTAGGTGCCGGCGTCTCCGGAACCGCCTTAACCTTATCCGGGCACATGTGCACTCCTTCTTTACTTATTACATGACCTAAATAAGTAACGGACCTTGCAAAGAATATGCATTTTTCACTTTTCACTTTAAGCCAATAACTTTGTTATCGTTGAAACACTTTATGTAAATTATTTATATAGTCAGATTTCGTTTTTCCGGTCACAATAATGTCATCAAGGAACACGCCTAAGTGCGGCATATCGGTAAATATATGCTCTAATCTTCTCTGAAAAATGCCTGGACTAGACGCTAAACCGTAGATCAATCTATTATACATGTATAATCCCTTATGAGTGTTAATTACATTGTATTTGTTTGTTTCATCGAGTTCAAATTGTGCATAGCCCTGAGATAAATCGATTTTACTATAAAATTCTCCCCCTCGCATGCGAAATAATAAATCTTCTACTTTAGGTAAAGGATATCGGTCAATTTCTAAAACTTTATTTAAAGTTAATTTATAGTCAACTCACCGGCTCGCGTACGCCAGCGGCCGCGCGCGCAGGAACACCGGCCGAGACCCTCCGCGAACACGTCACAGTATTTGGAACTGAAAGCGGGTACATCAAAAACATCATTGTTTACTATTGACATTATTATAGCTAAGCTCGGGCAACTGAATTTTTAATGCAGCTATCCATTGCCTACCTAAAAGTATAGTTTTACCTCTCTCGATTACGAGCAATTCTAAATATTCACTTGCATCGTTATAACTAACAAGGGGTCTTATTACACCTAACGGTTTAACTGTTAAACCCGTGTAATACACACCTTTAACGTTATAAAAATAGGTTTGCAACTTGAAATACCTAAACGACAAACATCGACATAAATTACCTCATCACTGTCCGCTCCGTCATCGCTGCTTGTGGTTTGCGTTTCTACCTGATACTGTTTCACTAAATTGGGACACATACGTTGTAAGTGGCCCTGACGATTGAAGACCCTACATACGTAACGCGCGAACTTGCACGTTGCTTCGTCATGGTTAGCGCCGCACACTCGGCACGACGACCGCTGTGGCCGAGTTCGCTCAAACCGCCGTTCGCCCGGCCGATGATACTACTTAAGGCCAAACAGTACGGATGCTCTCCAAATATTTACCGAATTCTCGCCAGTTACTTTACCAATGGATGTACTGGTCTATTTGTCGGCAACCAGGTGGTGTGGAAGCCATCTACGATGGGCTGCCCCCAAGGTTCGGTTCTCGGTCCAACCCTGTGGAACCTCCTACTCGATGACGCACTCAAGCTGCCTATAACAGTCGGAGTTTCTATGGTGGCCTACGCGGACGACATCACGATCGTGATTGAAGCCCCATTCTAGAGCTACAATTGAACGGCACGCCGAAACAACGCTCCAAGCGGTGTCTGCGTGGGGTGTTAGAAACCGTCTCGGTTTTTCATCTGTAAAGTCCAACTCGATGACCGTGAAGGGCAAATTTAAACACCCCCTTTGCATTAGAATGAATGGAGCTTCGATCACGTCTGTAAAGCAGACCAAGGTGCTGGGAGTAGTTGTGGACGAGGCGAGGTCTTACACGCAGCATGCTCAGCAAGCAGGTAAAAAGCCGCCAGCAGCTTCGGGACATTGTCACGGGTCTCCGCTACTGCTTGGGGGGTGAAATATTCTGCACTCAGGGTACTGTACGCGGGAACCTATGCTGCAATCTTGGCCTACGCCGCTGCCGTATGGTTCCGACGCTCGTCCATGTATCTAGTCAGAAAATCATTACTACGGCCCCAGAGACCTGCTTTGATATTGTTAACGAAGGCTTACAGGTGGGTCAGCTCCGCAGCGTTGCCTGTGCTAGTGTGCGTACTGCCGGCCGACCTGGAAGTGCTTCGCGCCGGACGCGTCGAGTCGGAGCGTACAGGGCTGACCAACAAAGAGCGCAGAAATTTGAAAGGCGCGGTCAGAGCGGATGTTGTTGCCCAATGGCAGGAGAGATGGGAAGCAAGCGAAGACGTAAGGGAGTTTTACAGCTTCCTACCAAGTATTGCCGACCGACTGAAGTCGCACTGGCTTGAGCCGGATTATGATGTCTCACAGCTGCTCACCGGTCATGGCTGTTTTAATGGACGTCTTTACCGTATGACCCTCAGTGAGTCACCAATCTGCCCATGCGGAGCCCCCATCACATATTATCTCCTTAGTGAAAAACAGTGTATGTGCTTCAAAAGAATATTTACTGTAGACGGCGGACGTGCACGGACGAAATTGTGTTGGGGCTTGTTTTGTTCTGCGTGTCTGCGCCTACGCTTGTGCAGCCTAAAGGTAGACAGACGGTTGCCGCTTTTTCAGCGGCTTTTCGGCGACTTTGGTAAGCGCATATATTTTATTTTGCTCGGCAATTTTGTTTTGTCGCGGATCGCACAGGTCGTCAGTTGCTCAAGGGCGGCCCCTCCGGGCCCCCCCCCACCGCTGTCTGGTTGTCTGTTGCAGATTGAGTATGTTTTTAGTATAGTTTTTATTATTATATGTAATGCCGCCCCCCGTAGCAGCTCCCCCACCGGTACGCAGAGGAGGCGTACGCAAACGTAGCGTATGGCTACGTTCTCAGCCCTCCGCCGCCGTAGTGGCGCGCAACCTTTTTACGGGTGAGATTTCGGCCGATAATAGGCCATTCAGCGTCGCGTTTCCCCCGTCCAGACCCCCAACTAGGTCATTTGTGACCCCAGCCACCTCAGTGTCGTCAGTGTACACGGCCTCTGTGTCCGGCGACGAGCTATTTAGGGATGAAGACCTCCCCACTTTACCGTCCCTATTGTCACCCATTCAGGACACACCCCCCCATCGCGACCAAAAGTCGCAGTCTCAGTCGCAATCGTCAAAGGACAATAGCCAAGACACAATACAGACTCCTATCTCAGCGCCTATCAACGCAAATCCCCCCTCCATCCCCCTGCCCCGTAGGGCCCCGTAAACTCTATTCGCGACCAATGAGATGCTGAGCATGCCGGGCATCTCTATCGAGGCGTGGCGCACCCGACCGGGCCCAGCTCAGTGCCATAGGTGCCAGGCTTTCGGCCACGCCTCAGCAAATTGTCATCGGCCAATTAAGTGCGTTCGCTGCGGCGGCGAACACCCGGCAGCCGAATGCGACCGCAATACAGTAGCGCTCAAATGCGCTAACTGTAAACAGGCGCATACGGCTAACAACCGTGCATGCCCCTTTTTCAGACGTGAGGCCAGGAAAAAGGGTGTGGCATTACCCCCTCCACTGCCTCGTAAGGACCCGCAAAGGGCTACTAATCAACCCCCTCCTCAACCTACCCCTCTGCAGCAAATCGGTCCCCAGGACTACGAGTTAACGGCAGGCTCAAACTTAATCCCTCCCGCCAACCCTCCAACCGAAAGATCCCAGGCTCTCGGGAAGAGAAAGCGCAAGCGTAAACAAAAATCCCTACCGCCTAACGCACAACCTTTGTCGGCACCAGTACCGGCAATATCAGGTCCTTCAGCCCCTACAACTACTGCCACTACAAAAACCAGCTCACTCCCCCAATTGTCGCAATTGTACCGCCACCGCAATTTGCAGACCCCCTGCATCCCCCCAAACCAGTGCAAAAACCGGCCCCACCTATGCTCGCAACAAACAGTCGGCCGCCTAACCGCCCAACTGCAAACCCGATCATGCAGGGACCTCCGCCTTTTGCACCTAGTGCATTAAACATAGCCAGGGCCGCCATAGCGGCGTTAAACTCGGCTATAGAGGCCATTGCAGCCGGACACAACCCATTGCCAGCCCTTTTCAATGGGCTAGCGCAACTCACCACAATTCTCACGTGGGAATTTAATGGGGCCTCACAGGGGCCTTAAATTGAGAATTGTGTATTGGAACCCTGGGGGCATAATCGGCAAGACAGCCGCCCTCAGAACGTTAGTCCAGGAACACGATGTACACATTGTGTTACTGGGCGAAACGAAACTCCGAGGTGAGAATGAGCTCCGCATTCCAAACTTCTTCACCTATAGGCGAGATGAAATCTCTCCCGCTAATATGGCCTATAGGGGAACGGCAGTACTAGTCCGTCGTGACCTTGTTCATGAACTATTACCCCTTCCCCTTTTTACATCTACTCGGTCTATAGGTGTAAAACTTAAGACCGGCAATACTGAGCTTAAAGTCTTCGCCGCATACAAGCCACCAGTAGCCCCCTTTGTTCCAATCGACATAGGAAACATTTTTTGTGACGACACACCCACCTTAATCTTAGGCGATCTTAACGCCAAACACCAACAATGGGGTTCACGAATTTTAACCAAATCGGGTCGTGAACTAAAAGCAGATGCTGAGAACAAAAACTACTTAGTCATCGGTCCAGGTGCTCCTACTCACTACCCTACTGCAGATAGGCAACACATGCACATGCACATTATCACACAACATCAATTGGCCAATTGCATTGGAAGTCCTCCACGACACCGACACTCAGCATCTGCCAATCCTTCTGGTCCTCGGAGTGTCAGCTTGTGGGAAATCTCCCCCGCCCCCTAGTAAAACCACTGACTGGGCAAAATTTCACAACTCAATGCTCACGTATAAATTGCCGCCAGGTGGCATCTCAACTCCGTCTGAGGTAGAGGAAGCCGTCATAACCTTCACGACTGCGCTAACGCAGGCCCTTACGGAGTCCACGAGGTCCTCAACCACTGCCTCAGGCAAACAATTGCTTCCTGCGCACTTGCGCGTCAAACTCAACAAAAAGAGGGAGCTTCGTAAGCTGTGGTGCCGTACTCGCTGCCCAGTTTTGAAGGGTGAACTGAATAAATTAAGCAAAGACTTGCAAGCAGAACTTGCCCAATTTCGTAAACTTGCGTGGGACAACACAATCTTTAAGGCTAGCGATGACGATGCCGCCTTATTTCGTTTGGCCCGCCAAGTTTCGAAAACATCACCCCCCATTTGCCCTCTGATTGACTCCTCCGGCATCCGCCACTATCACGCCGCAGAACGCGCGGAACTACTGGCCGATCACTTCGAGGACCAGTTTAAACCGAACCCCATTACCGACCCACTGCACACGCTAGGAGTAATAGATCGCGTAGAGCAATTTCTCGCGGCCCCAGCCCCACCACTCAGAGGTGATTACTTCATCTCGCCCAAAGAGGTGAGAAAGGAGGCCACCAAACTTAATAAACGTAAATCACCTGGCCCCGACGAGATCCCCAACACGGCGATTATCATGCTGCCAAGGAAGGGTCTGGTGGCACTCACCCGGATCTTTAATGGGATATTGCGCTCTGGACATTTCCCATCAACCTGGAAGACCGGAAAAGTCATTGTTCTCCCGAAACCAGGGAAAGACCCTCACCGCCCAGAACATTACCGGCCGATCACTTTGCTGTCTAACCTAGCTAAGCTGTTCAAACGCCTACTAATACATAGGATATCTCCCCATATCCAGCTTAGGCCAGAACAGTTTGGTTTTAGGGACAGTCATAGCACTACCCTGCAGCTTGTGCGCGTGCTCCATCACATGGCCTTCGAGCTAAACAAGGGCAGGCGCACGGTTGGTGTATTTCTCGATATGGAGAAGGCCTTCGACCGGGTTTGGCACGAAGGACTACTGTACAAGCTGCTGGACACGGATCTCCCGCCTATGCTCGGCCGAGTAATAGCTTCGTTTCTGGACAAACGGAGCTTCTATGTCTCGGTCGAGAACAAACACTCAGCAAACAAACCCATTAAAGCAGGGGTACCACAAGGCAGCTGCCTATCGCCTCTGCTCTACGCGCTCTTCACTAACGACATCCCCACTCTCAGTGATTCCGGTTTAGCTGAAGGTGTTGAAGACGTACACCTAGCGCTCTACGCGGACGACAGCGCCTACATGTCCTCCTCTCGCAAAGCAAAATTAGCAGCCAAGAAAATGCAGCGTCTATTGGACACTTTGCCCGGCTGGCTCGACAAGTGGAGAATAGCCGTAAACGCCAGCAAAACAACTGCAATTTTGACCGGCCTACAAAGATTCCTCCCACCGAAACTTGTGTTTCGAGGCCAAGTCATTGAGTGGCAACCCAGTGTAAAGTACCTTGGTTGCGTTATAGACCGCCCCTTGCGCATGCGCAAAATGCTTGACCATGTGTCAGCACGCGCGGTCGCAGCACGGGCGGCGCTTAGACCGGTACTTTCCTCTGACTTGCCTCTCAAAACTAAAATTCGCCTGTACAAACTGTACATTCGGTCAAGACTGACCTACGCAGCCCCTGCCTGGTACGGACTTCTATCTTCATCCAGCAAACATAAGCTCCAGGTTGTCCAAAATAAGTCGCTGAGAATACTAACCGGCGCCGGCCGCTACGTCCGTAACTCCACCATCGCTAGTGACACCAAAACCGAATCACTCGCAGAGTTCATCTCTGGTTTGTCTAAACACCTCTTCGATCGCGCTGATAACAGCCGCCATCAACACCTTAGGGGCATTGCCCCACTACACGCCCGCCCTCCTGAAGGACGTCCTCTCCCCCGAGAGCTCATTCCCAGAGGTGAATAATTTACTTATTCACTCTCTTACCCACTCACCCACCTCCTTCCTTTTCCTTACACTCCCCCTTTACCTGATTTTATTTTAGTTCGACTTTTAGCACATTTTTATTTTTATTTTGCTTTTATTTTTATTTTGCTTTTTGCTTTGTTTTCTTTTTCGTTTTATTTTTATTTTTATTTTTATTTTTATTTTGCCTATATTTTATTTTATTCTCATTTTGTTTTGCTCGTTTTTGTTTTTAGTTTTTATTCTTTTGTTTTTATTTTTATTGTATGCGCTTACCATGTTTTTATTTCTATTTTCATCTCATTTCTATTTTATTTTATTATTTTCATCTTTCACCTTCGAATTGTGAAAATTCAACCACCACCAAGGGGCCTGAAAAGTAGGCCTCCTTTTTAATATTTCACCGGGGGTGTTCAGCACCCCTGAGCTTCCGCCCGGGTCATGGTGGGAGGTAAATTCCCCTCCCCCGACACCCGTACCTCAACACCCAGTAGGGTGTGAGAGAAGATACCCACGAACGAGCCCCCATCGAATCGCGAGTCCACGTGCTGTGGAGTGCATGCTTTACAAAGAGGAGCGCACCGCAATGTTTGCCAAGTTGAAGAGGGAGGCCATCGGCCACATATATCACATAGACCTTGTGGCAAACGACTGCAACTTTAAACTGCTGAAGACCTTCGCTTACGCATGGCACGAGCGGAGGAAGCTTTACAGTCGGATAACAGCCTGGAGAAGCCGAAGTACTGTAAATGTGGTGTTCACGCCCCAGTTGGGGAGAAGTGAAAGAGAGAATGGGACGGGGAAGATAGTGCATGTGGGAAAGAGCCCTGAGCAAGTACTACGTGCATCTCCTGAGATTCGGTCCGTTATGCCAAAAGGCGGGAAGGACCATGGGAGGTGGAGGGATTGTCGCCACGTCGTTACCGCTTGACGCGTCACCGTCGCCGTCGCTGTGCTCGGTTTTCCGATGTCCTGTGTCTCTCTACAACCGCCGCGTTCTTTTCTGCCGCTTTTATACTCGTGGCTACCTTGTAAGCTTTTGCAAAGTCTAATCTAGTTTCTGTGAATAACCTTTGTCGAATATTTTCGCTCGCTATTCCACACACCAACTGATCTCTTAAGCTTTCTCAAACTCGCAAGTTATTGACATTTTTTTGAGAACCGCCACGTACTCCGATATAGTTTCACCCTCATTTTGTTTTCGGTGCCGAAACTTATACCTCCCCGCTAGTTCGCTGGGTCTTGGTTGTAAGTGTGCTCCCATTATTTCTGACAACTCATCAAATGTCTTTGATTTTGGCTTACTTGGCGCACATAGGTTAACTAGTAACTCGTAACTTTCAGCTCCCATAACTGTTATTAATGTGGGCACTTGTAAGTTATCCGGAATTTTGTTTACCACAAAGTATTGTTCTTGACGCTCAACGTACAATTTCCAATCGTCTTTGCACACTTTAAATTCTGATATTTTTCCGATTGACATTTTGAAGTTGTAACACTAAGAAAAATTAGGTACACATGTGAGGTTCAATACTTGTTCGTTGCCACTGTGATATTGGTTGGGTAGCCTGACTGATTCGCAGACTGGCCTACTGACAATCCACACTTACAGATTTAGCTTATTATCTAAGAACTAAATAACTACCTACTTATTATAAACATACATCACACAACTGCTCTGAATGAGATTGTTTTTCCCAAATTGATGTATTATTGTTTATATTCGATTGGTATGTTGTTTACAATAATAGGTCTGGCCTTATCGTTAGTTATGTCTCGTTTTTTTCAAGATTTATATCTATCCCTACATTTTTGCTTACTGCTTTTAGTTCGTTTATCGTGATATTAAGTTTTCTAGGATTTTCTTACAGCAGTATTATATTTTGTGGCTAATCATGCTGCCATTTAAGTTAATTCCCTGTTTAACTTTGACATATCTTTTATTATATATATAAATAGTTTAAGTGATAATGGGTCACCTTGTATCCTGGGTGGTCTCTTTGCAATATTTTTACTCTCGTGTCTGTCCTGTCTAATCTGACTCTACTTGTGCTTTTTGAAACTATGTAGATAAATCGGAATAAACAAACCACAGGTGCTTGAAATATTCTATTTGTATGATCTTGTCCTATCCTAATTCAAATCATACTCATCAGCAAACATAATCGAGTTTATAAATCTACTCCGCGCATAATATTTACCAATTCTAAAACTAAAAGTTGTGATTACTTACTATAATGCCAACATTAATTTAGTAGTTCTCTTCGATTGTGCTAACATAACTACAATAATTGTTATCTACCTCACGATAAAATTATTGCTTAGTTTTATTTCTGAAATATGAGTAGGTAAATTCTATTAGATTACTTCTTTATAGTTTCACTTTAGAAATAAGCATTTATAATTTATTCATAGCATTAATTTAAGAACTAAGTAGTGCCAATGTGGTAGGTATAAATTCCCATATCTTTCTTGTATTATAATAAAGTACCTGGAGGACCGAGCTTTGCTCGTTTTTTTTAAATAACGCCAGCCTAACCTAGCTAGATCGATTTATCATTCCCGAAACCCCCTGCATACTAAATTTCATGAAAATCGTTATAACCGTTTCCGAGATTCAGATTATATATATATATATATATATACATATATACAAGAATTGCTCGTTTAAAGGTATTAGTTATTGTAATATAATAAATAGTAGACGACGAACTATGTTTTCCGTAAAACAGTTTTAACTAGTACGGAAATCAAAGAGACTTTTCTACAACCTTAATTATAATCCTAAAAAATGTTATTACCTACATAAGATTGTACCCGGTTGGGAAAATATTATAAGACACTTTTATATGAATAAATAAAATTGCATGAATTGAATTGAATTGAATTCCGCTGCACTTTGTTTAGGAGTAATTACCAATCCTCTAAACCTTCACATCCATAATTACAATCATCGAAGGATACCAAGTACGCTGGCTCCATTTTCTCGCAGACTTGAGACACTAATTTTCTGAGTGAAGGCAGCCCTCTTGGTCACCTGCACTAAATTATTGTTTTCAGGGCTATTTCTTTAAAGGTCTAAAGTACGCATAGGCCCTATGGGCCAATGATTTCCACCACAAACTCGTACATGTGACAGTTCGCAATGTATGTTTGCAAAAAAGTTGTTAAACCGCTGAAGCATTTAATTCGCAAAATTCAATCGATTAGCGTAGTTCGTATCCTTTAATTTATAGGCTTTTAAATGCAAATCTTTCTTAACAATCAAATGCAAAGACGATTTTTTGATGTTTAGTGCTCGACCTCGCTTGCGGATGGATAAAGACGGATTTTAGCTCAACATTGCGTGCATTCTTCAATGGTTTGCTGGTGCCGGACCGAACGAGGACGGCCCGTGTTTTGAATTTTAACAGTCGCACCTGTATTTTCGAACATCTGGATCTATTTTCTAATGCTATAGCCACGTGGTGCCTTGCGTGTGCGATATTCCGCACGATACAAACGTTATGTAGCCATATTTAAACATTGCTACGATAATATTATGCTCGTACGCAAAAAGCGCAATGCGTCCTCGGGTTCGGCTCTTTTGTACTTAAAAATCCACAAAATGGACGCTGTGATTCCATTTCCGCACCCTCTGCTCCTGCGTTTTAACTCCAAATAATGCACGATACCCTTTTAAGACACCTGTCGTTTTAATCCATAATCATAACATTTGTCTCCTCGAGACAATAGCAACTATATTGTCAACACGTGTTGCGTCCCTCACCAAGGTTCAGCCACGCTCCCAAGAAACAAGTGCCATATCTTCAGGTATCTTGCCATCATCAGGGTACCTTTAGAAGTTGAATTAACTTGAAACTAAAAGTCGGTGGTGGCCGAGGGGTTTAAATTTTACTTCACGTCCCAAGTGGCGGAGGTTCAAACCCCGAGGTCGGCGTGTACCAATGAGTTCTTCTAAAGTGCACTGATTTATTTATTCACACCACTGGCTTTTCGGTGAAGGAAAACATCGTGAGGAAACCTGCATACGCCAAGAAAAAAAATGACGTATGTGAAGTTCACATATAACGGAACGACCGTTTCCGGTGATCCGTCTCCGGTAAAGGACCGGATGATGTAGGAAACGATAGAAGTTTCTGGGCATTCGCTCTTAGGTCCATTACCACTGTGGTAATTTAAATTTAGAGATCAAAGAATCTCTAGATGTTTGACATCGCTAAGTCAAAACAGTTCACTTTACGTAGATACTTGACGTAGTCGTGAAAAAATTCTGTTGATAATTATTTTCACGGATTCTATTATTAAATTACAAATTGCTGCATATCCACTTCTCTTCTATAAAAGAAAACCGTCCTCGGTAATTTTGTATATTTATTTTCTCTCGTTCTGTGTTTTGTGAGTTATTGGTAAGTCGCTAATCCATTTCTCTTTCTCCTTGACAGTGCGGTTCTTAGTATATATATACTACGTATATATATATTGCTTTACTACGGCTCTACGCCTAAACTGAGGTCCGTGAGAAGACGTCTTTGTATGCGGGTGCACGTTTGTTGTCTAATGACGGCGCACGGCAGCTGCTTTGCTGTTCTTTTACTGTGGAAGGCCGGAGTCTACTAAACTCCAAATTCTTGGCCTGCCCGGAGTCTCCTTGACTCCAAACCTTCGGCCTGTGCAGTAGGGGTGCCATCTTGAACACCGCTACACACGAAGGTTACGGGGCGACCTGCTCTAGGGCCGAAGCTACTGGCGAGCGACGTTCACGTGCGGTCTTGCACTGTGCTAGCCACGTGCGGCCTTACCTTGTGCCTGCCACGGGCGGCATATTCACTACTTACCACACGCTGTTAGGCCACGTAAAATCAGTCCCGTCCGCGTCTTCTTTCTACGGCGGTGCTGACCTGAGGGGTGCCTACAGCGAGCAAGATATCGAATCGGGCTCTAGGCCGAAGAGACCTGAGTGTACTAGTTCCCTAATAAAAGCTTTAAAAACTACACTTAAAATCTGTGTAGGCAGGCTTGCGTTTGGCTATCTTTCTATTTATTTAGGTAGTCCTATATGATTGTGAATTAGGTAGCTGTGATCTAGATATTTAAGTGTTAAGAATAACCCTATGTGATTAGGATATTGTGCATTAAAAGTTGTTACTAAATAATGAAAGAGTATACTAATATAACCTGCCTTACCCTTGAAAAGTGTTTCTTTACTCGCCTTTGAACTCCCTCTATTTTTTCTCCTCCTTCTGAGCACCTAGCCGGTGCATTCGGTAACAGGGCACTACTGCTTTAACCTGTCCTGTTATACACAATCCGCACTGGGACCGCGTGTGGACTATGGCTCAAATCACCCTCGCTTGCCCGTGCCCCAGCAGTGGGGAAGTATGAAGGCTGGCAAGCAAACATGAAACTATCGATGATAAATATATTGGTTTTAAAAACTATTATAGTTACATGCCTATTGTGTACGTTTAATAATAGGCACATTGTGTATTAAGGGTGGTAAGCAGAAAATTACTAACGAGAGGCTATTTAGAATGACTCGAGTTCGTAATTCTTGTATCGCCCGTGTTACACAAAATATTTTTATGACATTTGCGAATAAATAAAAAAAATTGGAGAAGTCGGACACGCGCACGAAGGGTTCCTTACCATTATCTACAAAAATTAGCAAAAAAATGACGTATGTTATATGGGAGCCCCCTTAAATATTTTTTTTTTCTGTTTTTTAGTATTTTTTGTTATAGCGGCAACAAAAATACATCTGTGAAAATTTCAACTGTCTTACTATAACGGTTCATGAGACACAGCCTGGTGACAGACGGACGGACGGACGGACGGACAGCGAAGCCTTAGTAATAGGGTTCCTAATTACCTTTTAGGTACGAAACCCTGAAAATGACTCGAGTTTGTAATTTTCGTACCGCTCGTGTTACACAAAATATTTTTGACATTTGCGAACAAATAAAAAAAATGACTCGAGTTTATAATTTTCGTACCGCCCGTGTTACACAAAATATTTTTATGACATTTGCGAATAAATAAAAAAAATATAAGGTGAATAAATGAAATGGTGGGAATAGAAGTAGAGATACAACGCCCCGGTCAGATGGCGTTAGATATCTAGAGAATTTATGAATTAAAAAGTTATGTTTGAAGTTATAACATAAGTACTTAAACATACAAAACATATTTAGAACAGACAGATTTTATACATACTTCATATAATAGGCGCGTTATTTCCGCCCATGAGTTGTATTAACGAGCGCTTTGCTTTGAGAAAAGTAAAATTTACAAAGATAGTTCGTAAGAGTAATTAAGTGTTAGCATCTGCTTTGCTTGCACGTAATGACACTGTTTACGAGACAGTGTGATGAAAATTATTTTTACGTACCTTCAACAAACAATGAGCAATCATCTTGTTTATTTTTTTAATTTTATTTATTACTTTTTGTCACATGAAAGTAGTAATATCAAAATAAACCCGCAGCCCGCGCCCGCAGTGACCCTTAAAATGAACAATTCCTTTTTTGTACGGAGGAGTAAACTCAACACAGATTTTCAGTTGAATTTCTTGTTGTTTAAAATTAAATTCAGGGACATTTCATTCAGAGAATTTGATAGTCTTATTTAGTGTGGTCTTATATAAGAATTACCTTAACCCTTTGCCGTTGTTTTGTGGACACCGAGTCATATTTATATTATTATGCATTAACAAGTGCTTAGACCTGTGACCCATTCCCGATGATATCGATGTACTAATGTAATTCGATGGCCATACCTACAAATCTTTAAGACTCCTACACGAAAAACGCGTACGGATAATGGTACGCATTCCTAAATGCTCCATTCCGACTCGTACTTGACAGATTATTTTATTACCATACAATTTTTTCACTAACCGCAAAATAGTTTAAACTTACTTTTTCCTGTAGCTTTGCCCAAGCAAAAAATGCTTATATTTCATTTGTTTCTGTTTATTCATATGTAACGTATGTTTCAAATCAAGGCGGAAAAAAGAACAATGCCCCTACGCCTACTACAGGAAATACAAAAATTTTATGGTACAGTTATAAACCGTACGCGCTTTATCCTAAACATTTGAAAACTAGTTTGTTATCTCTGAATGACCGCGTCGTTCAACACACCCCGTACTGTAAACTCGGTACCGAGCATAAGCTATAGAGAAATTTACAAAGAGCAATACGTATCGTTTTCTTTCGATGCTACCATAATTATCCGAGTCATTGTCCGTTCTTCCACCTGGATTTGAAACATACTATAGTAGGTAATCTGTAAAACGTCTTGAAATTCAAGCTAACCTATTCAAGCTCAGAATGGCAAAAAAACTACATAAATGCATTTTTCTTAAACACAGCCTGATACATTTTTAAATACCTAAGTTTTTTGTGAAGAGGCCTGTGCCCTGTAAAGGGTATAAACAAGGGCTGATGCGTACTATTTGATAGCGGACCAGTGTAATGTACACTACATGAACCGATTTCCGACACCTCATAATTTTCAAGTACATTATTCTTTCTGATAAAATAATACCGACACAGTGAGAGTTAACGTAATCTCATCTACGTCGTCATCCATCATGGCGGCGATAACGAATAATATTTTGAGTTCGGAAATTCCAAACACTTTTGCTTTGCACAAAATATTATTTTTGATAAAGTTAAGTGCACTTTTTTTTGGTTCCAGCAATATATTTTAATATATTTTATTTTTTGTACAGTGTTGGTTATTAGCGCATTGTTTTTGTAAGAATATTTTCTGTGGTGTGGTTCAATGCTTATCAATTAAAATGAAGTTAAACTGTCTGTAGTTTTCCAATCCTTAAACTTCAAGCAACCAACTCGTCTTATATAAAAACATTTCGACTAAAATGTTTTGCGCTTATGGTTGTGGTTAAGGATATTTTCGCCCAAAGCAATTCCGATGACGACTGATATTGATATTATTTTCATATCGTGTTGAAATTATTTGACTGGCATTTATTATTTCAGAATATTTAATTGTAACAAACATGTTTAGATGATTGTAAAGTATAGGCTATAATATTATATATCCTCAGTATATATAAAAGAAGAAACTGACTGACGCACAACGTTTCAACGCACAGCCCAAACCGCATAGTCTTAAAACTTGTTAGGATCGTCTTTATTAAAACTATAAAAAAAATTATAAAAATTTGGTATTAACCCTTTAGGTTAAAAATTAATCTCCTAGGCGGCAAAATAGGGGCTGTAAAGACCGACATATCAACGCAGCCCAAAGTACTGGCTCTTTAATTATTGAGGAGAGACTTGAAACTTTGCATTTTGTTCCAACAGGAAGGTCATAAGAATGACGTTGGTGTGCACTATAAAAAAATTCATCCCGAAGGGGGTAAAATGAGGGTGTGGAGGATACGTTCTTTTTTGAAGCTTAATGCATAAAAATTGGTATTTAAATTATCTCCTTGAGATTGAATAGGGCATTAAAATTAGTATGACAATTCCGATGTCTTTTGTTTAGGGAGTTAAAATTTTGCACAAAACGTAACGTAAGCAAGGACTTAAAAAAAAAATCGAAAATTTATCCCTTATTTGCTCAAATAGGGTTTGGTAGTTTACATGGCATTTCATAATTTTTGAATCTTAATGTATAACTTAAAGTCAAAAATTAAGTTTGCCGCTAAAAATAGGGGATATAATTTTGTATGGGAATTCCGATTTAAAAAAAAACCTTTCGGAAGAAGTCACCAATATACGCTAGTCTAACTTAATGTATAATAGAAGAATGAGGAGGAAAAATATTATAAACAAAAACAGGGCAATAAGTAATCAATATACTGCAAAAGAGTTATGCATGACCCTTTTAACGCTGTTCTAGGCTGAAAAAACATAACAATCCTAAACTCACATGCCTTTTCACAAGAATTGCGTAATAAATAATAACTTAAACTAAAATTCTTAAGCTAACCCATTAGAATAACAAGTTAATTTTTAAAAATAGTATAATGAAGGTCTAACACCGCTTTCTATACAACACACAAAATTTTACAGATTATATTCGTAAAACTTAATGCACTGAAATTTTTTAAGATGGTTTATTCAGTTTTTTACCATAAAGCTAATTGAAATTTTATATGGGTATTTCGATGGTTTTCTGTATGATTCAAAGTACAATTGTACTCGGTAGGTGGCGCTGCTGTTGGTATGTAAACTATTAAACGGTTTGACCGATTGAGTTGAAATTTTGTATGTGTATTTCTATGGTTTCACAGACACGAATGTAGTATGCCATTAAAGAGGAAAGATTTGATTGTTTTTATTCTATAACCTGCCGTAAACGAAATTTAGTGCGGGCGAAGCCTCTGGCAGAAGCTAGTAAATAATAAATAAAACAAAAATTACCACAAAATCTGAAATATTAAGAAATTTTAGTAAACCTTAACAACCGGAACAACGTATTTCGTCACTAATCTGCATTTACAAAGCAAAGGTTATATTTTATTATCCACATTTAGAAAGTTTGCAGTCACAAAAAACGATATCAAGAATTACTTGCTTAGGAGTGTATTTTGTTATCATACATTCAGTATTAATATTAATTACAATATATTTTACTATCAACATTTAGAAAGTTTGTAGTCACAATAAACGATATCAAGAATTACTTACTGTGGAGTATATTTTGTCATCATACAATCAGTTTTAATATTTATTACAATATATCAACATTTAGAAAGTTTGAAGTTACAATAAACGATATCAAGAATTACTTATTTAGGAGTTTATTTTGTCATTATACATTCAATTTAATATTAATTACAATATATTTTACTATCAACATTTAGAAAGTTTGAAGTCACAGTAAACGATATCAAGAATTACTTACTATGGAGTATATTTTGTCATCATACAATCAGTTTTAATATTTATTACAATATATCAACATTTAGAAAGTTTGAAGTTACAATAAACGATATCAAGAATTACTAACTAAGGAGTGTAATTTGTCATCATACAATCAGTTTTAATATTTATTACAATATATTTTCCTATCAACATTTAGAAAGTTTGAAGTTACAATAAACGATATCAAGAATTACTAACTAAGGAGTGTAATTTGTCATCATACAATCAGTTTTAATATTTATTACAATATATTTTACTATCAACATTTAGAAAGTTTGAAGTTACAATAAACGATATCATGAATTACTTATTTAGGAGTTTATTTTGTCATTATACATTCAATTTAATATTAATTACAATATATTTTACTATCAACATTTAGAAAGTTTGAAGTTACAATAAACGATATCAAGAATTACTCAATTTAATATTAATTACAATATATTTTACTATCAACATTTAGAAATTTTGAAAGTACAATAAACGATATCAAGAAATACTTACTTAGGAGTGTATTTTGTCATACTACATTATGTTTTAATATTAATTACAATATATTTTACTATCAACATTTAGAAATTTTGAAAGTACAATAAACGATATCAAGAAATACTTACTTAGGAGTGTATTTTGTCATACTACATTATGTTTTAATATTAATTACAATATATTTTACTATCAACATTTAGAAATTTTGAAAGTACAATAAACGATATCAAGAAATACTTACTTAGGAGTGTATTTTGTCATACTACATTATGTTTTAATATTAATTACAATATATTTTACTATCAACATTTAGAAATTTTGAAAGTACAATAAACGATATCAAGAAATACTTACTTAGGAGTGTATTTTGTCATACTACATTATGTTTTAATATTAATTACAATATATTTTACTATCAACATTTAGAAATTTTGAAAGTACAATAAACGATATCAAGAAATACTTACTTAGGAGTGTATTTTGTCATACTACATTATGTTTTAATATTAATTACAATATATTTTACTATCAACATTTAGAAATTTTGAAAGTACAATAAACGATATCAAGAAATACTTACTTAGGAGTGTAATTTGTCATACTACATTATGTTTTAATATTAATTACAATATATTTTACTATCAACATTTAGAAATTTTGAAAGTACAATAAACGATATCAAGAAATACTTACTTAGGAGTGTATTTTGTCATACTACATTATGTTTTAATATTAATTACAATATATTTTACTATCAACATTTAGAAATTTTGAAAGTACAATAAACGATATCAAGAAATACTTACTTAGGAGTGTATTTTGTCATACTACATTATGTTTTAATATTAATTACAATATATTTTACTATCAACATTTAGAAATTTTGAAAGTACAATAAACGATATCAAGAAATACTTACTTAGGAGTGTATTTTGTCATACTACATTATGTTTTAATATTAATTACAATATATTTTACTATCAACATTTAGAAATTTTGAAAGTACAATAAACGATATCAAGAAATACTTACTTAGGAGTGTATTTTGTCATACTACATTATGTTTTAATATTAATAACAATATATTTTACTATCAACATTTAGAAATTTTGAAAGTACAATAAACGATATCAAGAAATACTTACTTAGGAGTGTATTTTGTCATACTACATTATGTTTTAATATTAATTACAATATATTTTACTATCAACATTTAGAAATTTTGAAAGTACAATAAACGATATCAAGAAATACTTACTTAGGAGTGTATTTTGTCATACTACATTATGTTTTAATATTAATTACAATATATTTTACTATCAACATTTAGAAAGTTTGAAGTTACAATAAACGATATCAAGAATTACTAACTAAGGAGTGTAATTTGTCATCATACAATCAGTTTTAATATTTATTACAATATATTTTACTATCAACATTTAGAAAGTTTGAAGTTACAATAAACGATATCATGAAATACTTACTTAGGAGTGTATTTTGTCATACTACATTATGTTTTAATATTAATTACAATATATTTTACTATCAACATTTAGAAATTTTGAAAGTACAATAAACGATATCAAGAAATACTTACTTAGGAGTGTATTTTGTCATACTACATTATGTTTTAATATTAATTACAATATATTTTACTATCAACATTTAGAAATTTTGAAAGTACAATAAACGATATCAAGAAATACTTACTTAGGAGTGTATTTTGTCATACTACATTATGTTTTAATATTAATTACAATATATTTTACTATCAACATTTAGAAATTTTGAAAGTACAATAAACGATATCAAGAAATACTTACTTAGGAGTGTATTTTGTCATACTACATTATGTTTTAATATTAATTACAATATATTTTACTGTCAACATTTAGAAAGGTTCTTATTACAATATGTCCAATTACATTTTTCTGAACGTAGCTATTACTGTTTGTACGTTAGAATTTTACTTTCTTACTATAAATGCTACACAAATGCAGTAATGACTACAATTTATACTCGTTACATTCCCAGACTGTATTAAATTTTGCTTCTTTTTTTTTCGTGTACACTGAGACACATAAGTGTTTCAAATGTAGTTTATATCTTTATTATTTATTATAATTGTACATCGGTGACTGAGTAGCATAAGGCAAAGCTTGTATGGCACATGAGTGATATAAAAAAATAAAAGAGTACCTACTCCAGATATATTTTTTTTTAGAAGTCATCACTTCACTCGCTAGCGGCTATCGATGAAGCAAACATATGTGAGTAAGCATTTTACTAAAATCTAAGATAAGTTAGATTTGAAAAATAATTAATTTGCCTTTTGTAGGATAAAAGGCATGAATGAAAAGCATGAACTTTAAAATGAAGTTTAGGTTTAAAATAGAGGTGAAACTGTCTCCCATCAGCGTTTAATTGTTGCAGTGCAGTTCTTTTGAAGCATTTGGCAAAGTACATAATTGTATAAACATAAAGTAAATAATTTGATAAATTTGTTTGAGTGAGTATTCTAAGAAATCGTCTCCTGTTTATGCAACAAACTTTTCTGACCGCTGACCTTAAATGTTCGGTCGTTAGTGTCGTTGTTAGTTCACACCATTTCGATATGCCGTCTGTTGTTTTGATATTGTGACCTCAGAAAAGTTTGTTGCAATATAAATATAAATGTTAGATGGCCTTTAAGTTTTATTCTTATCGCGCGCATGGTAGTCTCATTTAAAAAAAAATATTGAACCGAAAGTCTTAAAAAATACATAAAAATTTTAGTCAGTAAATAAGACTTTATATTATCTTACCTATAACCTAACAGTAAAAATGCAATAACGTTACATGTCCGTCAAAACGCTTACAAAGCGCCGTAATCTGATAGTCCCTTTTGTCCGTTCATCCGTAAAACATATTTTTTGGGACGCTTGTATTATTTATCTGAAGCGTTTGTTATCTCACAGTGCGATTTTTGATTAGTACAGCTCATATTTAATGATATGTCATATTCATTATTTTATCATAGCTTATATCTGTAAAAAAAGATTGCAAAATCAAGCTAGACGATCAAGTTTAATGCAAAGAGGGATAGTTGTCACAGGTCAAACTTTACAGGTAAAACAAAATAATCAATAAAATAAAAAGCTGCAGTGAAAATCAATAAAAACTTGAATTTCATTATTATATAGATGAAAATTAACTGAAAAAATTAGATTATTAACTGTTCAATTGAAACAGAAAATACCTTGACGCCTTTTACAATAAGAATTTCTTTTGTGACCTTTCTCTTCCCATTTTTCGCATCAAATCTTCCAGATTCCAACTGGATTATACTGACAAATCAAGGTTTCATCAAGGGTCACAATGAGGTTGCGGATTTCGTCCAAATCCAAGTTTGCAATCGTTAACCTTCGCGATATCCAATGCGCACAATTTTTTTTCAGGTGCAAATGTTCATGTAAAATCTCTCCAATCAGTCCTTTGTTCATCAACAGTTATCAGCCGCAATTTAGTTCTTTGATCGTCCAGTATAAATCTTTCGATTTTTTGGAGATTTTCTTCGGTCACTATCGTCATTGGGCGACCTGGGCTGGGGTCTTTTTCATAGGTACGTCTTTGTTGAAATGGCCGAACCCATTTCTTGACCATTGTATATGGACGTAGTTGTGCTAAATGGCATCTACACATTAACTTCAATTTATGCAAATAATATCCTGGCTGCAAAGTAGTCCCTTTTTTGCAATGTGCAAAATCCTGAAGAACAAAATTTGTTTTGGCGTATTCCCTTTTTACACAAGGTTTTTAATCACAGCACGGTGCTCCAAATTGCAAGAATTTCCAGTTTGTGGTGCTGTTTGTTCCATGGATACCCTTTCCTGATGTAAATGAACCAATTAAAAAACGTATCAGCATATTTGTATATAATTTCACGTGTATACAATTTGCATGCTTGAGTTTATAAATAATCTTTATATTTAGGGCATAACTGACAAATAAAAAAAAAAAAACTTGCGTTATAAATCTTTAAACTTAGACTCTTAAGCTAACCCATTAGAAGAACTAGTTTTTAAAAATAGTTTAAATAAGGTATAACACCGCTTTCTATACAACACACAAAATTTTACAGATTAGATTAGTAAAACTTAATGCATAGCAAATTTTTAAGAGGGTTTATTCAGTTTTTTTTAAATAATACTACATTACCACAAAATCCGTAATACTAAGAAATTTTAGTGAACCTAACAACCGCAACAACGTATTTTGTCCGTAATCTGCATTTACGAAGCAAAGGTTCGTAATCTGGATATTCCTTTGTTCATTCACCCGTGAAATATATTCCTCGAGAAGTTTACAACCAACTCAAGTATTTGTTATCTTTATAGACTAACTTCTTAGATTGGTCCGGCCAAAGTTAGCGATTTGAAATATTTATATTTTATCGGAAAATATAAAAAAAACTACTTACTTACTAAAGTTTGACTCAATATTTAAGAGTAGTTGCAACTTTTGTTGTCAGCCACCATACGTCCACACTGCTGGGGAACTCGCCTCCCCTTATCCTGGACAAGATCGATTTGGGCCTAAGTCCATCACATGGATGCATTATGGATTGTTGTCTTTACGTGCGACTTTTTTTTTGTCGTTTGCATGCAGGTATGAATTTCGAAAAAGACTCATTGTCAAATGTCGCGTTAGAACTCATGCCCCTCAGAACGCGAGACAAACGCCGAAACAATAAAAAAAGTAGTTGTCGATTTTAAGAAAAAATCTTTGTTTTCGCAGCTTAGCTTAAAATATTTGCATGCATATGTATATGGCTGAATGTGATAGGTACCTATTTAGTAATGAACACCAATGTATACTACATTCAAAGCAAATAAATTTCTGATTTCTGATTTCTGATTAGTGGAACGACAAGAACATAAATGTAATTGTCTCAAGGATTGGAAGTTTCCTAGGTTATTAAAGGTTTTCCTTTTGCGCTGAAAACGTTTTCGACTTTACGGATATATGTTCGAAACACTATGCCATTCGTTTTCAGTTTCAAAGAAAGGAAAAACCTTTATTATTTTGTTATATTGGTTGGTCCATCTGTCTAATGTTGTTTTGATAAGAGTTTTTGATGTTAAACATCTAAAATTGTAATGTGACATGAAAACACTACTAGATCTGGTCACGGTATATCTACATCAGCACCTAATGCCACAAGGTCACTGTCTGCTGCCCTCGTTTGTCTACGTCACCTCTGCTTACGATCCTGTGACCTCTCTTATAGAATCCGCACACATCTGTGCGTCATTAGTTTCTTTGAAGTTATGTTTTTGTACGAACGGATCTAGGGGTTTCAAGGTCATATTTATATAATGAGCACCTCCACTATGTAGCATAAATGTTTCAAATGTGGTTTATATGATATTAAATATTATTACCATTTATGTGTTATACTGTTTTTTACTCAAAAGTACTTAGAGATTCGTCTATTAGGCAATCCCGCACTAAAAAAAAAAAAAATTCAATAAATCACTTTATTAACCAGAACAGAACAGAAAGCAAAAATAAAATAAATATTTTAAGTTAGTTAGTTTATGTTATACGATAATTACAGCAATACAATTAAAACAGTCAAATAGGAATTATTGTTGATGCAATATTATGATAGGTCGTTACAATAAAATGCTTTATAAATATTAAAAAGCACTTTATTGTTTTAGGCATCATATAATTTATTAATTCAAAATTGTACTATAGTCTTTCAACAGAGTACTTCATTATACTTTATTTATCATACATGTGTTTCACGAATTTCATTATTGAATTGAAAAAGAAAAATATTAGCATCGTAAATGGAGTTATTTATAATAATGCAATTCTATAGTGTTGTAGCAATCAGTTGGCTGACGTCACGCATTCTACATCGCGCTATAATAGTTTCTTCTGTAACAAGCTTATATATCACTTGGTCCGTAATATATACAAATCGAACCATATAAAAGTGTACCACGGCGGTCCCCAGGCATTCCACCTCGCCTGACGGGAGATTCTCCAATTTCCGCCACTCTATATATAAATGGTAATACCGAGATATATATTGACGAATCTGCCGCAGCAAGCCAGCATTCTTCTTCATTGGTTCTTCAACTTGGTATTTTCAAGATTGTAAATAATTGCAAGAAGTATCGACCTTCGGTCTGGTAAAGGGAGTGATATATCGGATCTTATTACATCTTTTGTAATAAATTAACTTTATAGTAGCAACAATAAACTTTTTTTAAATCAAATAAGTAGATTTGTACAAGCTACAATTAGTCTTTTAAGTTTCAAATAAGAGCTTGATAGCGTAATGTACCTTACTAAATTTCAATAAACATCCTTTATTTTAAAATAAGTAGCTTAATAGGATCTGCAATGCGTTTTTTTTTATTTCAAACAAGCAGCTTTATAAAAGCTACAATCAATCGTTTGAGTTTTTAATAAGATAATTGATGAATGTTAAAATGTGCCTTTTGATTTTAAATAAATGGCTTTATAAAGACAACAATATACATTTTTAATTTCAAATAACTGACTTTATACAAATTATAATGAGTTAGTTCTTTTTGTTTTAAATAAACAGCTTAATTGACTCACCAACAATTTTAAGTTTATAACTGTTGACAAGATTCTTTATAGGCTCGTATTTAAATAAGAAAGTTGATTGCTGCTAATAAGATTTTGATTCCATCAATTAAGTATTTTTTTCAGTGCAGTTTCCATTCAAATGAAAACCAGTATGTGAACGCGAGAAAACCATACGCGGTTAGGTGAACGTACGACTGCAATTTGCGCAGATGACCTTGAAACCCAAGAATCGTGTTTCGGCCTCTATTATCAAATATTTTTCTTTATTTTAAAACCTTTAAAGTCATTAATCACTTAAAAAATCATAATTCTTTGTGTCAACACCATTATGAAACGGAACAAAGGACACTTAACTGAAAGCCGAGCGTCGCTCATTTTGACACGAGGACAAAGGACATAAACTGGTGACGATAATATTTATTAAAACAAACTTAGATTTAATTGTGACCTTTCATTTACTTTGAATGAAATATATTGAAGTTAAATATGTGTTAACGTTTTTTTTTTTATATATTATCAAGTCCTAAGCGACTTTAGAGCTTAGTGAAATTAAGGGCTAGTAAGTAAAAAGGAAATTAAAGCCATACATTTTAAAATAGGCGTAAATTAGAGATGGTCGATGTTAGAAAAAAATTGATAATAACATCGAAACATATCGATGTTCGATGATTATTGTAAATAAAACATCGATAATAGTGTACATCAAAAAAAGATGTTTTTAAACACAAGGTTACGATTACGTAAATGAAATTTAGTAAAACTGTTTTGCCTTCATTATAAATAAATTAAAAACATTTTTTTAAGATATGTTGGACATCTTAAAAATTAGATATTCAATAAGCCTATGATCTAGATAATATGCAGTAACTTACATACAGATTACTTTAGTTAGACGTTATGTATTAATGTTAAAAGAAATCAAGTTAATATAATTTAAATGCAACAATTACACTACAGAACCAATTTTTTATTCGTATTATGAATCCGTTTAAAATTCCAATCTTGAAAAAATCAGTATTAAGGATTGTTATGGGATCACAAACTTTGGTTCAATTATTTTCGACTAATTTTCTAATTCCGATGCAATGAAATATTGTACAATTTGTCAAAAATACATTTTCAAAAGTCTGAAGTTTAATTGCTCTGGGTTTGAGTTCTCGACGTAGCTACTTCCGATTATGTGATTATATTATATTATTATACATTTGATGACATCGATGTTCCGAAGTTTGACACATATCGATGTTTGTCTTTCTAAATGTATGTATGCGTATATTCAGAGTTTTATTCTCCAAAAGGCAGTAACCAGTGGCTGCATAAACACCCTCTTTCTTTTAGAGGTAGCCTCTTTTCACAAAACATTTAAACTAAGCCACTGCGTTTTTTTGACAAAAAAATAAAAGTAAAGCCTCGAAAACTAAATATCTTGAATATTATGCTAAGTCTCGAAAACTGACATGGGATAGAAAATCGAAGTACTTACATACATTACACAGCAGTTAAGCATTTAAATGTGTATGGTAGTTGGTTGTAGGCATTGGCGTACTTTTCTATGAGACGAAATAACAGGTTTCTGCCAGTCTAAAAACGGATTTTAAAAGAGCTTGTGTGATTAGTAATAGCTCTATGTAGTTGGCTGATGCATTACTGCTTCACCGGGCTTTTGGGGCAAGACTCTGAAGGAGTCTCAGCCCATATAGCGCCCAACGATCAAGGGCTCCCCGCGGGGAGAGCCTCTACTTGGGTTGTCGCTCTTGGGGTCGACCCTTCGACCAGCGTGAGCCTCGAACCCGAAGGTGAGTCAGCGCCACGAGGGGAGTTCCCCTTTACGCAGTTGCGATTGCGACTGAGTAGGGGGGAGAAGCGCCCCGGCACTCTTTGATACCTCGTATATCCGTGCGTTTGCCGACGAACCCGGGGACGTCGGCTTCGTGTTAGGAGGGAGGTGGTTGAGACTAGTCTCGCTATCCGGATAGCGAGCCGTTAGTACGTGCCGAGTCCGCCTACCAATAGTTTTTCGACCGTGCCGTGGTCAGTCAGGGGGATGGTTGTGGATTGCACAATTAATCGCGCGGCGTACCTACATTGTAGGAGCGGTGTGCAGCTTTAAGAATTTTTAAGTATGTATAGATGATTTCTGATAAGTTATTCTTATGGTTGTAGATTACATTAATAAATTACTTCTGGACGTGATATATATACAAACATAAATTAAATATATATAAATAAACATGTTGGGAAAACTTTCGCCAGTAGATTTATTATATTTGTGATAAAATTAACATAGCCAGCATGTTTGACAAAATATGCGGGTTAAAATAAGATATTTATTCTTCACAATTGTCAGTACATGCACTAGGTTCGTGCATTTGAGTTTTGCTGCGCATGGATACTGATGTTATTATTCTCGCAGTTGCATGTATATCACAATTGCCGGAGCTCCAGGAGTTATGGGTACATATTGGCACAGGAAATAATCACCAGTTCCACTCGTGCCATGCTATTGCAGCTTCTCTAGGTAACTGTTGTAGTTCCTCCATTAATTGTTAATAAAATAAACATGTCACCGCATTACGAGACAGGTCGCCTGGACAATCGGTCACGCGCTGCAAGCTTTCTTTAATTATATGATTTTATTTGTAAAGCATAGGTATATAATTTATTTTATAGGACCAGAAAGAACTGAAGTCTTGCCATTCTTTCACTCCTTTTCAGGTTGCAATACTGTTTCTTTTTTGTGTGGAAAGGGAAAAAAAGCGTATTTCAAGGTTGGAGCGCATATCTTGCTGTAACGGAGGGATTTAAATACGGCAAACAAGGCAATATGTTGTTATCTTGTTTGACAAGTAAAAGTCTGACAATATTAATCCTGAACAGATTTGAATTACGAGATGTGAATGGTCCCTAGACATTATTTTAACACTATGCATTTTGTTACTGATTTCAGATCAGGTACGAGTGTAAATGAGTGCCGAAAAGTACTTTTTACTAAAAGAAATCTCTAGTTAGAGAATCTGCCTCCAACGGAAGATGCACTACGTAAAGATATTCTTCATTCAGTTTACCAGGAGGCTATGTTTTGGCCATAGAAATAAAAAGGCAAAATAATAATAATAATAATTATCAAAGGTGAAAACCCCCTTGAAAAAAATTTGAACTGTCCATGGGGTCCGGAGAGGGGTCACAGACAAAATCGCTCCATACAAACGTTGCGGCCGACGATGAACTCTATTTATTCCCATCATCAAGATATATTATTATTGGGACACCACAAATTTTCATAAAAATAATAAAAAAATAACAAACTAACCGTAACCAAAACAACCCGATTTTTTTACCCTTGCACCGTTCAGTTACTTTACCATTTTTTGCACACCCTACATTGAATAAACTTGTGCGGCCAGGTGTTATGTTAACTCGCCCGAGTTGTGTACAGTATAGGCACGTTGTTGCTATATTAATTTGTTCTTTTGATATATGCTGGAATTTTTAGTGGCCGAAAAACTTAAAAAAGCAAACATTTCAATCCTATAGTAATATTAAAATTTCACTAATTATAAACTAAAAATCAAACAAAAACAACACACACGAAGACTCAATCATGAGTGTCATGACTTATAAACACAGGACATTCAACTTTTAACACTTATGACTCATGAGCAACAGCCTAATTTTAATACATACACTATCATTGGCAACAGCCAGTACATTTTTCGACTCCCTCGCAGCCTAGTTGGTAGTGTGATGGACTGCCGTGCAGAGGGTGTGGGTTCGATTCCCGCACTGGACAAACTTTTGTGTTTGTCTTGAGTCTGGGTGTACTTATGTATGATATGTATGTATTTACAAAAAAAAAAGTAATATGTATGTATTTATATCCGTTGTCTGGTACCCATAACACAAGCTTTGCTTACTTTGGGGCTAGACGGCGCTGTGTGTAATGTCCAAAAATATTTATTTATATTTATATTTATTATTTACTATTTAAGTCTTCGTGTGCGTTGGTTTGGGATTGAATTTTTTTTACCCTTGTAAATCTTTCATGCCAAAAAAATCTAAGAAGTCTAAGAAAACCTAACTCAGGAATTACACAATAAAATCTCATGTTCGTCAAAACGCTTACAAAGCTCCGCCATCTGATAGTCCCTATGTCCGTTCATCCGTAAAACATGTTCCTCAGAGCGATATGAAATATATATATTGAACATTTGTTATCTTTATTGAGTGAACACTAGAATTATTCCAGTCAAAGATTTTCATATTCGGCATTTTGATTGGAAATAAAAGTACTGTGTAGGTACTATTAATGATTATTCTAATGACGCTATTTAGGTTAAATTTATGTCAAAAAGAAGATACATGTAATATAACCATAAAAATATTAATGTCAGTAAACCAAGAAGTTAAATTAAATGGGGTATATCAATGGAGCAGGAATCCTAAAAAATCTATAAAACAAATAATATTTTTTGTTTGTAATCGCGTTTTTGATAAAATTTACGATATGGTAGTGGACGGGGTCGAATATTAAATATATGTAGCTACGTTTTATATCTGTGAAAATATGTTTTTTTATGTGTTTTGACGCATAATACAGAATAGCAGTGCTGAGGGTTCGGCTACAGCTTAAACTAAGTAAGAGACCTTTTTGGCACTCAATTATCAATGTATTCTTATTTATATATATTTATGTTTCATAATTGTTTGAGTGTTAAATAAATGTTTTTCTGCTTCTGCTTCTTCAATCTAAGTTATCCCGAGCAAAGCGCGGTCGCCCAGCCGGTTTATTTATTAGTGCAATGCAGTAATGGTTTGTTAACTTAGATTTTTCTTAGATTTTAAAATGTATTTTCTAAAAATAAATATAAATATTTCAGATTTATTTGTTAGTTGGTTAGTGCAGTAGCAGAGAAATCAATTCATTTTCTAAAAGTTGTGTCAAAATATGTATAATCTTACATATTAATTATAGACTTAGCAAAGAAAAACAAAACAAATAGTTACATAAGATTAATAATTTGCTGCATTTACTTATATTTCATAGGTTGACAATAAAATTACGTTATTGTGATTCGATATATGATACAATAGGCCCATTGAGTTGAGCTTCTGGCTTGTTGTTTCTAGGCATGAGTATTGTGTACGTGCCATGCAGTACGTGCCATGCAGTACGTGCCATGCAGTACGTGCCATGCAGTCCGTGAAGTTCTGGTATTGTTGGCTGCAGCACGTCTGCTACAAAGGCATTGCAATTAGGTATATCCTCAAACCTTAGGCGTTTGACATAGAGCGTCCAGTTCACGTTTCACTGGTTCTAATGTTTCATTTCAGTTATCAATAATTAATAGAATAGTTCTGAATTTGAATTAATTTTATAAGGTTTTTGTCTTTCATCAACCATGTGTAAAAGTTTTCTGAGCTTTTGATAAAAACGGCCCCTTGTTTAATAATTATTGTTTAAAAACAATTATAACCAATTCCTATTTTCATTGAAGTTTTCAGTGAACGAACAGGACAATGGGTGGGTGGGTTTTATTGAATGTTGGAGTAAAAAAAAGTTTTATTTTCTATCGTGTAATAAATATAAAGGTTTAAAGTTAAATTGTTGTCCATTTAAATTTAACTCTTTTTAAGTAAAACAGTTGAATCTGTATTGAACGTGGCTTTTTTTGACATTTAGGTTTTGATGGTTAATTATTATTACTAAGTATATTGTACTTCGTAATTTGTGTAACTAATGGCGGGTTATTATTGACCCGGACCACTATCATCTTTGTCGTATTTCGTTATTTTATTCAATTCAAATGAAAATCGATGCCGCCCCGTCCAGGTATCTAGTGAGTTTTAATCAGTGACTAATATATCCTTTACTAAAACCTGAGTCACTTGTCAATCAAATTGTTAGAAGTTAAAGTCAGAAAAACCTTGTTTAACGACAATCTTTGCTAGCACTTGCAGAAAAAGCTATGCTATCACCCAGTTATATGCGAGTAGAGCAGGTTGTGACAATTGACCCCCTTAAAAAACCTGAAAAATTAACAAGACTTTTTTGTACGCAATAATATGAATGTTTCCAACTTGTAGGCAGCTCCAATCGTAATTTCCGAGAATCAACCAATCTTCTGAAAACAACAGCGCACTACACAAATTTTTCCAATAATTCATTTACAGTGCAATACACAAAAGTTTGGAATGCTCTGCCATTGTCTATTAAGGCGTAGTACCTACCTAACGAGCGCCGCCAAACGATATTCTTTATTTCCTCTTTGTACAAAAAATACTTAAAAAATGTTGCAAATCATTTTTTTAAGAACAAGATATTATAAGCTATTTCTAGACCTTAATGTATTGTATGACTATCATGTATAACCTTCTAAAAATAGCATATAACTAGTACTAAATAATTGATTTGTAACATTTTTAAAATATTTTTATGAAATACTTAAGACTACTACTAATATTATAAATGTGAAAGTTTGTATGTCTGGGTGGATGTTTGTTACTTAATCACGCTTCAACCACTCGACGGATCAGGATAAAACTTGGCATACATATAGGTAAGATCCTGGAATAGCATATAGGCTACTTTTTATCCCTAAAAATTCAAAAGTTCCTGCGGGAATAACTATAACAGGGTTAAACGAACTTTGCTGCACGTATAGCATGCTATATCAATTCATTAGTATAACTAATTAATTAATTAGTTCTATGCCGATAAACGAATTTAGGGCGGGCGGAGCCCCTGGCAGTCTAGACTTCATATATTTTCCAAAAACAAATGAAAAGTCAATTATACACACCATCATATATATGTAAACTAGCTATTATTTTCTACTTATGTAATACATGCAGATATGTATTTATGTTATGTAAGTATATGTGTATGTCTGTATGTACATATTAATATAAATATATATTTATTTATATTTGTTTTTATTCTAATTTTTATATTGCATTACCTAATACTTAAATTTAAAAATAGGCCGAGTGCGAGTCGGACTCTCTCACAAGGGATTCTGTACCAATATCTATAAAAACGGCAAAAAAATCACGTTTGTTGTATGAGAGCCCACCTTTAATATATGTTTTATTTTAGTTAAATTATTTACTTTAAAAGTAAATATATAACTAAACGTTCTTTTTCAAGCGTCTACTTGTAGCCGTTATCAATATCGAGCAAAAACGAGCAAAAATCAAGTTTGTTGTATGGGAGCATCCTTAAATATTTATTTTATTCTTTTTTTTAATATTGGTTCCATACCAATCATTAACTTATGAAGAATACATGTATCTATCTTTGTGTCTTTAAAACAATAATATCTGGGGGCACTTTAATTAGTTTTTGTAAGTTATCTGTTAGCAATAACTTCGATTTAATTGTATTGATTTATGTATAAAGTGAGCATTGGTTTGGCAATTTCAGAGAACCGTCAGGAACTATTAGACCGTTTAATTAATTAAGTTATGGAGACCTGATCGTGTTTATGCAAATATGGTTTGTTTATGGGGACCCAAAATAATCTTTAGGTTCAACATTACTATTCAAATAAATGTCTTTTTGTGCAGAGTAAAAAAGTATTTTAGGAGGACTCCTCCCAGTCGACCAAAAACATCGACCATGTCTATCGACTATTCGACAGGTGTTAACACTTTTGCAGGCTTGTTACTACCTTCTTGAAAAAAACTTCTATATCGGCGCTCACTCTACTTCCTAAAGGGTTTCCGAAGGTAGTTTCTGTAAAGCCGTACGTGACCACGTGTACACGTGGGTTAAACAATCATGGTTGGCTACAATATATTTTTATAACTGATACAGTGTTGATGTAGATGCAGCTTATTTGTACCTATTTACTGAACTTTGTTTTCTAGTTGACCGAGCCAGCGAAGCGTCTCAGTTTCGAGATTGGCCAAAGAATGATATTGTCCGTCCGTCTGTCTGTCTGTTCTCGCCTGGAGGTCGCATTTGTCAACCGATTTTGACAAAATTTGGCATACATTATTAAAAAAAATTTGTGCATTAGGATTTTTTTATTGGGGGGAAAAAGGAGGGAGTATTCTGTAGCGTTATTTATTGACGAATTTCAATCAAATTTGAGAAGCACACTAAGGACTTCATTCTACACAAAAGAAATGTCACAAACATGTATTTATATACAACCAAGGTAGCAAACAAGCTTACGGCCCACATGAAGTTAAGCGGTTACCGTAGCCTGTGGACGCTTGCAATACTAGGAACATTACTCAGGCGTCGTCGACCCTTTAAAAATATATCACCCCTTCTGCGAAAAAAAAAAACTACACAACAGGTCACAGAGCCACTAGTTTCATTCTTTATACATGATCTTAATACGTGATTATGAATTAGGTTTTTAATTTTTTTTTAGTACCAATATGTTTTATTGTTCTATATATAGTACCTTAATAGTAAATCAGATCGGTTGCAGTAGGCCTTGATATCGCCAGACTTTCAATTTTTACCTTTTTAGGGTTCCGTAGTTCATATTATTTATCTATCGGTAAATAATTTCGCCATGTTAATCAACAGGGGGCCAAGGTAACGATAAACTGAAATTTTTATAGCATATATTTTTACTCTTTTAAAATATATCTAAGAACCTATAGTATGTTTTGAATACAGTTCTATAAAATTCTATAATTATATTCTATGGAGGACCATTTTGTAAAAAATGATTCGGTATAGTTTTTATTTTATGTTATGTTACATCATTATAGTTTCTACCCTTGACAGTGAAATTCTGATTTTGATCGGTTTATTTATTTTTCATGAAGCCAGACAGACAGAACACACATACATTATAAAGCTATGGCAAATGGGAGGAGCCACTGGCATGAAGACACGGTCAAAAACAAGTACATATTGTTTAATTTAGGTAGGTACTTACGTTACAACATTTTCATTCACTGATGCCTGTGGTAAAGACAATGTCTTTGTAGTCCCAGAGTTCTTTATGGAGATTTTCTCATCACATTGTTTTAAATTACTTCGTTGACGCCTAAAAGTAGTAGGCTACATTGATTGATATTAAATAGTTCTATACAATTACACCCATATTTTATACCTTTTTTTATTGAAATACAACCAAGGTAGCAAACAAGCTTACGGCCCACCTGATATTAAGCAGTTACCGTAGGCTATGGACGCATGAAAATCTAGGAGCATAAACAATACCTACACATCATAGCAAAGAAAATATAATATTATTACATCATAGGTACTTGCACGGATATGCATGATGAAATTTAGCACACTAAAGAGGACATGGTGTCCTGGATTTAAAGATATGGATTTCTTATAGGTAGGATCGACGCTATTAATAATCAATAGGTACCTACGGTTGCATGATGGACGCGGACGTCTGCGGGGTAGGTTTGGATTGATTCTTTACGTCCCCTTTTATTTTAGCTGTTAGTATGAATAAATTATTATTTACATAATAACCACCTATGTTTTCATTCCTTTCATAGTAACAATGCTTGTCATTACTGTAGGTATTCCGAAATTAAACTCAAAACTACAAAATGTCAGTATAGGTATCAAATTTTACGATCCGGTAGGTATCAGTGCGGCGAAAGCCCTAATGTAATATAATATAAGTGTATCTACATACTTAACTATCGCAATATATCTAGTATATTTCTTTTGGTACCTAATTTAGTTATCTATTCTATATATTCGTACATAGCCGAATAGGTGACATCCCACCTAAAAGAATATAAAAAAAAACCACCCAAGTACGTGTCGTACACGCATTAAGTTAGGGTTCCGTAGCCGTAGCAACGCAACTATTGCATATTTCTCAAAAACCTATAAACCGATTTAGCTTAAAACAATTTTGAATGGAATTATTTATAAAGTTGTTTAATAAAATTTTTTTTCTTATTTTTTATAATTTATTTTTGTAACAGTTTACAAGAAACACCTTTCTGTAAAATTATATTAGAATCGGAGCAAAGACGACGGAACTATAAGGTTGTGTGTGACATACGGACGGACGGACGGATATGACGAATTTATAAGAGTTCCGTTTTTGCGATTTGACTACGGAACCCTAGAAGTGTTTAATGCATAGCTAAATATCCTAAAAACAATATAATAGGTGGTAATATTAATTGCTCATCAAGCAACTCGTATCTATTCTTTGAGTCCTTCATAAAAGAAAATATTTAAAAAAATATTGCTGAGTATTTTTGAATACTCAATTAACAAATTAAGAATTTACAATCTTACATATATTTTTAAATGACTGCAAAACTTTTCAAAATCGTTATTAGTTTCCATTGAGTCGCTCCGACACCGACGTGCAACCCTACCTCCACGAAGTCCTAAAATGGACTGCACAAATTATATAGTATTATGTACAAGATGGACTGTCATCGTGTGTTCTCGCAGGAACATTGGATTGGAACGCTAGCCGTAAGCCAAAACGGTGTAAGCCATTTTTTTAAGATTCGGAGAAAATTATATTAATCTTTATTTCTATGTTAAATCGACTTTCAACGATCCTTAAAAAAAAACTTAGTATTGATAGGATAGGTTTTACTTTTTTGGTAAGGAATCTGATAAATATTCTTATAAATACAAAAATCCGAAGAAAATCTGAAAATTTTAAATTTTTGACGTATACCCCTTTTTGCTTTTTTGGCAAAATTTTTTGAAGTTCAGTACAACTACCACGCTGTCGCTAGTGTCGCAAAACGTACGTGATCTAAGCCCTACCGTAAGAGCATAAATTATGGCTCAACTATGGTGCGTTAGGCGCCTAGGAAATTTTGAGTCACGGAACGCCACTTATCTGTCAATATGCTTGGTAATCTAGGCCAGCTGATAGAGTTTTTACCTTTCTAAGATGAATAAAACGATGTTTATTTTTTAAGTAGTTTTTGTTAGTTGTAATTACTTTTTATCTTAAAACAAGCTGACCCGCGCACTTCTGCGCCTTATTTATGAAATTGATAAAACTAAAACTATGTTATACTAAGTAGGTTTTAATTTCTACACCTTAGCCGCGCCGAACCAGCTAAAAACCCGCCGCCGCGCCATGCGCTTATCTTTTCAGTTTTCCAACGAGACGCGCTTAAATCAGATCGGTTATATCTCATAAACTATCAGTTTAAACCACATAAATGTAAACAATAATTTTAATCTACATCTACATAATCAAGGGAATTGACATACTTATTTGAATAAGGATTGATAATGAATAGGAAAAAATTGCTTTGCAAATTGTGTAACATTTTTATCGAATAATTTAAATAGTTATTGTGAATCTACCTCAGATTATAGATATATTATATCAAGACTTTTTGTAGAACGTTTTAAAAGGAAAAATCCCACTATACATTATTTTTTATATCATTATTTGAATTAAATTTAATAGTATTTAGCGCCAAAAATTTATGCATTAATATCTCAAAAAGTTACCATTAGAAGAAAATATTTCACCGTCATCGCAACTCTGGTCATTATGAAAATTTGTAATATTACATTTAAAAGGTATGAATATTTCCTATTGCCAGCGTCACGTTTATTATTACTTATTTTTATTATTATTTATTATTATTATTACTATGACGTTTTTGCACAAGTCAGATTATTTTTTGAAGTATTAATTGAAGTTGAGGTTATAACACAAATATAGTCATCGACAAAAAAATTAAAAAAAGTATAAAGAAAGAAACGTTTTAATGAAAATAGTTTTATCGAATAAAGGATTTTGTCAAATATCGTCTACTACGCCTTTTTGTTACTTTAATAACTAAAGAACCGAATGTCGGCGACAATTATATTACTAAATTAGGTTCGCAAATAAATAATAGTATGTTAGAGTACTTCTTTACTTCTACTTTTTTGAAGATTATTTTGAATTTCTGCAAAATTAAAAAGCTTTTCTTTAATTTTATGGGGATGAATTCATGGTAAAGAGCTAGTGTACTGTATTGAAACAATCTTCATATCAGCCCATTGACGTCCACTGCTCGACATAGGCCTAACCTTACTTTCTCCACAGCGTGCGACTCTTTGTCGCCTGTAACCAACGGCTCCCCGCTACCTTTACGAGGTCATCTGTCCATCTAGCGGGGGCCGTCCCACGCTGCGCTTTCCGGTTGGTGGCCGGCACTCGAGAACCTTTTTGCCCCATCGGCCATCGGTTCTTCGAGCTATGTGCCCTGCCCATTGCCACTTCAGCTTTGGGATTCGGTGAGCTATGTCGGCGACTTTTGTTCTCCTACGGATTTCCTCATTCCTGATTCGATCACGTAGGGAAACTCCGAGCATAGCTCTTTCCATCGCCCGCTGAGCGACCTTGAGCTTTCGTATAAGGCCCATAGTTAGCGGCCATGTCTCAGTGCCGTAAGTCACTGGCAACACACACTGGTTGAAGACTTTTGTCTTCAAGCACTGGGGTATTTGGGACGAGAAAATAGTACGCAGTTTTCCGAACGGACTGACATAGTGGCGTTATCGTACAAGCATTTTAGCACCTCGATATACCGATGATCAATACGGCATCTCTTTAAAGCCTGTAGCACTGCCCATGTTTCCACCGCGATTCGGCTTTCTCATAGTCCACAAACGCTAAGCAAAGGGCGGCCCCTTTATACTCTTCTGACTTCTGTATAATCTGCCGTAGCGTATGTATGTGGTCTACGGTACTATAGCCTCTTCGGAAACCGGCTTGTTCGGGAGGCTGGAAGTCGTCGAACTTGCGAGCGAGACGGTTCGTAATTACTCTCATTTTCTGTTGGTGGGTTTGCCATACTCGCCGCGCCTGGCAAGCGGGTTGGCGAGCGCAGTAGTGTTATAGGAGGTCGCTGCAGCCCGACATAGTAGAAGGGAACAAGAAGTAGGGTTGGGATGTGATGATTTCTTAATGGAAATTGTATAATGAGTGGGATACGTAGAAGGGGGGGGGGTGATACTACTGTTGGAAGGAAATGGGGAGAATTAGTAGTAGCTCGGGAGGCCGGAGTCGCGAACCCGTGAATTCGGAAATGAATACCCCTGACACCAATTGTGATCAAAACAATCAATATATGTGAAATCGAGCAAAATTGTTATAATTTCTCTGTAGGGGGGACAGCTATGACTGAGGAAACAATTATTTATGAAAGTCACTTTTAACTTTTACCAGCTGAAAAACAACCAGCTTACCAAGGGGTACTTTACTGTAACAAAATTTGCAATTTTTAATATTTCGCAAAGGGATTCCAGAATCGTAAAATGGTTGTCACGAACTAGCAAAATTTTCAAGATATATATCCAACGACACCCCGCACTATGGGATCACATCATTAGGTTTTCTCTAAGGACTACAGTATGGGGTTCTTCAAGAAAGAATTTATTGGATTTTTGAAGGATCGACAACGCGCGTGTTATACCCCTGGTGTTACAAGCGTCCCTAGGCCACGGTGACCGCTTACCATCAGGCGGGCCGTGTTCTTGTTTGCACCTTAGTGGTATAAAAAAAAAAATCGAGTAAAATTGATGTAGTGTGAAAAGCACATAAAATGCATATCCAATATGCCTTAATTTATGTACAATTAAGGGTAGGGCTTACTTCACGCACGTCAATGGAAATTATAAAGAAAAAGTTGGCGCCATTTTAAAAATTGTTTTTTCACAATTTTCTGTATTTTTGCTTAACGTACTTCACAAAAACAAAACATTTCTAAAAGTGTTTTATAATGCTTAAATGTAAATATAAACTCTAAAGATCTTTATTATTTAAACTGACTGTACTAATCGAAATACTTGTTCACTCAGTTTTCTTAAGAAAGAGTTGAATCACGGTAAGTTTGAACTTTTATAACATTAATTAGTGTAGTGTAGTAATAAAACAAATTGATTTGAAGAAAGTACATAAATTTTTTAGATACTTACTTTATTTGTAGTAGTTTAGTTACCTTAGGAATGTATGTAGGGGAATGTGTGTGTAGAAAACCACCCACAAACTTTCTACACTAATTAAACATTCTTAAAATTAATTAAGTAGGTATTAAAAGAAAAGAAAGGATTTAGAAACTAAAAATACCTATTATTTTGAGTTATTAGGATAATCACTAATACCATTTTTGTGTAGGCTGTAATATATCGGTAAAGTAGGGGCTCAAAATATCAAAATTGTAAACACAAGAAATAGATACATTTTACAAACCCGCTGACTAAGTGTTGTTAGGGAATAGAATTGTCACTATATATGACAGAAAAACTAGTCGCGACAGACACCAAGTCAGGTGTGTAAGGCCCATTTGAAAATGATTATTAGATCACAAAATCCAACTGGCATAAGGTAATTCAGCTTCAAATAGGTATTTAGCAAATAGGACAAAATGTATGGTTATATGTATATACATCCAAGTCCGGCTCATCCATTTTCATATCTTTTAACCGCTTTTAGCATTGAAAAGACAACTGGAATTGGCTGTTTTATTGATAGTATACACCAGGCATATAAAACAAATTATGGGCCATATAGATAAAGATCGGAGCACCACCGAGCCACAAAGGTCTAAAAAAACTCTTTGCTCCCATCATAGTACTAAATTACTTATGCAAATGTTTTAATCTTACTTTCCCGTTTGTGTATAAATACAAATAAATGTATGAACAGTAGATGAATTTTAAGCTTTTTAAAGTAATATTATATATGGGTACATTTTTAAAATTTGAACTGACCGCCAGATAGCCAGATACATGCAGGAATGCGAGTATGTCACACAGGTACACCAAAATTAAATATTTTATAGATATTAATACAATTTTTATTAGATAAATAAAGTTACATAAATGTTTATAATTTCTTTTTGTTGCTGCAGTACCAAATTTATTGTAAGCCCATCCCTTTATACAAGTCTATAAATGGTTGGGGTGTACAAATAAAATTTCCTTAGTCCGGTCATTTTTTCCCTTGCGCCCTTTTAGTTACTCTGACCCTATAAATTCAGTTAGTCAGACTAAGTAGTTACTTTTTTGTATGCACTAGCCAATGATGACACGAAACATGTCTACCACAATATACCTAATGGTGACAACAGTATTTGGAGTGTTTTAGCATCTTGATATACACAATTTACATTATTGCAATATCCATAATAATGACCCTAATCTATATCTTCTATATTCACAACATTTTAAAGAACGATTATCTAACTTGCTTATAACATTTCAGATCATTTAAAAAGAAGTCACGGCTGCAAGTATTCTGGTGCTGCTCGGATCGAAGAAGGATACTAATCAACCCGCAACGTTGAAAACTTACTGCTCAAATCAATTTAATTAATAACACAAGACTTAATTATACTCACGTGTGCCAAATGTTAAAAAGATCAGATAGTTCAGTGAAATGGTTGCGTTAACCTTACACGGTTTCCATATTAGATTAATTATTTTTATAAATTTAATTATGGATAAATTGTCAATTTGTGAATAAGTGTAGACAAGAACAAATTATAACTAAGTCAACCATGGTGGTATTAGGGTGTGAATAAATATTTAATTTTAAAATGTATTTGTTTCAAACACATAAAGTAACCGTGTTAATAATGTAATACATACTTAAGATTTTCATGTAGATAGTTATCTAAATTTTAGGTATTTTTGCAAAAAAAAATACAAATATAAGAGTACTTATATGAGTTTCAAATAATTTATCCTAGAGCCTATCAATAAATGAAAAAAAAAAACACTTTTTTTTTACTACACTAGCGCCATGCACTCATATTACAGAACTAATCTTAGTGTTCCAGTAAATGTATGGGCCGTTGCCTATCTGTACTATATGTATATAGTACTGAACTTGCATATCTATGTGGACTGTGCCTGAGCTCGCGGGGGATTACAGAGCGACGGAGAAGGGGCACTCGCGAGGTGAGACTACAATTTTGAGGAAAAAGGTACTTTTCACGCATGTAAAACTCGCTAAAAATAAAGTGCTCAAATCGAAGTGTCGGTTTTTAAAAGACCTTTTTTTACGTGTAAACAGAAACTAAAACGCTTATACTATTCTCGAGAGTTTTTGCAAAAACTCTAAAATCAGATACTCACTGCGATTTTTTTTTTAAGAAAATAGAAATAAAAGTACAATTCTGTTCAAAGCAAAATATTAACGAAGCTCTAAGGTATCAATTGATAATTTTTGTTAACGTATTAGACTAACTGTTTCTTGGCCTTTTTGACTTGAATCAGCACGAAAATTAGGATTTGAGTTTATTTAGCCCCTTAACGTTTTTATTTTGAATCACGACATTTATTTTAAAAATTTGTAAATTTTATTTACAACAAATGCATTTATGTAAATGAGTTGAAAAGATTCGGTCTCGATACCATTTTCGATTTCCTATTTCCGTGTTTCGATAACCGAGCGGAAATTCTTGGAAGTGTAAAATACGGCGAAAGTTGCGACTTCTGCATTCGATACGCAAATAAGTTGAAATGCTACGTGCAACATGGATGCTCGTGAACTTAGTTCAATATTTTTAAGACTTTCAATATTTTATTTTTTACATACATATTAAGTTTTAACATATATCAGTTGAATATATAACACTTATATTTGTAACGTATGTATTTAAAATAAATTATTTTTGTAAATATTAATACCTTAAATATTTAAACAGCGCCTGGCCCCGAATTAAGCAAGGATACCCGACAAACGATAACAATTCTTTTGTACTTTGAATTTGGAAATACATACATATTGTACATTGTAAACATACAGACTGAAGAAAAACACAAATTCTCATCACATAAATATTTGTCCTGCGTAGGCATAGAACCTGCTACTTTTGGTTCAGCGAGCAAGATTAACCCCCACTGATTTAAGCTTTATTCATTTAGTTCAGGAAGATAGCAGAGGGGATGGGTTTAATATGATGTAAATCTTTACAACCATTCATAAAGATACTGAACAGCCTCTGTATAGTAAGTCCGAACCTTTTCCCATTAAACCCTGAATTCTGCATTAATTACAGAGAGTTGTAAATTTTACGCTGAAATCAGTAAAAATCGTAATGTTTTTTTTTCTAATTCTACACATGTTTATTATACGCGTACGTATAGAAAGTATTCCATAAAAAAAAATTTAGAATAATAAAATGATTGTTTTAATCTAAAGTACCTGTGTACCGAACGGCTATCATAGTCTGCATCGATTTGCGGTTTTCGAGCTACAAGTAAATTGGCGTTGATAACCGATCACTAGACTAGGTCATGTAAATGTTGGGTAATAACTACCCACCTTTTGACACTTCTGGTTTCATGCGCATAATATAATCAAAATATTTAAATATCCATTTGTGCAAGTTGATGTTTTAGTTTAATATTTGTTACTTATAAATTTAATTTAAAATATAAATTCGAAGTTTGCCTGTGTTGTATTCGATTTCATAGTAAAATATTATTAATGTTGTAAATTTACGACATTTGATGTTAATAACCGGGAAGGTTTTACTCCAAGAACAAAAGTCTCAATCAATCAATCAAATCATTTATTTGTAGAAGTAGGTACATTAAAATTCTTAGATTTCTAATAGGTACAGATTATTACGTCCTGCCTACAAAGGCGTACAAATATTTAGATGTTTTTGGATTACATATAGAGCTAATATTAAAACAATGTCTTCACAAGTACATAATAAAAGTTAAATATTTTTATCATTAAGAAAATCATCTACAGTGTAATATACTTTGTCCACTAATATCTTATTTAGTTTGCTTTTGAATAGTAAAATATTATCTATATCACGGATAGTTTTAGGGATTTTATTATAAATATGAATTATCATACAGAAAATACTTTTATTAAGAAGTGTAGTTTTTGACGGTAGACAACATAACTTATTTCTGTTTCGTACACGTAAGAGAAATATGTATATATGCCGCTTACCATCAGGCGGACCGTAAGCTTGTTTGCCGCCTTAGTGGTATAAAAAAAAGTATATCATATCATACAACAGTATGTTTATATGAGTATATGATACTCAACGTCCTTGTTGTAACATTTGCTTTCCATCAGCAGTTTTAGCTACTTGATTCAAAATACTTCATTCAATGTATTTCGGAAGGACGCCCAAAAATATTTACTATTATCGAAATAAGTGTCAAACTAAATATTTACGTAAAAACTAAAATTTATAACTAAAACTTACTAGGGTTAATTTCATTTAAAATAAACCGCACTTGGTGCGCTTGACATAAGTGACAAGTTACAAGTAACAGCATCCCGGTATTGCAGCAACTTCTGCAACTTGGCCCGTATTTCCGACGAAATTTCTCTAAGTTGTCAATGTACGGAAACAGGAAATGGAGGAATGCCATTTAGTTTGTGACATTCGCAATATATTTCTATATGAAAACGTACAAGGTTTTGAACTTATCCAAGAATTGAACAAGGTTTAACCAGATCTAAAAAGTAATTGCATTGCTAAACGATACCTTGGAAAGCTAAGTTATACAATAGGTTGCTTAATTCGATTTTTTAAACGCCATTCAACGTACATAACTGAATAGCGTCGTTCATGTCCAGAGTTGGCTCTTGTAACTAATCAATTATTACCAGATTTGACTCTTGTAACAAAGTAATTATTACCAGAGTTGACTCTTGTACAAAGCAATTATTACCAGAGTTGACTCTTATAACAAATCAATTATTACCAGAGTTGACTCTTATAACAAATCAATTATTACCAGAGTTGACTCTTGTAACAAAACAATTATTACCAGAGTTAACTCTTGTAACAAAGCAATTATTACCAGTGTTGACTCCTGTAACAAAGCAATTATTACCAGTGTTGACTCTTGTAACATAGCAATTATTACAGGTTTGGCAGAAAGTCTACTCGTAACGTCAACGTACAAACTATGGGTGGAGATAGCCTCTTAATATATGTATGTATAAAATCCTTAGCTATCTTTGCAATTTGCCATTTAATTATTTTCCTTTTTTTTTTAGTTGTCTATTGTATTGTATAAATTATATGGATCTTTGTGTTCGAAATAAACACTTATTGTTATTGTTCCAAATTTGGAAATCTAAGCTTTCGTTGTTAACTGCAGGCGATCCATAGTAATTAGCTATATCAGTAATTAGCTATATCAGTCGAACATTGTAATTCGGATAGTTCATTTCAGATAAAGTACAATAAAAGGATTCCACGAACATTAAATATAAAATTCAAAGGTAACAGTAATCAAATTTAAAAGAAAACAATGAAATTACGAAGTGTGAAAATTAAGCCATAAAAAAAGTAACTAATTTTACTTTTTTACAAAATAAGTATACAATACAATACGAAATGCAGCTTTGGGTATCTAAAAGCTTTAGATTTCCATGAACTTTTTATTATTTAAACAAATTTAATCAACAAAATCATTGCCAAGATAAGAACGTAGTTTCTCGCGAAATGAGTTTAACAAAAATGAAAAGGTTCAACCAAGACCCTAAGTACTGCTCTGTATCTTTATGATGAATGGGCTTACCCTTTTAACTGACTTCCCAAAAAGTTATTGTTTAATGTTGGCCGGCTGAAATTGTTTTGTTTACTTTTGATATTTGTATAGTTTGGTACTATCAAGCGCTAGTAGTGTGACGACGCCAGCCACTTCACGACGGATAGTACGGGGTTTTGTAACGAAGATAATTGTCAGTTTTTATTTTTTTAGCTGCTTAGAGCTGTTGATAGGTTGGCAGCTGGGCGTACTCAACGCGAAAGTGCGTAGTTTGTTGATTATAAGCACGCTATAGGGCTACATGAGATGTATGATGAGGTTTTCTGCAAGGACTACAGTATGGAGTTCTTCAAGAAAGAAGTTATTAGATTTCTGAAGGGTTGGCAACGCGCAAGTGATACCCCTGATTATTAATTATTATTAATTTATTTATTATTAATTGCAGTATAACAGTTTGTAAACCATATCACTACAATACATTTAAAACACATACATTTCAAATACAAAAAACATATACTTCTAAATCTCACATTCGTCTTTCTAGCATACTCTTGCACTCAGTCAACAAATTTGTTATGTCAGACACGAACAGGTCACACTGTGGTGCTGCTGCGAGCATGGAGCGGAGCAGAGCGTGCGCGCGTGGGACCGGTGACCGTGCGTACAGGCGCGTGCGGGATACAGCTTCCTTAAACAAAGGACGTGAGCGAGATCTCAGATAGAAATCAGGCGCAAATAACTTTAATAACTTACCTAATAGATCAACACTATCAATTTTATTCCTTATAATATGTAGGACGAATTTAAACAAAGACAGTGACCTCCTTATTTCTAGAGAATCAAAGCCTAGGTGTCCCTGTAGAAAACGAGTTGGAAATAAAAATGGATAATAATAAAATTTCTTTTTATATAAAGCTCTAAGGAACTTTTTTGGACACGTTCCATCATGAGAATATATTTACTTTCATGAGGATTCCAGACCACTGAATTCGTCTCTAAAATACTTCGTACTAGAGCTGAGTATAGCGCGCAGGTGGCTTCAACAGAAAGAGGCGAAGCATTGCGTATCACAAAGCCTAGCCGCTGAGACGCTGCTGAAGTTACTTTCTGTACGTGCGTTCGGAAAGTGAGGTGTGAGTCAAAGTAAACACCTAGGTCTCTAACCTCTTCTACTTTGATGATTGCCTGGCTTCCAATTTTATACTGAAACTCTATTGGAGTTTTTGATCGCCCGTACGTCATCTTTTCGCATTTGCTGATATTAAACTCTAACCTGTTTTCTAAGCTCCACTTATACACCGCGTCCAGATCGTTTTGCAGCAACTTGCAATCACTAGAGGATTTTATTACTTTAGCCAGTTTTACGTCGTCGGCAAACAACAATACTTGTGAATATTTGGCAACTTCCGGGAGATCGTTGATCAGTACAATAAATAAGAAGGGTCCTAAATTAGAACCTTGACTTATTCCTGACAGCGTAGAATATTGATAAGATTCGTAAGGCCCATACCTCACAAATTGTTGCCTTTCGCTGAGGTAGCTTGACAAAAGTTTAAGAAGTCTAGGTACAAAACCTATCTTACCTAGTTTTAATAATAGCAGGTCATTGTCTACTCTATCAAAAGCCTTTTTGAAGTCCAAATAAATAACGTCTACCTGATTCCCTGCATCGACTTCGACCGACAATAAGTCGACCAGCGTAATCAAATTAGTGGCAACAGATCGTTTAGGTAAAAAAGCATGTTGTGCACCGGTGACGTAAGGCTCACATTGATGTAGTAAGTCAGTATGAAGGACCACCTCGAATAATTTTGCTAAATCAGATAAGTTAGCTACAGGTCGATAGTTTTCAACCATGACTCTAGGTCCAGATTTTGGAATAGGAGTGACACGTGACATTTTCCATATAGTTGGATAGACTCCGGTACTAAGAATCAGGTTGAAAATGAAGACAATAGGGTCAATCAACTCGTCTATACATCCCCTGATAACATACGCAGGTATACCATCAGGACCTGGGGAGGCATTTGCCTTTAACTTTTTGACTGCGCGACGTACATCATTAACGGTGATAACACTTATATCAACGCGACGACAGTCGGCGGAAGTACTTGAGCTGGCTACTGTAGGGTCGAGAGAAGGCTTATCGGATAAGAAAACAGATTGAAAATAAGCTGCAAACGCATTGGCTGCCTCGGGGCCCCGATACTCGTTATCGCCTCGTATTACTAATGGTTCGACACCGCCGCGACTACGTAAGGTGTTGACATATTGCCAAAATAACGCTGGTTTAGTTTTCAAATTAGCAGAAACATCCATAACATCTCCTCCAGTCCCAGCATGAAGTGATCATCAATGATCAAACTGCCATACAGCTTAGAATTCCAGCACTGCGACGTGTAAATCAAAGACTTCGTTTATTGTGGGCTAACGCACACCCGAAATGGTATGACAATCATCGGTACATGTTATGTTTTCCGATTAGTCTCGCTGCAGATTTCATCTTGATTTAAGGAGAGTGCGTGTTTAGCAAAAAACTTTTCGCCATAGTTCACCCTTACCAAGACAGAACGATCATGGTGTGAGCTGGAATTCGTCTGGTTGGAAGGATAAATCTTGTTTGGGTACAAGGCCCTAATACTATGATGAGCTTTTGAACCCTATGGTGATACCCCGCCGACAGTAGCTTGCCCAAAATTTAAGGTTCATGCAAGATGATGCAAATGCTCACACGCGGGGTATAAACGTTTTCAGCGAGTACAAAGCCTATTTTAATATTTAGTATTTCAATAAAACTGCTGATTGACGATTCGTAACTAAAGTATTTCGTGATTAACCCGGCCAATTGCAAGTCGGACTCGCGCGCCAAGGGATCCGTACCACCACAAACTGCCCAAGCCCGACCTGGTCTGTTATAATTATTTGTTGTTTCAAACTCTAGATTACTTAATAGATAGAGCAGCTTAATAGATTAAGAAAGACAGACAAGCACACGGCTTAGGCTTAGTAATAGGGCTCTGTTGGTGGGTCCTATGGGTACAGAACACTAAAAAGGACGAATTTTCTCTATATACAACCGAAAATGTTACTAGAGCACAAGATTACTTATTGAGTTCCCAACAAGAAGTTACGACTTTAATAAACAAAATTATCTTCGAGATAAGAGCGCAGTTTTCCGCAAAATGAGTTTTAAGAAAAGGGTCAACCAAGATATCAAGTACTGCTCGGTATCTTTTTGATGAATGGTGAAGATTAAGTATCTTTTTTGCCCCTGCTTTGTTTTCACAATAACGTTACAATGCCTGTTCTTTATGCTAACTTCAAATAAGTCAAAATAATAGTTAAAGTGCGTGTCGGTAGGTTCGGTATTGTTAATATGTTATGAAGAGTAAATTGTTGGCGTACGGAATATATTTTTATACACTGATCTTAGTAAATTAGAAGTAAAATTATTTTAGCGACCAAGTAATACACTCTACATTTTATGACCCTCTATAAGAAAAGAGGTGAGTGTAACTTATAAATAAGAATAGTACATTTATTTCATTATCCTATAGCCTATTGCGCAGTCAATAGGACAGATTACAGAACTCGAAGTCTATGTTTCATACAATGTTTTTGGTCGATCTCTTTGGTGATTGGAAAATTTACTAACAATATCTACATTCTTAATTTAAATCACTTTGCGTCCCTAGGGTTTAAAGAGCAACTTTAAATTTTATCCCTGTTTACAAAGAACCAACTAGCTCTTTTTGAAAAGATGTCATAAAAATAATATTAATTTACACTAATGATGTAGCCCTATGGACTTCGAGTTCTGTAATCTGTCCTATGGACAGCGCAATAACCTGACATAATTTTCCATCCCTTAAAGAGAGATAAAGTGAAACCTTGGTCTCTTTTCCGTTTCTAATAACGCACCCAATTTTGTTTGTTTTGTTAGAATAAGACTTCGAATTGTCTTTATTTGCTAGAAGTTACAAGATATATAAGAAAGATTTTAGAGACTTCCCAGTTTCACTTTGTCTCTGTCACACCTTTGCACTCATTTTTTTCACATCTGGCTAGAAAGTGCGCTGTCCGTTTCTTTACGTCTATGATGTAGCCATAGATATGGCATGTATGATATTTTTTCTTCAAAAATACTAACCTTCAGGGATTCTTCATTTTATTTCATCATCGTCATCGCAAAAACCCGAGTTCATTATAGGATAATTGCGAAGAACAACTCACGTTTTGTAATCCATGCGCGCTGATTGGCTGATAAGAACGGAGAAACTGACAGCTGCGCTCATTGGCTAACGGCCACATTCTATTCATGATCGACTTCTGTTGTGTTTTTTCTGTCTCTTTGTATGTTGCTAATCTAAATATGATAAGATAAGTACTTCATTACAGTCAATTTATTCATACCTTTTCTGGTATTAATTTATGTCGTTCCAAAATAGGCGTAAATACCTACATGTACCCAACTTAGGGAATTAATGTGTCAAATATTTTATTTCACACAGCAAGGTGCCTATAATTTTGTAACTATTTTTCTGGAAATAGAATAACATTGAACAATATCTTCTATCTATATATATGAAAATTACGTGTCACGTTGTTTGTCCGCAATTGACTTCTAAACTACTGAACTAAATCAAACTTCGTAACTATCTGTTATTTGATCCAACTTAAAAGATAGGATAGTTTTTATCTCGATCTGTTAAGTGCGAGCCGGACTCGAGCACTTTAGGTCAAAACCAACGTTCGCCGGGTTACAGAGGGACGGCAGCGAAACAACGTTCGCAGGGACCGCTAGTATATATATAAATCATGTATATTGAAGATTAATATAGTTAAAACTACATACTTATGAAACGTAACTTAAATAATCTCCCACACCACACAATGTGAAATTAAGTATAGGTAGGCTAGGCTGGGGTCAATTGAAACGTTTTTGAGAAAATAGTTAAGTGTGACTATAGTTTTAACCGTATCTGTTTGATTGTAAGTTTTAATTATAGCAAAACTATCTAGCTGCATAACAATACTAACAATTTTGCTTAATATAAGTCTTTAACTTAAGTAGACGCTATTTGAAAACTTTAGAAAATGTTTCAATCGCCCCTTCATCGGAGTCAATCTAAGCAGTGCCTGGAGTTAGTTAGTTGAAACAGATATTTTAACTATTTAAACAAAATTTTTAACCAACTTCAGGTACCACTAACTACAGGTATTTTGATCAAAATTATCATTTTTTATTCCTCTTAAGTTTTATGTTGAGTATAGGGCACATCAAGATTCTTTGATATTATTATATTTAGCTTATTTTTATTGAGTAAATGTCAGAGAATAGATTTATAGCTAGCTCTCAACTTAATGAGATCAATTTAAGATAAATCACTTTTGTAAAAATATTTTGTCTTAAATTAACTAACTAACCTAACATTTTGAATCAAATCAGCTCTTGATAAACGTGTGGCTTGAGCAGCTAATCCCCTAAAACTGTCCATCCCCAGCTAGTTTGTTTTCTTCCCATGATCATTTGTATACTGTAGCAAGCCAACGAGCTCAAACGCTAATTTCCGTACTTCCTTTTTAGAAAGTCCAAAGTTAATGCCAGGACATCTTATAAAACATTTTGGGAGTGAGTAAACACTATTTTGTGTGATAAATAACCCAAACAATTCTGCAGTATTATCGTTAGAAACTTGATGTAGCGTTTGTGCTATATTTTAGACCCACTTGCCATGAAGTGCCACTTTTTCTAAGTAAATGTCAGCACATCTTATTCAATATTTTCGGGAGTCAGTAAACACTATGTTGTGTGGTAAATAACCTTAACGATTCTGCAGTATCAACGTTGGAATCGCCTTTTTTAGACCCACTTGCCCTAATTTATTTTATAATTTTTAAAATCGACATATGAAACAGAAAAAATGTCTAATGCTTTTAGAGCGGCGACGTGAACTAAGCGACAGGTTTTTGACACGCAAGAAGGTCCCTCCCCCTTTCGGGTCAAGCCTCTATTACTAACCATCTACGAGTTCTTAGACTTGTTTTAATTGTCCTATGACTCCAGCCTCCGTTACCTATTCTGTGAAGTTTTTAAAAAGTCATGATCATGATCCCAGGTTAAAAAAAAATCTTATTCAGAATTAGTTACTGATAAGACTGTTTTCGAGCCATAAGTGTGTACCACTTTTTAAAGACAGAATTTAACGTTAAATAAAATACTTTCTATTAATATTTATTGCCTTGTCACTTCTATACGTTAGTAACTCTATAGTTCTCTACAAAGAGCCATGTACTGACCAATAAGACTGAAGTTGTTTTAAATGAGCCAATTAGCGCTCAAGTTTCAATTCTTCCTAAATCAAACTCGAATTTTTGCAATAATTCTAAAAATCGCTAGTAAGATTACAAAATCTTTTCTTATATTCTAATCATCCGATTATTTGCAAAGATCCTAGGATTTTCGCAATGATCCGTTCCGTTTTTTCCAATTATCCTACATATTTATATTTTATTTCTTAGTTATATTTAACTTAATTACGTGTTTGTAAAAAAAGTATACTAGGACTCTTAATACATACTTACTACACAATCTACACATAACTTACATTACCTGATTCTGTTGCCTAAAATATTCTTCAGTTCATATTTATTGTCGGCTGGCTGGTTGGCTGGGGATTCCTTCCAATTTCGTACACAAGAAAATTGCTTACGTGCTTCTTCTAAAAACTTTTTCCTATTTTTGCGGAACATACCTTCGATTCTGAGTGGAATTCTCCGGAGCCATTAACACACAATATTTATAATAATACACCATCACGACACTTATCGCCACAGGGGTCCTCAGACATGTTACGAATACGCAGATAATATTTCTGTCGAAGAAATGTTGTCAACATCGTGATATTAAAATTTACATTTAGTGAATGAACAAGCTAGGCCTCTATAAAAATTAAGAATGGGGAGGTCATAATTATCGTAGACCCGATGGCCGTTTAGGCAGACTGTCTTAGAGTGGAGAAACCAGGTGATCCGATAATCTGAAAGAGATAGCCCGAAGTGGATGGATATGAAAGGCGGAGGACCAAGTGTGGTGGCGTTTATTAGAAAAGGCCTATCAGCAATAGTGGACTGTTATAGGCTGATTGATTGATTTAGTGACATTGTAATAATTAATGGTAATTGCGCTCTTTAATTGGTGGCGTTTCTTACCAAACTGTCAGTACACTTATTACTTACTTTTAGGTACTATAAGCTGACCGTAGTAGCGTTCCATCTACCATTAATTGGCAAAACATTTTTTATCTCACATTGTTTTACCTTAGACAAACTAGAATAAAAAAAAAAAAAATCTAGAGGTAATTACAATTATTTGATGACATTAAAAACTAAGTCCATATTTAAAGCAAAGTTTGCAATAGCTCTCGGCTCTCGTAAATAAGGGTTTTCACAGACATGAGTATACGACTTAAATAAACAAAATCATCTTAAGATAAGAAGAGAAAAGTTTTTCGCAAAGTGAAATAAAAATAAAAAAGGGTCACCCAAGACTCTAACCACTGATGGGTATCATTTTGATCAATGGTAAAGATTACGACTCTACTTACTTCGTCGCTTTTAATGTTATTTTTTGAGTAAGAATGAAAATAAAAAATTATTCAAATCTTTTATCAATATGGCGTTCAATTTTTGCTCAACTAACTGGTGCGGTACTACCGGTCCAATTTTATTGTAAGGAATAACTGAAGTACTTGAGGTTTGTGATTCATATTTTATATCCTATTCGAAGTTCTTTACCTATATGTTTCTACAACAAAAAATTGATAAGAAGGTTCCTGTGGAGGCAGCTTTGCTATATGAACAAGCATTGCGCATTGTTACCCGATGCGATGTCAAAGCGAACTCATATAATAGTTTGCTTCGTTAGGTTCAGTTTGGTCAACGAACCTGACGCACTGTTCGTTGTTAGGGGATGCACAGTTATTGAAATAGTCGAACATGTGAAACAGATCTTTCACTTTATAGGAATTTAAATTATTAGGTAGGTATAGGTTTGGAGTTTAAAAAGAAAAAAATCTATTGGAATGAAAAAGTAATCCAAAAATAAATTTCATTTCTCTTGCTCCTCATATATCCGTTACCCCTCGACCGATCCTTCTCATGTTCCTGATGGTGTATTGGTACTTAAGTTATCGTCGGTCAAAGTTACAAACGCCTCGGCGTCGATTATATTATTGTTAAAGGGCCAACATAAGTGAAAGTGGCGCCCTCATTAGATTTTTCAATTTGTATTTATCACATAATGAATTTTGAAAAAGTGCTCAAATTTAGAGTTTAAAGCACAAGTAAGCTATTTTCAGAAAGTTTTAGTCGCTATTTACTATGCATGTGTAGGGTAGAAAGTTCATTTATGTTAAAAGTGGCCATTTTTAGCATAAATGAACTTTGCAGCCTGCACGTCAATGATATCTAGCAAATAAAACTTACTTGTACATAAAACTTTTGATTTGAGCAGTTTTTTGAAAATGAGTTTGAATTTTATGGAAATTAAAGATATGTAGTGAGGTCGCCACTTTCACTTATGTTAGCCCCTTAACTAGTCCAACTATTGTAGATAACTCTCTGTTATCTACAATACGTCAAATAAATTGGAACAATGCTTAATTTAAATTTCACGACATATTTAAATAAAAAACCGAAAATTATTAATTTGACTGGTGACGAAACATATTAATTTTCTGTTGTTTTTATTTAAAAATGTCATAAAATAATACTATTATAACAAATAAAAGAGAAAAAAACTATTATCATCATTATAATACAATTCTTACTAAATATACAAAAAACCTTTTCAAATTAAAAACCCTTTTATTCGCTTGCAGCCGGTTAAAATATTTTACAGTTTACAGTCAATATCACTGCGTTCCGCTGTTGCAGGCTTACAAAAGTTACTTAAGAATAAGACAAGGCGCCACTATCTTCAGTGCCTACTAACAACGGAATAACATTTGCAACGTCATTTTATTAGTTCCTTTTTGCTTAACATCCATGAAAAGTTGTACGTGACAGTTTATCCTAATTGCATAATGGCTGCAGTAGCGCCTGTATCGTGACTGCGCCAGGAATTTTACCCGTATTTTGACAATTTTTAAAATGTTCACTAGTCAGCCCCTACCAAGCCACAGAAATAAGGAATCGAAAAAATTTGTTGTTACTTGATTATAGTCGGTTAAAAAACATATAAGGACAGACAGGCAGTAATACGTCGAATTCCATAATATGTTTATAGATATATGTCGTCTATAGCACGGACGCTATGCAGGAAGAATTTCGTACATTGACCTTTCACTTGTTAACCTGTGTCAGTTGTCAAAATAGTAGTAATTTCTGATGACAGCGGTCGGTCATTGCATCTGTGCGAGCGTGACGGCAAATAATTTGAAATAGTGTCCGGTCATTGAACGAAATTCTTCCTGCTTAGCGTCCGTGCTATAGACGACATATATCTATAAACATATTATGGAATTCGACGTATTACTGCCTGTCTGTCCTTATATGTTTTTTAACCGACTTCAAAAAAAGGGGGAGGATCTCAATGCGTCTGTGTGTTCTTTTTCTTTTGTATGTGTATTACGCGATATCTTTACGGATAAAGAACAGAGGGTAATAATATTTACATATATTAATGGGTTTACCCGCGTTTTGGTCACATTTAAGTTTGTTTAGGATCGGGCCAAAGAAACCAGAGTTAGATAAGAAAATGTCTGATATTGTATCATTTTAGACGACCTTATTTCGAATGTACGCGTCCCGTAAGTTTCTGCGTGGCAGAGGCACCCCTGTGAATGAGGTAAAGAAAACAATATTATACCACGTGCAAAGTTATATAAACGATTTAACATGCTGAAGTGGCGTCTCACGGCCTTTAATTTCACGGACTATCACACGTTGCCGCTCCGATTTGCGAAGACGTGATTGTGCAATAGCCCTCCCCGCGCCGCGCCTTCTTGGTTATCGATACGAGGTGAACTCGACGAGCCTTTACAGGGTAGCCTTTGTTGACACAGGCGCCAGCCAAACTTCAACAGCGCCTTTTGGCGTAAGCTGGTGCGACATGTTCCGTGAGATCTTAGGACGTGAGAAGCCACCATAACAAATGCGATTACAATTTCTGACATTTTATGCATTTCGCCATTGGAAATTTTGTCAATCAGAAATTTGACGTTTTAATTTTTATAGTTACGTAACCAATCCGAACCTTATGCGAACTATGTCATAGTTATTCCCGCGGGAATTTCGGGTTAAAAAGTAGCCTATATGCTATTCCAGGACCTAACCTATATGTATGCCAAGTTTCATCCCGATCCGTCCAGAGGTTGAAGCGTGATTGAGTAACAAACTTCCATAGAGACATACAAACTTTCACATTTATAATATTAGTAGGATTCTTATACGAAATATGTATTTATGAATTGATTCACTATAATATTATGTTTCGTTTGTAGTTTTAGAACCAGTAGGTAGATATTAGTGGCTCGCAATAAAACAGTATTGTAATTAGTTTGTAAAGCAAATTGTAGTTAATTCTCTTGATTTTTCGAAAGTGTTTCTAGAAACTTAGAATTAAAGGTTTATGTTAATTTTGAACTTTAAGTTCATCTATAAGAAAAAAAATACTTTACTTTAAATTTGTTTTTTTTTTTCGATAATGGCTAAAATTATGATGAGAGACAGAGAATGACATACAATACTTTTAATACCGGACGATTTAAAACTTCTCTGAAGGAATAACTATACCCAAGTTCCACCTGGACGACCTATCTACCTAGCTGCTGCTGTGGCAAACTTCCTCAGGTACTTTGTTTTTATTATGAGTGCCAAAGTAGTTATTTAGGTACGAGAAAGAAAAAGAAGCCAGAGCATGAATGAAATTTCATGTCTTAATAAATATTTTTTTACATTGCAAACGGGATGACCAAAATCGGTTTAAACTTTGGGAAACGAAAATGGCATTTTATATATATATATATATAATATATATATATATATATATATAGGGCTCCGACTGGTATTGCCAAAAAAGTTAAAATACGAAAAGCACGAAGGTTCAAATTGTCTTTTCAAAGGTCAAAGAAAATTACAATGCACAGCAGAAATACCAAGATAAAACACCTAAAAACAGGGCGTGGAGCACATTGCCAGGCAACCTGCAACAATAACAAAGTAGCCGTTGTCTAATGGTACGATAATGAGCCTGTTATCTTTTTCAGTTCGTATGTTGATTATTTTCCAATCGATAAAGTAAAAAGATTCAGAAAAGAGTCTAAGACACATGTCGATATACCCTACCTACAAATAGTTAAACAATATAACAGGCATATCGGTAGTGTAGATCTCGCCGATATGCTCATAGCTCTATATCGAACTAGTATGAAAACCCATCGGTGGTATATAAACATATTTTCTCAAATCATAGATATCTGTATCAACAACGGCTGGCTTCTTCGTCGTCGGCATTACAAATTTTCATATTAAAGAAAAGAAGATCACAAGTAGTTCAGGTTTGATAAAAAAATATCGGCAGATGGCAAAAACTGTACGCGATGAAGTGCAGTAATCGATCTGGACGATCTGGATGATTGTGTTGACTGTTGACCAGAACACCCCGAATATCAGAGGTGCAGTTACTGTAAAAAAGGGCAGGCTAGCACTTGTTGTACTAAATGCAAAGTAAATTTATTTTATGTATCAAGAAGAAATTGTTTTGTCGCATACCATAAGAAGTCATTTTTTTTAATACGTTTTATCAATACATTTTGTTTTTTTATTATTATATTTTTTTATTCTGTCTTTACGCACCAATCATACAACTATTAATATACTGTTATTGGTATAACATTATATTTATTTCTAAAATCTTATTTTTAATTACTAAATCCTATAAAAATGTAACACAAAACGTAGCTTGCAAGTGTAACTTTGTATAATATAATATAAATTCCTAATGCTAGAATTTTGCTTGTATCGGTAGCAATGTATATTATAATATACATCAAATATCTTAGAAACTAAAACACTTAGATTTTTTTATTATTATTCCTAGCATTAATTACATGTATCATAATAACATACAATTGAATTTTCAAAATTTAACAAAAAAAAATCAGTTGCGACCTTAAAGGTTAAAGGTTAAGTCCTGGAATAAGACATAAGCTACATTTTATCCCGCAAAATTAAAAAGTTCCCGGGGGAATTACTACAACCGAGCTTTAACGAACTATTAACAGCTATATCTTGCTGGAAACTTCATTAGTTGACGTAGAATTTCCACACCAATAACCGAATTTAGGGCGGGTGGAGCCAAAATCTAGTATCTTAATATAAATACTAGTATATGAATCCGATAAAATATTTAGTTTTTTTTTTATCTCTTTTGTAGCATTTAATTTAAGTGGTGTTTGTTTTTTTGCAAGTGGTTTCATTACGTACATTTTAAGTTATCTCAAATTTCCACTGGTTTAGCGAACGCACTTTAACGTTTTTGAGAAATAAAGACAGATTTAGAAATGCTGGATAAAGGTAACATTTACTACGACTAGCACGTATCGAATCTACTAGCAAACAAAATAGGGCAAATCCCAAACCAACCGTCAATAAATCTAGGATGAAAAATATTTTAGGTGATAAAATTAAAATAAATTCTTTTTCATGTTTATTTTATTTCAAGTATTTTTCTGTCTCATAGGGATACCTAACCTTGAAATATAAATCAAATATATTCAAATACTTGTATCTTATGCATTTTTATGATTTATAATAATGTAATTGGTTCCTGGTATAGTAACGATGACGGACCAAACAAGTTAAGTACGAGTACGTTTGTAATTTCATAAAATAAAAATAAAAAATCATTATTTTAATTTCTAAATATCTTTATATTGACTATTATTTAGACATATAGGCACATATAACAATAATGTTTTCCTAAGAGGTAGGCGAAGAGCAAAAACTTCTAATTTTTTCGCTCCTAGTAAGTCACTTCTTTTGGTTTTCTTCACTCGCATTAATTACACACATAATATGATCGGCGGCTTAGGGTGCCCTTGCACTTACCATTCTTGGAGACGGTTTGACCGGTCTAGCTTAAAATATAATATAATAAAGTTATGCTAATTAAGAAAAAATAAGTAGGGATGTGGTATAGTCGTTATTTTATGATCTAGATTTAATTTATGTCGAAACGGACAAACTTTTGGAGATTTTGGACTTTCTGGAGATAAACTTTTCCGCATTTCTCGTACTTCTTATGAATTTCGTACTTAAACAACCAATCCTTATAGTTCTGCATTTGTAGTTCATCTATCCGTCAGTATGCCACAGCTAACTGAAACTGGATACCTTTCGATAACATAGATGATATTGTTAGCTATACCTACTCACTTTATCAAACTATTGAGGCTTCAAATAGTGCGCCCCATAAGCTACATAAACACCAAAAATAATAATTTACATATTATGTAACTGGTCGGAGATACCTGATAGGACTTTAGGGAAAGGGGAACAAATATAGTCTTTTTATAAGTATAACTTCCACGTGTCTATGGTTAGGTATTTTAGTTATAAGGAAAAAGGAGTTGTGCGCGGAGTCGCGTTTAACATAAGACATGATCTTCTAAGTGAAGTCCGTGACGAGATCCGAGCCGCCAAAACCGCAACCGCGATAGCCTTTGCGGAAAGGATTTTCTGTAGGCATTTTACCAAATTAGAGACCGCCTACACGGACCTGATTTGTAATCTCGGTGGGACCTCCAAAAATTTGCGCGGAATCGGGCGTCAGTTCAATTCAAATGCGGAGAGAGAGGTGCAGCGGTTGCTGTAGCGGATGGCGGTTGGATGTGTCGGTTCTGTTTCGGAGATAGGTCTTGATGCTGGAGCTAACACACAAGTAAATAGTACATCGTATTGCGGTATCGGTATTTATTTGGCTATGGTTCTTCTATAATTTTATATGGTCTGTATTATAATAACACACACGGTGTCGCGGTGCGTCTTCGGCAAGCGGGGCGGGGGGCGCTTCAGTGCGCGCGGTGCGTTCGTGACGGCTAGCTTGGTACAACTGTCTGTCGATGCAGCGGGCGGCTTGCAAGGCGCTGGCGGCCTTGGGTACCTTTCCATCGTAGGTGTCGGTGTCGGTATGGTCACGTAGTCTTGTACATTGGGTCCCGTAGAATTATGTCAGTTATAAATAACGTACGGTCGGTAGTCGGGTATAGGGAATTTATTTATTTATAATATAGGTATAAAGGAAAATAAGAAAATATATGCGAGCAAATTCGAGGGGCGAATTTTAGCGAACAGGAGTTGTCTCTTCAAACAAAAACAATTCAAAAGAAACAATATAATGTCAGTGAGATATAGTAAGTAAAATATGGTTGAATAGTGTAGGTTGAAGAAAAATTAATATAATGTGAAAAATCACATAGATTTCATGGACTAGAATATTCCATTATAACAAATATAAGAACAATATAGTTTTCAATAGCTTTACTCACTTATTTAAATTATTGTTTTAATACAGATTGTATACTTATAAGTTGAGAACAAAGTATTGTATTACTTTAAATAGTAAGTTTCTTGCCGCGTTTTTTCGGCAGAAATAACATAACAAAAATATGTTACTTAACAGAAATGACGATTGAAAAATGTTCTCAGAAAACTACTGAAATAAATATTATTTGATTGATTGATTAGGTAAAAACTTAAAAGAAAAGTAATTTTAAAAAAATAAAATTTTATAGGTTTAATCTTTAAAAAAATCTAAAGTAAATATGCCAACTATTTTTTCAAAGTCCATGCCGGCCACAATATATGTTTCTCAATAGTTGGAGACAAAAACGTTATCACTTGGTAGTCGTAGTAAGCGGGACAATACTGGGCGCGTTCGTTTTAGAATGCCAAATCATTATTTCCGTTTACTTTGTCATCTGTCATCCGCTAATTTTGCATTGGTGTCAAAAATATCAAAATTTTAGTTTCATCTATAACAAACTGTCACGCGTTCTTTTACGATATTTTTTTATTTTTGTCACTTTTGCTACTGAAAAATGAAACTCTAGACTCATGTCTGTAGGTTAGGTTTTTGTGTTAATCTGTCAAACTGCCTATACATATTTGTTCTACAAGTTTTGAAACCAAAAAATTTGTTAGTTACGTTTCAAAGCTGCACGAACGATAGGTGTCGATGGCAAAACTGGCGTAATCAAAAGTGTGAAAAGTATCAATCGTGGGAACTCTTAAATCCCAAAACGAACGCGTCCACTGTTGAACACGCCACAACGCCCGAACCGCAGCGATGAGCGCCGACCGCGACCGAAGTCGAAGACAGCGAGAGCGCAAGTCGAACGGGCGTATATACACGTGAGGGCACGTGTCGTTGTGCGCGGACCCTTCTGAGCGGCACCGACCGCAAAAAATAGTTGCTTTATTTACTTTGGATTTTTAAAGATTTAACTTTGATTAAAAATAAATAACAGTTATGAAGTCGGTTTAATTTTAATAAATAACTTTTTTATTTCTTCATTTTATAAAATTCAGTTGTAACTGAAACTAATTACTTAATAATTTATTTTTTCGAGTACCTGTACTCAATAATTTCTTAGTCCTTTACATGTATTTTAAAGTAAAATTATAGTACCTTTAAAGTCAAAAGTCAAAAATGGTTTATTCAAATAAGGATTTTACAATCACTTTTGAATCGTCAAAGTTATAAAATATTATTTTTTGAACCCTCCCACCTTCCCGCCGGTTCACAATGTTGTAGATTTCTACCGAGAAGAATCCGGCAAGAAACTCGATAGTTGCTCTTTTAAAAACACTATCAATAATACAAATAAACTAAAATACAATTAATGTTTTAAATAAAAGATTTTTAGTCGTAAATTTTTTTACCTACTATGATACATAAAGTATACATAAGAATATGTTTTTAAATTGCGAAGGCACTTTTTAAATTTTTTGCTGCATGCAAACAGTGTTACACCATTTTTCTCGTGACTGATACACGTACTTTTCTCTCTATCTCAAAAACTACTGAACCGATTTTGATGAAACTTGCACTGTTACCTAAGCTGAACTAGACCTAGTCCAAGAATCTTTGCAATTCGACTTTTTAAGATATGCGTGGACTAACATACATACATACGTCCATACATACATATACACATACATACATACACTTATGAAATCTGGCACACATGTTTATAAGCTGGTATAGACTAACATATACAAAAACTGTGCAATTGTGACAATATTACAAACATACGGGTCGAATTGATAACCTCCTTTTTTGAAGTCGGTTAAAAGGTAAGTAGCTTCGTTGCTGGTCGTCTGCATGCGTCCTCCGAGGAAGCGTTTATTGTGAATAGTATGTTCCGTGAAACATTGTTGCAAATGAACTACTATAGTTTATACAGAATAAAGTCGATGTGACGGATGAAGATGAATAGTCCGCATTTGTAGTACAGCGTTTTCACGAGAGGATATCATGAAAGCGATAAGTCTACTATCTGAGTCCGTCAAAGCGGGTAAACGACAAATTTAGAGAAAAGGTGAGGGAAAACCAGATCGTGACTCATATGATATTGTGAAGAAGTTCCTACTTTTTATACTCGCGACCTACAAAATCTTCCATCGCTGACGGTTCTTCACGATAACGTAACGAGATTGCTTAAAGAATTTCTTGCTTGCTTGCTTTCCTACCATACTAGGCAATTTCCGTCTTCATGGAAGACTGCGAATGTGCACCCGGTGCCCAAAAAGGGCGATAGATCAGATCTATCGAATTACAGGCCTATCGCTATTACCTCTCTCCTCTCCAAGGTGATGGAGCGTGTGATCAACACACAGCTTTTGAGATACCTAGAAAAACACGACCTGATCAGCGACCGTCAATATGGCTTTCGCCACGGTCGCTCCACTGGTGACCTTCTAGTGTATCTCACTCACCGATGGGCACTAGCCATTGAGAGTCAGGGGGAGGCATTGGAATGTAGCCTAGACATAGCGAAGGCGTTCGATAGGGTCTGGCACCGGGGTCTTCTATCGAAGTTGCCATCTTACGGAGTGCCCGAGGGTTTGTGCAAATGGGCTAGCTTTTTGTCCAGCAGACGCATACGAGCCGTAGTTGACGGTAGTTGCTCTGATAGCATGGACATTAATGCTGGTGTCCCGCAAGGCTCTGTGCTGTCTCCTACGCTGTTTCTACTGCACATCAATGATATGTTAGAGATCAACAACATACATTGCTATGCAGATGACAGTACTGGAGACGCTTATTACACGGGCCGTGCAAGCATCCTTCGTTCTGTTGTGGAGGAAACACGTGAAGAAGTCGTGTCTCAAATCGAGATCGGGGACGGGAAAACTTGGTCCGATTCAACCCTTCAAAGACACAAGTCTGCGCGTTCACCGCTTAGAAAACCCCATTTACTGTAGTCCCACAATTCTAGAACACTCCACTCTCCATCTCCAAGAGCATTGGGATCCTTGGTGTTGACATCTCCAGCGATGTTCAGTTCCGAGATCACTTGCTAGACAAGGTAAAGCTGGCGTCCAAAAAACTTGGTTTACTCAACAGAGCGAAGCAGTACTTTACGTCGGGACAAAGGTTGCTGCTTTACAAGTCGCAAGTACTGCTGCCATCTCTGGGCGGGTGCACCCGGATACCAGCTTGGCCCATTTGACTCGGTTCAACGACGGGCTGTGAGAATTGTCGACGATCCTAAACTCACTTGCGGTATCGAGCCCCTAAGTCTGAGGAGAGACTTTGCCTTCCTGTGTGTGTTCTACCGCTTAAACAATGGGTTGTGTTCTGAGGAATTGTTCGAAATGACGCCCACGGCTACTTTCTACCATCGCACCGCTCGCCATCGGCAGGGAATTCATTTTCACACTTTAGAACCGAAATGGTCGCGTTGTGGAATGAGCTCCCTGCCAAGGTTTTCTCTAAGGACTACTTCTCGCTCTCTCGCGCTATTGCTAGGGTATGCCATAGCCTTAAAAAACAAAAACATTTTATTTTAATCGTAAATTGCTGAGTAATCCCCTTAGGTCAGAATCCAAGTTACGAACTCGTCATTAAAATATTAACATAAAACAAGCAGCGCATATACCTACAATAAAATTTGGTTACAAACCTATGTACAATACTCATTGCCATTTTCCAAATTTCCAAAATAATGGACCCGAAATATTTGCATAAATTATCCTCTTTCTTTGATATAAAAATATCAGAACGCCTTTCTTTTGATTTTGTTATTACGAACTAGACTTTTTTTTTACAAGCTAGTTCACTGACCTTAATTCTCTTCCTTTGTACGGTTATACCGGCTCCTGTATTGATCTTATTTGATTACAATTTGGCTCACAACACACCAAGCACTTTAGGCTACGCATATAAAATTTGTACAGTCTCTTTGCGCGTTTCATTTTTACGTTGGTTGGCGTTTTTCAATAAAAGTATGCAGTAATGTCTAGTTTTGTGGTGGGTATTTTCACATAATAAAAGTGGGGATTTTCACATCTACTGCTTTAAACTTTAGTTTCTGATCAGGCTTAGCCTTCAACTTAGTTACTACAAAACGATCTCTGTACCTTTTTCTTTGGACCAGCTTCCATTCCTTTCTTTCTTTTCGGTTTTTCATATGTCCATATCTTTTCTTTTTAAAGAAACTCTGCCGTATATTGTATTTTGTAGCTGATTTTGCTGATGTAACATGCTTATCTCCAATGAGCTTAGCAGCAGCTTGACCCTCTTCTTGAGTCGGTGATAACGGTCAGTACGTTTGCACATATGATATAGGCGATCAGGACAGTTGCATATTTCTAAAATCTCTTTAAATCGTTCTTGCAAGAATTACTCCTTGAATTTTCGACCCGTAACATAGGAAGAATTGATTGCATTTAATTGATTCTGAATAACAACAATGTCTTTAAGCAATCTCGTTACATTTTCGTGAAGAACCGTCAGCGATGGAAGATTTTGTAGGTCGCGAGTATAAAAAGAACTTCTTCACAATATCATATAAGTCACGATCTGGTTTTCCCTTACCTTTTCTCTAAATTTGTCGTTTACCCGGATTGACGGACTCAGATAGTAGACTTATCGCTTTCATGATATCCTCTCGTGAAAACGCTGTACTACAAATGCGGACTATTCATCTTCATCCGTCACATCGACTTTATTCTGTATAAACTATAGTAGTTCATTTGCAACAATGTTTCACGGAACATACTATTCACAATAAACGCTTCCTCGGAGGACGCATGCAGACGACCAGCAACGAAGCTACTTACCTTTTAACCGACTTCAAAAAAGGAGGTTATCAATTCGACCCGTATGTTTGTAATATTGTCACAATTGCACAGTTTTTGTATATGTTAGTCTATACCAGCTTATAAACATGTGTGCCAGATTTCATAAGTGTATGTATGTATGTATGTATGTTAGTCCACGCATATCTTAAAAACTATGAGTCGAATTGCAAAGATTCTTGGACTAGGTATAGTTCAGCTTAGTAACAGTGCAAGTTTCATCAAAATCGGTTCAGTAGTTTTTGAGATAGAGAGAAAAGTACGTGTATCAGTCACGAGAAAAATGGTGTAACAATGTTTGCATGCAGCAAAAAATTTAAAAAGTGCCTTCGCAATTTAAAAACATATTCTTATGTATACTTTATGTATCATAGTAGGTACTATAATTTTACCTAAAAATACATGTAAAGGACTAAGAAATTATTGAGTACAAGTACTCGAAAAAATAAATTATTAGGTAATTAGTTTCAGTTACAACTGAATTTTATAAAAAGTTATTTATTAAAATTAAACCGACTTCATAACTGTTATTTATTTTTAATCAAAGTTAAATCTTTAAAAATCTAAAGTAAATAAAGCAACTATTTTTTGCGGTCAAAGCCGCTCAGAAGCGTCCGCGCACAACGACACGTGCCCTCACGTGTATATACGCCCGTTCGACTTGCGCTCTCGCTGTCTTCGACTTCGGTCGCGGTCGGCGGTAATCGCCGCGGTTCGGGCGTTGTGGCGTGTTCAACAGTGGACGCGTTCGTTTTGGGATTTAAGAGTTCCCATTGATTGATACTTTTCACACTTTTGATTACGCCAGTTTTGCCATCGACACCTATCGTTCGTGCAGCTTTGAAACGTAACTAACAAATTTTTTGGTTTCAAAACTTGTAGAACAAATATGTATAGGCAGTTTGACAGATTAACACAAAAACCCAACCTACAGACATGAGTCTAGAGTTTCATTTTTCAGTAGCAAAAATAACAAAAATAACAAAAATATCGTAAACGAACGCGTGACAGTTTGTTATAGATGAAACTAAAATTTTGATATTTTTGACACCAATGCAAAATTAGCGGATGACAGATGACAAAGTAAACGGAAATAATGATTTTGCATTCTAAAACGAACGCGCCCAGTATTGAACCGCTTACTACGACTACCAAGTGATAACGTTTTTGTCTCCAACTATTGAGAAACATATATTGTGGCCGTCACGGACTTTAAAAAATAGTTGGCATATTTACTTTAGATTTTTTTAAAGATAAAACTATAAAATTTTATTTTTTTAAATTACTTTTTAAGTTTTTACCTAATCAATCAATCAACTAATATTATTTCAGTAGTTTTTTGAGAACATTTTTCAATTGTCATTTCTGTTAAGTTACAGATTTTTGTTATGTTATTTCTGCCGAAAAAACGCGGCAAGAAACTCACTATTTAAAGTAATACAATACTTTGTTCTCAACTTATAAGTATACAATCTGTATTAAAACAATAATTTAAATAAGTTAGTAAAGCTATTGAAAACTATATTGTTCTTATATTTGTTTAAATGGAATATTCTAGTACATAAAATCTATGAGATTTTTCACATTATATTAATTTTTCTTCAACCTACACTATTCAACCATATTTTACTTACTATATCTCACTGACATTATATTGTTTCTTTTGAATTGTTTTTGTTTGAAGAGACAACTCCTTTTTCCTTATAACTAAAATACCTAACCATAGACACGTGGAAGTTATACTTATAAAAAGACTATATTTGTTCCCCTTTCCCTAAAGTCCTATCAGGTATCTCCGACCAGTCACATAATATGTAAATTATTATTTTTGGTGTTTATGTAGCTTATGGGGCGCACTATTTGAAGCCTCAATAGTTTGAAGAAGTGAGTAGGTATAGCTAACAATATCATCTATGTTATCGAAAGGCATCAGTTTCAGTTAGCTGTGGCATACTGACGGATAGATGAACTACAAAGGCAGAACTATAAGGATTGGTTGTTTAAGTACGAAATTCATAAGAAGTACGAGAAATGTGGAAAAGTTTATCTCCAGCAACATTTTAAAGGTCCGTTTCGACATAAATTAAATCTAGATCATAAAATAACGACTATACCACATCCCTACTTATTTTTTCTTAATTAGCATAACTTTATATATTAAGTTAGACCGTCTCCAAGAATGGTAAGTGCAAGGTCACCCTAAGCCGCCGAACATATTATGTGTGTAATTAATGCGAGTGGAGAAAACCAAAAGAAGTGACTTACTAGGAGCGAAACAATTAGAAGTTTTTGCTCTTCGCCTACCTCTTAGGAAAACATTAATGTTATGTGTGCCTATATGTCTAAATAATAGTCAATATAAAGATATTTAGAAATTAAAATAATGTTTTTTTTTTTATTTTATGAAATTACAAACGTACTTAACTTGTTTGGTCCGTCATCGTTACTATACCAGGAACCAATTACATTATTATAAATCATAAAAATGCATAAGATACAAGTATTTAAATATACTTGATTTATATTTCAAGGTTAGGTATCCCTATGAGACAGAAAAATACTTGAAATAAAATAAATATTAATAACATGAAAAATAATTTATTTTAATTTTATCACCTAAAATATTTTTCATCCTAGATTTATTGACGGTTGGTTTGGGATTTGCCCTATTTTGTTTGCTAGTAGATTGGATACGTGCTAGTCGTAGGAAATGTTACCTTTATCCAGCATTTCTAAATCTGTCTTTATTTCTCAAAAACGTTAAAGTGCTTTCGCTAAACCAGTGGAAATTTAAGATAACTTAAAATGTACGTAATGAAACCACTTGCAAAAAAACAAACACCACTTAAATTAAATACTACAAAAGAGATTAAAAAAAACTAAATATTTTATCGGATTCATATACTAGTATTTATATTAAGATACTAGATTTTGGCTCCACCCGCCCTAAATTCGGTTATTGGTGTGGAAATTCTACGTCAACTAATGAAGTTTCCAGCAAGATATAGCTGTTAATAGTTCGTTAAAGCTCGGTTGTAGTAATTCCCCCGGGAACTTTTTAATTTTGCGGGATAAAATGTAGCTTATGTCTTATTCCAGGACTTAACCTTTAACCTTTAAGGTCGCAACTGATTTTTTTTTGTTAAATTTTGAAAATTCAATTGTATGTTATTATGATACATGTAATTAATGCTAGGAATAATAATAAAAAAATCTAAGTGTTTTAGTTTCTAAGATATTTGATGTGTATTATAATATACATTGCTACCGATACAAGCAAAATTCTAGCATTAGGAATTTATATTATATTATACAAAGTTACACTTGCAAGCTACGTTTTGTGTTACATTTTTATAGGATTTAGTAATTAAAAATAAGATTTTAGAAATAAATATAATGTTATACCAATAACAGTATATTAATAGTTGTATGATTGGTGCGGAAAGACAGAATAAAAAATATAATAATAAAAAAACAAAATGTATTGATAAAACGTATTGAAAAAAATGACTTCTTATGGTATGCGACACAACAATTTCTTCTTGATACATAAAATAAATTTACTTTGCATTTAGTACAACAAGTGCTAGCCTGCCCTTTTTTACAGTAACTCTGATATTCGGGGTGTTCTGGTCAACAGTCAACACAATCATCCAGATCGTCCAGATCGATTACTGCACTTCATCGCGTACAGTTTTTGCCATCTGCCGATATTTTTTTATCAAACCTGAACTACTTGTGATCTTCTTTTCTTTAATATGAAAATTTGTAATGCCGACGACGAAGAAGCCAGCCGTTGTTGATACAGATATCTATGATTTGAGAAAATATGTTTAGATACCACCGATGGGTTTTCATACTAGTTCGATAAAGAGCAATGAGCATATCGGCGAGATCTACACTACCCATATGCCTGTTAAATTGTTTAACTATTTATAGGTAGGGTATATCGACATGTGTCTTAGACTCTTTGCTGAATCTTTTTACTTTATCGATTGGAAAAGAATCAACATACGAACTGAAAAAGATAACAGGCTCATTATCGTACCATTAGACAACGGCTACTTTGTTATTGTTGCAGGTTACCTGGCAATGTGCTCCACGCCCTTTTTTTAGGTGTTTTATCTTGGTATTTCTGCTGTGCATTGTAATTTTCTTTTTGACCTTTAAAAAGACAATTTGAACCTTTGTGCTTTTCGTATTTTAACTTTTTTGGCAATACCAGTTGGAGCCCTGCATTTTTTATGGCTACGTGTTGATATAGATCGTGGCGTAAACGGTGACGGTGACAATGACAGTTAAATAGATTGCAAGGAGGGTAGAGATGATACAGTAGGTATAGCATTATAATCGCTTTGGGAATTAAATTGAAAAACTGTTTCTAGTATTTTGAGTGGAATTTGAACTTCATAATCTGGTGCATTGGATTTAGAGCTTGGAGTTCCCAAGTGTTCTAAGTCTGGATGAAGCAACGATAGAGAATCTTCAGACGGGTCTTTGCAGGAATCATCAGATGGAACTAGGCTATCTAATAAATTGAGTCGTACATAAGTAATTATAAATTATCTTACCTGAACAACCGCAACATTTCGCCGCATTGTTATAATCGTGTCACACAACTGTCTAACTTTCTATGGATAAAGTCAGTTTATTTATTTTTCCTTAAAGAGGAACATTCGTAAACTACTTTCAATTAAAAAACAAAATGTCAAAGGTTTAAATTTACCTCATAGAATTAAATATTAAGTGTGTATATTATACTGTACGAAATTACCTTAAGGGTTAAGTGTGCTAAGGTACATCCCAATCCGTCCAATGGTTTCCGTCCAAACTTTCACATTTATAATTTTAGTAAGATGAGTTATCAAGATACCGGAAAAACATGATTTCGGCTTTCATTTCGGTCGCTCGACTGGTGACCATCTCACACACTGACGGTTGCTAGCCATTGTGAGTCCGGGAGAGGCATTGCTATTGTAGCCTCACAATTGCAAAGCTTTTTTCAGCTCTAACTCCGGAGACTACTAACAAAGTCTTATGGACTATCCGAGGGTTTATGCAAATGGATGCTTAGCTTTTTGACCGGCAGACGCATACCAGCCGTAGTTGACGGTAGTTGCTTCGACAGCACGGACAGTAAGATAGCATTAATACTAGTATCCCATACTGGTTTCTGTTCTGTCTTCTAGGCTGTATGCATATTATATTCCGTGCAAATAACCTTTGCTCCGTTGTGAAAAAAACCCGCGGAGAACCTGTGTCCAAATTCGAGAAAATGAGATCCAAGGTTAAACTGACTCTGGACTCTTTGTCTTAAATCGGACTCAACTAAGAGACATGTCTGCTTTTGTCCTTCAAACTCTTATTTTAGGCACAAAGACATCCTAGTGAATCAGCTTTATCTTTAGCGCTATTCCTTTTTTTAGTCGCTAAAATATAAAAAAAAACACATCAAACTCACTGAATGACTCATTCAGTGAGTCACTGACTGAATAAACACTGAAAAAAAATACTTAACACTTTAATATTACCTTTATGAGCAGATCCCTATAATATCATATCGTGGCAGCATTCTCGATTCGTCAAATTATCGTTTCACCAGAATCTTAACTCATTAAAAAAATATTAGAAGAATCTACATAAATAAAATCAAATCAAATCAAATCGTTTTTATTTGCTAAAGATTATGGTGGTACATTATAGTAGGTGTTAAATAATATAAATAATCCAGAACTGCTTAACAAAGCATGCACATTTTTAAATAATAAAAGTGCAAACTAAATTAAACATATAAATTCAGAATATATTAAAAACTTCGACTAACTTAAAATATCAATGTCCAAATTTAGGTACAATAATAAAATACATTTAAAGTTAATAAGTGAATGTCAAAAATATCTAATTAATTATAAAGAGAAGGGTGGATTGCCTTTAAAGAGGTCATCGAGATATTTTAAGACAATAACAAAGACCCTGACTGCAGACAAATTGACAAAAAAATGTAAACAGCATTTTAAGCGTTAGGTTGCCTTTCTAGAAAATTTAGGAGATGTGAGTGAAGAGCAAGGTGAACTATTTCACTAATATTAAGGAGATGGAAAAAAGATACCAGGGAAGATGAAGCGTCTCAATGATGGCAGACTACTGTTGGACACTTCGGAGAGACCTTCCAGATGCTTTCTACAAGCGAAAATGTACCAAAAGGAATCTCACTGAGAAAAAGAAATGTGTTAAGTGCTTACTAATGAACGTATTATAGATAAAAAAAAAGTGTTGCTACGCAATTATAATTAAAAAAAAATCTTGAGTCTTCTATCTTTTACTTTTAGATGTACTATTTAAAAAAGATAGGTATCTTACATTACACTACATTGTCAGAAAACGTGACGTTCTATGACAAAATGAATTCAGCAAATCCAAAAACATAAGAATAACACAAAAAAAAACACCTCTTGTTTTTTGCACACTTGTGTAATGTATGAAGCTTAAATTTACATCTTGTTTGACCTTTGTTCTTAGAGGGGCCAACTTTATCATCTGTTATCATTTTCGTGATTTTCCATTACTAACACCTATGAAGTACTAGTTTTTGCCCGCGATTTCGATTGCGTATTTGTCGAGCTAATTTAGATATTGTTATATAATAAACTTGTAGGTATGTTTTTTTAACTTGCATAATTATGATTTTGCAGCACTTATTCTAGGTTTTAATCTAACAAAAAGTGAAAACTACTTTAAAATCTGTTTGCGTTCTTTACGTTATGCACATCTTAGCCTTATTTGCATTCTATACGTAATGCACATCTGAGCCTTTTTTGCGTTCTTCACATAATGTACGGTCATTTGCAAAACTGCATATAGAATTACAAAACAAAATAGAATGGCGAGGCGTAGTCACTCACACACTTAAAGAAATAAAGTAATATGTCTTGTAGGACCTGAGTAATATTAGTTTAATTTAATATAAATACATCTAGAGGAAAAAACTATACAAAAACTTTGGGATACTTCTCTAGTTCAATTAAATTTTAAAAACCTAGTTCAAAATGCAATCAGTGATCAAGACAAAGCCCGCCTTTTGGCGGTTTCAGAAAAAGAATCCGCACAATAGCTCCATGTTGTACCGTCAAAAAATTTAGGAACTCTTTTAGATAGTGAAAGTTTCCGAATAGCCTTTGGCATTAGAATCGGGGCAACAGTTTGTCAAGCTCACATTTGTCCGTGTGGCATTAAAGTGGACAACTTTGGTCTCCACGGTCTTTCATATTCGAAAAGTGCTGGTAGATTTTCTCGACATCAATCACTCAATGATATTATAAAGAGATCTCTTGCCATCATTAACGTTCCCTCTCTTTTAGAGCCTAGTGGAATAAATCGTAACGATGGCAAGGTACCAGATGGTTTATCTTTAATACCTTGGGAGAGAAGCCGTGCATTACTATGGGACGCAACATGTGTTGACTCCTTAGCCCCCTCTCATGTTTCTAAAACTTCAATAAACGCAGGATCTAAGTAAAAAAAAATACAATTCACTTCTTCAAAATTATATATTCCTACCATTTGCTGTGGAGACCCTAGGTCCCTGGGGTCCTAGCGCTAAAAAATTTAAATAAAATAACACCTAGATTGGTTGGCGCCAGCGGTGACTTGAGGGCTGGCTGCTATTTCGCTCAGAGGGTAAGTATTGCTATCCAAAGAGGAAATGCAGCCAGTGTTCTGGGTACGATGCCACTCGGGCCTAGTTTATATAATTAATTATTATTTATTTTTTAATTAATTTTTATAATAGTTTTAATTTAGTTTTTAAATATGTTGTTTAGGTTTTAAATTTATTTGTATGATTTAGTTTAGATTTATATTATTTTAGTTCAATTTAATGTTATTTAAGAAAGTTTACAAGATAATAAATTAAATTTATATAATATTGTGTATAATAATTTCACTAGAAAAATTATCGTATCTGTAGCCTAGTGGAGAGACTTGTCAAATCTTGATACGTGTATTCAATGCAATGCAGTTTGGGATTTCGAATCTTAACTTATGCTGCCTTTCTTTTTGTTTTTGTTACATTTTACGAGTTATGAATATTTTGTTCAGTTAAATAGCTTTTCTTATAGCTATTAAGTTTAATGCGGACACTACATGGGTAGATATTTTATTTTTGTCGTTGCCGATTTGTTTCTGAGGGTGCTTGTGCTGACAAGGTTGTTTGGTGTTTTTATTTAGCTATTAAGTTAGATACGGTCACTACATTTTATTTTTGACGTTGTGGATGTGTTCAAATTTGCAATAAGACTAAGAGAATAAGAGGTTTTACCGTAAATATTTTATTTGATGTTAATGTTATATCTAATTTTTTTAATACAGCACTTTTTTGTAAGTAAATATCTAAATAAAAATGAAAATATAATTCAGTAGTTTTAAAAATGTTTATTTTAATCTGGCTATTTGGTTTTTAGTGGATTGCTGTAAACCGTTGGTTCTCACGCAACCAAGAGGAGGGGAATTTATCTACTCAACCTCAAAGTGGACTCTGGCGGCACATTGATGCGACTCAAAGAAGATTTATGGTGGAACAATGGTTTCATATCGACTGCTGTGTTTAGGAACATGTTTAAACATCTGTTCGTTGAGCTCTGCATATTAAAGGATTGCATTATAGAAAGCCAGCTAAAAAACCGTTTTTAACTAATACCCATAAACAAAATAGATTGTTGTTTGCAAGGGAGTATTTAGATTTTGACTGGGAGCACACCTTATTCACCGATGAGAAGTTGTTTGAATCATCTGAAAACGGAAGGGTTTATTTGGGGCGCAGAAATGGAACCCGTTATGCAGAACAAAATGTTGTCCCAAATATAGAATCTGGACGGATATCAATTAACATGTGGGAGTGGATGACTGTGGCTAGTCCTGGTGAATTAATTTCGATGGCAAGGCGCTATAGCTTCACATTACGTGGAAGTCATATATATATATTGTAGTCTTTGGTGGAAGTGTTAGACGAGATCATGTTGCCAACAGCGCGGTGTGTTTATCCATTAGCTGATATGCCACAAATACAGTTTATGCATTATAACTGTCCTGTGCATTGAGCGCATATAGTGCACGATTTGTTTACTCAACACCCGGACATTACTGTTATTCATTGGCCTGCAAAATCACCAGATTTAAATCCCATAGTAAACCTTTTTTTTAAGTTTGATGGTGCAAAGATGGGACATGCAAAATCACAGAACTACAGAGTCATTAGAGGCTCAATGTGTAGAAATTTGGGACAATATTAGAGGCACAGATCTGTTCTAATATAGTCGGATCTATGCGGCGGCGCTTTGTAGAGGAGTGTGTGTGAATGAAGGTTATATTAAATAGGCGAGTCGAACACGAAGTGTTCCGTACCATTATCTATAAAAACGGCAAAAAATTCACGTTTGTTGTATCGGAGCCCCCCTTAATTTTTTGTTTTATTTTAATTTAATTATTTATTTTTAAAGTAACTATATAACTAAATATTCTGTAAATATTTTAAGCGTCTACCTGTTGCCGTTATCAATATCGAGCAAAGTCGAGCAAAAAAAATCATGTTTATTGTATGGGGGCCCCCTTAAATATTTATTTTATTCTGTTTTTTAGTATTTTTGGTTATAGTGGCAACAAAAATATATCTTTTATGAAAATTTCAACTGTCTAACTATCACGGTTCATGAGATACAGCCGGAGTCTTAGTAATAGGGTTCCACTAATTATCCTTTGGGTACGGAACCCTAAAAATAAAGTACTATTTTTCTTACAGATATTATTTGACATTTCAATATATTTAAGACAACATATTTTTCTTTTACTTTTTGTTTTTCAAAATATAGCAGCGTTACCGAATGAATGGTGACTTGTATTTTTTTTTATTCTTATGGTTAAGTTTCAATTTTCTTTTCATTACGAAAACGAATACTTAAGCTATAACCATAGGAAATATATATATATATTTATATATGGAAAAAGAGACATTTATACGGAACCCTAAAAATAAAGTACTATTTTTATACAGATATTTTTTTACATTTCAATATATCTAAGACATAATATATTTTTTTTTATTTTGTTGTTTTTTAAAATATAGCAGCGTTACCGAATGAATGGTGACTTTAATTTTTTTATTCTTATGGTAAAGTTTCAAATTTCATTTAATTACGGAAACGAATACTTAGGATATAACCATAGGAAATATATACAGTGTAAACTCTTTATAACGAAACTCCAGGGACCGAGCATTTTTTATCGTTATAGAGAGTTATCGTTATATCAGACGATCTGCAGATATACACGCAAGCTTCTATTAATGAGTTGTCAAATGCTTTTACAACCATTAATAGGGACCTGTCTTGCATTGTAGACTGGAGTGAGTCACATGGTCTTGTTGTAAATCCGAATAAAACACAAGTCATTATCGTGGGTAGTAAAACACTAATTTCCAGGATTGATAGGCAGCAAAATCCACCAGTCTGTGTAAATAAAGTTCCTGTTCCATACAGTGACTCTGTAAAAAGCTTAGGTATTCTTATCGATGAAACATTATCATGGGGTCCACAGATTAAAGAAGTGAGTAAGAAAATATTTGCTACCGCGAAGTCTTTAAGTAGATTACGCAATTTTCTACCTATTCCCACCAAAATTGCTCTTGCTCAGTCACTTCTTCTTTCTGTTCTCGACTATGCAGATGCTAGCTATCTTGATCTCACTGAGGAGCAGCTTGATAAGCTTGAGCAGCTTCAAACCTTATGTATTAAATTTTTATATTTGGTTTGCGAAAGTATGACCACATATCCGAATTTCGAACAAAGCTCAAGTGGCTCCCAATCCGTGTTCGCCGGAATACTCATGTTCTATTTCTTCTTTATAACATCCTGTTCAATCCTAAATCACCGGTATATTTAAAAGAATGCTTCAGTTTTATTGGTTCTCGATTACTTCGTGAATCCACAAATCTGTTGTTGAAAACTCCAAGGCACAATTCATTTACTGTTAAAGCGATCAGGTTGTGGAATATATTGCCTTTGGACATAAAACGAGCGCAGTCCTTGAAAACATTAAAAAAACTAATTATTGACCATTTGAGCAAATAAAAAAAAAAAAAAAAACTAGTATATTAACATCGCAAGTATGATTTCTATCCTTATATATATATATATATATATATATATATATATATATATATATATATATATATGTATGATATATATGTATGATATATTTTACATATGTTTATTTAAATATGTCTATGTAGGTATATATAGTTATTTAATATTTATGCATATTATTATATTATATAAATATTTATAATATTACATTGTTTAATAATTAATCTACAATTATGTTTGTTTATTATTTTATCTCAACGCACACACTATCCTGGAACTTTTAACGTTTTTTAAATTCTTTCACCCAAAGGTTATCTGGGTGAGATCGTTCCATAGCGATAAGATCGCCATTTGTACCTGTATAGTAAATACTGTTTTTATGTTTGATTTTGTGCAATAAAGTCTTTTTATTTATTTATTTATTTATTTATAAAAGCAACAGAAGATTGACTTAGTTCAAAGATTCTAAGTTTGTTTACGACTGATAATACGATAGGTACCCAGTGTGCTTAGTTCGAGACCATCATTTTCAAGGAAACCAACCATAATGCTGCACGTGTTCAAGGCAATTAACAATAACAAAAGCAAGGCGGCTGTTTACGACCTCAGAAGTTTCGGGGCCTCAAAGGTTTAGTCGGCGTCTTTTATGACCTGATGAGATAACATAGACAATAATACCGATAATGAATATTTTCTGTGTCGAAATATAAACATATTTCTTCGTAATAGAGAATGGCTGGTGCCCTATAAAGAGTGAATCAATGTGTGGGTTTTAAGGTAAACCAAACAAATTGTGTTCTTTTCTACGTTATAGAGAGTTTATCGTTATAAAGAATGACTTTATAAAGAGTTTACACTGTATATAGAAAAAAGAGACGTTTATCAAAAACATTATTTATGATTTATAAAATTTTAATAAAAACCATTTTTATTTTGATTGCATGTGTTTTTATTCTTGCAAACAAAACAAAAAGTTCTCATACCATTTGGTCATTTTCAGAGAGAACGTTAAAAAAAGTAATTCCTATCAAAAATACTCAATACGGAAATAGCTTGATTTAAACCATAGGCTCGCCAATTGATGTCGCAGCGCCTGTTAATCAAACCGCCGGGCAGATAACATTTCATGCGAAATAAACAATACGTATGTAGAACGACACTGCAGTTTACACCTTATTAATTTGTTAGGTTAAGTAACCAAAAGATATAAGAACTGTTTAAATAAACTGGTTAGTATAAAGAAAACCAAACCTAATTCTGTCGATTTAAGGTTAATATTATTGACAGTTCTGATAATGTTAATGTGTGAGTGCGAGATTCACAGAATGGCTCCACGCAATTTTCACCTTTACACTATGTATGGACTTTTGCAAATGACCGTACAATCTTAGTCTTGTTTGCATCCTTTACGTGACGTAAATCTTAACCTTATTTTCATTCTTTATGTCAGTGGTGCCCATACTTTTTTCTATGAAGGTCTACATACCAAATATTTACTGGGAGATCGACGCTTGAACCTACAAAACTTTTTTATTAGTTAATAAAACTACTACACTAGGTGAAAAAAGTGTTTAAATTTGTGTTCAATAGTCATTTTAATAGTCAAAACAAAAATTAATCAACGTGATTTTGCTGCATGACATTGGTGGTCTTCCGCTAAATTTTCGAATTTGGAAATATTTCCAATTACAAATTGCAGGCTGTAACATGCAACATCTAACACTAAAAACCCATGTACTCGCGCGGCTTTTTTCCGTTGTTTCCCGGGGACCTTAACTGCTTTCTAAACCATATGCTATTGATTTTATTTTATTTGTACTAATTTTTTTGTTTCGCTCAAACAATATCGACCTCAAAAATTCTCGTAATGTACATCATGACCTTGTTTGCATTCTTTACGTAATGCATATATTAACTTTGTTTGTATTTTTTACGTAATGCACATCTAAGCCTTGTTTGTATTCTTTACGTAATGCACATCTAAACTACATTCGTATTCTTTACGTTATGCACATCTGAGCCTTTTTTGCATTTTTTGCGTAACGTACATTTAACAAACCTTGTCTGCATTCTTTACGTAATGTATTATCATCAGCCAGAAATCTGAGTGTCCACCTTAAGGATGACTTTTGCTTTCAGTGACAGAGGTCCATTTTAGCAGGGTTATTATAATATTTTTATATTTGAGTTGATTAAATGAGTGGTAAATTACGGTTTACGATTTATGACGTATTAAAAAAAACTACTTACTAGATCTCGTTCAAACCAATTTTCGGTGGAAGTTTGCATGGTAATGTACATCACATATTTTTTTATTTTTATCATTCTCTTATTTTAGAAGTTACAGGGGGGGAACACACTTTATATCACTTTGGAAGTGTCTCTCGCGCAAACTATTCAGTTTAGAAAAAAATAATATTAGAAACCTCATTGATAAAAACCTCATATCATTTTTGAAGACCTATCCATAGATACCCCACACGTATGGGTATGATGAAAAAAAAATTTTTTAGTTTCAGTTCTAAGTATGGGGAACCCAAAAATGTATTGTTTTTTTTCTATTTTTGTGTGAAAATCTTAATGCGGTTCACAGAATACATCTACTTACCAAGTTTCAACAGTATAGTTCTTACAGTTTCGGAAAAAAATGGCTGTGACATACGGACGGATGGACAGACAGACAGACATGACGAATCTATAAGGGTTCCGTTTTTTGCCCTTTGGCTTCGGAACCCTAAAAAGAGACTTGTCTCCAATTTTATGGGCGGCGTCAACGCAATTGTATTGCAAGCAAATTAAAATATCTAAAAGTGGATACCCAAGTATCTGGCTGATAGTACATCTAAACCTTGTTTGCACTTTAAGTTATGCATATCAAAGCCTTGTTCGATTCTTTACGTAAAAAATATCTAAACCTTGTTTGCATTTGCAAGCACAACACATTTTTTAACATAATCACATGTTTTTTTTCTATAAATTTTTATCACCGGCTACGGAACTCAACATAACGTCAAACGCATGATTTTTTTCCATTCTTACCATTAACTCTAGAATCGTTAAATGGACGGACGGACAAATACCCTCTTACGCGTCGGGCCTCCCGCACCTATCTGCTCTCTAGAGCGTCGGGGCAACTCGGAGTGAACTGTATAACCTATTTTTTTTCTTGCCGTAATAAAATGCTCGATTATTTAAAAACTACATAAGCTACAGTAATTATGCGGTTAAGTGTACATAATTAAACAAACTACTAACCTTCCGTTTTTTATATTGTTCTACCTGCTTCTTGACCGAAAATGAAAGAATAGTACTAATAAGTAATAAAATAACATTATCTTATTTAATAACGAATTTAACCACCATTAGCATCAATCACACATTTAACCTTTTTCTCATAGAACCCACAAGACGAGAGCCTAGGTCCAGCCCTCTTGTGTCTCCCCAAATGATTTGGCAGTAGTCTTTTATAGCCTTCTTGGTCTTTTTGTTTATATTTTCCCATCTCTGCACCATTAAACAATTTCGGGTTTAAATTTGCAGATCTTGCTGGCCATGGAATCACCGCTATTTCACTGTGCTGGTTGAACCATTGATTCACATTACATGCAGTGTGAGTGCGAGCATTGTCCTGAGCTGGTCTGAGGTAAATCATAATATAGATATAAGGTACGGACACTTGGTAGCATAGTGTTTTCCAGAAACGACAGATTGTGGGTTGTATATTATAAGAAAAAAGAACGATCACCCACTCCATCCGGTGACTCGACCCCCATATATTGGCAGTGATTCGTCCAAAACTGTATTTGGGCGCTACATGGTCTACATATCTTATACCGTTATATCTCCACAAATGAACCTTCCCACGTTGGCTTGACATAATGGATTTATCGTCAAAAAATATAGTGAAACTCCAATCGAAGTTTAAATCTTAAGCGTGCTTCCTTATGAATCGGTATCAGAGCAACTAAGGGTCGTCCATAACAATGATAATAATAATAATAAATATTTTTGGACATTACATACAGCGCCGTCTCGTCCTAAACTCAGCAACTCTTGTGCTATAGATACCAAGCAATGGGTACAAATATATATACTTTTTTTGTAAATACGTACATATAAAGCACTCGGTCTCAAGACGAACACAAATAATAAAATCTTTGTCTTGTGCGGGAATTGAACTCACGCCCCTCGGTTTAGCATTAAGGATAAGACGGCAACCAGAATTGTTCATCACCATGTCTCCTAAATCTCACATTATCCCTGATTAAACTACGCTGTAATTTTAAACTTTATTGTTAAACAGTTAAACATAATTTTCTTTGGAACAGTCTGTTCTGTGACTCGATTTGAAAATGTAACATGTGCTCGCGGAACTAATTGAATCTTTTTAAAAAACTGACGAACATTTTCATACCGCGATTGCAAATATAAAAACAAACATGCTGACGAATTTTTTTTTTTTTTTTGAATTCGGTTAAGAATTCATTGGCCGGACTTGTGTCTGATAGCTGATATGGTAGAGCACTTAGATGGACTGTAAGGTTGTTGCAGGTTCCAGTCCTGGCTCAAGGTTACCATTTTTACACACCCTTTTCTGTGAAAATATTCATTTATATTGAAAATGTATACATACGATATACTTGCAAAGTATTTGGCTTTAGTTTATTCTGCGTTATTTCTAAAAGTAATTTATGGGGCAGTATTCTGATTTTTTCCAAATTTTCTGATAATTTGTTCAAGTGGATATTTTGACCATAACGAAAATGGCCTCTTATAATAATAATAATAAAACGTTTATTAATCTATTCCATTACAGATTCAGTACATAGTTTTAGTCTTGTACATATATGTAGTTTACAGGTAACAAAATACATATTATTTAGTCTCTGGGTATTTAGGATTTAACCTGTGTTTTGGGTGCCAGGACTCGGACAAAAGACAATGTAAACTTAAAGTTATGTTCATTACATTTTTACCAATATTTTTATTTAATATTTAAAATATAAGTGAGAAAAAAAAGAAAGTATTTAAAGACATGGTATCTATGTATGGTAAGAGATAAAATAGTTGATGCTAGTGTACAAAGAGACAATGTACAGTCATTTGCTAAAGTCCATGCATAGTGTAAAGGTTAAAATTGCGTGGAGCCATTCTGTGAATCTCGCACTCACACATTAACATTATCAGAACTGTCACTAATATTAACCTTAAATCGACGAAATAAGGTTTAGTTTTCTTTATACTAAATACTGGAACCAGTTTCTTTAAACCGTTCTTATTTCTTTTGGATTCTTAACCTAACAAATTAATTAGGTGTAAACTGCATTGTCGTTCTACATTGGTATTGTTTATTTCGCATGATATGTTAACTGCCCGGTGGTTGATTTTTAAGCGCTACGACATTGAATGGCAAGCCTATGGTTCAAATCCCGCCACTTCCGTTTCGAGTATTTTTTTCAGGATTTTTTTTTTATGTTTTGACATCTAGTTCTCTCTGAAACACTTGGCCCTTTTTTTCTTTCTCAGAAACCTTCTCCGGCGTGTCATAATAACTTACCAAAATTTCATTACAATCGGTTTACCCTCCACTTGACCTTGTCCGACTCGCACTTGACCCTTTTTCTTTTTCAGAAACCTTCCCTCGCATGTGTTTAACAACTTACCAAAATATTATTACAATCGGTTTACCCTTCACTTGACCTGTCCGACTCGCACTTGATGCTTTTTTTCTTCGTCATAAACCTTCCCTGGCGTGTGCACAATTTACCAAAATTTCATTACACTCGCACTTGGCCCTGTCTGACTCGTACTTGACCCTCTTTTCTTTCTCAGAAACATTCCCCAGCGTGTGCATAACAACTTAACAAATTTCATTACAATCCGTTTACCCTTATTCCGCGAGTCCGACTCGCACTTGACCCTTTTTTTTTGTTACAAACATTCCCCAGCGTGTGCATAACAACTTACCAAAATTTTATTACAACCGGCATACCCTTATTGCGCAATATCCGTCCGTCTCCTGGTTCTAAGCTACCTCCCCAAAAATTTTCAGCCAAATCGGTTCAGCCGTTCTTGAGTTATAAATAGTGTAACTAACACGACTTTCTTTTATATATATAGATGATCTAATTGTGTGCAAATTGTGAGTTGGTAAGAGGCCATAGGAAGCCACGAGGTTGAGATATTCATTAGCTTGTTGATCCAAATGTGTGAGGGCAATATTTAGGAATCAAATATTTTAAAAATACGGTAAAATAAAACCGTCAAAGAAACCCATTTCTTTCATTAAACGGCACCAAAACTTTCATTTGATGATTAATAATTATTATGATGTAATAAATATCTTTTTGTTTACATTTCCACTTTTTTATTATTGATTGACATCTTTTAGAAAAAGAGAAGAAAAGGAAAGGAAAGGAAAGGAAAGGAAAGGAAAGGAAAAGAAAAGAAAAGAAAAGAAAATAATTTTATTCAGCAATAAGTGCAACTCAAGTACATACTTATATAAAGAGCCACTCTTGTTGCGCCAAGCCAAAAAGGACCACTCTCAGTATAAAGCTGAAGCAGTCAGCCACAGCAGTGATTTTCAGTGAGGACCTAGTGTTTGTCATCAAAACTTCTAATCGGCTTACAAATTAATTACAAAAATCCGCTATAAAGACTATTATTTTATATACAATATACATTTATATATAACAATATAATATAGTATCACTGATAAAACAACCTACATCTGTGCTGAATTTCGTTACTGTATGCCATAGCATAGTTTCTAAATGAAATGACAATAATATACGGGCGGACGGACACAGGAAAATTACCTGTATACAAATATATTCGTTTTTGCCTTCCTCGTTTGGTAACTAGAACCTCTTTGCTCTGAACCTGCTTTAGTTTCAACTCTGACATTAAAACCAGTTTAACTACTTATATTTACTTAGTAAATACATATACCATTTTTTATTTACAATATTATATGTTTCTAACAAAGTAAGAAGACATATAATCGTCTAACATAAGAAGATTTTATGTTCAAGTATATACAAAAACAATCCTAAAATATCAAAAGCAGTTGAAACCCAATACGTCCTACGCCTTGACCCGGCTTTATCTAATCCGATACCCGACACAAGAGTACTGTAATAACTTCCGGTATATCTTTTCCCAACTTCTTTAGCCCTTGTCTTACTTTGTTGAAATACTTTTACTTTTACTTTCACCTTGTATATGGGAGTCGTGTTGCAATTTATTAATTAACTTATGTAAAAACTTAATAGCTATTTTAATAGGTAATAATATTGATAATACATATGTTTAGTGTACATACAAGAAATACACAAGTGGAAGTTTAAATACTAAAATCAATCCCAATTTGAAATTTAGAACTAATTTTAATTAAAATTAACCTACATAATATATTTTAGAATGTGCTTATAAAGACCTTTTTACGACACATTTAAAAAAGGACACATTTTGTTTATTTCGAGTTGTTTAAGTTTTTTTATAGATTTGCCATTTTTTATTTATTGAGCCTCATATACTTTCCTATTTTATGACACGCGGATTGTTAATTTATTGTTAATAATAACAGAATATTCCTTTAAATACGATTTGATGTAAAGTTGCTTTTGATTCTAAGGAACGAAACCCAAAAAAGAATCCAACCGTGCGAAACACACAATTTTTCATGAACACACACAAGATGATGTTATAAAACGTCCGTATTTCCGTTTAATGTTTACCGGAAAAACAATTAGTTTTAGAAAATCATATTTTTTCTACAAATTATATGAAAAACTAGGTAAAATAGATCTAAGCGAGAATATCTTACTCGCAATTTTTATTTATTGGAATTTTATAAATCCTAAATGAGAATACGAAATGAGATCTTGTAGCCGCGAGCGTTTCAGACGAGATTTGCGCACGTATCGTTAGTAATTTAATTTAAGCAATATAAATAGTGATGTAGTTAATCGAAATTTAAATATTTTAACGTTTAATAATATTTTTAAAAGAAATAATAATTCTACAAACATGCTTGACAGGTTTGTTAGTGGCGATTACCGTGAATCCGATACATTTTTTTTTATAGAAAACTGCTTTACATAATAGCTATTTATGGGATTATTTCGAATGTAAATACTTTTTAAGACAAGTGATAGGTAGTTTTTAAGTCAGTACAAGTGTAAAAAAGATATTTTTTTGTGTGCGCAGTTTTTAGTCGAATCCGCAGCCTGTTGTTCGGCTCTTGCAATAACAAAGCCGAATGGTCTCTCAAACTTAGAAATATTGGAATACGGAGTGAAGATTATGCAATATACAAATAATAAAATATCTATGGAATCCCTACACATATACGCACTTTGTCATCGAGTTCATATAATAGTAACAAAAATTACGCGAGCAAAGATTTTTTTTATTATTACCTGCTATTTATTTATTACCTTTGCAAAAATACATTTTATACAATTTTTTAAAATCACGTGTGCAAAGAAAATTATTATACATCACGTAGTAGCTCTATTTATCAACTTTAGCATCTAAATACTATGTCAGTCCACGCCATTACTTTTTAGTACGGCTTGCTTGTGTTTATAATGTTGCAAGTAAATACTTTTCTATATAAATGTTGCTGACTAATATAAAACTAGTTAAAATATCTTTGACTTTAAATATTTTGCTCCTCAAAACACGTTATTATCATGGAGCAATATGGCATCCGCTGCCCGATATCGCAATTAACCAGTCGCAAAAAGCATGTATTTATAAAATGCTTGTGAATGATAACGTATTTTTAATGACTACATAAAGTTATTTAAAGCACGAAATGTACATAAAGTTATTTAATGCAATGAAGTTCGCACAGGATAATTCTGAATTGATTTCGGGGTTTGAACTTAGCTTCTTGTATTTGCTTTTCTTAGAATTTCAGTTTTGATTTCGCAGAAGTATGTTTGGTGTAAAAATATTTATATAATTATGAAATAGATTAATAAATTCCAAAAAAGAGTCCACAAAAAGTAATATACTTATACTAAAAAAAGAAAATTTTATTAGGTAGCTGACTTATTTCTTTATTTATTTCATCTATTTTGTGACTATATATTACTCGCATTTATATAAATACATATATTTAAGCCGTATGTGTTTATGTTTATTAAGAATATTAGCATTAACATTATGTATTTAATTTGGTTCTTCATTATTCAGCTACATGAAAAAGGTTGGCTTCATGGCTCAGTGGATATGACTCAACTGCTGAATCGAGGGGCGTGGGTTCTATTCCCGCACAAATATTTATGTGATGAACATTTGAGTTTGTCTTGTTAACCTAGTTTTTTCTATGTATAATATGTAAATATTTACAAAAAATTAGTGTCGGACAACCGTCCGGAATCGTGACAACTTGTGCCTTTCACTTTTTATGTCTGTCTCTCTCGCTCTTAGGCGGGCTAACCATGCCGCGTGCCTCTCACTCGCTCTCATTGTGAGCGCATAACGTGAGCGGAGCGTAACGCAGTTTCTTGAAGTGTCACCCGGCAAACCAATTTATAAGACGTTGTCACGTCAAAAAAAGTGTATGTATTTGTATCCGTTGTCTGGTATCCAAATACATATATATTTGCTTAGTTTCGGAGCAGATGGCGCTGTATGTAATGTGCAAAAATGTATAAAATAAAAAACTTTTTTTACTTAGTGCCAAGTATTTATCAGCTTGTCTCTATGGTAGAGAGTGCCGTATGGCATTTTAAGTCCATCATTGCACACAAGTTTGTGTAGTTAATTTAAGTCAAAAGAAAAAAACCGGCCAAGTGCGAGTCGGACTCGCGCACCCAGGTTTCCGTAAAAGATTGAGGGACAAACATAACTTTGCCGTTGTGAAACTGTCGTGCCCATACATCGTCATAGACCGCGGTTAGTTTACCAATAGCAAAAAAGTTTATAACAGCAAAAAAAAAATGTGATTTAAATACAAATTTACGGTTTTTGATTTTTTTTCCGTTACTTCTGCTACATGGCATTGCTTCTTGCCAAAAGTCATGGTTCTAGGTCAACGGAAAGCACCTACCCTAAAGGTTTCGATTCCCTTGCGACCGTGAAAATATGCGACTTGTACGGAGTGGAGCATTAACGACCGTATCCTTTCATTTCGTTGACTTAGGTTATTTTATTTTTTACTTAAGTTTTTTACTGATCTAAGGGATTGTAGACCTGACTATTTGCTATAAATTTCAGCGTAGAACATCTACGCGTTACTGAGAAAAAGGGTATGGACTGACGGACGTACAGAAGAAAAAGTGATCCTATAAGGGTTCTGTTTTTTTTTATTTTGAGGCACGGAACCCTACAAAACGATTATATACATAGTTTGTCGATGTCAATAAAATAACGGAAATATGTGCGCACAATATTAAGATATCAATCAATATACCTATATCGTAACGCCCAAAAAGAAAAACGTATTCATAGAAATATATTAGTCACTTTGACAGGTGAGCGAAAGAAAATAAGCGCAAGGAAAACGTGCAACCGGAAAAGGGTATTCGGCTGTGTTATTACAGATATAAATCACACTTCCGATCCAGATGTTAATATTTAAACTCTGTGCAAGTATTGTGTTTTTTCTGATTTTAAAATTTTTTATGCGTTTTTTTATTTCAAAGCCAAAATATTTTTAAGAGTTTACTTCTTAAGAACCGATGGGCCCGTGGTAAGAAAAAAATATGGGTAGTGAAATCGAGCGTTACTCTTTTATAAATGTGCCCATGGTGCGCGAATCTGACTCGCACTTGACCGATTTTATTCTTATACTACAAAGGTGGGAAATAGTTACAATACGGCGCAAGTGTTATTAATATGATACCTACCGTAACCTGCAGTCATTGTAGAATGCGAGTTCGGCTTGAACTGCGTCGCCCTTACTATTTCTGCTTCATGTAAATTCACAATTCATATACTTTTCATACATTGTAACCCGTGTGAATGTTTCAATATTGACGATACGTACGTAGGTACTAACTTCGTCAGCCGAGTAACGTTAAGGAACGCGATATTCTGCACAAAGCGAGTTCTTCGGTTCGTTACCTTACGTGAGAGTAACGAAGTGGAAACTTGCGCGATTCAAGCATCTGTTTGTCAGGAATAGTCTCTTAGGCTCGCTTTAGTAGACGCAGATGAGATACACACAGTGTTATGTATGTAAAATAAGGTACTGTGTAAAGAAGAAATAAGAAGTTATTGGGTTCTTAGCAATTGTAAAGGTCGGTAATAGTAGACTGATAAACAAGAAATGTAAGCAATCAATTACACCAGAGATATACCTACATAATATTGGCTCACAAACTAGTAAAGCCCACATTGGAAAGACTCAAGTTGAAAGCTCTCCTTGTAATCAACTATGCGAAGGAATAAAGAAAAATCCATAATAAATCTATACGCTACATTGTAAAAAAATACATTTTAATTATATAACTGATTTTGTAAGACTACTTTTGCCTTTTTTATATGTAAATGAAGAAATTAAAACCGATTCCAGCTTTCCAATAATCGTCTAGAAACCTATAGCTATGTATTTCCTGGCCTTTTAGTTTACTGATTCCGACGTCAAGTCCAAATCATCATCACCCAAACTTGAATTAAAATTTTGTTTGCAACAACCTTTCTTTTTCTTTCGACTTATTTTTTGCTTTTACATAATGTCACATATTTCAGACATTGTTAATAGAAATAAGATACACTCCAAAAATACAAAAAGTAATTAGGCACAACAGATACTTTCTATTGCCATTTTGCTAGTAGACGAATAAAAAAATGAGTTAGTAAATGGCAAAAATTGTTCGATTTTCAAATTAATTAACATTCGTTGCGCAAGAAGTTCAAAAGATCTAAGCGCACATCACTACAGACGGCGGGTAATATATTTTTCATCTTACTGGCTCGGAAAGTTTAACTTTGTCGTTTAAAATCTGAATAAATCTGCGTGGAAAAGCCTACTTTATCCGCTTGCGCGCCAAAGGTTTTTTTTAAATGCTACAAAAACTAACATAATGGAAACGTCCGAAATGCGGTTCGTCCTTACTTCTTCACACAATAGTGATCCGTTAATAACACTTTAGTTTAATTTTTGATACTATTGCATAAGAGATAATGTTTTGTTTATTGTTATTTTGTAGATAATTTATTTTAGTTTGTTTTATTTATAAATTACAACAAGAATAAATAATTTAAAATTGGCAAGCATTGCAAATTCGGAACGCACCTTAAAAAAAGAAAAAGATATTTATTTGGAATTACGTAGTAGGTACATTAGTTTGGTTGTTTTTCTATAAACATATTACTTTGGATAAATAAACTTAAAGTTAATAACTAAAAGACGTGAGTAACTCCACCAGTGACATAAAATATCGAGCCCTTAAGTCTGAGGAGAGACTTTGCCTCACTGTGTGTGTTCTACCGCTTGTACAATGGGTCTGAGGAATTGTTCGAAATGATGCCCACGGCTACTTTCTACCATCGCACCGCTCGCCATCGGCAGGGTGTTGCAAGCGTCCATAGGCTACGGTGACCGCTTACCATCAGGCGGACCGTAAGCTTGTTTGCCACCTTAGTGGTATAAAAAAAATCCAAATCCATATGCCTCGGATAAACATTTACGTGCGGGGAAAAGATTACGCGGGCCTACCTTCTATGGAGTAAGCCTTCTGTATCAATCTATTTTGTGGCCTAGTTGCACTCTGAATGTTTTATTGCTTTAAATTCTTAGTGCGCAAAACTTTATTTTTTTTTAGCTTTAATTAAATTTATTACAATTTCCCGCTAACTAGTTGAAAATTATACCTTACTCGTTGAGTATTTGATAAATCTTAAATGAAAAATACGGCATGAGAACTTATAGCCTCGAGGTTTTCAGGCGAGCGCTGCAATTTGTGCACGTGTCGTAACGTTAGCAGTTAACCTCTGCAATATATAATAAACCAGGTGGTGTGTCCGGGCGGAAGCGGATAATATGAATGATTTTCATAGATACAGGATAGATGAAAAGTATCGAGACAGACCGAATTGTCATTTTAACATAGAGACGTATTTTCGTACTATCATTTAAACGTAGAGACGTATTTTCGTACTATCATTTAAACATAGAGACGTATTTTCGTACTATCATTATGTATACACTGGCATCATCCTCTGGTTTATCAAAATTTTAATAATATCTATGTTATTGTAAAATTTTAAATTAAGTATATCCTGAGATGAACCGGTGTATCTTATCATATACTAAATTTGCTGGTTTATGTACGAAATATTTTAGTTCTTTTTACTAAATTGGACATTTACCGGTGCATGATAACACACACTAACATGATTTGGTTAATCTTAGTTAGAACAATGAAAAAAAATGTAATGTTTACAAATGTATGACATGTTCTAATACATACTCATCCTATCCTTATTCCTATTCCTAATTCAGATACATACACAAATTACTAACTAATGTATAAAATTTCAGCGGAATACCCTTTTGCCTAACGTTACCTAACCTAACCTAAGTTATTGATCAAAACAAAACTAACATAAGTTGGACGGAGACATGGCAAAATTTTCATATATATTTTAAAATATGTTTAGTAATCCGAAAAATATTAGTAGGTAATAACTACTAACATTATGTAATTCGAATTATCAAATTCACACTTAATAGTGATATTCCGAACAAAGCAAGTAGACACAAAAGGTGTTAATGTTCTATTCTCTACCATACAGTCCCTTAGCCATTCACACGCCATTATCTGCGTGATCGAACAATACACCAGTGTTATCAAACATACAATAGAGTCTGTCTGGCGATTTGTCGAAGAGACACAATAGAATATAGAACGTTTTATCGAAATGAAGTACTTATTCGATTGATTTACCCGTCAAGGTAGGAATAAGTAAAGGTCGAACACAACACACTAGTGGCTTTGTACCAAAAATAAGTAAAGGACGAACACAACATATTGTGGTTTTGTACCAAAAATAAGTAAAGGTCTAACATAAAATATGAGTAGTTTTGTACCAAAAAAGTAAAGTTCGAACACAACATATTAGTGGTTTTGTACCAAAAAAGGTAAAGTTCGAACACAACATATTAGTGATTTTGTACCAAAAATACAATTTTTATGTCGTCAACATCGCACAGTTCAAGGGATGCCTGTTTGTTTGCCTGAGTCACTATACGCCCCACTGCAGGAAACAGGCCTCTCCTCGACCTACGGCGAATTAGCGGACGTTTGGCGAACTAGTGACCGCTCGACTGGCAGAGTTTTCTAGCTGCTCATAGGCCTCTTCTACTTCGACTTGGCTTCACGACTGATAATATAATATGACAAAAGCTAGAACCTACGATTTAACTCGCCCTCGGAATTATAGAGTTCAGAAAATGTGGCACTAGGGTAAGCACCCATCCGAATACTGATCAGGCCTAACGTTGCTTAACTTCGCGTATTATTTTTGATAGGCAAACGTGACGAAAGAAAGAATAGTTTAGTATTAATGAAAGTCACAGATAACTTCTACTAGATCCTTAATACAAGGCGACGCTAGCCGAAAACTCATACGTGAATCTGCACGTATGAACTACAAAAACTAAAACCTACATACGATGCACTTACCACCAGAAGTTAGCACCGTCAACATCGCGTCGATCATTTTTGATCAAACTTGTTATTTATTGTAATAAGATTAAAATGTCTTCGTGTTCAGTAAAGTGGTGTGTAAAAATAGTAGAATGTCAAACTATAAAATCATTTATAAGAGGTAATTGTGTGTTAGCTTTTTCATTCTTTACGCATTTTTGTTGCTGTTTTGATCATTATACGAAGGCACGTGTAAGCTAGTGACTGGGCAATTTTTATCGATTTCTACATATATAAAATATTCATTTTGATTAAGATATTAAGAGATGTTACGAATTTTTTTTTGATGGTTATATTTGAAGTTATAAATAAACTTCTAATGTATAAATGTTAACACCTACAGATGCCAACAATAAAATTCTGTTAAAAGCGGGCTCGGGGCTTAGTGTCCCGTGCAAACATAATTTATAAGTAATTTTTGATCGACGTAAATTTTTTCTTTTTTATTTAGAATTCTTAATTTATATGAATAAAGCTGAAAAGATTACTCTTTTGAACGCGCTACTCTCTGAAACTACCAGTCTAATTTGATTTTTTTTTGGATTCTATAATTAAATAGCCGTACCTCTCCGGTTAGATTATAGGCTATTTAATCATCACCTTACGACCCTTTGGAGCCAAGCAAAATGAACAAAGTTAAAAGTCAAGAACTAACGAACGTCTGCTACGTCTGCTAGTGGTATATAAAGGGTCCGATATTGTAAAAATATAAATCATCACTTTGGTAGTTGTTTTTACTTAAATATAAGTAGCGAAAATATCACCGACACCGAGGGGCGCGGGTTTGATCCGCGGCCAGAAAGTGTGGGTTTTTTTTTTTATGACAATAAATTGGCAAACAAGCTTACGGTCCGCCTGATAAGTCGCCGTAGCCTATGGACGCTCGTTGCCGACCCTTCAAAAATCTAATAACTTCTTTCTTAGGAATCTCATACTGTAGTCCTTAGAGAAAAACCATGGCAGGGAGCTCATTTCACAACCCAAGCGTTCGCGGGAGGAAGTTTCTCTGAAACCGCACTGTACGCGACCATTTCGGTTCTAAAGTGTGGTGGGGTGGTGGGTTAAGTAAAAAATGCTTAGAATAGTCTAAAATACTATATCCAATATAAAGGAATAAATATTTTTTTTGTTAGTTTTGTCCAGAAAAGCTAGACCTGGTCCTGATAAAAAAGAGAAATTAGAAAACTTCAGTTGTCATGAATATGATGTTTTTCAAAAAGAAAGAAAGAAAATAAGCTTGACTACAAAACATAAATACACGCAAAAAAATAAACTACAAAATATCTATAACTATAAAAAAATTGTAGCTTAACGTGCGTTATTATCATGTCTTTATTTACATGTGTAATTAAAAATTATACCAAGATTTGCCGATATCGATAAATTATCATCAATCACTTCGTATTTGCCGGCGATATTTGTTGCCCTTGAAATATCCAATGAGAGTTCTTATTGACCATGTTATACTTTTTTTGTGACTTTAGAATCAAACAAACTTTTTAACTTTCGGAATCTAGTTGAAGTTATCTATGTAAAAACTACAGAAAGGTCAGTGCAAGTTATGGCAAAAATAAATTAAAGATTGCCTTGATTGTTAATTCGTTAGATACATTATGAAACTACGTGTAGGTATCTTAAGTAAATGTTGATGGATATCATCAAATAATTGTCACGATAATTATTTATATATCTCGATAATTTTAAACCAATTTCATTTATTTATCTGATAAATTGTGTACAAGAATACATAAACTCTAATTACAGTTTGTTCATTTGTGGTAAATGAATGAAAAATACAGTTAATTTTGCAGCTGGAGGTTGACCTCGTTTTGTCTGTTTTACACGGAATGTGTTTGCCCTTCATCTGCATATTCAAAGGGTTGCCTTCATTTGAATGAGAGTTAGCCGTTCTTGTTTTTTTTTTTTCATGTAAATTTCCCTTTATTTCGCTTGCTTAGTTTATTTAGTCTATTTATGCATCAAATATGTTTATTGGCAGCGGAAAATTTATAATAATTTCTGTGTATAAGAAAAGAGATGAACAAGTTTTCATTAATTAATTAATTTGATTAAGTTAACGAAACCTTTGGATTTAAGTTTATTTGCATACATTTTAGAAATGAGTGATAAATTTATTTTTATTATATAAAGTTAAAGACAGGGTTTTTGATTTCAAAGCAAAGATGTCATGATTTCAGATTTAATAAATGTATTTTATAGGTACACAAATACTCCGGACAGTAACTTTATTAAATAAAAATGGCATTAAGAATCGAAGAGGACTGCTTTTTACAAACCATATACTTAATATTATAAATACAGAAGTGTGTTTGTCTGTCTGTCTGCTTGTTACACCGTAGCAGAGCATCCAAGCACAGAGATAGTTGGAGAGACCAAGAAGGACAGAGGCTAATTTTAATTCCGGAAAATTTTGTAGCCTCCACGGGAATATCTGTGACTGAATTTCTCTTCAAAAAACTTTACTATAGCTACAGCTATAGCTTATTTTATAGCAAACTTCTTTAATATAACCATGGAGTTGCCGTATAGGAATTCCCCGCCTATAACCAAATTGAAAGCCGCGGGCAAAAGCTGGTTATTTTATAAAATGATCAAATCAAATTACAGACATGTTTATTACAAAATTAATTTATTTGTTTGTACTTATTAATGAAGTAGGTATTACCAACGTTATGAAATAATAAAAAAAAAACTCATCAAGCCTATACATTTGTCACGTTGTCGTTATTTTCGTATACCTATGGTGGTACTTTAAGATATACAATTTGATACGTTTAATTTAAGACTGCTTTTCCCTGTTTTGGAGCCGATTGAGATAAATCTTTTCTCGCAGAGATAGCAAGAACAAGGGGCGCTAAATAGCTGCGTAAGTTACTTATATAGGCATGTGTGAGAAAGTCGTTTCATCCTTGTGGGTGTACGTACGCCAGATTATGAACTGTGATATTCTTAAACAGTTTTGGAAACTTTAGGAATTTTTACGCAATTACGTCTCAATTAATACATTACGAAAATTAAAAAGATAATTAACACAGTAGTTAAAAAAATTAAACAATAGTAAACACAGGTTGATTTAAATATATGGCATATAGTAATAATCAACATGTTTATTTTACTTGTTTGACTACAGAGAATATTACTAGTTTAATAGCTGGTATTAACGGGCTTAGAAAGCAAAGTTCCTTATCAAAAATAACATAAAAAAAACAGATATGGATTGATATTTCTTTTAATATATGGACAGGGTATCTTCTAGCTAGTTGAAAAAAAAGGACAGAGACAAAGCGAACGTGTGGTGTCTTGTCTATGAGAAAAGATACCACAGGTTAACTTTGTCTCCTTTCAAAAAGTAACCAATTTCGTGAGCCTATTGCGCAGTGCATAGGACAGATTATACAACTCGAAGCCTTTGGGTATTTCGCATGTAATATTTATGTGCATAACTACACTAATAATATTTTTGGAAAATATTCCTGCAATAAGCAGAGCTTGTAAGTACTATGGATACCTGATAACAAATAAAAATCCTTTTACTTCTAACTCTCGAAAAGTGTGTCATTATATCACAGCATAGGCGAACTAAAACGCGTCATTACTCCATAGGGGCTAAAGTATTTTTTTTATTTTGATTTTTCCTCACGAAAATGCCGAGGTCAGAGCCATACAGCCACGTCTTTATTATATATTGTCAGTTTATTCTAGACATTTGCCACAGATTTTTTGGTGTAATAGTATAATTATGTAGGTAAGAAAATTGGTTAACATTTCATTCAGAAAGCGGAGAAATTTCACGTGGCTTGCTTAAACTATAGTCAAAGACTAACCGTAGAAGCGCTTCAAGTCGCTTCATGTCGCGTCGCGTCTCGGTATGAACTGACCCATTCATACTCGATTCTAAAGCATTGGTTAAAAATCTACCAATATATATATTACCTTTATGTATAAACTACCTACCTACATTTTTACGAATACATACATATTAATATTTATAGAAGAGCCATATCACAAAATCAGTCAATAGACTGAACAAACCCCTAGAAATTATATGTTGTTGTGTAGTGATGACCATGGCAGAAAAGCCAAAATGCAATAGACTTTTTTTATTTTTACTTAATCTTTAGAATTAACAGAGGCAATTATAATTAGTTATTATAGCAAAATATGTATTTAGGCGGATACTTAATAAACACTTAATGGTCCCTGTGCTCCTAAATAGAACATTTAAACACTTAATGAAATCTTATGACTTTATAACACCGAATAGCCGCAAAAAATTGTTGTTTTAGCTTTAAAGCAATTGTTCTCTGATTTTGTGTACAAAAGCTGGGAAAAGCTCTATTTGTAACGGAAATTGAATTACCACGTTAGTTTTGAGGCTTTTATCAAGTTATAGGTACTATATTCAATTATTTTAACTTATTATTGTTTTTAAACTTGTATATTTAATACTACATATACATATCGAAAGATCAACAGTAATTAAACAGAATGTACCATTTAAAATTATATATTAAGCTTGTGGTTAGCTGGTAGAGAATGCCCTATGGCATTAAGCTCGCCACTGTACACTTTTAGTTTGTGCAAAAAGAATAAATAAGTAAATAAATGTAGCAAACAAATAAACACAATAGTACATTGTTCAAGGGTGGTTATGAAAACATTACTAACGAGAGTCTATTTAAAAGCCTAAGGCCGAAAGCGGAAGGCTTTAATGGCTTGAGTTTGTAATTTCCGTTCCGCCCGTGTTACACACAATGTTTTTCATCGCAATTGCGAGTCAATAAATAAAATATAAGGTGAATAAATAAATAAACTTACCAAAAGTACAGTTGAAATGACGGAAATAGAAGTACAAAAAACAACGCCTCAGCCAGGTGGCATAGAGCATTTATGAATACAAAAGTTTTGGCTGAAGTTTATGTTTAGAACAGACAGCTTTAAAACATTAGAAAAGGTGCGTCATTACTGCCCATGAGCTCTATGATCGTGCACTTTGCTTTGAGAAAAGTAAAATTTATGAAGAAAAAGCCCGGGGGAGTAATTAAGGCCTTAGAACCCGCTTTACCTGCAAGTAATGACACTGTTTACGAGTAAGGACTGTGCAATGAAAATAAGTTTTAACATTTAACACATTTGTTTTGATTACAAGATTTATTTATTTGTTTAAATTGCGGTACATACGGATGTTACATACATAATTGGAGGTTTGACGCATCTCGCTAAACATTAGCATACAAATATTAACATTAAAATTATAAAAAAATGAAATAAATATTAAAATTGAAATAACTTGTACATTGATCTACTGATTATATAAAGGTTAGACTGAATATCGTCACACAAAAAATATACTCCAACAAAGTTATTCTTCTTGTAAATATTCTCTTATATCGTAAAACATTTCCCCAACAACCATTTATTATATTTATATATAATTTATTTATTATATAATATAATTTTGATTTAAGCTTCATTAGTTGTAGTTTTTTATATCTTCCGGTAGTTTATTATATATTTTTACATTCATAGCAAAGCAATTTCTATTATATAATCCTGTTCTAAAGTTTGTTAGGAACAACTTATTGGAATACCTTGTGTTAAATTAAGATAAAGTTTCCTTGTTGTAAAATATCTCTTGATGCTGTTCCACAAAAATACACGCCTCAAGAATGTAGATACATGGCAATGGAAGTAATTTCATCTGTTTGAATAAAGGCTTGCAACTTGTCAGTGGCAAAAAATCACAGAAGGCACGTAAACATGTTTTAGCACGGGAAGGTTGCTTTAACAGAGTTGCCCCACAGTAAGATACCATATCTGATATTTGATTCCACGTAACCATAGTAAGCTTAAAGGAATATATTCTGTCACTATATTCAGATATTCATAAAATTTGTCTATGTTTACAGATTTTTAGTCTCGCTTTTTGATGTAACACAATTTGTTCACTACAATTTTGTTGCAAACAGGGACGGTCAGCAATTGTCCCGTTTTACGATCAGACAAATATAGTGGTAATGTTTCAGCAGATGCATTGGGTACGTTGCTTATGATTTGGTGGACGCTTGAACCTCCGGCTTTAACAGGAAGTCTAATTTGAGACCATGCTGAGGTATATTAATATTTAACAGCTTATTTAGTATACGTTTAAATTCTAAATATAACAACGAAATTTTGTCAGTGCACAAAAATATTGGTGAAACTCGGATGAGAGAAATTAATTTTGATAAAAAAAACGAGTTGCACTCCGGGAGTGCCGGCAGAAGTGAAAACCTTTACACACGATTCGCGCTTAACACTCAAATATGTCACAAGACATGTCATTGACATTGTCAAGAAATAATAATGCTTGTTTATTTACTTTATTGACGTAGTATATTTGACATCGCAATCTGTCATAGAATTAAAATTCCATATCCAACCTCCCTGTACTACTCATAATCGCGAATACTAAAAATAAAAATTATAATAGGCGTGGCATTATGGTTTCCGTCTTACGCATTCCACGATTAGGACACGTGACCTGACGCGAGTTTATCATTTTTTACCCATACCAAAAAAAGTGCACAGCGCCGCTAAAGAAGTTTTCACTTCAAAAAAAAAAATTTTAAAAAGCCAGGTTCTTAGTCTCTCTTAGAATACATTACCGGAAGAAGCATCTCTTATCCCCTGCGGCAGACGGTTGTAGACTGCAGGTCCGATGACATCAACAGAGTTCTCCGACCTAGATAGCCGATGAGACGCCATGCTTTACTATTCCCGGTGCCGTGTAGTGTACGTATGACGTGTACCCCGTTTGGCAAACGTTTCTAAGTTTTCATACGTGAAAACAGCTACTTGGTAAATGTATATGCAAGCGAGAGTCAAAATTTTGTATTTTTAAAAATACTCTCGGACTGAGACGTCGTCCGGCACCCCGGCCATTACCTATTGCCTATTAAACGGCAATGGGCCAGAGGGTACCGTCGACGAGCCGTCTTTATTCGGCCCTATTACCTCGGTGTGTAGGTAGGTCGGAGTGACTTGGACGGTGCCGGCGGCCGGCGTACGCGTTTCGTTTGTTGCTCGTATGAGTCGTCATGGTGTGAGCGGCGGCGGCGAGGGTGGCGCTGTCGCTCGCTCCCCGGCGCTGGTGCTCGCGGTGGCGATGACCGATTAAGCTGTACGCTGCGAACGCGCAGCAGCGCGTTGGTCTCGCTCGTTGATTAGCTGCGGTGTTGTGCTGGTTGTGGCTGCGCAATTTTTTCCTTCTACATTATTAAAAGACATACCTTTCGGGTGAAGTTGCGTTGCTTACAGTTCCACCGCTAGCGAGTAGAGTTCTTATCAAGTCATTGCAGATTATTTTATTAAACTAATTATCCAAACTCTTCAATTCTTCTAAGATTATAGTAACTTTCTGCTTGATGGGAGACAAGTATTTACAAATCAGTTTTTCAAGGATATCCATTGTTCTGTTTGCCATGTTCTGTTAGTAATTAGATAAATAATACTGTACTGTACGATAATAATAGTACTTTACCGTATCCGTGACTTCATCGGTGAGGAGTAACACATGAATTGTGCGACTCTGAAGAGAAGAAACGTCACGAAACTCTTCAGCCCTCGCGTATTATAATTATTTAATCTAACTAGTTAAAGCGCCCAGGTATTTAGTGAATCTAGTATACCTGGTGTATCGCGCTTGAGTGATCTGTCTAATGCTCCGTATTCTGTATGTATTTGTGTAAGCTGTGTCCGCGGACGCGGCTGCCGAAGGCACTGTGAGCAGCCCAGTGTCACCACCGTCTGAATCGATTAAAGCGTGCCTAGGGTATCTAAAGGGTCCTAAGGTCCCCCTATTGGGGACTAATCGCATGCGTGCCTAATAACGGGATTGCCTTTAATGGTCGGTAGCTCGAAATCGCTATGGAGATCGATATGAGAATACAGTAAGGTCATACAGGGCTATAATTTAAATATAATTTATATTATGCATATATTTTTTATTTATTTTAATTTTTATTGTACAAAACATATAAAAAAAATAGTATATATTTCCTTTGATGTCATTGTTTTTATATTGTATTTTATTTATGTCTATATTTTGTATTGTTGTTGTATGTAAGTACTAGGTATATCACTACACAGACACATAATCGGATGCTTCGGTGGCGCTTTTCCTGTTACGGGCGTCGCTGAAAATCAGCGCTGCGACAAACTGTTGTAGCACACGCTGAGCCGATGTCCGTTTTGGCATCACAACGCAACACAAATGCAATGCTAAAAAAAGGTGTATGTTTTAAAATATGTTAAAATCGCTGTTTGCTTTTTATATATTTCCTTTTTCTTTCTCTTTTTTTATTGTATGTTTATTTTACCTACCCTTTGAATTTTTTGTTGTTTTGCTGCTTTTTGAATATTGTCATCTGTGTTTCAAGTTTTTTTTTAATATATCCATTGTAAATTGTAATGTGATGTGAATGTTAATTAAATGTCTGTCTATGCCTATCGTTAAACCGCACGGTGCGTTACCATTTAAAATCGAGGTTTTGAGGATGGATTTCCAGGTGAAGGCGAGCAGTGTGATAATAGAAAGTAGCTGTGGATATAATTTCAAACAACTCTTCAAAGCATAACCCATTAAGCGTTTGAACGCACACAGGTAGGCAAGATTTCCCTGAGACTTAAACGTTAGCTTGAAATAGTCGACAATTCTTTTAGCTTAATTTTGATGATATGTGTCGTGAATCCACTAAATAGTTTAGATGAAAACGAAGAAAAATAATTTACAGTATGCAACAGTTTTGCAGTATAATATCTATCACATTAATTAATGTTGAAAAAAAACGAACAAGATCAAAAACGTATTTTGTATGATATTACTATTTTAGTAGAGGTGTTAAATGCTCAAGTACGCCAGTCATCTCATGATCATGGTAATAGGAACACCATCGAAGCAAGGGATCTTAAACTCTTGGTTAATCACGGTAAGAACTCCGTATATGGGTCTAATATAGTAAATGATTTATTGAAATAAGGCCCCAAATATCCCATTGTAAGGGCACGGATTTGAGTGCTTATGGTGGGTGAATTAGGCGTTCATACGTGGACCTTGTGCGGAATGTGGACTTAGGTATACTGATTTTTTGACGATTAGGAACCTGCTCCTTACTATAATTTTCTTAACCGAAAATCCAGTTGTGAGATACTCAATAAAATTAAGTAAAAGGATAATTAGTAAAGTCGTGTAAATTGAAAACCACCAACTTACTGTATTGAATATGAACTAAGGTAATGATTTTCCCTAGTTCAAATTATAATTTCCGGTTTAAATAACAAATGAACACATTACCAGTCCGGAACGGTCACAGCTGCTGCACCTTGAACTGCAGAACAGTTTTAGTTACTTGTGAATAATAAGTTGATGTTATTGTAATGAATTTTAATTTGTTTCTAACTATAATAAAAATTTTAGGTATTGCAATTTAATAAAATCCTTTTCAACTAATCTGCTTCAATGGGAATAAAACCTGTAGTCTGTAACCGGATCACCAGCACGATCATTTTTCACTAAGATACCACATACCTTAGACTATTGCTTCAGTTTTTTAGTTTAAAAATGTTGTTAACTATGACTTTGACTAACAAATAAAACTGTTGGCTGGTAAAAAACAACTGTATGTGGTTTTGGATAAATAGAAGATTTTACAACAAGTGAAAAAAAATGGGAATATAATTCGAGGGACTAAGTTGGATCCCGACAGCAGCATAGGATTCTAGAGTAGAAAGAATCCTAAGCGGAGCGAGTGTTACAAAGGACTGAGAGACAATTTTTTTTCACTTTTTGTTTACTCTTCTTTTTACCATTGACTGCGAGATACCAAAAAGTACTATTATCACATTTTGATGTTGATAACTCAATGTTCTTACTAACTATTATTTATTCACTCACAAATATGATGAAAAACATGGTGTGTAGCACGGGCGGTACGGACATTTTCTCCTTACCACCATTAAAAAACAATGTACTAATTATATAAGAATAAGATACAAATACCTATATGTAAATAGGCTACTTTACTGTCAATTAAACTGAAATCTCATTATATTGGTGAACATCGCTGAAATCATGTTTGAATCCGTTTCATATGAATAAGACATCAAATTAAATTATGTCGCATTTTCAGTTTCTTCAGCATTAAGCTTTTGGTATTTTGTTAAAAACTTTTAGATTCCGACCCATGTCTTTTACTAAAAATGAAAACTTAAAACTAAATTGTCAACTAAACATATACAGCATACCTCTATGCGTTTTTATAGAAAAAGAGGGAACAGGAGGAGGAGGAGGCTGTGCAATTAGTAAATGGTTCCTGCTTCCGGTGACCCGGTTTTAAATATTTAATGAACGTAATATTTCCGTCGCCTCGGCAGAACAGTTGTTGCAGTTTGAACTTGAGCATGAATTGCAATGTTAGGTTTATTGTTAGAATTTATAAATTATTACGAATGTGGCAGTAGTAACACACTTTATTGTCCGTCCGTCTGTCCGTCCGTCCGTCCGTCTGTCAAGACAAACACTTGTTTTAGTAAAGAAAAAAAAATACCTGCTTTAAAATATTAAAATTTTCGTTGAAATTAATCAGCTAGTATAGCTTTGAACATGAACGCTTTTTTAGAACTGAATGAACTTATCACTGTCCTTCATAGGATTTTGTGTTGGGTTTTAATTTTAAATAATTGTTTATGGCAGTATTTTGTGCGTCAAATTAGTATCAGTTTATGCAAGAAACCTATAGTTAATTATTATCTGAGAATTGAAAAGCTCGTGGCCCAGTCGCATTCGTCTATCTGAAACGATAAGCGAAGTTAAGCAACGTCGAGCGTGGCCAGCACTTGGATGGGTGACCGCTTAGCTTCTTTTCTTAGACTTAGACACTTTTCTTTCTTTCATGTTTAATTAAACATTACACTGTACAATCAGCTAAAGGCAAGAATAGCTACTAAGCTCGACAAACGTCCGCCAAGTCACAAAAAAGGCAGTGTGGGTAGGACTGCCTCTATATGGCCCAAGCCTCCAGAAAAGAGTAAGAGTCCCTGCAGTAAGGGGCATAAGCTCGACAAACGTCCGCCAAAACACACTCAGTCAGTGCGGTAGACTGACCCTATATGACCATTGACTATATGGCCCAAGCCTCCAGAAATATGGCCCAAGCCTCCAGAAAAGAGGCCTGTACCCCTGCAGTAGGAGGCATAAGCTCGACAAACGTCCGCCAAAACACACTTAGTCAGTCCAGAAAAGACGCATAGGGCTCTTTAAAAAAACTTTATTTAATCTTGACGGATAACTTTGTAATTTTGGACCGAAACATTTTTTGTTTTAAACTAAAATTAAATGTTATCAATTTAAGAGACCTATTCTCTTGTGTAAACTACAAATTTCTTCAGTGCAATAACACACGAAGTTCTACGCACAAGAAAACTAAGTATTTCAAATAAAGAAGCATATTTTTCTTCAATTAATTAAATATTTTCTCAAACTGATAGAGTTTTATTTACTGGTTCAAAGAAATGTGATCTTGTGTTAACTTCATATTATTTTAAATATTTAAGAGAAATAATATCTTGGATGAAGCAAATATTCGTTGGTGCATATATGAAACGATATTCTCTTGGCTCAACTAATTCTTTTTTACCGTGTAGTACGATACACACCGACCCGAGCATTTGTCCTTATAGTAATTCCATCAATAATAATAACCCGAAATAAAAATTTTAAAAAAATTATACCACATTACACAAAGCAAAACTAATATTATTAACACCGCATTTTACAAAGTAAAACTAATATCATTTACATCGCCTGCCACAAAGAAAACTAATTTCAGTCACACCGCATTAAACAAAGTAATAATAATAATCTTGGCACCGCATTACATAAAGCAAAACTAATATTAGGTATTGACACTGCATTACACAAAATAACATTACTATTATTTACACCGCACTACACAAATTAAACTAATATTATTTACAGCTGATTAACCAAAATGAAAACTATAATTATTGACATTGCATTACATAAAGTCAAAGCAATTTTAATGTAAGTGTATACTATTAATTACTTTAAAACAATAAATAGTGATACGATAAATAATAACTTACTTAGATGATAAAGTGCTAAAGTTCAGCTACAGACGTCAAGACAATCCACTAAAGAAAACAAGTGAGAAAATATATTTCTAATCAAAACCTCTCGTTCTGCTCCTTGAGCTGAGTCATTAGGAGTTAATGAAAATTCTTTTATGTTTCGTGGAATTTTCTCAGGTTTTCGATTTATTATACGTCGTTAATTCCAAGAGCATTTGGGGGTGATGTGTTTCAGTCACGCCGCTTTGAAACCGCAAACTTTTAAGAAAGTTGATATTTTAATAGTCGAGTTTTAGAAATTATATCAAATAGACTCGTGAATCCTTTGTAGTAAAATAACGTTGATTAAATTGAAAGGAAATTAGAAAAAAAAGAAAATTTAATATTATGTATAATTTAATAAAATCTTTGTATTACTTAGGAACTCTGCTAATAAGCTCACCTTTCGATATGAGTTTAAAAGAAAATTCTCTTAAGATACTACACTTATTTTCCTTACAGCACTCAAAATGTAGTTCTTTAATATTATAATTAATATTTCTCTTCTTCTTGTTAGGTTAAGGTAGTTAGGGTAGGATAGGGTCTATCTATCCGAACTTTTAAGGGCTTTATCATCTGAACCGTAATATTACCGGTAGTATTTTATTATAGATTTGTGTTACTACGTCGAATTTCTTGACAAATAATAAAAAAAGACTTTTAAAGTAAACATTTAAAAGAAATATATATATATATATTTCAATGTAAGTCTTTGCTGTATCAAGCTTGTAACTTAGTTATTATAGTATAAACCCACCTTATTATAACGTAATTAATAAAAATATATTCCGCGCGCCAACCGTTTTAACTTTTTCCGCATCTCTAGTTCCTACGATAACTTCTTGATTATAGTAAGAAAATTCATTATGGCTATAGTTTGTCCACGTCTAATAATAATAACAATTTTATTTTCTGTGGGTAGGTGTGAAAAAGTTAACAATTAAAAAAAAATTCTCTGCAATTTAAAAATAATAAACCAGTGGTTCATTAAAAATATTTGAAAGAAAACTTAATATAAACAAGGATTCTACCTACCAGCAGTCAAATTTCCTTTACTAAAGTATTATAAATTTCACTTCTAAAAATACTTGATCCTAATTCTTGGAACAAACAATTTCAAAGTTGTCTGAGATGTTTTATAAACGCATGACAGATTATCAAGACGAGTCATGCAATAAATCCTCTTCAGCTTCCACTTCTTCAGCAGACCTTGCAGCAGAATTTCCGACTTCCAAGAAATTTATTATCACAGTTCTGATCAGTTTTTAACAGCAAGTGGATCTGCTGGTGTGTGAGGCTGATGGACAAGAAATGCGAAGTCGCCGCAAGTTCCTGCTTATCTACGGTCTTCTTGAAAACAAAAATGAAGATTGTATAGGCGTTGTTGTCAAAGTTATAAAAGACAAGCTGGCAGATGTCAATATTTTAGTTAGCCAATGTTATGTATACGCGTATAAAATTACACATATTTGTTAAAAATAGTGATGTTTACAATTTTCTCACAAGTTAAAGAGAAAAACTTGTCCTTCCAGTAACACGGTTGTCAAAAACAAGTAAATATTTTTACGATGAATTGTGGCAAGTTATAATTATCTGTTTAAAGAATTGAAAGATATATCCTAAATCAAATTTAGAAAATCAATCAGGGAATGAATGTTATGTTATGATTCGTTATGTAAAACGAAAATGCCCCTTTCCAGCAGCTAGGTATTAACTATGGTATATCATTTGCAATAGTGACGTCCATAAGTGTACCAGTTGTAACAAAATGGTCTGTACAGCATCTTTTATAATTGTGATATTATGATTATTTGTTCCAGATTTATAAAATCAAACTTTAACGATGCTTCGGAACAGCTAACAAACTTATCTTTAAAATTTTGTTAGTTATGTAAAACGACAATGCCCCTTTACAGCAGCTAGGTATAAACTATAGTATGTCATTTGCAATAGAGATATCCATAAGTGAACCACTTGTACCAAAATGGTCTGTACAGCATCTTTTATTATTGTGATATTATGATTATTTCTTCCAGATTTATGAAATCAAACATTGACGATAGATCTGAACAGCTGAAAACTTTATTTTTTTAAATTTGTCAATTATCTAAAACTACAATGCCCCTGTACAGCAGCTAGGTATTAATCATGGTATATCATGTGCAATAATGACGTCCATAAGTGTACCACTTGTACCAAAATGGTCCAGAATAAACAATAATTATAATAAACGCTATAAACGCTAGCGCTAGCCTCGGTCTACATGTCTGATTATTGTGAAGATCCGTCTGGCATATCATCCTATCAGCCGACGCAAACACTCAGCACCCACTGTGGGGAAGTCCGACACCGAACTAAAGAGGTGATTCTTTAACAGTATACATATACTCAACTAACTTGTCTATAATTAACAATGGCTAGGAGCTGACTTTTGTTTATTCCAGATACCAGACCATGGTCAATGTTACTCTTGCATCTGACGGTGCTGCGAATCTTATGTCAAACTGGCACGTTTCCGCTAAGCTATCGTTTTGCGGACCAAAGGAGAATCTGCTATACCATAAAAGTACAAGAAAAGGAACATCAGCCGTAAGGCAACCTTTGTGGTACAGGAACCTTCTCCAACATGAGATAGAAAAAATGACCTTTAAGGATATGATTAACAGCACTGACAACATAGAATATAATGCTAACACACTTACCAAATGTATCCATCACAGCTTTGAGTAGGCATATTCCTTTTTCGTGAACGAAAACAATTTTATAGATAGACGTAGCTGCGTTTGCCTCAACTCGTCTGCAATCTTGTATCTCTAAGGTTTAAGTGTTTCACTTGCTTGCCCAAATGAAGCTTGCCTATTTGCCTACACCGTATTTCTGACATTTGATGTGGCCTTAAGTATAAAAGGATACGGTAGCGTTTTCGTTACTTTATAGTGACACAATATTTTGTAATCTCGGATTTTCTTTTAGTTTTTTTTTCTTTTCTTTACTTCACTGTGATATAAGACGCTGGCCTAAGTTTTTCCTGCTAAACATAGATAAATTAATCTACGTTAATTATTATTCTTACAATAACTTTTATAGTCGTAAAAACATGGCGTAAAACTGAAATAGCAATTAAGTTATGGGTTTATTTTGTTGTGCTTTAGATTTATTAGCGCATAAGATATCTTAATCCTGGCGTCACATCTGTAAAAGCTTATTAACTCCACCAATCAACCAGCTAGAGTGAAAGAGGTTTTATCACAGAATAATAACAGAACTCTGGGCTCCATTAAAAAACGAGACGGCTAATATTTTTGCTCGTTATTGATAACGGCAACAGGTAGACGCTTAAAATATTCACAGAATATTAAGTTATAGTATAAATAAATAATTAAATTAAAATAAAACAAATATTTAAGGGAGGCTCCCAAACAACAAATTACAACATTTTTTTTGCCGTTTTTATAGGAATGGTACGGAACCCTTCGTGCGCGAGTCCGACTCGCACTTGGCTGATTTTTTTTTTAACCAAACATGTCGCTATTATGTTATTGTTTTTATTTATACGCATGTTTGAGAAAAGTACTATACAAGCCTTGGCCACAACGAGCATAACCGGACTCTGTGATACGTGCCTCGGTTACGTTTCGGCCCGCATACTCGCCGCAGCCGTAATGTACTACAAAACATTAAACGCAGAAAGACAGTCAAGTTAATGTTTTTTAAAAGCACAGGGTATTTTATTTACTTCACTTTACGTTTATGTACTTTTGTGCTTTTGCTTGTGCCCGCAGCTCTGCCCGCGCTATATTCGGGTATTAGCGTGGAATATCGAAAGCAAGTCCTTAATTATAATAGATTACGTAATATATCCGTCACTATCCGTCCACGTGGTATTCATTTATAGCTATCCATGCGGGGACTTTTAAGTTTTCCATAATAAAATAGCCTATGTCCTTCTCTGTACCTTCAACAATCTCTGTTACTAAAATCAGCTTGAGTTTTTGCTTAGTAGCGACGTCAAGGAATAAAAAAAAATCGGCCAAGTGCGAGTCGGATTCGCGCACGAAGGGTTCCGTACTGTTGTCTACAAAAACAAGTAAAAAAATCACGTATGTTGTATGGGAGCCCCCTTAAATTTTTGTTTTCTGTTTTTTAGTATTTGTTGTTATAGCGGCAACAGAAATACATCTTCTGTGAAAATTTCAACTGTCTAACTATAACAGTTCATGAAATATAGCCGGGTGACCGACGGACGGACGGACGGACAGCGAAGCCTTAGTAATAGGGTTCCTAATTACCTTTTAGGTACGGAACCCTAAAAACAAACAGACTTTCACAAATACATATTAGTTTGGAATGGACACTGACTAATCAAACCACCCTGAAAATGTTTGGGTTTGATGATATAAGTATCTTCTATTATGAGTCTAATTTTTTGTAAGGGGCCGTCCATTAATCACTTGAGTCTCGAAGGGGGGGGGGGGGGGTTCCGGCAAAAATCACGACATATCACAAGGGGGGAGGGGGGGTATAGTAAGATATCACGTGTTCTAAAAATTTTAAGATTTTTTGTAGGTAGGTTTTTTGTACTAAAAAATACACGTGATTTTCTTAATCTTAAACCTCACCACGTATCACCAAGGGGGGATTAAAAAATACTAAAAAAACATCACGTGATTTATGAACGGCCCCTAACAAAAAGTTTAACAATGCAGGTTCAGTCTATGTCATCAATAACTACATAGGTAAGTTAAGAAAGTAAAAGTTTTATAAAAAAGACTGTTTTTGTCTCATTTTAGTTAACATACATACATACATACACTAGTACATTCATGCATAACATTACGCCTGTAACGAACACTATATAATAAAACAAAACTCATTAGCTTGCACCAAAAAAGCTGTTAATGAAACTTCTTTTATGTTTCGTAAAATTTGGCAGTTTTATTTCTTAGTTTATGTTTAGTCATTAAAAATAAATTAAGTTCTTAAGGTGATTTACAGTTGTTGCTCACGAATGGATAGAATTTACGAGTTTCGGCTAATCGAGATTTATAATTACTTTAGTTACATGCGTTTGCTGTCGATAAATAATAAATACAACGTGAAAGGTGTTTATCTTCCAGCGAAATTAATTTCCCAAGTACATTTATCATTTACTCCTCTGGTTTTGTAGTGAAGGAAAACATCGTGAGGAACCCTGCATACGTCAGAAAAAGACGTTTGTGAAGTCCACAGTCCGCACTGGGCTTGAGTGTGGACTGTGGCCCAAATTGCCCTCCGTGAAAACAGTCCGTGCCCAAGTGGAGACGTAAACTGGTCAAATTTTAATAAAGTTTTGGTCAAAAGTAATGCAAATTAATATTATAAATGCGAAAGTGTGTTGTGCGTTTGCTGATTCTTCGCATCCAATTAAGTTTTATTTTGGCACAGAGACATTGGAAATTGGTTATTTTTGATACCATAACAGTATATCTATAAATAAACTGTAGATAAAACGTTAAGTAATTTTTAGAATAAAATTAACTTAAATTCCTCTGAATTTTATTTCTTATTGACACATAAAATTAAATTAAAAAAAACAATAATAAATTAATCACTTAAAACAAGTTGTAAGCAAACTATATCTAAATAATTAATAATTTTAAATAGAAAATCATTGTACGACGACATATTTTGGCTATATGGCGTTGTCGTAGCAGTCTACGAAATCCTCAAATACGTAGTCTGTAAATATTCAATTTTACTATTACCTGTTTGTAAATCAAAATTCTTCAAATTGTGACAAATTAGCGAATTCCTTGTTGACTTGCTGAAGAAAACAGACACCTAAATTTTTCTTGACTGCTGGTGGAGTGGAGGAAGTCAAACGGTGTGAAACCTTTTGAGCTAGATCGGATCAGTAGGTTCTTTACTGTTTATAGTGGCAAACATTTATGCTACTGCTGAATATTGTATCGCAGTGCTAGGCTGCGGCTTCGTAAACCGTAGGGCAAGATAGGCCTAATGATATGCTTGGAATTACCGCCAAGTCTACGGTCATATTAATTTTTCTCTGAATAAACAGAACAAAAACTGGTAATTTTTGGCGTAATTTTCAACAAACTTCTACTAGTCATGACTTTGTTTCAGTTTTTTTAAAAAAAACGGCTTCAATGGCAGATTACAAATAAAAAACAATAAAAGAACATAAAGGTTTGATCCGAAATCTTAGGCGTAATACGGTTGTATAGGAAACTGACCGTTGAGTTGGCTTTTAAAACAAATTAGCTGCAGACGTAAGTCGTTTAATGAGACCTCTGCACTTGAGGACCTGCTTAAAGTTTTTTCTAGGTAATACAGTACAATGGCTCTAACCGCTTAAAAGGAGCCAAAAAGTCAGACTAATTTAGCATACAACGCGAAATATGAACCTAATAGGTTAAAAGCATTAAATATTAATAATTCGAATATTGCTTTTACAAAAATATTGTTTTTAGCAATGTTTTAAAGAAATTTCAGCTTAATTTTATTATATATAAATAAATAAATCGAAAATTGGTAATAACCGGAGGTAACTTTGTGATTTTTTTCTTTTGAGAAAGTTTTTGCCAATATCAGACCTTGGAATTATAATTTATTAATTTATTTATTTATTACATAATGTAGTATCTACATGTTTTATATTATTTATTTATTTATATTATTAATTTACTTACTGAAAATTCAATTTTACTATGGTCAATTTAACTTTATGCCCCCTCTTAACAGTAGGCGGAGATGCTTATTCCTCAGTCTATAGAATCCAGTCCAGTGTTTTGTCAAACGCTCGCACATAGTCTATTAGTAGCAGGTAGTTAAGCACAAAAGCAGCTCGACGTATTGTGGGCACAAAAGCTGGCAGAAGCTCGATTAAGCCGGAAATTGGGCCGCACTTTAATCTTTGTGTTCTTGTCGTTTGCAGCCTCTTTGTCCTGTACTAGCGTACGATGGTGATATGAGATTTAATATCTTTTTATTTTTGTGTGTTTAATTATCTTATATATTTACATGAGCAATTCTTGTACATAGACTCGTAACGATTTGGATGAAATTCTCTATTTAAATAGGGTTTCGCTTTTTAAGTTTACATTTATAGTTTTATTTTATGTAAAAACTCAATTTTACACAAACTTTTTTAATAACTTTTTATTCCTCTTAACGCTTATAATGCCATCTCGTATTTTTTTGTGGTACTTAATTGTTGCCGAAGGATGATAATTAACTGTAACCTTAAAATTATGTGAGATGGCGCTATATGACAATATTTAAAAAAAACGGTCGGTGGTTTGGTTGCTTGGTTTCTCAGGTACTTTTTTATTATAAAATTAACATACGTATACGTTTTTTTTTATACTTACATAACATCACGATTTTCTCAGACAGGGGTAGGCAAATCCCACAGGCATCCACTTCTTCCACTTGTTACGACACTGCTATCCCTTTTGCTGCTCGAAGCGACGGTTGTGTTAAGTGTATTGCAAAAAAAACATGATACGGTCAGATGATTGGGCTTTAATTTAAATCAGTCTTTTGAGTTTCAAGAGGAAATAAAAAATTTAAAGGGATATTACACCAAATATCATCAAAATAATAATTTATAAGGAATTTCTGAAAAGGACTCATTTAAAACGAATGTCACACCGTTGTTTATTTATCGATAATTAGGCTTTAGAATAGCTATTTATGCAATTGTTACGAATGTGAGTGAGTGAGTATGTATACAATAGCATAAAACAAATTTCGTGTACTTGCATACAATGCTTTTTATACGATCTGAAGACACATCAACAACTCAAGGTATAGCAATATAAAATAATGCGAAGCACATTTTTGAATATCTAGTAAAAAAATGTTATTATTACTTAATTATTTTTATTTAAAATAAAATTTATAATCTTAAACTTTTATGACTGATTTAAGCATTATAAAATTGTCTTTAATACAATATATATTTTACTAATGTAGCTCCATTATTTTAAAGTTATTTTTAAGTTATTTTGTATACCTAGTTTACAATTCAAACATTGTACCCTTATTTTATTAGAATCCAACCAGAAAGGCTAATGAGTAATTTGTCTTTAACATCTAAGAATATGCCCAATAGCACTTCCAAGGGACAAAGTGTCTGGTTCGTGTGTTCTTTATTAGTACTAGTACTTTCCCTTCATCACACTTGATATCACTAAACTAACTCAACGGGTTTAGTTCTTTTATTCCTTCTCACTATGTCCATGTTATTGAAATTATTGAGGTTTTTGTTACCTCTTGTCTTATTCTCTTGTTTCTTTGCGGCCCCGTGTAGTTCTTGCTGAAACTAACAAATAATAAGGGGTAGATTGGTTTTAAAAGCATCAAAACCAATGTATTAATATTTACTATACTAAATATGTTAAAGATAAAAAAAAGAGAAAAGTGAAAACAAAAATGACTATTTCTTATTTTCCAAGCAAAATATTGCATGTATTTTTTGTTCCTGCATCTAATATATCCGGTGCACTGATTAATATATAAGAAGAAGCAAAGTTACAAGCAAAACACATACAAAAAAATGTCCGCGGGCAAAATGTTTTGCACAGCTTCGAGGTGAACACGCAACTCTGGGAGTCTTTTGCTCTAGGAGTTCATTTGCTGTTTATTGTGTATCTTCTTAGTTATTGATCGATTATCCTATGGGGTTAAATTTACTGCTGGATGAGTCGACTCTAACTTCGTTTTTAAAAATTAAGTGCTTGAAAAATTAAGAAAAAGACTCCTTGATACACACAGGGCTCGAACCTCCGCCACTCAGGACACAGGTAAAATCGAAATCCCTGGGTTACCACCGACTCATATTAAAAGTAAATTTTCTCTTTTAAGTCAAATCATGCATTATTGCAATTCTATCGATATCGAGAAGCTAATAAAAATTGATTTCAACAATATGACGCAGAAATACAGACGATGGGGCAAGTTACAAGTAAAAAACAGCTTTTAAAAATGATTTAATTCTTAAATCTGACTAAACGTATAGAGTTGTAGATTTATAATACCTGTCTTAAAGTAAAGTATAAGCGGCTTAAATAATTTTCGAATATTATATATAGAAAATCTATGACTAAAACCGTAACCAAAGTTTATACGGTAACCGTAACTAAAGTTTATACGGTAACAGTTTTGTAAACAACACTAACATTATGTAGTTAACATATATTAAGCTTAAAGCTGTCTATTTACACAGCGTCGCTACACCGTGTGTACGAAGTCATCAACGTTGTATTTAGGTGTAATTTACTGTTTGTGAACGTTGTGTAAGAAATCCAGATAGTTGGGAATAAAATACAGCAGGAGTGATTGTTATTTATACTAAAATCATAAAGAGGCAAAATTGATTATACAAATGGATGTATGATGGGGGTAATTTCTGTAACTAAAGCGACTCCCAAACTTTATTGTACGTACATACAAGTGAATTTGGGATCGTCGACAATTCTCACAGCCTGTAGTTGAACCGAGTCAAAAATAGCAGCAGTACCCCATATATGGATCCGAACTTGCTACTTGTAAAGCAGCAACCTTTGCCCCGACGTGAAGTACTGCTTTGCTCTGTTGAGTACACTTAGTTTTTTTGCACGACAGCTTTACCTTGTCTTGCTAATGATCTCGGATCTGAACATCGCTGAAGAAACCCAATGCTCTTGGAGATGGAGAGGGGAGTGTTCTTCAATTGTGGGACAATAATGAATGGGGTTTTCTTAGCTAAATGTGCAGACTTGTGTTTTTGTAGGGTTGAATCGTACCGAGTTTTCTTGTCCCCTGTCTCGTACCAGAACCGATATCTTAGACAGAGTGGTCTCGTTTTAAGACACAAGTTCTCCACGCTTTTCCTCCACAAGAAACGAGGGCTGTGAGCACGACCCGTGTTACAAGCGTCTCCAGCACGGTCATCTGCATAGCAATGTATGTTGTCGGTGCCTAACATATCACAGTATGCAGTAGAAACAGCTTATGAGACAGCACAACTACGGCTTATATAGGTCTGCTGGATAAAAAGCTAGCCACCCATTTGCACCAACCCGGTGCCAGTCTTGATTGAATGCCTTTGCTATGTCCAGGCTACATTCCAATGTCTCCCCCTAACTCTCAATGGCTAGTGCTTATCGGTGTGTAAATTACACTAGAAGGTCACTAGTCGAGCGACCGTGGCGAAAGCCATATTGACGGTCGCTGACCAGGTCTTGTTTTCTAGGTATCTTAGAAGCTGTGTGTTGATCACTTGGAGAGTGATAGGCCTATAATTCAATGGATCTGATCTATCGCCCTTTTTGGGCACCGGTTGCACATTCGCAGTCTTCCATCAAGATAAAAATTAACTAGTGCGGTAGGAAAGCGCAAAGAGGCGCGTGAGTACAGGGCCTAACTCAGGACCTTTTAAGCTAAAGCAGAGCTGCCTCTACGGTGTATTAGTATGTAAGGGGTTTAAAAGGGGTTATATCTGCAACTAAAGCGACCCTACAAATTTCTTTTATGTAGGGAGTTATCTCTGCAACTAAAGCCACTATAATTTTTTGTATGTAGGGTATCTCTGCAAATAAAATGACTGTAAAAATTCTTTGACCAATAAAATCCTATACACTATTACTACATAGACAATTCTAGCTAGCTAGCATGGGGCTAACACAATTTTAAGTAATAAAAAAGCGTTAATGTTTGGAGTGCACTAGCTTTCTCCCTAGTTTCCTAATTCTGCATTACTCCGCAAATTATTATCAACCAGATTTTTCATATATTTTTTTATTTAATACTAACTTTTGAACAGCGGCTCCGCCCGCCCTAAATTTGGTTATCGTCGTTAGATTCTTACGGCAACTTCTTCATTATACATAAGAATATTGCAATAGCCAGCCATAGCTGCAGCTACGGTTCATTCGTGGTATTCTCATACTGTTAAATTTTCCTAGATAAAAAGTAGCCTTTGTTCTTTTTTGTACCTTCAAATACTTTTGTGCAAAATTTCTACTCAATTGGATAGTACATTGCGGTAGGATTGAGTAACAAACGTTATATTTATTTCCGCTGAAACTTTTGAAATTTTCCGGTATGAAAAAGCCTAGCCTATGTCCTGTTACAGGACCTAACCTATATGTGTGTCAAATTTCATCCCGTTCCAACTAATAGGCCTGAAATCCTGACTTCAATTCCCCACTTATACTTATGAAATTTTAAGCTCGGTTAAAGTTATTCCAACAGGAATATTTGAATTTTTTGGGATAAAAACTCTCCTATGTCCTTTAATGGGACTCAAACTATCTCAATACCAAATTTCATCTAAATCGGTTCAGCGTTTTCAGAGTGAAGAGGTAACAGACAGACAAAGTTACTTTTGCTTTTATAATATTAGTATGTATATTTTTAATAATACAAAATTTTAATTATTTCATAATAAATAATATGTTTTATTTATTTCTTATTATATCATGCTTTTATTTTGTTCGCTGTTAGTAGATACCCTAAGCCTAATCAACGGTTAAACATGTTTGAGCTTTTCATTTAAATAACACAAATATTTAAGTCAGTAGAAAACACGAGATATTCTTTTATATTGGGTATTCTTGGCAATGACAATATTTGAATGAAACACACTCGTGCACTCACTGCCTATTAAAACTTGGGGATTGTAGAAAATACTTTTCAAAGATGAACGTAACCAAAAAAAACGGCACCTTATTCTCAGCGAACCGGCCATTCCGGACTGTAATAGCAATCTCAAAAAACACGTCTACTTATTGGTCGAACCAACGGATTAGTTACTTGATATGTAGCAGAAACATCTACGGTAATTTGAAATTGGCAATAATATAAATTGCCGATTCTATAATCATTCCAGTAAATATGCATCTCTACCCCGCCGAGCGTCACTAACGAGCCACGATATTGCATCGCTCGTGGTATAATAAACCGCCCGGAGCTATGTATTTTCACCTTACTCTGTCACACATTTAGAGATATGAAATTGGTTTTATACGTTTTTAGCGACGATTACTTAATACATGTAAACATGCGGTATGTTTACATGGTTTAATTACTTAAGATTTACAATACTTCACATCAATGTCCTTCAAATTTTACTATAAACAATGGCCTTCATTTTGTCATTAGTTTATATGTTCATAAAACAAAGCATTGTGCAACCCTTGGGTTGTGGAATGAGCTCCCTGCCAAGGTTTTCTCTAAGGACTACAGTATGGGGTTCTTCAAAAAAGAAGTTATTAGATTTCTGAAGGGTCGGCAACGCGCGAGTGATGCCCCTGGTGTTGCAAGCGTCCATAGGCCACGGTGACCGCTTACCATCAGGCGGACCGAAGGCTTGTTTGCCTTAGTGGAATAAAAAAAAAAAAAAAATTGACTAAAAAAGCGTGGTTTTTTTTTACTCGATCCTCCTCGTTTCCTATGAGAGTCCCTGAAACAAAATTTTTATGACAATTTATGTATAGGTCCTTATAACACGTAAAGTAGGCCATCCCTGTGGTCGTCGAGCGCCGCCATTGTATATTTTTTATTTATTGTTCTACTACTAATATAGGTACTAAACATATTTTGTACTAGCTTTTGCCCGCAGTTCGATTCGCCCTAAATTCGGATATTGGTGTAGGATTTCAACGGCAACTCCTCAATAATAGAAAGAAAACCGACTCATACTTGACGTTTTAAGTAGCGAATGTCCTGTCCTGGAACTCAAACCATCTCCATGCCAGAGTTCATCTAAAACGGTACAACAGCGGTTCAAGCATAAAGAGGTAACAGACAGACAGACGGAGTTATTTTCGCATTATGATGTTTAAATATGGAAGAACAAAGTCTCAGTGATTGTAATTAGGCTTAGTTGGTTACGGTTTAATACTGAATCTTCTTTCCAACGAGCTAAGGCCTTTTTTTATATGGCTCGTAAAATCTTTACGGACTCAAATCTGTGTCTAGTGGACTTGACATACATACAGTACCATTATCTTTTGGCATGCATGATATAATGGCGATGAATTACATTGCTGAATTAGGAATTCAAATCCGTGCTTGAGCCGCTTTATTCTTAAACACTATATTATCACAGATGGGTCTACCATCAGTGACAAAGGACAGTCAGTTGTTTGATGACTTTGATATAAAAGACTGTCACCCATAGTTAAATGTGGATGTGTATCGAGCCGCTGGTAACTTCCATTTAGGAACTACCACCAGATATACATACATGTAATTTCAATAAACAAAAACAAACGCTAAGCAAAGGTTAAGCCATTTTTAGGGTTCCGTACGCACAGGTTGCCAACGAAGCCCTATTATTAAGACTTTGCTCTCTGTCTGTCTGCCCGTCTATCTGACCATTAAAAGACTCTATCTTTTAAACCGAAATAGGTAGAAGCCTGAATTTTTCACAAAATATGTGTTATAATGGGGAATTATCGAACAAATAATAAAAAGTTAAATTTAAGGGGGTCCCCATACAATAAAAACACATTTTCGTTGTTTTTGCTGTATCGTAAAAACAGAAAGACATACAAACTTCAAACTTGCAGTGAAAAATCGTCTGAACTCTGAAGTATAACAACAAATAATAAAAACCGGCCAAGTGTGAGACGAGCGCAAGCCATTTCTATTTTCAATTACCGGTACAGCGCCATCTAGCTTGTCATGAAGAGCAACACTAACACATTTGTTTGTTGGAAACTATATTTAGTCCATTGAAATGTTACATAAGCTTTGCATTAGTTAGAGGACGCAATTTTATTTTTGGGACATGTGTGGGGGGGGGGGGGTCAATAGAAGCTTAACCTCAAGTTTGAGGGGTCGCCACCCTTGTCATCCTTAGATCTGAAAGGATTTTAAAATAAATTGGTCCAGCGGTTCGTTTTTTATCCGTAAAAAACTGACTTTTTTATGCACGCAACATAAATTTCATGTATCGAGGGGTAGTAAAGGGTTTTCGAGGGTGCTGATTTCGAATTTTTTATCAGTTTTTTAAAACTCAAAATGGCGGATCCAATATGACGTAATTTTTTTTTAGTAAAAGAATTTTTCTTAAGAGAAGTTGCATGTACGGTACTTGCTGCCGAACCATTTTTTTTGTTTGTGTTCGTAAATTACGTAAAGTGTGGTAGGTACGGAACCCTCGGTGCGCGAGTCCAACTCGCACTTGGCCGGTTTTTCGAGGTCTGTTTGTTTTTATATTCCAAATGTGGAATACATAATAATGTAGCTACTAACTTGTATAATCTTCTAAGCAGTAGTTAAAACTTTATCCCAATATTATTTTCGAGGAACCGTGAATTATTGACTGATTGAAATAAAGAAAATGTTAGTACTAAATCTAATGGCGGCTTTCAGAATTCAGCCAGCTTTGTCAAGCGCTTGTTCGTAACATGGTCGATTATTAGCAGGTAGTTAAACACAAAAGCAGCCTGACTTATTGTGTGCACAAAAGCTGGAAGCTCGATTAAGCCGGAAATAGGGACGCACAGTTGATCTTTGTGTTTTTGTCGTTTTCAGACTCTTTGTACTCCAGAACACTTGTTGTTTTCGTGCATGTTTTGTGTATTTTAGGTTATAATAAAACTGAATTTTTTGATTTTTTTTGAATAAACTGTAAAAAAAATAACAAACGAATCCCAAAAATATTAAGAACTAAAAGGAAATAAACAAATTTACCTAAAACATACCAAATATTTAATGATAAGCAGACGGCACTTATATTAAGGTAACTACAATTCCAAAAAAGTTCATAATTCAAAAAAGTTGGTTTAGCCGCTAAGTAGTTACGGCCGGACATTAAACGGAACAGATACATACATTATAGCTTCAACACATAACCCTTTTTTTGGGCTTCGCTACAGTCAGGTAAAAATTTAATAATGAAAAACAGGTATTGTAACGTTATTGAGGCTAATATACGGTAAGTATATATATAATTACTAATAGTCATTAACGTTATTTGAAATTTAGTTATTGATAGTAGTGATAACTGAGATTTAAATAATTCAAAATAGTTTGTTTTTTATTTTCAAAAAACTAGTTAAATTAGTTTCCTAAATATTTATTATTATAAAGGTATATTTCGCATCCATCTGGTTAAATAAGGCAGTTAATTGGACGCCTAGGCAGATCGTCAAGTACGGAAACGAAAGGAACAGAAATCGCACTGTATAAGTCATGTATGTTAGGTTAGGTTCAGTTTCTCTTTTGTAAACGTAGATGCGGAGCGATAGAAGCGTTCCAGGCAATTTTCATATAATAATTCGTTTCAGTTGTATTATGATTTCTTTTCCATACTTAACGATCTGCCTAGGCGCCCAATTAACTGCCTTATTTAACCGGATGGCTGCGACACATACACCAGACATCGACACAATTATATAAATGACACTTTTAAAATATTTCAAAAGGGAAGTGTTATTTATTCGACAATACACACTAATTATAAATGCGAAAGTAGCTCTGTCTGTCTTTTAATGATAGTTTATTGTGTACGTTCGAGTGGGTCTCTGTAACGTTTGAGAACACAATTGGACCCAGTAGATGGCGACTCAGCAGGGACGATTTTAATGATAGTTTTTGTGTACATCCGAGTGGGTCCCTGCAAGGTTTGAATTTACAAATGGACCCGGTAGGTGGTGCTACAGTTAGTGAGTCACTGATCTTCTCCTAAACGGTAGGGAAGATTTTAACGATATTTTTGATTTGAATTGAGTCACAAAAAGCCCACACCGATAACCGAATTTAGGGCGGATGAAACCGCGGGCAAAAGCTAGAATAAAATGTAAGTCAAAGTCAAATTCCAATTCCCTTTTTTTTATATATTTAAATTAGTTTTTTACAAACACTTTTGAATCGCCAAAGTTATGAAATAGTATTCTTTGAAGTAAACATTTATAAGCACTAACACGTCATACGCTTGCAAACATTGATTAAATATATTTACATTCAAAACCTTTACAAAGGTGTAATGTAAATTAAACCATGATAAAATTATCATGTGGAAGAGTTTCACCCCTGCTTTTTGAGAGCCAATTGAGATAAATCTCCGTTTCCAGAGACAATGAGAGCATTAGCTGAATAAGCTCCCTATTTGTGTGCAACACATAAAAGACTGCATGGTTTCTTCTCTGCATTTTGTAAATAAATTGCTTACTTAGTGAGCTATAAAAATATATAAAAGCACAATGAAAAATATATGAGTAATTTTTAATTAAAAAAAAATTTCGTTGAGCTTGAATACGTTATTGAATACTATTAAAATATACACATAGTTAACTTATGAGCTCTTAGTAGGTTAATCTTATAAAAAATTAAATATTTTTATGTAATGTAACGTTACTAATAATAGGAACAGATAAGTTTCCTAGATGTACGTTCATGACGTTCGCAATGGACGTATTTTTTTAAAGCACAGATAAAGTTGGGATTTGTTACATAGGTCAAACTATAACATATGTATTTTGAAATATTATAATCCATAAAGTTTTTAGTATTTACTATTTCTATGTATGAAGTAGCTTTTTAGAATTTTATTTAAAAACTATTTGGCGGGTTAAATGACTCACCTGCTTTTAAAATGACACACCTGCTTTTAAAACTTCATCACAATCTATAAAAACATGAAGACACCATAAGGGTTCCGTAAAAAAATTATATTTTTAGTAATGACAGTTATCTTAAACTTAAAACATTTGATAAATCAAAAGCAACTATACATTTTGTAATATTTACATTCAACTGTATTGTAGCTTTTGCGGAGTCCGCGTGGTGAATAAGAATAGCGAATAGGCTAGACCGACCAGCCGTCAACCGCTCATCATCGCGTCTGATTCCGATAAAACCACCTATCCTGAGTAGAATCAAGGCAATGTTCTCGACAAACTCATAAACAAACTTAATTTTAACATTATGACTGCTAATAACTACGCCGTTAAAGACAACCATAGGCTGGACACACTCAACATAGCGTTTCTACAGAACATAAGCTTAAATTTGCGCTCTATACTGGATGAACTTTGCTTTAACAATCTCTTGATTATTATGCTCTTAGGCCGCAGGCCTACGAAGCCACTACGATAGGCTGTGACAAACTGGGACAAATTCAAGAAAGCTCTTAAAACAATCAGCTTACTACAGCTGGATCTCATTCCTGCTTTCATTAGATCTCTAATATTGATGTGGTCATCGAATCTGTCACCCAACAGTCACTCGCAAGCTACTATTTGCAAGTGCATAAAATAAAAACCAGTTAAGAGCGATCTAAGTATATGTAGAACAGCTTATAAATATAACACCTAAAAACGGTTTGAAGTATTTAAGTCGCCACGTCTAAAAATGGCGCTCCTATAGGTATATTTATACCTGCTCCGTGAAATCTGTGATGCAGTGCCCCTGTTCTGTTGCCCAAAATCCGAATTGACTTTGGTATAGTGGTCTATACTTAGTGTATATGAAATAACGCAACCATGGTAGTAGTAACCGTTAATCAAGTTTACTCAAAGCGATCAGTGAACTAAATTATCTATGTGACGAGGGCTGAGGACATTTTTACCCTAACAACGTCGCAAAAAAATGTAGTTCGACATCGCCCCGTTAAAAATACTTATTAATAAATAATCAGGGGTAAATTAATTTTGATAGTCTGCAGAACTTCGTCTGCACTGACAGGAGGTAGAGTGGAGGTAGACTCATTGTCTACCTTGCGGTCATGATTGGTGTCTACTGGTTTGGAGTGGTTGTACTGGAGTGGTACAAGGCCTGTAGCCTTCTTGACACTTTTGTAGAAGGAGTCTTGTCTTCGGCAGAGGGATAATTGTTACGTTGTCGTCGTAGGGCATCGGTGAACGCTTGTTTAGAGCACTCGCTTATGGTAGTTTAACTTACTGACAGGTAAGAGATTTAATGCCACGTCAATTTGTCGTTAATAAATATTAAACACACGTTTGTTTGCCAACCAGTTTATTTGCAGACTGAGACAGCGCTGATGACAATGACAATTACCTACTACTTCTTATATAAAAAATATTTACGCATACCTTACACCTCCACCCTTAATTACTAGTATACTTATAACTAAATCCATCACCTAGTTACGTTAAATACATTTTTTTATTAAATAATAATAATAATACAAGTAAGGCATTAGAAATTTTTACATTTACATACAAAGTCATGTAAAGTCATGGCTTTTCGGTATTTTGTGGTACTTATACCCACCAAGTAGCCCCAACACACATTCCAACCCAGCCATACACATCATGTCACATAATGCATTTACCTCTTTCCTCCCTTCCCCTTGTCTCTCTTTCTCACCCTCTGATCTCTCTTTCTCTCTTGGTAGTTTCGCAAAATAAATCTAAAAATATATTTGAACCATTTTGGAGTAAACATAAAACAAACGGTATATCAGCAGCAAAAAAATAAATAATTTTCCTCTTTAACGTCGGATTACCTACATCTAAAATACTACACACACAATACTACCACACCAAAATTCAAAACCCTACCAATTAATGTTTTTTTAGCCTAAACATGTATCTCATTTGACCTAACCTAACAGGATTTAGATTCCAATTAACATTTCAGATGTGTAGGCTATTTACACAGAAGAAACATTATTTCATTCATACAGTCAGTCGTTGTCTTTGATAAATCCGACAACGTCGAGACAGTCATGGTATGTATGACTAGCTAAAAAGCACTCGACTATCCATTTGTGATGGCAATATGGTAGTCGGGTGCCCTCGCCCCCATCTAGCCAAGTACTTTACCTCACGATTACTCTATCTAGACGCATTCAATAGCCTTGATGAATGGACTGTACGAATGACTCTATGAGTCTTATGCAGTAAATGGTGACTGAATTTAGATCTGATATTTAGTTAACTGGTATATAGAATACTAATACAAACTGGCGTTTATATTGTCCAGACATTAGTTCAAATAACCTAAATCAGAAGGTGTGGAGATAGGTTCACTGCCTGTGACCCAGAACTAAAGTGGTTGGTGAGAAGAAGCTTCAACTGGTTTCCCTTTCTGGGTCATAAAGCCGTCATGACATACACACATGATAGAAATGTATATTAATAATAATAAATATTTTTGGACATCAAACACAGCGCCGTCTGGCCCCAAACAAAGCAAACAAAAAAAAGTGCTATGGATACCAGACAACGGATACAAATACATACATATATATACTTTTTTTTGTAAATACATATCTACATATTATACATAGAATACATAAATATTTGTCTTGTGCGGGAATCGAAAACCACGCCCCTCAATTTAGTAGTCATGTCATTACCATGGAGTCAACTCTGTAATAAACAAAATTTACATTAAATTATGTGGCGACAAACAATTTTTTTTTATACCACTAAGATGGTTCACCTGGTGGTCACTGTACCATAAGCGGTCACCGTGTAACAAAGACTACTTTTTACTTAAACTTTATGAGAACTTTAACAACAATTACCAATTAACATATTTTTTTTTTTTTTTTTATACCACTAAGGTGGCAAACAAGCACACGGTCCGCATGATGATAAGCGGTCACCGTGGCCTATGGACGCTTGCAACACCAGGGGTATCATTCGCCGGATATGTTACGTTTGTAAAATTTATGAGTTATGCCATTTCACTAGAAATCGTTTTCTAAAACCTTCATATAACTTTATTTTTTAGGAAAATCCTTAAATTAATTGAACATACAATCAGCTAATTTTGATGATCCAAAACAGGTAGGCTATTTGTAGAACGGACAACCTTTGGGGAATAAAGTTTCTGGAATGATAACCACATACCGGAAAATAGCTTCCCTCGGAATGGGCCAACGACTATTTAAGGGTGCTCTGAGCCGGTAAATACATGCTTCTTAATTAAACTATATGTTGGGTCCTTTATACAGTTTTGGAATTAAAAATTACTTACTCACCGAGGGCGATTTGGGCCATAGTCCACACGCGGGCTCAGTACGGATTGTGGATTTCACAAACGTCTTTTTTTTGACATATGCAGGTTTCTTCACAATGTTTTCCTTTACCGAATAGCCAGTGGGGTGAATAGTCAATGTACTTGAAAAATTATTTATTTCAATGTGTGGCTTGTTAAGTTATGTTTTCAGTTACCGTCACTTAGAAAGTCAATGTATATTGTTAATGATGTATTAAAAGAGGTGTATATCGTACTAGCACGCAAAAAGTGAGGCATCGAAATTAAGACAATTGTCGTAATTTGATTCAGTCACATGTCATTGTCTTAATTTAGCTATCACTTTCTAATTCAGACATTCCGTATTATCTACTTCATTTTTTGCTGTGTTACAACCTAGTGTAGGTAACAGCGGAATAAAGTGGCAATTTTAAGCAGAAATGCCAACTACAACTCACAGATCTATACTAATATTATAAAGGGGAAAGATTTGATTGTTTATTTGTTTGTTTGTATTGAATAGGCTCCGAAACTACTGGACCGATTTGAAAAATTCTTTTACCACTAGAAGCCGACATTATCCCTGATGAACATAGGCTACTTTTTACCGCGGGGAAATGCTTCATTCCTACGGGAAACGGGTAGTAAGAATAATCCTTCCGTACATTCCTAATTACTTAATTACTTCCTTTTTCACATAATTTCTAAACGGCTGAACCGATTTAAAAATCAAAATTATATGGGTATTTCGATTTATATATATTATTTTTCTGGATGATTTAAAAATACAATTGGACACGGTAGGTGGCGCTGCTGTTGGTATGTCAACTATTAAACGGCTTGACCGATTGGGTTGAAATTTTGTATGTGCATTTCCATGGTTTCACAGACACGAATATATTATGCCATTAAAGAGGAAAGATTTGATTGTTTTTTGTTTTTCTATAATTAAGGAGTTGCCGTAAGAACCTACGCCGATAACGAAATTTAGGGTGGGTGAAGCCGCTGGCAGAAGCTTGTATTATATAAACTTGAAACTATATAAAACTTTCTAAAAATAGTTTTTTATTTCCATCATTTAGATTTTAGAAATTAGCTTTCTACAAAGAGAAAATTGAGGATATCTAATAGCGGCGCTAGTGAGCGGTAAGAGGCTTTAAGTTAAGTTGCAGTTTATTTGAAGTTATGTTGCAGTTAATCTTAAGTTACGTTGCAGTTAATCTTAAGTTACATTGCAGTTAATCTTAAGTTACGTTGTAGTATATCTTAAGTTAAGTTGCAGTTTATCTTAAGTTACATTGCAGTTTATCTGAAGTTACGTTGCAGTTTATCTGAAGTTACGTTGCAGTTTATCTTAAGTTACGTTGCAGTTTATCTCAAACGTCGTCGTTGGTCGAATCCGTTCAAGTAGGAAGAGTAGGCTGACAATCTAATGTATAGATTTGGATCCCCCTTTTTTACTCGAAAACCGTCGCTTCTGTTTAAGGATATGTATTATCGTGTATTATGTTGTTGTTATAATGTCGTATATAGTATTGATGTTTCACTTTGTTGTTTGATTTTGAACACGTGCTAAACGCAATAAGGCACCAGGGGTCAACCAGTGCACAAGCGTGAGTGACGAACGTAAGGAAAGAGTAGGTAGTACACAGAAATTCAGTATACACTCTAGGGAAGCTATAGTGAGTTTCGAGTTTTTGTAATCGATATGGTTGTGAAATATCTAAATTGACTCTTTTGACTCTATTTTATTACACAAACAAAGCTGCAGTAGATCTTTTGATTTAATAGCTTTTTCATTAAACTACATTTTTCTTTACGTTCTTATTTGTATGTAGAGTCTTTGAAAGCTAACTTGGCATCTCTTCAAACGGAAATTTAATAAATTAAAACTTTTGAACTAAAAAATGGAACTATTAAACTAATGACCGCAGTGGGGTTGAGTCTCAGTTAACGTGATATACTTTATAGAAAAGGTAAAGATTAAGTTTAAATAACGAAGTTAATAATTATTATAGCTATAGGCAGAATATATCCAGAACAAGATGCTGCGGACGAATATTAAGGGGCTGAAACATTCTTACCTCTTTACCTGCTTTTAATTTTTACGTCGAATTAAAAAAAAATGCAGTATTATTTTTCGAAGGACAGTTAAGCAAATTTTTAGAACGTTTTAAGCAATTTTACGATTAAAATTTGTAGTACTAAATAGATATCAAAAATGTGCAAATGGTGGAGCTTTACTCTTCGCAAGGTTTATCAATTATGACGTCACGACTATCACGAAAATATTAAACAATTTAATCGTTGGTGTAAGTACGGCCACACCAAACCTGCCGGGCGATTTAGAGCAATTAAAAAATATTATTTGCTCTACTACTTTCGGCAAACCGTGTAATCTTAAAAATAGCCCATACAACACATTTAAGAAGCCGTTTCATTAGCAACGGATGATAATTGCGTAATATAATTTTTACCTAAATTTGAGGACCTATATTAGAGGTTTAATCTAAAACTTTCTACCAAAAAGACCAAGCTACTTCCTTAGAAAGAAAAGTAGCTACTTACCTATTGTAAGTAGGAAATATATCAAACGCATTATTGTCATTTTCTGCTTGTCGCTTAAAATCGAGCGGAACATACGCTCACGCTTAGTACTAAAATTAATTATTGTAAGGCAGTTCGATTTTTTAACTGCTATAGAGGTAGATTCGTTATAACACTGATGCAAAAAGCTCTGTCTACTCTTACGCGATTTTGCCTAAATCAGGACCTATGGCACAAATAACCGATTAAGACGTAGTGTTTACTAAATTACGCTGTTAGCCTAGACCTTACTGTGATTGTGTTACTGTGTTGATGACTGTGATTATAACGCTATTCCACTACAAGTAAGGGTCTCTGTAAAGCTATTCTACAATAGGGTGCTGGGAATTCACAAGCCAAGCTATGTCTTTGTAACGCTATTCGAAGAAAGAAGCGTGAATTCTGGGCTTTTTCCAGTTCAACATACATTTCTATTTCATATTCTGAAGGACAGTTTTAACATAATCTAGTGTATATATGTAGTCTTTGATAATAATATGACAAATATACCTTAGCCTGAACGTGCTGATGAGAATTATTATAAAGTTAATTATCAAAGATGGGTTCGTTTATTGTATGCGACTGATAATAAAAATATATCACATTTGTATATCTCAAAGACTGTCACGATATCGTCACTTATATAAATCTCGAATATAATAAAATAGAAAAGGAGTTTATTTACTAAAATACTGATTGAATTCATTTCATAGTTTTATATATCCTGCCGTTTTCAGTGTTGTCAGCCAACACTTATCTATTATTAAAAAAAAATTACGATCTTAAATTACTGAATTATTGAATTACCCATCTTTGGTAATTAACTTTATAATAATACTCATAAGCACGTTCAGGCTAAGGTATAATTATCATATTATTATCAAAGACTACATATATACACTAGATTATGTTGGAAATGTCCTTCAGGATTATGCAATGCTCTAAAAATGTAAAAACAAAATTAATACTAACTTAAGCCTGTAGCAAAGCATTGCATGATAAGTACATTATTGTATATGATGATAACATAACATAAAATACTGTTTACGTGTAAGTGTGCGATAAAATTACAGCGCATTTATTTTCATTTACGCAGCATGTAGTATGTCTCTGTTGTTACAATATTTCAAGGGGTATCAGTGTGGGATGGTGCAAGTGTAAGCGAGTTGAGTTTTACATATTTCGTTTTCAAAACCACACTATATGCAGGTATATTATTTTCAAATCATATCACTAAAACTGTTTTATCATGCGCTCGTATGTTAGTTTTAAAAAATCCCTTAACATATATTTATCTCTGTAAATCGTTAGTAAGATCTCAAATAGAGTATGGAGTGATAATATGGAATCCTTTGTATGACCAATATGATAATAGTATTGAAATGTTACAATAGTACATTGTTCACCAAGGGGTGAAAGTGACTGATTACTTGGGAATCGTCTTTCATCCCGAGTGATACATAGCGCTTTACATTACAAATGCGAGGATAATCAAATATAATTAATTAAAGTTTTAATTTACTTAACAAATATTAATTCACTTTTATAAACATAGATGGCGCTGTACCGAATAATTACAAGCTATCGTTATGTTTTCTGCTGTTTATAAATAGTGAGTTATTTTTTTACTTTTCTAAGTGAAATTGGATCGCTTTTATAATCGCAGATGGCACTGTACCAAATAAAAAGCAGCTATTTAACTGTATTGACGATACTTTTATGTAGAAAGTGCTTTTTTTTTTTATTTATTCACCCGCGTAACGGGGAACTCCCCTCCTTGCGGTGACTTACCTTCGGGTTCGAGAGCGACAACCCAAGCCGAGGCTTCCCCCGCGGGGAGCCGTTGGGCGCTATATGGGCTGAGGCTCCTTCAGAGTCTCGCCCCAAAAAGCCCGGTGAAGCAGTAATGGCTGCAACAGCCAACTTCATAGTCAGTTCAGAAAAAAAAAAAATATTTATTTTCACTTGCTTCCCTCTTCTCCATTGTTCACATACTTTTATAATGCTGTTATATTTTTTTTCTTTTTTCGATATATACTTTTATCATAGACCTCGGGTTCTGTAATCTGTCATATGTACTAAAAAAAAATCCTTAATTCCATATTGCTACGTAATGTAGATTAAAAACTAAAAATTCAAAAATAAAGTTCTTAAATGCGCAAATGAAAAATGTTGGAGTAAATGTAAAACATTGTCAATGAATATTATGGTATTTCCCCGTGTCTTTTAAATAGTTGAAATTTGTATCTGACAATCTGGCTTGCTGATGTGGTTTTTTAAATATGTTAAATTAGAATTTAATTATACTTGGGGTAATTTAATCGAAAACTTTATAAAAACTCAAATCTAAAATACATACAAATTTATGTTTTAATAAAAGACAAAAAGCATAACGAATTGATTCTGTCTTCTAAAAAATCTTAAAAAAATTCAAAAGCTATCAAATTTCATTAATTTTAGATCATTTCTTAGGCACATAAACTCTGTGACAACAACGACTTGCTTACTGTTTTCAAACTAAAACTGTAAGTCCCCTGGTAATACTCACAGATATAGCTTAGTAACTGATAGATCAGCAAATCGTGAAAACGATTTATGTAACAGAATTGCAAATTGTTAAAATATGTACCTAACCTAGGAACGCTTAGCTACTTTTACAGCGCACAACGTTAAAGAAACCAGAACAATATAGTTAGAATAGAGGTTGAATCATCAGAATGCTGTAAAATACCAAAACCTTAGGATCGACTACCTCAACAATATCTTAGCGGTAATCCACTCTCTGGTCACGCAAATCTAAAGATTTCTAAAGCATGAATACCAAGCTAATGAATGCAAGGAAAACCAGATCTATGTATACTGCCTGTCGAAACGACACTCTTTAATGGGCTAAGAAGTCAGTTGAGGGCTGAACATATATACACCACCTAAAATTGAAGAAACGTTCGACCATGCCTGGTGGCTATCAATACTATACGACCACAACTTTTTGTTCGGCAGAAGCGTAAAAATAACCTATACTGGAGCCAGGATAGGAAGGAACATAAACTTGGACTGCATCCAAGGGTCCATATGCGGCCCCATACTCTGGAAAGTTTTATCAGATGTCTTCTGAAGATCTAATTCCATTTCTAATTGAAAATTGCAGCAACGAGGATATTGAAGGAATGTAAAGTTAAAAATCAAGTTCCTTTACAAAATAAAAACACTTTAAAATATCTCCCGCTACAAGTAGTCCCACAACTTTATCCAGTAAGAAATATTTATTTAATCTGCCCTCTTTTTCTTTCTTCAAACCGAGATAAAACATGTTCCCGCTTTTATAACGACAACGAGGTAGAATGAGCAAGATTTTACTTTGGAGCTACAAAGAAGACACAAAGAACTAGTCGGTAAGGATAAAAAATGGGCTAAGTCTAATATATATCCTAAATTATTTTCAAGGATACGTGCCACACGCTGTGACAAAGGCAACTAACCATCCGTTAGGTACGCCATTATTATTTACCTCTTTCCGAGGCAGACATTTTTTAGGTAGATTAACTTACATCAGAGCAAAAAGTTCACGTAGTTTTTGTAACAGCTGTTATTATTATATGATTGTCTTTATGGCTCAGTTGTGAGTGATTCTGCTTGCTAAACCGAGGGCCATGGGTTCAATCCCCGCACAAGACAAATATTTATGAAATGAACTTTTACGTTTGTTTATTATTTCTTAAACTTGACTTTCCCAGTGTTAAGTTGCTGCTCCACTGTAACTTTATTAGTGCGGGTGACACCGTATTATGAGTTTTTGTTTTTTTTTGGATTCGTTAACTAATTGACTACAGCGATCCTATAATATCTATAAACCATCGTCCGACTGGATAAATTTACTGTATGAATATTACCTTAATTATGGAAGAAAAAATTGTCCGTATACTATAATAGGCGCCACGTAAGATGAGACTAAAGGTCGCTTACGCAGAGAGGTGAAGGGGCAGGGCGAACTACGGCGACAACGCATGCGTCGTAGTTGCCTCACCTTAATAAATGTATTCTTATGATTGAATGTAAGCCCACTTCTACCGCTCGTGAAGTCTCATCTTACGTGGCGCTTACTAAACTCCCAGACGTTCTACGGGTAAGACAGGGATAATTGGGCAACCTTTGTGGGAGCTTGAAAAAACTACGTTGTAGAGCGACGTATTTATATTGTTTTTCAGGTTTTCTGCTTAATTGTATTTGAGTTTAATAAATATCGAATTTGACGAAGCAAGTACTTTACTAAACATAGACTTGATGGAACAAGGATGGTGGAAGGAGGAATGAACGTCATTGCTTTCTTTAGGAGTTACCCGATAAAAAACAAACGCGCGAATGATTATTAATATACTTATAAAGATTAGAATTTCTTTACAAGAATATTTTATATGTAAATATTAACAACACATAAAACACCTTAATCAATTGTAAATTAAAAAAAAACACTTGAATAAAAATCGTAGTAAATTAAATTGAATCAACCGAACGGATAAAATGAATGAAAACAAATTATTTAAACAAAGCTCGCAGTGAGCTCGTTCTACTGAGATTAAAATGACAAAAGCCTTTTGAATATTCAAACGAAGCGCAAACACACATAGGGGTAGTGAAGTTAAAACGACTATACTGGAGTTAAAGGTTGACTTATGACAAAGTTAGTGTTCGATAAGAATCTTCCATCTTAGTTTCATTTCGAGTTCTAGTTCTACATAGTGTAAAGTGGGCACAGTTGGGCTAACACGTCAAAGGTCTTGAGTTCGATTCCTAGTAACGGCAACCGATATTGTTACAATTGCCTCTCTTCTGGTTTGTGCCTAACACGTCGGGACGGTATACCATCGGTGTAACAGAACGTAACCGTCGTAATATCCCTGATGGCATTATAATCCTTTGGTTTTTTATATATTCTATTACATTACTAGCTGTTGCCCGTACTCCGTCCGCGACAAAGTCAAAATATATACATGTTTTTTTACTCGATCTCATTGGTGAAACGTGGATGTTACGATAACGTTCGTTATATCTCTGACCATTGTTTTATTATTTATTAGGATATCTGCCGTTACAGCACATGTACTGAAAAAAACGCAGCCATCTACTACAGTTCAAAAGATTCTGCATGGGTCGGAAAAATCGTAGTTGGGCACAAATTTTAGCAACGTATTTAACATAATATAATAATAATATAACTCAACCCCTTATCAAAACCCAAAACTAACGAAGACTGCTCCGGATGAACAGGGATAACCTGAGGTCAGGCCACTGAGGTTTAACCCGACATCTAGGTTACAGCCCGCTCTGCAGAGCATGCATGGGGACAGAAAAAACGCCATCTCACATAACGCTGCATTGCAAAGAGGAAGTAGACAACAGGGCAAAACATAAATAGACGCGCCGGAAGGCTTGCATCAATGTAGGCTATTTGTTTAGTAACTAAACTTTAGTTTCTGGGGGGAACTCTTCTTCTAGTGGCGGGCTGATTTCCGCATTTGCCACACATAGATGGTCACTTTGTGCGTAGCAGATGGCCGGCTATTGCAGCCAGCCAAGTTCCTTCCAGAATCTCAACAAGTGACCCACATTGTTGCAGGCCTCCTGGAGCGTCCCTGGGGTTCCCAGGTGTTTTGCACAATGTAGCATTACGTGGGATGGCATTTCTTCGGCCCCCGATGGGGAACTTGCTACGCACAAATACACGTGAAAGTATGAATTCTTTAATATTCATGGTCCTACATGTTTTTATGGTTATCTATCTATCTATATATATCTATTATAACGATTTTTGACGCTTCACATGGTGCGCCCCCTATGCTACATAAAAACAAAAAAAAATTGACATGTTTGACTTTGTTTTTAGTGGCTTACTATAGAGACAGAGAGTAGAATATTAATGTCAAACAACACTGTCGATATTTTACCTGCTCAAAATTACTGCGAACTAGCGCGCTGATGAAATTAAATATTACCTATGTCGCGTTAACACTCGCCTCACGCAGCCTCAGAACGCGTTGTCGGGCAAAGCAAACTGTTTACACGCTTGTGCTCGTACATGTCCCCAATAGCATAGCGTTGAATGCAAGAGTGTAAACATACCATTAGAACCTAAACTATAAGAACTATAATCTCGTCACTTCCTTCTTGAAGAACCACATACCGTAGTCTCTGGAGAAAACCACGGCAGGGAGCTCATTCCTCAACTTAAGCGTTCGCGGGAGAAAGTTCCTCTCAAACCGCACTGTTCGTGACCATTTAGGTTACAAAAAGTGAGAATGAATTCGCTGTCGATGGCGGGCGGAGCAATGGTAGAAAGTAGCTGTGGAAATTATTTCAAACAATACCTCAAAACACAGAACACAACATACAAGCGGTAGAACACACACAGGGAGGCAAAATCTCTCCTCAGACGTAAAGGTTTGATACGACTTGTGAGTTTGGGATCGTACTTTTCGTATAAAAGTCGCACTTATGTGTTGAGAAACATTCTAAGGAGCCAAGTGGATAAGGAGTGGAATGAAATTTTGACATGTTTTTCTTCTATTTTTTATTATTCTTATATACTAGATGTAGTATAAAAGATGTATATTAGAGTTTGCACTGAATGTAAATAGATTAAATTTGAATATTTTGTTTGACTTTAATATTGATGTTATTTTTTGTGCTGGAAAGACGATTTGGACCAAATGGTTGAATCACTGGTATAATAAATTAGTTATTATTGTATGTCTAAGTCTACGTATGAAGTAGCGGGAAACTGCTAATGAACATAAATAAAAATACATCAAACTTTACTTACTTTGTACTGACTACCTACACTAAATAAAAAAGTGTTTCTAAGTAAAGTATAAGATCTGAATATTTAATAATAAATAAATAAAATACTTAATATTACAAGTTTTAATTCAATTATTTCCTTTTACAATACCTTTAACAAATTTACCCCCACCGTGCTCGCAATACTTATTGCATTTCATACCAATTCTATAAATGTGGCTCGAACGGCGCGCACGATGCGGATAAATGTGCGATCACCTTTGGATGGCTAGGAATAATTATCTTATTAATATTATATACATGTATAATTACATATTCTAACGATTTACTATCGATACTGATGCCGTCGGTCGCTACCTTGTTAAGCTCTATGGTAACTAAATGTCTGTCTACATATTTTACGCAAAATACTCTCCAAATCCTTATTTAACAACGAAATAATGGTACTCAATAAATCTAGACAAAAAAAAACAAGCTATGATTTAAATTGTTTTTTTCGGAAAATTCTCAACTAAAACTGATAAAATATACATATGACAACATTGCAGGAAAAATATCATAATTTACTTGTGAAATGTGTACTTAATTGGATTAATATCTCTTGTTACTTCACATTTACTCACAGAACAAGACATCAGAGTTACCTATGAAATTAATATTTTGTATGTTAATCCAGGATTATTTAAAAAAAAATCCATTCGCCTTAACAGCAACGCTATGACCTCTTACTTGTGGTCATATAATTTTATACTTTTTCTGTCATAATTTTAATGAACGTGTTTCTATTTATGCCGCAGTTAAAGCTTCTCATAGACTTGATTATATATATATACATGACGTCAGCGCTATGTCAATCTCTATCGTAACTAAATGATTACATATTTTACACAAAATATCCTTCAAATCTTGATTTAGCAACGAAATATGGTATCAAGTCTATAGAAAAACATGTAAACTACGATTTAAATGGTTTTTTTCGTTGATTTTTCAGCTGTATTCGATAAAATATTCAATCAACAATGCAGTAAAAAAAAGTACTAGTTAACTGTTTAACGTGTATCAAATCTGATTATTCCGTCTTGTAAATAAACATTGTCTCACACTAGAAGACAGCTTTTTATCTAAAAAACATTTTAAATATTGATGACGGATTACAGAAAGACAAAAGAAAATTCCAGTCGCAGTAAACAAATGACCAACTTACCGGATATTATCGCGGAAGACATTCACATAGGCAACTATTTTCTTCTGTCTAATTTTGTCTCGGGTTCTATGCACTTAATTTAGATTTCTCGCTTCCACGTTTTATCGGTCTTTGTTTTTCTTGTGCAGATATTGAACCTGCTACCCCCGGTTCATAGTGTTCATTACCAACAGAGCCACGGAGCCGTCAAACGTATATATCTTTGCCGTAAGAAGTACTCCTAATAGACTTTATTATCGATATCGATAGTCAATCTTTATCGTAAATAATTTATTACATATTTTACACAAAATATCTCCCAAATCTTGATTAAGCAATGAAATATGGTAAATCTAGAGAATAATATGTTAACTACAATTTGAATTGATTTTTACGTAAATTTTTCCGATAAATTCTATAAAATATAATTAACAACAAAACAGTAAAAAAATCATTAATAGCCGGTAAAACGCGTATTAATTCGGATTATTGCGACTTGTAACGTCACATTAGCTCACAAAAAAGATACCACATTTACAATTTAAATATTTTAAAATATAAATCAAGGATTCAAGGAGGAAAACAAAAAATTCCAATCGCTAGCTAGTTGCAAAAAATCGAAACAAAAGCAATGTGAAATGAATGTTTCTCTTTCCCCCGCTGACAAACACAGTGTATCTATCTCACAGGCTACCGTCATTAACACCGAGCGTGTGGAGGCCCACACAGATTGTACTGCGGTTCTGAACAATGTGACTGCACAAAACGCGCCTACATCAATGCCACCGTTACAGCCAATGGAAACCTCAACCACTGCGGTTTCGGGCAAGGACACGTGCATAACTGAGGCGTCTGCTAATAAGACTCCAGCTGTTGAGCGGCCGAGCGCGTCAAGCAAAAGTATTAAAACGTTTTCTAGTATCGCACAGCAGGTAGGAGAATGGAAAATGCAATCGCATGACGAAAATTGGATACAGGAAAGAAAAAGATAAAAAATAGATTTATTCTGTTCTGTTCCTGGATGGCAACCTCTGGCCCGAGGGTGTATCTACTCGTCGTTTTATTGAGTTTAAACCTAAATATACGAGTAAACAAAGAAAATTAAAATGGATACAGAGGTCAATAATTATTATAATTATCCTGACAAGTGTAAACTTGTCAGTTTTAACTGTAAATCTGTGATTCGTTCACGTGACTGCATCAAAAAGTTGTGCCAAACGGCGGATATTGTTGCGCTACAGGAGACATGGTTTTTGCCACACGACCTTTCCTTCCTTAGCGAAATTGATACTGACTTCGGTTACACAGGAGTATCGGCAATCGACAGCAGCTGGCCCTCTCAGGGGTCGCCCGCACGGTAGTGTGGCTGTGTTGTGGCGCAACAGCGCGTTTCAGTCGGTTAGGATAGTCAAATGTGATAGTGTGCGTATAACAGCTATTAAGGCTATTGTAGTGGACCGTTCTTAGATAGTGTTCACGGTATATATGCAGTGCTTTGGGAAAATCAGTGCGGTTATTGATAATGAGAATGTAGAATCGATAATATATCGATATAATATTTATTTTAGGCGATTTCATTGCACATCCAAATGAGCAATTTTGGCAAGAGTTAATTAATTTTTGTGAATATCAGGGCTGGTTGTGCGCTGACATGATTAAATTAAAAGACAAATATTCGAGCACTAACACGTTTCTGAGTGTTGCACACGGGTGCGTGAGGTGGTTAGACCACTGTGGAGTTACAGAATCCGCCTGGCCGTCAATCGCCGATATAACAGTTCGGTACGATACATATTGCTCTGACCATTTCCCACTAGAAATAACTTGTAATCTTGCAGTACTAAGGCCTAAAGTTAATTATACTGAAAAATCTGTCAATAATGTCATTTAGGGGGAAAAAGATAGTTTGCAGATAGAAAAATACTTAGTAGTATGTAATCAACAGCTAAAAAACATTGACTTTCCAGAGCAGCTCCGTACATGTTCTCATGAAATGTGTAACAATGTTGATCACAGAAATGTCATAATAGTTTGTATGACGATATAGTTAACGTATTATGTGGTGCGGCGGCAAAGTGTTCCAGGAACAAGACAGTTAGAAGACAGAAACACATTATAGGTTGGAATAAACATGTAAAGCAACTGCATGATGAGGCTCGACTTGGTTTTCAGACCTGGGTTACGTGTGGTAAACCTTCCAAAGGCCCCATTTGTGCACATGAGCATATGTGTTTAACTAGAAAAGCGTTCTGGACACGTCTTAAATGGTGCCAAAATAATCAGGAACTAATTAAAATGGATTTACTAGCTTCACACCATAACAAAAAAGACTTTAGTAGGTTCTGGAAGAAAACGAGTAAACTCACACCACGTAAAATAGCTTGATTATGGAACAGTTTAAAGTCGAACCGTTGCCTCGTCCGCTCATGGTGCGGGTGCTCAATGACTATGCCCAGCCTGGAACATTTGTGATAAATATCACAGCTAAGGATGTTGCAGCCGCCATCAAGGGTATGACCAAGGGAAAGTCCCCAGGGCATGACGGGCTGAGCATTGAGCACCTGCAGCATGCGGGGGTCCACTTACCACGTGTATTGGCGTTGTTCTATAATTTGTGTATAAGACATACTTATCTGCCTGAGAAATGCATGCATACAGTGGTTACCCATAGTCAAAAATAAAACGGGGGATTTGTCTGACAAAAACAACTACAGACCTATATCACTGGCCACTATTATAGCAAAGGTAGTGGACAGTCTAAAAACTAAAAAGTCGGTGGTGGTCGAGGGCTTTAAATTTCACTTCACGTCCCAAGTGGCGGAGGTTCGAACTCCGCGTCGGCGTGTACCAATGAGACTTTTCTTAATTTCTCAAGTACACTGAGTTATTTATTCACACCACTGGCTTTTCGGTGAAGTTAATCTTCGTGAGGCAACCTGCATACGTCAAGAACAAAAAAAGACGTATGTGAAGACCACAATCCGCACTGGGCCTGCGTGTGGATTATGGCCCAAATCACCTTCGCTTCTGAGGGTAGGCGATGTCCCAACAGTGGGGACGTATGAAGGCTGGCGAGAACTGGACAGTCTGCTTGATCGTTATTTGACTAAACACACCACCCTTAACGATGCACAGTTTGGGTTTAGACCTGGATTATCCACAGAGACCACAGCAGTGTTAAACCTCAAGCACACTGTCCAGTATTACACAGACAGGTGTACGCATGCTTTTTAGACATGTCTAGGGCCTTCGATCTGGTCTCACACGATGTACTTCAACGTAAATTGAACACTGAAACCGATCTTCCGCCGGAGCTTACTTGATTGTAGCTACATTGGTATGAGAAACAGACGAACAGTGTTAAATGAGCGGAAGCATTTTCTGAGAGTTACGGGTTGAAGTGTGGAGTGCGGCAAGTGGGTTTAACGTCACCTAAGCTCTTCAATCTATATATGAATGGGCTGATCGAGGAACTTAGTAATGCCAAGGTTGGATGCTCAATTGATGGCACGTTCATCAATAATATCAGCTATGCTGATGACATAGTATTGCTGTGTCCCTCGATCAGTGCACTCAGGAAACTGCTCACTATTTGTGAGTCCTATGCGGTGACCCATGGGCTTAGGTATAATGTCACCAAGAGTGAACTCCTTGTTTTTCGGCCGCGGGGAGAAGCCATTGGGACTGTCCCTCCGTTTTTCTCAGTGGCTGTGAAGTGAGTCGAACTACAGAATTTAAATACCTGGGTAACCGATGACCTGTCTGATACCGCAGACATAGAACGAGAGAGAAGAGCACTTTCTGTAAGGTGTAAAGGTGTGAAAGTGGTTGCTAACAGGATGGACTGTCCGTTGCAGAAGCACTGGGTGCATATGCATACGCAATGGTAACCGGTCTAACCGGAGTTAATTAGAAATGATAATAATTAAAAATATTTAAAAAAGAATGTGTATGCTACTAACCTTAGTCAATAAGTTTTTAATTGTTACTATCACCAGATGGATATTTTAGTCCGAAACAAATGTTTTGATTTGATTTAATAGATTGTAAAAATTATAATATCAAAATCAATAAAGGTAATAAAAAAATAGACAGTGATTCTATTAAGAAATAAATTAAATTGGCTCCTGTAGATATTACACAAAAAACAATAAATAAAACATGTTTTGAGATATCTCGCATGTATGCTATGGGCATTATGGAGAACAGGATAATACCTAAAAAGGAAAAAAGAAACCCTTATAAGGTATATATTCACTCTGTTGTCCGTCTGCCTGTCTGTTCATCTGTCTGACTGTCTGTCGGTGCGAGAGGCACACTTTGCCAGTTATTTGCATTCTAGGAAACATAACGCCATCTGTTATTACTTTTAAAAACTACGTGAAACATTGTTAACATGCGTATCTATACATGTATATCTTTTATATCTATACATAGTATAAAACAAAGTCGCTTACCGCCGTCTGTACTGATGTACGCTTAGATCTTTTAAACTACGCAACGGATTTTAATGCGGTTTTTATCAAGACATGGAGTGATTGAAGTGGAAGTTTGGTATTGTTTTGTGTTAATTTGTTGAAAAATTATCGGGAAAATCATGCCGACTGAGGCGTGCGTGGCTTAGAGTTCCATAAATTTTAACTGTTGGCGGTGTAAGCTAGTTTATCTAATACACATGTCTGGACATAGAAATCCGCGCGGGTGTAGCTGTGGGTAAAAGTTTTTTTTTTTTTTTTTTCACTAAGGTGGCAAACTAGCCTACGGTTCGCCTGATGGTAAGCGGTCACCGTAGCCTATAGACGCTTGCAACACCAGGGGCATCACTCGCGCGTTGCCGACCCTTCAGAAATCTAATAACTTCTTTTTTGACGAACCCCATACTGTAGGCCTTAGAGAAAACCTTGGCAGGGAGCTCATTCCACAACCCAAGCGTTCGCGGAAGGAAGTTTCTCTGAAACCGCACTGTACGCGTCCATTTCGGTTCCAAAGTGTGAGAATGAATTCCCTGTCGATGGCGAGCGGTGTGATGGTAGAAAGTAGCCGTGGGCATCATTTCGAACAATTCCTCAGAACACAATCCATTGTACAAGCGGTAGAACACACACAGGGAGGCAAAGTCTCTCCTCAGACTTAAGGGCTCGATACCGCAAGTGAGTTTGGGATCGTCGACAATTCTCACAGCCCGTCGTTGAACCGAGTCAAAAGTGCCAAGCTGGTATCCGGGTGCACCCGCCCAGAGATGGCAGCAGTACTCCATATGGGGCCGGACTTGCGACTTGTAAAGTAACAACCTTTGCCCCGACTTGAAGTACTGCTTCGCTCTGTTGAGTACACCAAGTTTTTTGGACGCCAGCTTCACCTTGTCTAGCAAATGATCTCGGAACTGAACATCGCTGGAGATGTCAACGCCAAGGATCCCAATGCTCTTGGAGATGGAGAGGGGAGTGTTCTGAAATTGTGGGACTACAGTGAATGGGGTTTTCTTAGCGGTGAACGCGCAGACTTGTGTCTTTGAAGGGTTGAATCGGACCAAGTTTTCCTGCCCCCAGTCAGAGACCTTGGACAGACCGATCTCGTTTTGAGACACAAGTTCTTCACGCTTTTCCTCCACAACGGAACGTGGGATGCTTGGACGGCCCCTGTAATAAGCGTCTCCAGTAGTGTCATCTGCATAGCAATGTATGTTGTTGATGTCCAACATATCATTGATGTGCAGTAGAAACAGCGTAGGAGACAGCACAGAGCCTTGCGGGACACCAGCATTAATATCCATGCTATTAGAGCAACTACCGTCAACTACGGCTCGTATGCGTCTGCCGGACAAAAAGCTAGCCACCAATTTGCACAAACCCTCGGGCACTCCGTAAGATGGCAACTTCGATAGGTGTGTGAGATACCCGAGAAGGTCACCAGTTGAGCGACCGTGGCGAAAGCCATATTGACGGTCACTGATCAGGTCGTGTTTTTCTAGGTATCTCAAAAGCTGTGTGTTGATCACACGCTCCATCACCTTGGAGAGGAGAGAGGTTATAGCGATAGGCCTGTAATTCGATGGATCTGATCTATCGCCCTTTTTGGGCACTGGGTGCACATTTGCAGTCTTCCATGAAGACGGAAATTGCCTAGTGTGGTAGGAAAGCGTGGAAAGGCGCGTGAGTACAGGACATAACTCAGGAGCACACTGCTTAAGCACCACTGCTGGTATGCCGTTTGGCCCACTCGACTTATGAACGTCTAGGGAAAGCAACGCCCGCTGGACCTCGCGCTGTGTTATAGAGATTTCCGGCATCGTCTTACCGCACCACGGTAAAGTAGGTGGTACATCGGCTTTCTCTTTTGCACTGTGGGCCAAGTCACCATCGGTCTTTCGCAGTGGTGGTAACGACGACTGGCAGAAGTTCCCCTCGGCAGCTTTAGCAAGCGACCAGAAAGCACGACTCCCAGAAGGATAGCTCGCAAGTCGCCCACCTATTTTGCAGATGAATTGGAATTTTGCTCTGGCAGTTGCTTTCTTACTGAACCTCGAGGCAGCATTTAATTTGCGTTTTATCTCAGAAATATTCGGATCCTTATTATTAAGAGCCGTGGTCCAAGCCTCATACGCAGTTTGCTTAAGAATTTTAGCTTCTCTGCAAGACCTATTAAACCATGGTTGTTTTTGACGCCGGCAGCTACACGCAGGTTAGGAATAAAACATTCCATACCAGCGAGGATTGTCTCAGTGACTGCGGCTGCGCAGACGTCAGGATCTTCTGAGCTATAGCAGATCTGCCTCCACGGGTACGATGCATAAAATTCTCGCAATCCATCCCAGTCTGCCGACTTATAATGCCATACACGACGCCAATTAGTTGGCACAGAAGGATCAGGTTGTGTGCATGAAATTTGAGTTCGGACGAGACAGTGGTCCGAGGAGACAAGAGGCGCATCCACTGAGACGGAGTATCCATCCGGATGTGTAGTCAGCAGCAGGTCCAGTAAGGAGCTCGTATGGTCCTCTATATCTGGTATTCTCGTTGGAGAAAGTACCAGCTGAGAGAATCCATAGGTCAGAGCAAATTCATGAGCAGATATCCCTGCATAGTTATTGGTTCGAGAACTGAGCCACTCACGATGGTGGGCGTTAAAGTCTTCCAAAATAACTAATTCTGCTGTGGGATATTGCTCTAGAACTTTGTCAGTCGTCAAACTCAGGTGCGTGAAGAGTCGAGTTACGTCCGTGTCACCGCTATGAGACCTGTATAGGCACGCATAGATACGAGTGTGGCCGCCATGATCTACGCGCACCCACAATATCGACAGGTCCCTGTCTTCAAGGCTATGAAGTCGGCGACAGCAGATATCCTCCCGGACGAACATACATACACCGGCACGACTCAAAAAATTGTGCTCGAGTTTGTAGCCGGGATAACGAAGGTATGATGTGTCGGCCGGGCAGGATATCTGCGTCTCCGTTAGAAAAAGAATGGCTGGCTTCGCAGTCTCGAGATGGTGATGGACTGCGTTAAGATTTGCGTTAATACCCCTTATGTTGCAAAAATCCACATTATAAGTGGATGGAGTAGCCGCTGTAAAAACTCTATTCTTTTTTCTGTTTCTGCCCATTTTGTATGAAGTTACTTAGACTAAGGATGAGGATTCACTGCACAGACAGCTTAGAAGACAAAAAGTTGCGGTACTAAGACTGCCGAAGCTCAACACAGATGATACGGTTGCTGGCACGGCGGGCGGAAGGGCGCCTGATCCCCCTCTGTTGTAGTAGCCGGGTCCACTCCGGTCTCCTTCTCCGGCACGACTACTACTTCAGAGACTTTACACAGGTTGGCGGATCAGCCTCCCAGGGCGGAGATTAAGTGATCCCTGGGTTCGGGAACCCGTTCAACCTGCGGGCGGCCAGCGGTCAGCCGTTTCATCAGGTCTCCCTGACCGCCGAACCAGCACGCCGCGTCTACGCCGAGCATGACCGCAACAAGCACCGTCGGTCCTCCGCTGTCCGCGCAGCGAATCCTCAAAGAGAGCTCTGGCAACCTTACTCACCGCCAGGAACACAACACTACTCAATGTTAGTGTTATTGTGGCCGCGGTTTTCTGTAAGGTGGAGGTACTTCCCCAGTTCGGGCCGCTCATTCGAGCAAGTACTCGCTGTGCCCCGCTTTATTAGTTCGGGCAGCTTATTCGAGCGGGTACTTGCAGTGCCCTACCTCTTTGTTGCAATTTTAAGGGCAGAACAACGTCTGCCGGGACAGCTAATATCTTCCATCTATATCTATATCCATACGTAGTATATAACAAAGTCGCTTCCCGCCGTCTGTAGCGATATACGCATAGATCTTTCAAACTTCTCAACGGATTTTAATGCGGTTTTCATCAATAGGTATAGTAATTCAAGAGGATGGTTCATACGTATAGTTTAACATTTTTTGTGTTAATTTGTTAAAATATGACGATAATTGTTTAAGATGTCGGAAAATCATGTCGACTGGGAGCTTTAAACGGAGTGCGCTGGTTAAACCTTAAGATATAAATTAAAATATTCTACTACAGTAATGTAGATCTTGATTAGGACTACAAAAAAGTTTGCAATGGTATATATTTATTTCCTAAGGTTTACTAACAATGACCGTTTTATCTTTTCAAAAGTGTAACAAAAAGTTTTGGTTACTTTGGAAGCTATTTTGATCATTATAGAATTCATCCTTATCTTCTTTAATATGTTAGTAACAAAATCATAAAATGTAGAATAAAATTGCACTATACTGCATATCATTCCAATGAATACTTAAGAAGATATCACAAATTTAATATAACACGCAACAAAAAAATAAATTAAGAACCGAAATGGTCGCGTATAGTGCGATTTCAGAGAAACTTCCTACCACGAACGCTTGGGTTAAAAGAAAGAAATTATTAGATAGTTGAAGGGTCAGCAACGTGCGAGTGATACAAGTGTTGCAAGCGTCCATAGGCTACGGTGACCGCTTACCATCAGGTGGATCGTAAGCGTGTTTGCCACTTTAGTGGTATTAAAAAAAATCTAAGTTATAAATAATATCATATTAAAAAAAACCGGATAAATATTATGTATAATAAATAAAATCACATTGGTCATACCTGATGACATCAAAAAGATACGTATGTCAATGGCTATGTATAAGTATGTCTATGGCTATGGGGCTTCCACTACACTAAACATGACACTGTTTTTGTTAGCAATATATAGGGCTCCATCTAACAAAAATGCAGAAAATTTGAACTTAGAAACAATTAGGTCATTTCAAAATACAGTAATAGTAGGTGAAATAAATATAAACATCATTTCTCAACCTAATGAACAAAGCTTGCCTTAATATGTTAGCAACATATAATCTACTCCCTAGCCACTTTTCACCAGCGCGAGAACAAAACTGTCTGGATCACTTTATATTAAGACTAGATAAATTAAAAACAACAGCTTGTATCTCGGTAATTAATACTACGATCACTTTATGATTCAGTTAATACTAATTAATCAGGATTCTGTTAATTCCAGATCTAATTTCCTACAATGACCCAAACATCGTCACTAATGAGCTTATAAGTAAAATAAAAGAAAACTTGCTAGATGCAACAAAAGAAAAAAATGACCCTTAAAGTAAACGCACTTTAAAGCCTTGGATCTGAAAAGATACCATAACTATTGCAACAATTTAATAAAAAAGTTGAAACGCAACTATGAAAGGGACCAACTTGCTAAATCTGCACATAGCAGCAAAAAAATCTGGAATACAGTGAAAAACATTACAAAATTTAAGTCAACAAAGATACCAAACCTAGAGTTACTAAATATCGAAAATTCTCCTAGAGATTCAATTAATCGTATTAACAATCACTTTGCTAATATTGAAAAATCACTGGCTGAAGACTTAACACTTATTCTCGTGTGTGTCGGGTCGTTACGTTCCCTAAAACATGGTTGAGCGAAGCGATGGCTGATTCATGTGTCATACTCGTGAACGGGTGCCGCCTGTGGAGGCTGGTCTACTCTTGCAAACTTCTTTGTATTTTTAGTATTTAGTCTTCCTTTTTTGTTTTGTTTATTAATACTGTAAGACATTGATTATTTCTTAGTGATGAATACATAAACTGTCTTTTGTTTTTATTAGATACTTTTTTATGTTGTGCTTGTGCTTTATATTTCATGTTTTTTTATGTTTGTAATGGAAAGTGTCCTTTTATGATAGGGAGGGCATTTTCCAATATTTGAATTGCACGCTGTAAGAGAAAGGGAGAAAAGAAATGCCCTTGCTGAGTTTCTTGCCGGTTCTTCTCAGTACAAGATCTCCCGCCCTGTAGACTTACGAACCGATGGCGTAGTAACATTCATAAGTGCTCAATTATTGTAGCCTAAACTGAATAAATTATATTGAATTTGAATTTGAATTTAAATTTGAATTACACCAGTATAGATAACCGTTATAATGTACTATCTAGTTCACAATTTGGCTTAAGAAATAATCTATCAACTGAAGACGCAGTTTCAGCTCTTACTACTTTTATTGTAAATAAAGTTGATTCTGGTAAAAAGTGCCTTTCTGTTTTTCTGGACCTCAAGAAAGCATTCGACACGGTTTCCGTTCCAATTTCAATAAAAAAAGCTCAAAAATATAGGTATAAGAGGGATTCCTCTAGTTTTACTTAAAGATTATCTTCAACAACGAGTTAAAATAGAACAATATACGAGTGAGAAATTTGAGGTTACATTTGAAGTACCCGTATGTAGTACCCGTGTGTAGTAAGTAGGCAGTATACTTGGACTTACACTGTTTTTTATCTATAAATCAACTTTGTAATCTCCAAATTATCATAGTCAAATATTTTCTTATGCTGACGACACAGCGGTTGTGTTTACTGTGAAAACGTGGGACGATGTGCATAGTAAGACCGAAACAGGATTAGCAAAGATAGCAAACTGGTTAAATTTATTAACACTCAATACTAATAAAACACAATATATTTGTTTCTCTGTCTACAATAATACACAACCTAACCTTAACTTTAAAATTAAAATTCATACTTGTAACAGACAACTGGATGATAACTGTATCTGTTCTGTAATTAACAAAGTTACAACTAATAAATACTTAGGTATTATAGTAGACCAAAGAATAACTTGGTACTTACACATTAAACTAATTATGAGCAAAACAAGAAAACTTAGTTGGATGTTCAGAACTTAAAGGCATTTTGCCACAATTTCACTTTTGAAACAAATATATCTGTCACTAGTACAATCAGTTTTAATGTATTGTCCCCTGTATGGAGGAGATGCACGTAAATTTTTTGTTTACAATATGAAAGAGCACAACGATCTCATGTAATTGTAAGCCTCATCGTTTACCTTCTACACAACTATATCAAGACTGTAATCTTCTCTCGCTAAGGAAATTATACATCAACAGACAAACAAACTATACTAAAATATCACAAATCCCTGACTTACAATTCCCGTAACAATAACAGAAGAAAGGTCATGGTAGCTCAAACACATGTTGGAAAATCAACATTTGCCAGTAGACAGTATGTCGCACAGTCAGGAAATCTTTACAATAAAATAAATAAACACACAAATATTTACCCTTTGACACGTCATAATTGTAAAAAGACTCTGACACATTTGCTACAAAATTTTAACTATGATGAAAAGGAGAATATGTGATTTATTCTACTAGTATTTTCGACTTAAATGTTTATCTATCTCATATGTATTTTATTTATGTATTTTAACTACACTTTTCCCATCAACATTTCAAATAGTTAAACAACACACCCACAAAAACGCACACACCAAAACAACTGAAAAAAAATAATTCAAACTTTATAAATGTTTATTTTGTACAATGATGACTTGTTATATTTGGGCGGGATTGCCTGATATAGGTATTGTTATACTGACTACGCATTTGACATCATCGCTCCTATAACGCTCCCTTACTTTCCTCATAATACTCGCAACAATCCTTACGTGCTCGATATAGCACTTCTAAGGAATGTAAGGCTAGGCTTTCGCTCTATAGAGGTGCTTGACGAACTTGACTCGGACCACCGCCCTGTCCTCCTCCAATTTGGTTCACCTTTGGCCACCCTTCTCGATACTAGAACCATGACGGACTGGAATAAATTCGGGTAATTGCTCGAAAACCCCAGCTCTAGATCGCGTTCCCAATATAATCTCTTCCGTGACCGACTTAAACATAGCTATCGACTCACTCACTAGCCACCTAATCGCCACCATTGGTGAGTGCTCAAGACAAGCGCCGGTTGGTGATTACCACCACCTAATCCTGCCTCAGCACATCAGGTCGCTAATGACTGAGCGCAACGCGATCGCGCTCCCACTATCGAAAACAAAGCTCGCTTCAACGACTTACACCGCCGTGTAAAAACCTCTGTAGCTGAACTCCGCGTCCAACGTTTCGGTGATCTTATGGAGAACATTTTTCCTTCTTATCAAGCTTATTGGCACTTAGCCAGGGCTTTGAAATCAGACACCGCCAACTCTCTCCCTCCGTAAACTCGTCCCAACAACGTTCCTGCGTTCGATGACGACGAAAAAGCCTTGCATCTATCCTCCAAGCCCAATGTGCCTTAAGCACAGAGCCTTTCGATCCTGATCACGTGCGTGAGGTAGACTATGAAGTGGAGCGCAGAACTTCTCTGCCCCCATAAGATCCCCTGCCCCCTGTCACTGTCGACGAAGTCAAACAGGTCATCAAAGACCTACGCCCTCGTGAAGCCCCGGCGCGGACGGTATCTCATCTATAACTGAATCCTAAAGCGCCTCACTCTTCCTCTTCTCTGCCTTCTAGTAGCGATTTTCAACGCTGCTATCGAAAATTGCACCTTTCCTTCTCAATGGAAAGATACAATTGTTTTAGGCATCCACAAGACAGGCAAAGCTCGTACCGAGTCGTCCTCTTACCGCCCCATAAGTTTACTAAAAGCCCTTGGTAAACTTTACGAACGCCTCCTCCTCGCTCGCCTTCGGAACGATATAGTCTCCAGAGGCATTTTAATAGACGAGCAGTTCGGCTTCCGCGCCAAACATTCATGCGTTCACCAAGTCCTCCGCATCACGTAATATATTCTAACTGGCTTCCAACCAGTATTAGGTAAGCCCCGCCACACGGGCGCTCTCTTCTTCGATATAGCGACGGTTTAATTTATAAACTGTACAACTTTCAGTTGCCAGACCGTCTCGTACTCATCACACTATAAAGTTGAAGGCACTGTCTCTTCCCCCCGTCCCATAGAAGAAGGAGTCCCGCAAGGATCCGTGCTCGCCCCTATCTTGTACCTTCTGTGCACAAACTATATCCCTAAAACGATAGGTTCACAGCCAGCCCTCTTCGCGGACGATACCGCTATCTATACCGCCGATAGGCAAGTGAGTCGAATCACTAAGAGACATCTATCCGCTATCACCGCCCTAGGCGAATGGTTTCGGAAATGGAGAATCTAAGTGAATCCCGACAAAAGCTCTGCCGTTCTCTTTACCGTAAGTTGCCCTCCGTGGCCATCTCCCCTTATTCCCCCTCACTCTTCGGTCGTGCCATTCCTTGGCAAAACAAAACCAAATATCTCGGTGTGACCCTGGATAGGCGTTTGAACTTCCGCGATCACACCAAAATAGTAGGGGACCGAGCTGCTTTGTCCTCGGTCGTCTGCATCCCATGATAGGCAAGTACAGTAAGATGTCGCTTAGAAATAAGCTGACTCTTTACACCACTTGCATCCGCCCCATACTAGCTTATGCTAGCGTAGTTTATGCGTTTTCTAAACGCAATCTCCACAAACTCCAAGCCCTCCAAAACCTTTCTTTCAATTCACAACGTATAATCCCCTCGATCGACGGCATGGTCATAAAACTATCGTTAGGCGACCTCGGCACGTACTAACGGCCCCAGATGACGATCTCGCTATCCCGATAGCGAGATTAGTCTCTACAAACTCCTCCAATAGGGCCCCCCTAACACTACGCCGACGTCCCCGGGTTCGTCGGCGCCCGCAAGGATACACGAGGTATCAAAGAGTGCCGGGGCGCTTCTTGCCCCCACTCAATCGCAACCACACCCGCGTAACGGGGAACTCCCCTCCTGGCGGTGACTCACAAAATAAAAACCAGTGGCACTCGGGGCCTGCCGCAATAGCTTTGCATAGCATTTTTTATCAACTTGTGCCATTATAATTATTTATTTATTTTTTATTTATGCAGTATTTTTTTTTTCTTTGATATTAATTCAAGTTTTCTTTGATATTAATTCAAGTTACACTTTTTGAGCGTGGTTATCGATAAGAAACCATTTTTTTTTCTTTTATTGAATAAATAAGAAGTTAATATCGTTTAGAATTTTGTTGGTGGCAGCGGGGTGGGAGCAACGAAGTTGCTCTTGACTAGGCGCTGCGGCCGACTGATGGAAGGTGAGAGCCGCGCAATGGCCGGCCCACGCGACGTTTTTTATGAAATGTATTTTTTGCTACAAAATAACACTCTTTCGCAATAAAATAAAACCAGAATCGTCTAAAGCATGTGCTATGGAACACGTAGACGAAATTTCCCTGAAAAAAGTTAAATAAATAACAAATAAAACTGTTTTTCCCGTAGAAGTATCTCTCTAAAAATGAAGATTTAGAGGAAACTTTGCGATTTTATTGTATCGAGTCAAGTTTATTCAATCGTGTTTCGACTCTCATAACCTACTAATAAAACTCCTAAACTAATGATTGTCATCAAAAAAATATATAAAAATCAATTTTTTTTCGCCTTAAAATTGATTTTCCACACAGTCAAAACGTGGTTACGCATACGTCTAGTCGCACGCACACAAACACCCAAACACCGTGCCGTTGTTAGGTTTTTTCGTTACGGAATTTCTTGATTCAGTTGCCGCGCTCAGAGCCCGCGATAAAAGCTATGCAATAGCTTAAAAAAATGACTAGGCAATCAAAAACTATTTTGTAAAGACTGTGGATACAAATAAACATTATTTATTTATTCCTTAGTTATTTTATTAACAAATAAAATAATATTAATAATGCTACTAATAAGTATCAACAATATCTGCATGGCCAAATCCTATTGCTACTGGACTGCCACCATTTGGACATTTGAGAAATTCACTCAGTATAGAAATGGCAATATATATAAAAATGTTTAAAACTATGTACATGTTTGTGTTGATAAAATAAGAATAATTTATAAAAATATTATAAAAAACTATAATTCGTTTCATTGCTCGTATGGGGTAGGGGTAATCTCTGCAACTACTGAACAGATTATAAAAAAAATTTTACTAATAGAAAACTACATATGGCTGAGAAGCAAAGACTGTTGTTTTGATTGAAAAAGGTTTTCGAAAACTCGCGTCGAAACAAAAAACACAATATTTATTCACGTTATAACGATGGAATGGGATGATTATTTATGGTTTATACATATAGTACTTTTATCTCGATCACATTCCCACATAAATATTATGCTATCGACGATATATTGACCATTTGTTGAACTCAATATATATTATTAAAAAAAAAACACTTAAAAGTTTTCCCCCAATTAATTCCATAGTAAAATCTTCTAAAAAGGTGAGTGGATATTCAAAAACCTCAATCATCCAACGAAACTTCTTTAATTAAGTAAAAAATCAACCATCTAAAGCAATGAAAACTTCAATTTACTTTAGAGAGCCATTTTCCAACCAAACGAGATACCGTAGCAGCTTAGAGATACTCTCGAGAGTCAATTGAGATAAATCGCCACGCTCGTGGATAGCGAAAACATTAACTCAATAAATAGCTCCCCGAGTGGAAGTTTGTTTAGGAAACATGATACATGCATGGAACTTTATACTCTCATACAAAAGAACTCAATTTAAACTTTTAAACGTACCTATACGTTCATATTTATATTAACAACATTTATTATACTAATTATATCGTAAACATGTGTGTAAATATATAATACCAACATTCATAATATGTTAAAAAATCAATCTGTTTCAATTTAAATTTAATATTAAATTATTACTAAGTATAATTTATTTTATTCGGTAAAGTTCAAAATATATCAAAACTAGATTTTGCCAGCGTTCCACTCGCCCTAAGTTCGATTATTGGACTGGAATGTCTACGTCAATTTCCTAATTATACTAGCGAAGTTGCTGCAGCAAGCTATAGCTGTAGCTATAGTTCGTTTAGGCTCTTTTATAGTTATTTCTGCGGAAATTTTTCGAGATAAAAGTAGCTAATGTCTTATTTTAGGACCTAACCTATATATGTACCAAGTTTCATCTCAATCCGTCCAGTGGTTGAAACGTGATTGAGTAACAAATATTCGAAGATCCAAACTTTAACATTTATAACATTGGTAGGATAAGCCAGATCTGATTTTCTTTTTTATGATGTTTCCTCTACTAAGGAAGTATCATACACCATAATTGTGGGCAGCATCTATTTTTGGTCGGCATTGTGCATTTGTGTGCAAATTGCGCCAGCTGGATGTCCTTTGGCACCGATCGGTGTATCGGGGGAGCAGGGGAGAAGTAGCTTCCTTGGGTAACGCCAGCTTCCACGCAACATTCTCTGGATTCTGAATCCTCAACTATCTCTTGGATGGTATGCAAATTTAAGGCCACTACTCCAATGACACTAGGCGGAGTAGTAGATGATCTGTATTCTCCATTTGACAGACAGAAAAGTGACAGAAATGTCTACGTTTTGACCAGTGGGTAGGGAACTAAAAAATAAATAAAAATATCGTGTTTTAATCATTTGTTCGTTCGCCATCAGCAGGGAACTCATCCTCACATCCTAAAACTTAAATAGTATCGTACTGTGTCGTTTTAGAGGTACTTTCTTCCGTCTATGCTTAGGTTATGGAATGAGCATCCTGCAGAGATATTTTTTAAAGAGTACATTGTGGGGTTCTTGAAGAGCCAGTCCGTTAGCTAGTTTGCAATCTTGTATAAAAACAAGTTTCTAAGATGTTGACAATGATACTACACTGACAAGCAAAAATAATTAGTAACTTACATAAAAGACAATATTTTCCAAACAACACATGATAGCTTTTTCAATTTTATGCGACTGACTAATTATTTTTGCTCGCCAGTGTAATATTTTCATCGTTATTGTAAAAATATGTTTTTAACACTCTTCGTTATTGTTAGACTTGTATCTGAAGTGAACATAAAAGCTTCTTGGTTGATGTCGCAAGCTCAGCTCATTAGCAGAACGTAACGACCTGTAAGCTTTAGTGCGTGGGTGGAAAGCTATTATTGATAACAGCTTTACTGATCGTCTTCAGCTATTTATTATATGAACCTATACTATGTTGAAAAAATAACATTATATCTCTCAATTCACTAAAATTTTATAACAAAACAAACCAAAATATGAAACCAAACCAAAAAATCGAAAAAGACTTTTTCAATGTTCAGTATTCGCACCATGCTAATTTATAATTCAAAGAGTATGGGCAAAACCTGGTCTAAGAATTTGAAGTCTGCCGCAGAGTTGACACGTAGTGTGTTTAAAAGAGTAGTGTCTTTATAGGACTGTATAAATCTATCCTGTAGAAATTGACATATATTGTTCTGTACTGTATTCACTAAAAAATATATTTTATAATGTAACTTTTTTTCAATATGTACAGCGGTAGTAATTTTTAATTTCTTTAGGATAGATTTTTACGATCAGATATCAAAAACTGGTGTAATTTAACTATTCTTTTAAATGCTGCCCATCTGTTTGTTTTGATCAATTCACCCATGGTTCTTTATTTATTCTTGTTGTATTTTTAAAATTTTACGAACTTCATATACATATTTATATGTATATATCTGTATAATAAAACTAAAATGGTATATTATTTCAATGCACTGGTATCAACATTTAAAATAAAGTGTAACAACAGAGCACTTATGTATTAGGTTGTAAAGACAAACTGCGTTTGAGCGTTTCAATATATATCGTTTTTTTTTGTAAAATTAAAAAATTACCTTTTACGCACTTAAAGTGGTTTAAAACATAAAGGTAGCTTTTAAATTTTGAACGATTAAGAAAGCCTAAATAGTTTTTTTCATTTCACTCACTCGGACAGGTTCTCTATGCCTGCGTCAAAAAGTTATTCACGTATTTATATATAGGTAATCCGTTGGTACACTTTGTTTTTAGTTTTAATATCACTTCATAAAAAGACAAACCATTTTAGTTTATTCAACAAAACTTATATTTTAAATATTACCAACAGCAGTAATTGACGTAAGTTTTAGTTTACTTAATGTTTAACTATGTACATAATGCTATGTATAAATTGAGTAAAATCAAAACTAAATTTTTAATTTTTTTAGTGTAGTGGGATGAAAATGTTTTAGTTTTCTTTTTGCGTTTTATATGAAATCTAAAATATTTAAGATCATAAACTGAGCCGCCTAGAATTTGCCTGTCACTCATATTGAAAATTATTAAGCAATTACAATTTATTTTAACAAGGGTCAGCATATTTTTTGTGATACATTAATGACCTTAAAAAACCCTATTGTTTTTCATTACATTTGAAACATACTATTATTTATATTATAACTAGGATTAACATCAAAAACAGAAAAATATAGAAGTGATAATTCTTTAATTTTCGGTCGACTACGAAACCACAGTATGGATTTATTTCTTTTTTTTAACTTTTGATTCTATTGGGAGTTTCTAGGTTTGACCGGCTAGAAATACAAGAAACGAACCGGAAAAGTATGATATCTAACGATATGGGATGCAGTCTGTTCTTCTTCTGGCAATAAAAAAATAATTTCTTATTTACATTTACAATTTAACGAGTACTGATACTTGTAAAATTGAAAATTCTTGATTTTTTAGCACCTCAAAATTTAAATCTTCACCCAAAATATGTTAACACAGAAAAGAAGTTATGGAGTTAGTCAACTGAGACTCTAGAACGGACTGATCGATCATAGAATGCGTTCTTGTTGGGCTAGCGAACAATCAAGCCGACGAAGTGATAAATTGAAATACATGGATTTTAAATTTCAAAAAAACTCAAAAAAGGATGACCTTGCGAATTGTCAAATATCAAATACTCAAGTTTAAATAGAAAATAAATATACATATCATATTTTCATCGTTACGTCTAAGCAAGTTTGTGTACCGGAAATTTTGTTCGATTACGATTTATGAAAAGCCATTTTGTCCATCCCAGCTATTTTGAAGAGGAAAATGCCTTCAAGGTACAGAGGCCCAAATGTGTCGTTTAAGGCTTTAGGAAATGGCTCAAAGCTTTTATTACAAGTTTTACTGCTTTACAAAAAGCTTTTCGATAAAGAAGACTATTGATATTTTCTGCCGGAATTTTGTAGTAAATCTTTTGGACTAGTAATCTCAAGATAACAAATTGTAAAAAAAAATAAGTATTTTCATTTAGATACTTAGGTAAGTAATATACGATGGATTATTCCTTGAGTATTTCTAGTACCATTTAAAGATAATTATACGAAAGTAAATAATATTATATTTCTAGTAATATTTAGGTGGGTAAGAAAATTTTTACTTATAGTAGGTAATAAAAATGGATATTTTATAGACTACTTAAGAGGTAGTAGAGACGTAGAAGACTATAGAACAAGAGTATATCAAGTATAATTTCTGTCGAACATCACGTCCGGTCAAAGGCTTAAAGAGTGAGATAGAGCTAGATCTTTCTATCATCAAAGCATTCGACCAGAAACAAGGTTTCTGACCTGGTGGTAAAAAATAAAAACTATATACGCCATAAGTATTGGATTGGTGTGAATTTATAAAGACACTAGCGATCAAACAACCAAGGTCAAAAGGTCAGAAAGGTTTGTTGCACTGAATCTAGCTATATATCGCTATATCAGACTTGACCAGACATGATGTTCGAAAGAGAACTTACATTGATACAACAAAAAAAACGGATTTTTGCGATTTCATAGAACCCCTTGCAGCCTTGTTGCTGGTGTGGCCGGCTGCTGTGCAAAAAGTGTGGGTTCGATTACCGCACTGGAAAAACGTTTATTTGATAAAAAAATGTGTTTTTCTTGAGTCTGGGTGTATTTATGAATAAAAAAATGTACTTATATCCGTTGTCTGGTATCCATAACACAAGATTTGCTTACTTTGAGGCCAGACGGCGCTGTATGTAACATCTAATAATGATGATATTTACATTTATTTTCAGAAAGGAAAATTGCTAATAAAAAATGTTTCTTGTAAAACATAACAAAAGGTTTATTAACCCTTTACTTTTCTAATATCAGTAGGAAACTAATCTAGACTGTTTCGGAGTGCTCCGTGAAGACGTCCCTACAAGGTTAATTCAGGAAATACGCAGAATGAATACAAAATATAGCCTTATCTAGAAAAATATTCTATATGCATATTCATTGCTATTACAAATAACAATTCAAAGGGTTCAGAGCCATAACCCAGCCTAACTGATGACCTCAGGCCTTCGTGTCATAAAACCAATCTTTCCGCAGATAATAACACTTCTACGGACATAAAGGCGTCCCCTGCATTGTGCGGTAGCAAATTCATTTATCTGTAAAGGGATATTTAGAGAAAATGAGAAAAACATAACATGAACGTAGATAAAAACTAAAAAGAAAAAGAAAATAGTTAAGTCGCAATACAAACAATATATTTTAAACATTTTCAGCTCATAGGATTTCAGTCTCTCCATCCGATTTGTATGATTTTTACGTGAATTTGTTAAAATGTCTTTCACCTCAGACGGGGAGTCCTCGGAGACGGAGGATATAAAAAATAAAAGCCATGTCTGAGCAATTCACACAGATCATTTGCAACTGAACACCTGCCTGTGCTCACACAATTCTGCAGAAACAAGTCACCGCTGTGAGTTGACGAAGAAAATTCTAAAATCGACTAAGAAAATATAAAACATAGTTTTTATAGGCAAGGGATAGAAGGCATGACAATGACGTATTTCCAAAGTGAAGTTAAGCGGCTGTAGGACCCACCCAACTCACAGCCCATTTCCCATTTTTTTCCAATCAAGGTTCAGGATAACTTTGGTTAGGAGCGGAGCTAACCTAACGCAAGTGAAACCTTTAGTAATAGCTACCTGTTATTACGAGTAAGCATATAATTTCCTTAATAAACGAGCTATCTAACAAAAAAGAATTTCGGACTGATCCCAAGATTAGCACGTCAAACGTACAAACTGTGTTTATAATATATTATCAACAACTTAATTTCATTATAGCATCCAATTTGAAATATGTTTATAATAATATAATTTATATAAGGATAAATCAAAATTTAATTTATTAATTTTAATTTTAGTATAGATTAGGATTAAAAGGATGTGTAAATTTTTGATACAGTTTAAACCACACTAGACGATTTTTTGTGGATGTAGTACGTATTCGTACTCTAAATGCATTACGCTTTATTGTGAATACGTTTCGGCCATACTGCTTTATTCTAAACAATTCAACTGTTACTCTGACTAATTTAACTATATCACTGGCTATTTCAAGCTGTTTCATTGAAACTTTCCACATGAATGTTCCCTTTTAGACACACGAGAGTGGCAGAGCACCGATTTCAAAACAATAACGAACTATTTTATAACTGTACAGAAAACTGTTTTTATCAAAGCTTTAAAAATAAAACTAACTCTGTTACGAACAGTTCGGTCTAAAAATGTCTAAAACTAGTATGAAATGCATCGTACATTGCAAAATTGTTTGAAGTTAAAAATTGTTTTGAAAATTTTTAAAAAAAAAAAGATTAATCGCACATTGTGTATTAAGAGTGATAAGGAGAGAATTACTAAGGCTATTTAGAAGCCTAAGGCCGGGGACTTTGATAATTCGACTTTGTAATTTCTGTGCCACCCGTATTACATATAGTGTTTTCAACACAATTGCCAGTAAATAAATAAAAATATAAGGTGAAACAATAAATTAACTTACCATAAAAATTTAAATGGCGGGAATAGAAGTATAGAAAACAACGCCATCTAGTGGTATCGAGCGAAATTAGGAATTAAAAAGTAAAGGCGTAGTTCATATCTTGAACCACAGATGGCGCTTTTATACATATCTGATAGAATAGACAAAGTACGTAGAGCAAGCGCGGTGCGCACAGGACAGATTTCATATGTCATTATCGCCCGTGGGTACTTGCATCGGCTTTGGCTTGAGGAATGTAAGTCGTTCAAAAGTAATTCGCATTGAGTCAGGGCGGAAGACTAGATCTCCTTTTTCTTAAAAGAGACCAGTGTCCCTGTAGTAGGGACAGCAACAGCTGAGGCAAACCCAATTTTACGTAGACATGCAGGAGTAAAGAAAACACTGTCATAACTTAAAACGCTTCGTTACTTTTATGTTCACTCACGATGAATGTGAACATAAAAGCTTTTAAACGCGTTGATATCGCAAGCTCAGCTCATTAACGAAAGCTCAACGACCTATAAGCTACGACATAGGGGAGCTTGTCATTGATAAAAATTTAATGACAACGTAAAGTTCGAATTTCAACCTTTTGCGTCATAGTATCTTTAATGTACAGTTAGCTTGATTTTTATTGATTATACTAATAAATGCCTTCTAATAAAAACATGATATGTGCTATTTTATCTTATCAGCTAACAGTCGTCCACTGCTGGACACGGGCCTCACATAACTTTCTCTTCTCCACAGCATGCGGCTATGTAACGCCTGTAAACAAAGGCTCCCCGAAACATTCATAAGGTCATCCGTCTGTTTGACAAGGAACCGTAAGGCCGTGTCCCAGTACGTGGTCGTCACTAGAGAATCTTAGGCTATCGGTTCATGGCAACTTTTGTTTTATTGCTCTAAAGTGGCATAATAGCTTTCGGTCCGCCTGATGGACAGCGGTCACCGTAGCCTATGGACGCTTGTATCATCAGGGGATCACTCACGCGTTGCCGACCTTTCAGAAATCTAATAACTTATGTCGGCGACTTTAATTTTTCTACAGATGTCCTAATTTCTGATTCGATCACGTAGGGAAATGCCTAGCATAGCTTTCTCCAACGCACGCTGAGCGACCTTGAGCTTTCTAATGAGGCCATAAGTAAGCAGCCACGTTTCAGTGCCGTAGGTCATCACTGGTAACTTCCTTATTCAAGCACTGAGAGAATTTAGAACAAGAACGTTTGTCCCGTATGTACGTCATCATTAAACAGTTATTTCAGGTGTTTTTAATTTTTAAGCTATTGTTATTAAAACCTAAATTATAATGTTGATATTGGCTCAAGTATTATACGAAACTTTCGGATTATTAAAGAGCAAATAATCTGTATATATAAAAGGCAAACGTTACTGAATGACTGACTGACTAATCTATCAACGCACAGCTCCAACCACTGGACGGATCGATCGAAATTTGGCACACATATAGCTATTATGATTTAGACGTGCATCAAGAAGGATTTTCCAAAACTCAAACCCTAAAGGGGTGAAACGGGGGTTCAAAGTTTGTATGGAGCACCAAGATCGTGAGGTTAACCCATTCCTTAATCCATTAGTTTAAATAGTCAATTAGTTAATCATTTATTATTTTTGAGAGAGAGACAGAGCGATAGAGATAGTCAGGAAGGGAGAGATAGAGAGAAAATATGAATTTGAGTGTAAGTGGTTTTTTTCTATAATTGAGGAGTTGCCGTAAGAATCCTACGCCTATAAACAAATTTAGGGCGGGCGAAGCCGCTGGCAGAAGCTAGTTTAGATATATGTTTTCTCGTGTATGACTAACAAAATATAGCTGCATAAAAAAAGAGAATTTAATTAAATTGTCCTAGTTCAAATAAAACTATTGAAACTAGGTTATATTTTTGAATTGCTGCAGAGACGGGTTCAAATTGAAGCGTTAAATGAATAGCATTTTGCGAAAAACTTTTTTTTAATTGAATGACTACAAATGTATTGAATATTGTAAAGACAATTTGTTGAATGTTTTTTTGTGCTTTATTTTGATCCTCTGTTCAGCAGTAAATATATTTATCTTATCCTAAAAAAAACAAGTCACTTTATAAAATGAGAACTCTGAATAAATTACTTTTTATTTAGTATTTTGAAATATCTTAAGTTCTCAGTTCCAAGCAAAAAAACTTTATAGAATCTTAATATCTCGAAAACAAAACTAAAAATAAAATAAATCTTAAAATCATTTGAAAACAATAGGCTTTCATTGGAGAGGTTTCAATGATGTGATATAAAAAAATGGTTTTTTTTACAACCTTCAATAAAAATTTTGTTTCATAGATATTCGAAATTAGTTTTGAAAATCTAACTTTATGGTACCCCCCGTAAGGTAAAGAGTTACGCCTCCGCGGATTCGTTATCTGTCAAACAATCGGAATAAAAGTTTTATGAAGTAGCAGTTTATCAACAAATTAGCTATGACATTTTCAACCGAAATAGAGTAAAAATATTTTAATATAAAAAGAAGTAAAAACATTTGCTTGGCTCTCGAATTCCAAACCAAAAACAAACAAAACAAAACCAAACTCGATTTATATCTATATCGATAATTAGCCTTAATGAATTCTTAAATATGGTAATAATAATTATATTTATTAAAAATAATGAATATAAAATTTATTAAAATTAATAGAATAGAAAATAAAAATAATCATTTTTTATTCAAAATTTAATTTAGATTATAATTAGACTGCTTTAGTATAGCTGTTTATTTATAACAAAACATTTTTACGTAAAACATTTATGTTCAAGTTTTACACACACTTTTAAATTACAAAACTTTTAAACAGTAAACAGTAAATAAGTATTCCAAATCACCATTGCGAACAACAGAAATAACCGAAATAATGAGTTTAAATAGTCACCGGTTAGATATTTTTTTTAAGCTCTGTAGTGTCTTCTACGCTGTTCCTTCTGCATATCAATGACATGGGCAGTCATGAGGGGGAAGGGCGGTACCTTTTATTTAAAATCATTTTCACCTTCTAAATTTTTTTTCTATAATTGAGGAGTAGCCGTAAGAATCCTAAGCCGATAACCAAAATTGGGGCGGGCAAAGCCGCTGGCAAAAGCTAGTCTTTATTAATATATATTGCATGTATCTGACAATACACTGATGATGTAGCCAGATATATGGCATTTATGATATATTGTCTTCGAGTCTAAAGCGAAGAAAGTTAATTTCTATGTTTGTATATTTATTTATAATGAATTCCTTTTTCTATGAAAATTGGTGTATTTGTAAGATTGATGTACTAGGACTTTATAAGTCACTAGTAATTATCTGATGGCATACCTCCCTTTGTTTTGAAAGACTGTATTTCCGTATTTGAGAAACCTCTTCTTCAGGTATTTAATCTCTCTTTAAAACACTCATTGTATCCTGCGGCTTGGAAAACGTCTAGAGTGATTCCTATACCGAAAAAAAGTGCCAGATCTAGGGTTGAAGATTAAAGGCCAATCGCTGTACCATCAGTCCCTGGAAAGGTATTTGAGTCTATCCTGAACAATTACATAGTACGGCAAGTTAAAAAAAAATCTAAGCGACTGTCAACATGGTTTTCGAAGCGGCAGGTCAACAGCAACAAACCTTATCCATTTTGTCGACTACGTCTAAGCAGCAATGGATCAAAATATGCAAGTTGACGTAGCCTATTATGCATTTCAGAAAGCATTCGACCGGGTAGATGATGACATACTACTCCAAAAGCTTTTAGCAATAGGGTTTACCCCGAAATTGTTGAAACTATTTGCAGACTACTTTCGCAATAGAGTACAATATGTTCAGCTTCCAGGTGTAATTTCTGACCCGTATATCACTCACTCAGGAGTAACCCAAGGCAGTATCCGAAGGTCCGACTTAATTTTTAATAATGATGAATGACCTCCCCAAAGTTGTCAAATCTGCTGAGTGCCTTATGTTTGCTGACGACCTAAAAATTGTCTTCAGAATAAAAAAACCCGTCTGACTGGCGAATCTCTCCAGCGTGATATTGATGCTGTAGCTCAATGGTGTGAATCAAATCACTTAGAATTTAACTTCTCTAAATGTAAGGTTTCACCTTACCGCCACCTCAACTCAATCGGTGACGAAACTCTCACTAGAGTTTCGCAGATCCAGGACCTTGGATTATTAGTGGATGCATAGTATAAGAAGCACACGCACATCACTAAACTGAGTACTTTGCCTCAAAACAAATCCCAGTGATTTCGATGCTCGGGGGCAAATATCTAAAATGTGGTCATTAAATCTGAGCTACGCGTAGCTCAGATTTAATGACCACATTTTAGATATTTGCCCCCGAGCATCGAAATCACTGGGATTTGTTTTGAGGCAAAGTACTCAGTTTAGTGATGTGCGTGTGCTTCTTATACTATGCATATGTAAGAAGCATACTCGAATATAACTCTATGGTTTGGGACCCTCACGAGGTGACGTATAGCATTACGATAGAGCGCGTCCAAAGAAAATTGGTGCGCTTTTTATATAAAAAAATATATGGGTACTATCCTTATTTGTATCCACGGGTATGGTGGGCCTGAACACTCTAGAGCTCAGAAGGAAAATAAATTTGCTGGTGCACTATAACCGGCTACTTAACGGCGAGGTACACTGTCCCGAGACTCTGGCACTATGCTCGTTGGCGACGCCCGATCGCCGCGCCGTACTGCGCTCCCGACGTTTGTTCGTACTCACAGTGCGGCTCACGCACCTACCTACAGAGCTCTTACCTTGATCAATGCCTTGATTTCTCAAAGACCAAATATCGATATATTTAATAGTAGGTTTAATGAACTAATTCGATGTATTGTGGAATGCTACGCGACATTTAAGTAATTTAATAAATGTATTTAATCTAATAGATGACATACCCAAAAGTTTACTATCCATTTTTCTTAACTATCATGATATTACAATGATTTGAATTTAATGTACCTATTGACATGCCTATTAATTATTATTTTTTATTTTTTTTCTCTTCTTATAATTTAATTTTAATTGTAACTGTATTATTATTGTATTTAATAATTCTAACTCATAGTGCGTTTTGGTTCACGCTGTAAGCACTTTTAGTAATAAAAGTAAAAATAAATAAATAAATAAAATAAAAAAAAAACGAGTTGCACTCCGGGAGTACCGGCAGAAGTGAAAACCTTTACACACGATTCGCGCTTAACACTCAAATATGTCACAAGACATGTCTTTGACATTGTCAAGAAATAATAATGTTTGTTTATTTACTTTTTTGACGTAGTATATTTGACATCGCAATCTGTAATAGAATTAAAATTCCATATCCAACCTCCCTGTACTACTCATTATCGCGAATACTAAAAATAAAAATTATAATAGGCTTGGCATTACGGTTTCCGTCTTACGAATTTCCACGATTAGGAAACGTGACCTGACGCGAGTTTATCATTTTTTACCCATACCAAAAAAAGTGCACAACGCCGCTAAGTTTTCACTTCAATAATTCCATTTTTCATATGAAGTTGCTAAATATGCCAAGAAAAACTGTTTATGCCCGTTAAGCCATTTCTAGGCCATAAAGCTGGTAATGAGGGATCCTAAGCCATAACCAACTGTCCGCTGCTACAGAATTGACGTCATAAAAGCAGTTTCCTTCGCATTATACTACCACATAGAATATAATGACACCCTAACATAAAAGGTACACCTATTGTATGCGGATTTCGATGGAGTAAAAATAATATAAAAACGGGCCAGAACAAGATATATAGTAAATTAGTGTTTACTCTCGCTTATACTAGCTATGCTCTTATTTAAATCCCTATTTACACTGATCAAGTATTTAGTAAATTTGCGAGTAGAAATACAGTGGCAGATGGTGACTTTTTACACTACAGTCAGCTAAGTGTCTACGCAAGATGAGGGAGCAACTTTGCCAAATACGTGCAATTCTTCGCAGAATACTTGCAATCATTGTAGAACAAATAGTAGAAGAATTTTTATATCCATTAATTTAACCCAAGCCAATTTTTACAAGATAAAATGTTATTGATCTAAGATATTCCTGAGTAAGTTACTCGGATATATACGTTCTCAAACTGCACCATTATTTATGTCTGAATAAAACAAGTTTTTATGGACAAGTATTGCACTTCCGTCCTTCGTGAATAACAACTTAGTTCGTCGTTTGACGATTCAGGGTGGCGCAGGTGGTGTCAAGTGAGGTGGAAGCGCGGGAGGCTTCAATTGCTGAAAAAATAGAAAACGATTCTATTCGGATCCACTGGAAAGGTAGCTTTTTTACCGGTAGCTTGATTCAGAGAATTCCCTTGTTGGCCGTCCTGGTTTGTTTGCCACCCAATTGGTAAACTTAATAGAAGTTTGAAGCCTATGTCCATTTTTGTTAATTAACCTAAGTCTATGCTATTTCGAAGTTAGAATTATAATGTCGAAGACAAGGCATTGGCGATGGTCTGGTAACCGCTGTGTCACGTTGGCTACGTCAGCACCTCGTGCTAGCTGTCGATGTCGCAACGCCCCGGTCGAGCAGGCGACCTGGTTGCAGTGGCTGCGTCAGCTCCTCGTGTTGGCTGCCGGTGTCGCAATGATTCATGGTCGATCCAAGTGAATGAGGTCGTAGCGTGTCAGCAGCCCTCTCAAGGTACCATGGTATAATTCGCGTGGTAGGTACGGAACCCACGGTGCGCGAGTCTAACTCGCACTTGGCCGGTTTTTTGTACTACCGGCCAGGACTTTATCGAAGCGAATTGCTTTCAAACTTTTTAATTAAATAAGGTTTAAATTTAAAAGTAATTTCTTCACTGTAATTAAGTGCGCTAGAATGAGCCATTGAGCAACCCTTCGTCTCTTCCAGAATAGATGGACACAAAAGTAATATATAACTTAGAAGTGATATTTGACACCTATAATTCTGTTTCTTGAACGTCCAGCTCAATTTTTGTACCATAAAATAATGCAGGAAGGGATGTTGCTATTACAAACTTGAGAACATTCTTGGCCGAACGCACAATGTGAAATGACGCATCATCGAATTGCCGGATCGGCTTGCATCCGGCGAGGCTGCCGATACGCGGCGATTGGGAACCTCACATTTTCGCCTACTTTAGCCGTCTATGCTACTGTGATGTCTTTAGAAACAGGTACAAAACATATACTTAAAATAATATCGTTAATATAAAATCTAAATGCAGATATTTATCTGCCTATCAAAAGTCAACAAGGCTACTGACATTTCAGGTTGGCCTCGTCTGGGTAGTTTTGATATCTTTTGTAAATTATTTTTAGTTGAAAGGAAAAATACAGATCAGATTAAACTCGTTTACAATGTAATTTATTATTCATTTATCCATACTAATATTGCAGCTTAAATAGTCGTTGTCTACTTACAGTCGCTATCGGAGGCGTCTAGACAGAGTTATCATGAGGTAATACGTGTGGCGATACGGAGGGTGGGCGCACCCTACTACCCAATAACGTCACATATAGCTAATCGGGTGCTGTGTAGCCAGTCATACATTTTATCGTGGCGTCACGTTGATGGAATTGCGTTAAAGGCGGTGTATGTATATTGTATGAATGAATGTTTTGGTTGTGTTTATGTAATAGGCGCGTTCCTTCTGTGCTGCGTTGCAATTTTATAGTAAAACCTCTAACCGCTAACAATTCTGCTACGAAATAGTTAGATGGAACGCCCTAAATAAATGTAAAAATTAGATTGTTGGTTCGTTTGTTTGTTTATTAACGGAAAATGCAATCGAGCTAAAATTTGGCACAGAGGCAGTTGAAGATTGAAAATAAAAAACTTCCGATAGAATAAATATTACCGAATTCCACGTAAGCGAACAATAGCTACAGCTTCGTTGCTTAGCAAACTTTTTACTCATATAGGTGTATTACATGTAATTACATAGAAAACATCTATTCTAAATTTTGGTAAGTGGTTTTTATGGATTAGTACAACCCTTTAACAATAGGTAGACCCTATAGGCGGCTCTGTGGTCGATATAAATCTATTTGAATTTTTTTTTTTAATATGAATTATAGTTTTTTTTAATTATATAAGGATATTTATTACATATATACTATAACAATTAAAATAAATAAATAACTAAACTATAAACAAAAGCCCTGGATGTTGCTGCCAGGTGATAAAGTGGCCAGAAGACTGGCAACGTTGCCACGTTGTGTGGCAACGCTTATTTGTTTTCCAAAATATAAACCAGATTTCTGATTTTTTGAAGTGGATATCAATCGCTTGGTTATTTCCTTATAAAAACGATGGGCGCTCGGTCCGGTAAAGGGGAGAGGGGTAACAGGGAGAAGGTGCTATAGTGGAACAACGTTCGCGGGTTCAGCTATAGTCTTTAATAAAAATATCAGAACATTTCACACATATAGCCAGATATTTTTCAAATACTCAAACATTCAGATATCTTTCAAATAATCAAAACATACACATATCTTGCCTATCTTTGTGGAGAAGCTATGCAAGTTTGTATTATTTGCCGATGACACTTCTCTTTTATTTAAAGTTGACAGGAATAAAACTAATTTTGACGTAAGTAGTGTGCTTTCTCAGGTTCTTCAGTGGTCTAAGTGTTTAAAATTTATGATGCCAAATGTCAGAAACATAAGTACAAATTTATCCCTAAACGGAGAAGAAATAGAACTATTAGACTCAACAGTGTTTCTAGGTATTACATTAGACAATAGGCTGCAGTGGAATCCTCACATTTTAGTTCTTGCAGGGAAACTTAGTTCAGCTGCCTATGCAGTTAGGAGAGTAAGCCAGATTACAGATGTTGACACTGCTCGCTTGGTCTACTTTAGCTATTCCCATTCCGTCATGTCTTATGGCATTTTGCTTTGGGGTAAGGCAGCTGATATTGATACAGTCTTTATTTTGCAAAAGGGAGCAGTACGGTCAATCTATAAATTAGGACCTCGAATTTCTTATAGGAAACTATTTAGGTAAATTGATATTTTAACTTTTCCTTGCAAATATATCTTCGCTTGTATAATGTATGTACGCAAAAGTTGTCACTTATTTGCTAAAAATAGTGACCTATTGAGTGTTAATACAAGGAATAAGGATAAACTAGTAGTTCCAAAATGACGTCTTCAGAAGGTACATAGCTCTTTCGCAATAAAAAGTATATTTTTCTACAATAAAATTCCAGAACATGTTGTTGATTTACCCTCAAATAAATTAAAATATATGTCAAAGATAGTTTAATGAAAAAAAGTTATTACAAAATTGATGAATACATAATTGATAAAAATGCTTGGAAAAATTAGAATTTAATTGATTTGTATTTGTATTAGGGCATTTGAAATATTTTTAAATTAAAAAATTGTATATTATGTTTTTACCTTAGTGTAAGGCTATATTGTATTTTTATATGATGTATAAAAGATTAACTGCTGAGTTTATTGTCGGTTATTCTCGGCAGTATAGCATTACGAACCTTCCAATCTTCTCCTCTTATATTTTGTTCCTTTACTACACACATTGTAACTAGTACAATCGAAGTTTTATTGGAGTTGCTTGAGTGTGTCATGTTCTCTCAAATTGTCTCTGCGGTGGTGGCGTGTGTGTCGGGTCGTTACGTTACCTAAAACATGGTTGAGCGAAGCGATGGCTGATTCATGTGTCATACTCGTGTACGGGTGCCGCCTGTGGAGGCTGGTCTGCTCTTGCAAACTTCTTTGTATCCTTGTATTTAGTCTTTCTTTTTTGTTTTGTTTATCAATACTGTAATAAATTGATTATTGTAATGAATATATAAACTGTCTTTTTTTTATATTTTATAATTAGATACTCTTTTATGTCGTGCTTGTGCATTTCATGTTTTTTATGTTTGTAATGGAAAGTGTCCTTCTATTTTAATAGACTATAGATAGAGAATAATAAAAATTTTTAAGTGGACGCTGTAAGAGAAAGGGAGAAAAGAATTGCCCTTGCTGAGTATCTTGCCGGTTCTTCTCAGTAGAAGGTCTCCCGCCCTGTAGACTTACGAACCGATGGCGTAGTGACATTCATAAGTGCTCAATTATTGTAGCCTAAACTGAATAAATGATATTGATTTTGAACATCTTTAAAATAGTCAAAACAGACAAATATCTTTCAAGAAGTCAAAACAGAAATGTCTTTAAAATTGTCAAATTTTACTACTACCTTACCAATTAGTGCATTTTGCATCAGCCGTTGTACATCCCCCCTAACACGGCCTCTGCTTAGAGAAAGGTGACTCCCATTGGGTGAAGCCCATTGTCCACCGCACGAGGCCAGTGCCGATAAGCGCTGTCAGCTTAAAGATTGTTATAGTTTTTAAGCTGCCCATAATAAGACTTCTGACTTGGTTTGACGACCCTCATCACTAACGACAATTTGCATTCCTCTACTTAAAGAAGGCGTCTCAGGCCATAGTCCAGCCCCATTGGCCCAGTGCGGTTTGGCGGACATCAAACTAGTAACCACTCGACTGTCAGAATTTTCATTAATTCTCATATAAGGCCTCATCATATCACAACAGCCAAGACGACTACAGTTCAGAAATTTTAAGTGAAAAATGTTACTGTTTAAGTCACGAGGATTACCCAATGGGTACACAGGTATACTCGATCGAATGTGGTTTCTTGACTCTTGAGCCTACGTGCAAGAAGCCCAACCCAAAAACAGACACAAGCGGTGACGTGTGCGACTTCTTTGCGTGTTACTGCGACCCTACTATTGTGCGGGATGAGAAAATACAAAGAAGTGTGTGAAACTGAAAAGCTGTTCAAAACCTTTGTTAAAGAGAATTTTCGAACTACCTCGAGTCGATCAGCTGTTTACTGCCTGGAACTATTAGCGAATGATTTTAACATTTATATATGGACTGTGTAAACAAAACGTGTGTGAAGTGGCTATACGAAACTACGATTGACTATTTATTACGTATAACTTGCGTTAAGCGTACAAAATATCAGTGAGCAAGCAAAATAAATAAACTGTGTATGTAAGGTGTGAATTGATAAATAAATTTGTTATAGTATAGGTTCTTAGTTTTCTTTGAACCTAAAAGTGTGCGCTAATAGCAAACTGGCTGAATTATGTATTTGTAAATACAGGAAGGTGCTAAGCAGAAGCAGCCAAATATTTTATTTCTAACAAAAAAGTTAGCGTAATCTAACCAAGAAAGAACCTACACTAATTCACTTTCAAAATTATTATTTTTAACAATTTTATTATCGCATATAGCTAGGTAGGTACCTGTTCACATATCCTGCGAAAACACTGTATTTTCTATAAAACTTTCACAAGCAAAATTTGCACAAGATTGTTGATAGCGGCTATGACAAAGGAATTAGGATGGATTAATAGGATTTGATTAAGAAATTAGGAAAGAACACTTAACTGATGAAGGTGGCTGCGCTGCGGCTATGATGCTATGTAGTTTACCGGCGATGCCCTTGGTAGTCTTCCTAAAGTAGCTTGTGGTCTTTCGACTTGCTGGCGTTGACAGGATTGGCTGCAATGTGCCCTGAATATCCTCAATGGCACCTGGGTGCTGTCGGTGATGGTTCCGAAGTGATACGTGTCCCGTCGCTTTATGTCTCTAAAATCAAAATGGAAGTGCTCTTGAGTGTTGAAAGCAATGAAAACACCTCGTTGTATTTTGACTTATTATAATTGTAACAAAAAATGGTTTTTATATACAAAATCGGTGCTAGTTGCCTGAGCAAGTCAGATGTAGAAAGTTAAGAAGTATACATTTTTTGTCGGTCCACGTAGACTGCCACTTCGGTTAATTTCTCGGGCATCTTCGCGGATACTCGCCTCGAAGAATAACTTAGCCAAGAATTTGGCTTGTGAGACTGTTTCTTTTGGGCATAATACTAGTTTTAATATACCGACTTTGGAAACGCTTCCAAGAAATTCTAGTCCAATTGCCTCTTTTGGGCAAGATAATGGTTTTAAGACTTCGTAAACTGTTCCCAATACTTTTTTTAGCTAAGTGTACAACAGCCAATCCCTCTGGCTAGACTTTTGTGTCTAAAAATAACTGACCCAAATGTTCTAAACAAAACATAATGTAAAGAATTGAAAAGAATGTAAAATCCCTAAACATAGTCCACCAAAATATTCAAGGTATGTTTGGAAAAGACCTTGAAATAGAGTCGTTCATGAACTACTGCAACATAGATATTTTATGCATTACAGAACATTGGCTATAATCTCACCAGTTCATGTTCAACTTCAGTAGTCACCAAATTGGTAGTTCGTTCGACAGGGAACACGCTATTGGTGGCTCTTTGATTCTTGTAAATAACAAGTTAAAACATAAAGATCGGAAAGATATTGTGAGCCTCTCGGTTAAACGAATTATTGAAATAGCCTGTGTGGAGTTAGAGCATTTCATTGTTGTTAGTGTGTACAGGCCACCCTCAGCGGATTATGTCATTTTTGAAAATAAAATGGAGGAGGCTCTATCTATTATTTGTAAAAAAAATAAAAAAGTATTTGTTGCGGAGATTTTAATATAGATTTGTTAATAGAAAAGTCTATTTCAATCATTCAACTGTTAAAACATATTTCTATCACCGACTAGAATAACAGCCAATACAGCCTTAGCTAACCAACGTCCATGCTTTAGTGATTGGGCTACTGTGGGCATCCATGTAAGCAGAAAACGATTCCATGAGTGATATAGTGAAAGAAAGTTTAATATAAGTGTGAAATTTAATGATTATGTTAAAAAATACTCTAAATTATTAAAAGTAATCTTTCGTATAGCAAAATCACGTTTTTTAAGTGAAAAATTAAAAATAGTAATGATAAAATAAAAACTACTTGGAGTATTATTAATGCTGAGACTGGAAAATCAAAATCTCATAAAACTGATTGTTGTCTAGAATTTAATGGGACTATTTTTAACTCAGCAACAGATATTGCCTCATTGTTCAATAATTTTTTCCTGGATATTCCATTCTCACCTATCAACTCACTAAACTCATTTCCATTAATATCAGAGGCTCTGTTAAAAGAAAATGTAAAAAAATGCCCAAAAAAATTTAAATTTAGACATGTAAATCATAATGATGTTATCAAAGCATTTGATTCTCTAAAAATAAAAAATACAGCTGACCTCTGGGGCCATTCAGTTACCTTAGTAAAAACCATAATTTATGTCATTGCTCCCCAACTAGCTATAATATTTAATAAATCTATTGATTGTGGTGTATTTTCTGATTTTATGAAATACAGTTAGATTATACCTATATTTAAATCAGGTAGTACTAATGACCTCTCTAACTTTAGACCTATCTCTATACTACCTGTTTTCTGTAAAAGCTCTGGAAAACTGATCTTAAACCAAATGAGTAGTCATTTTACTTTACAACTGACTAATTGAGTTTACAAAAGGTCGGTCAACAACCGACGCTGGCGTTGAGCTTATTCAGCACATATTTGATGCATGGGAGGTTTCAATTCAAGCCTTGGGTATTTTTTGTGATCTATCCAAGGCATTTGATTGCGTCCAACATGAAACCCTAATTAGGAAATTGCAACACTATGGTATTAGGGGTACTGCACTTAAACTTATTAGCTCGTACCTGGACAATAGGATTCAGACAGTTGGTATAAATGGGAAGCGCGCCCCTGGATCTAAAATTAAAATGGGCGTTCCACAGGGCTCCATCCTGGGGCCATTCCTATTTCTTATATACATTAATGATCTGCCGGAGGTCGTTAAAAACAATCACGAGATAGTGTTGTTCGCAGATGACACATCACTTTTGTTTAGAGTTAAAAGACGCGAAACAGTTCTAGATAATGTAAACAACTGTCTGTCTAAAGTTGTCTACTGGTTCAATATGAATAATTTGCTTTTAAACAGTAAGAAAACCAAATGTATTAAATTCTTAACGCTAAATGTTAGTCAAGTAAGATACAGTGTACTTATAAATGGGGAGCAATTAGATGTTGTAGATAGCGCTGTATTCTTAGGCATTACTTTAGATGCAAAACTTCAATGGGGCCCACACATAGCTGGATTGGCGAATAGACATGGTTCTGCAGCTTTTGCGGTTAAAAAGTTTCGTCAACTTACAGACGAAGCCACAGCCCGGCTAATATATTTTAGTTACTTTCATAGCGTGATGTCCTATGGTATTTTATTATGGGGACACGCAGCTGATATACAGACAATATCTGTACTGCAGAAGAGGTCTATTCGAGCCATATACAATTTATATAACAGACACTCTATAAGGGATAAATTTAAAGAGATCAATATACTAACTTTACCTGGTCAATATATATTTGATAATTTAATGTATGTTCATAAGAATATTAATCTTTTAAAAAAATAGTGATGTTCATAATCTAAATACAAGAAAAAGACACAAACTGGCTCTTATCCACACAAGGCTTGAGAAAATTGACAAATCATTTAATGGACAATGTGTCCGTTTTTACGACAAAATCCCTGTAGAACTATGTAAACTGAACTTAAAAAAGTTTATAAATTTTGTTCAACAGAAACTTGTCAAAAAAGCTTACTATTCAATTAAAGACTATCTTATAGATAAAAACGCATGGGAATAACTAAAATGTTGTTATTATATACTTATATTTGGAAATCTACCAATCGTTATATAATTAAAATTGAAAAGAGCGACAGCTGGAGAGTTTCTTTCGCCTTTTCTTCTCCCTAGAACGCCATTTTGATTCCGAAACGGTAGTAGTTTATAAATTCCTTGCATATTATACTGTCGTCAAAAAGTGATATTGTATCCTATTTTTGAGAAATAAACTATTTGAATTTGAATTTTGTTAAAATCGGTGCTTATTTTAAAATAATCGTTATAATATCAGGGAGATGTTAGTTTACCATATATTTAGTATCTTATTATTAAATGTCGGTATTAAATACCGTTTTAAATTATTTTAACTGCTTAACATCAGGCGGAACTTAAGCTTTTTTGCCACCTGCGCTATAAAAAAATTGCACCCAACTCTTTTAAATGGGACTGCTGCAAAATTGCAAATCAATACTAATGCTAAGCTTACATTGTACCAGCAGCTCGGCCTAGCAAACTGGACTCAGTTAAACTAATTGGCCCCAGTATCTTCTGGTAAAAGGACTGGGCCCAGTAAATGAAATGGAAATTGGTGAATCGGCGACGGGAAATACGTAGGTGCTCAAAAAGGCTCTCTAATATTTTATTTGATAAAGCGAAGAAATAATTCTATGTAACATTCATCTCGCTCTCGGAGTGCCAACGGTTTACACAACAAGAGTAGGCAGACTGAGTAGAGTCAAATAGGTGGTGGGGGAACAACTCGGCTGCGCAACTATGCTTCGTGCGAGACCACTTGACTCGCCCAGTACTCGGCCCAGCTTACGTGTCTTTTCGCTTACATAAGGCGATTTGGCCTGCTTTTTATCGCTCGCTACTCGACTCAGTCACCTATTTGACTAATGTAAACTAGGCTAAGTAAAGGATTAACACGTGTATGTTATCTAGAGCCATAGAGAAACACGGCATCCTGAGGCAGATATGAGGGCCGTGTTGCGCTAGGGCATAATACACCAAGTTCTATTATTTGTGTTTAAATTTTTATTTTGAGTTTCTTTTATCCGTGCGTGCCAGTAGTATCCTATTGTAATCGATTTTTAAAGGCGACGTTTCACGAATGTATGGAGGCCCGGCCTGGACTTTATACACTGCTAATTTAGAAACCAATACCCTCGAATAGAGTATCAAAATATATAATACTTATAATAAAAAAGTCAAGCGCGAGTAAATAACAAAGTAAAAAAAAATCATAAGCTGCAAATAAAATTTTAAAATTAAATAAATAAAAAACCCGACTGCAGAAACATTTAAAACTAAAAATCAATAAGCAGTAAACAAGTGCACCTTAAACATACCAAATATTTAACTACAAGCAGGCGGGACAAATATTAATGCTAGTTAAAATAGTAGCACAGACTGCTCAAACTATAGTTTTACATATTACCTTAAAATGAGTTCCGTCTGCTTATAGTTTATTATTATTATGTTTTAATCTCCTTTTAGTTCTGAATGATTTACAGTCGAGTTTTTTATTTATTACGTAATTTATATTTTAGTCTATTTAATTAACAAAATTCAAAATCTTTTTATTGAAATGGGTTTCTGGGGACAGACACATAATTTCTTGGACCAAAGTCCATAGACTTTTGCCCATTCCCCTTTATTTCAGCTTTCTTAGCTTTAAGCTTTTGAGATGTTTTATAAAATAAAAAACTTATAATTACATACTAATAGTTTTTTTTATTAAAATGCTCATTACAATAGTGCTCATTACATAGTTAATTTTATGCAAGCCTTACTTTTATATCATTTTTAAATTCTTTTCTCGAACTTAGCCGTCTCACTGCCGGGTGCTTTGATACATTCTAATATCCACTTTGCATATTTTTAAATAAACAATAGGTACAATAAGACCTTGAAAACGATATGAACTTTAAATTATTCTGATCAAAACAGCTCTATATAAAGATGCGATTTAAATAAAACTCATGCAATTTGTATCCATCTTCGACAAAAGACGAAACAAATCAAGATGAAACTCCTATTTTGTGTGTGTTTGTTTGCTGTAATTGCGACTTCGTTGGCCGACGAAAATAGAGGCTGTCGCCGTATTTTGGGGACGTGTAAGTTAAAAACATTTCACGTACGCACTTATCTATCGCTTTGTTATTATTTTGGCATTTATTGGACAAACAGTATGAAATTTTTATGACATGTTTTAGGATTTTTTACTTAGATCTGCAGTGTGCCAGTTTTTTTAGAGGATTCTAGTTTTTAATACAAAATACATAAATCATAATTTTTACTCAGCACTCTTACTAATCCGATTAATAACATCATACTTACTATACGTCAGCACTTTTACCTATCCGATTGATAATCATCATACTAACTATATCTCAGCACACTTACCTATCCAATTAATATAATCGTTTTGATAACTATTTCTCAGCCCACTTACCTATACGGTTAAAAACATCATAGTTACTATATCTCAGCACACTTACCTATTCGATTATTAATCATTATTATTATTGTATCTCAACACACTTACCTACCCGATTAATAAGTAAATAGTTAATTACAGAATTCTCGTATAATTTTAGGCTGTAATGTCCAAAAAATAATAAAAGTAAAAGCTATTAACAAATTAAAAACAGTATAATAGATGAAATTCAATTTTTTTGTCAATAACAATAACGTTAACAAAACAAATATACAATCATAATATATTGCAGAAGTTCACATAAAAATCAAAGGCAAAAGCTCGAGCACAGCCTTACTTAAAAAAACTTTAGTGCATCTTTTTGGATCCGGTTGGTTTTTATTCTCATTCTTAATCTAAAAACATCCATACTCGTAAGAAAATTTTTTTCCAAATCCAAATCCAAATTAACATACATTTTATTACATAAAAAAAAGATTCCGTTGAATTGAGAACCTCCTCCTTTTTTGAAGTCAGTTTGTAAAAAGTGGCAATAGGCAGGCCTCATCGCTTGTTTAACCGATAATCGCTGGATAAGAAAGTGAAAATCTTGAGTGGCGACCACACATAAGACAAAGCGTGGGAGGGCTACTCTCCTACTAGGTGAACCATCAGGTGAATAGATCAATTAGTTATAGCCGCAGGAAACCAGTGATGCATGTGGAACAAGAGCGGCCGTTGTTAAGAGAATACGATTCGGAGCGCCTCTCAGCGTGCTTCATACAAATGATTTTTTCACTTATTTTTGACACTTGCCGATAAAACACCACGAAATTTTGAAGACATATTCTAGTAATAAATATCTAGTTCTGCAGTATGCCAGTTTTCTGTTCAATTGTACAGCTCAAAAGTTATACAGAATTCGAGTTTTTCATACAAACGGTTTAAAAAAAAATTTTAGTTAATAAAAACATTTTACAAGATTTTAGAAAACCACAGACAGTGTTAGGCTTGGGATTATGACTAAGAAATTTCACAGTGATTGATCAGTAAATGTGAAAAACAAATGAGAAATTCGGTCGTATGAAGCCCGCTGCGAGGCGCCGCGAATCGTATCCTCAGACTGTACCTTCAATAGTGGACGCCTTCTGCCATTGAAGAAATAATATTGTAATTATTTATTTCACGACATAACGAAGCAACCAACAGAGATAAAATTTTGCACAGAGTCTGTATTTCACCTAAAGCAATCTCTTAATTGTGATTGCTCTTGTGTTTGGATTATGTGAATTTTGTTATACTTGAATGTATATTATTTAAAAATTCAATCCTTGATGTAAGCAGTTGTTGGAACAAAGTTCGCAACTATTACTTTTAAGCTCTACTACGACTACTGATTCCCTAAGTTCAATCCCACCTTATGTCCTGAATCTTTTTGTTGATTCCGATACGTGTAAGTTCCTTTTAAAGGTAAATGAGATCATTCCTTTATAGGCTTTAGCCTAGTTAGGTAATCAACGTTGTTGTCGCTCGCGCTGCAGAGTGCCAGATATATATGTATACTAGCTTTTGCCAGCGGCTTCGCCCGCCCTAAATTTGGTTATAGGTGGAGGATTCTTACGGAAACTCCTCAATTATAGAACAAAAACTTTCTCACACTTAACGTTCTCTCTCTCCCTCCCTCTCTCTCTCTCTCTCCCTCTTCCTCTCTCTTTTTCTCTTTTTCAAAAATAATAAATAAATAACTACTAAACATTTATTAACTAAGGGATAGTGCTTCATACAAACTTTTAACCCCCGTTTAGGGGGTGAGTTTTGGAAATTCCTTTCTAAGCGCACACCTACATCATAATAGCTATAGGTGTGTTAAAAAATAAAAAATCTCGATCTGTCCAGTGGTTGGAGCTGTGCGTTGATAGATCAGTCAGACAGTAAAAGTTACTTTGGGCTAACTAACCCGCGACTTTGTTAACGTAGAAGGTGAACATATTTTTAAATAATACGTACCACCCTTTCCCCTCATGACTTTCCGCCGGCTTTGCACATCATAAATGCGCGCACAGAACTTGATCATTATTTTGCTGCTATGTAATTTTAAAACTGCGATGTCTCCTAAGGTATATATTGAAATCGAATAATGTAAAGGGCAATTTTGTTTTTAATTAAATGCTTGTGATGAATAACGTATTTATTTAGATAAGGATTAATATCATATTTATAAAAACACATTCGCAAATAATACATTATTTTAGAAAAATTTGGTAAGCATAAAAAAGGTTATAGTTAGCCAACCTTTAAAGATAGATATATGACGTCGCGGGCTTTTTTTTGAACTTTTAAAGGAAAAAAAATCTGTCATACATGACTTTAGCGAAACTTTAACCGTTTACGCACGCAGCGGAAACTCTCAAAAGGAAAAAAAAAACCCCGATATTGAAACATTCTTCATTGGTGCTCCGCTCCTATTGGTCTTAGCGTGATGACATATAGCTTATAGCCTTCCTCGATAAATGGGCTATCTAAAACTGAAAAAAAAATCAAATCGGACCAGTAGTTCCTGAGATTAGCGCGTTTAAGCAAACAAACTCTTCAGCTTTATAATATTTGTATAGATATGAGTAAAAAAAGAAAACTATAAGTATCAACACAAAAAATCAATCATCTAAAAAGTGCATAACCTTTTTAGGCTTAGAAATTTTCAAATGTCAAACTAATATAGTACGGTGACTTTGAAGACATTCCAATTTTAAGGAGTATTTGATTATGTTTTTAAGTGAGTTTAACCTTTTTTGAATAAAATCGGATTGAGTTTTTAAACATGTGTCAAAATAAAATGTAATTGAAATCAAAAAAAGTATTGATTTCAACTTCCAAGCAAATCACCGCCAAAATAACTTTCTACCCCTTTTTTAATCATATTAGGGGCTGAATTTTAATAAAATACGAAACACGTCTGGCATCAATTCTGTTAAAGAAGGTTTATGCAATATTTGAAGTAGATTGGACCAAGGAATCTCGTTGTCCCAAACAAACTTTGCCCCCCTTATTCACCCCCTTAAAGGTAGAATTTAGGAAAATCCTTTCTTATCGGATGCCTACGTCATATAGACAACACACCCTCCAAGCTTCAGGTCTCTACGACCAGCAGTTTAGGTTGTACGCTGTGCGTTGATCCATCAGTCATTCAGGACAAAGCATTTTATATGTATAGGTACATATACGTAGCTAATGATTTAAAAAAATATAATATACCTAATACGTTTATTATATTTTTTAAATCCTTATTTTATAATAGGTATAATTAATCCATAAACCTGTCGTCAGGTTCTCCATAGCACAAGCTTTGCTTAGTTTTATACCACATGGCGCTGAGTGTAATGTCGAAAAATATTGAATTTGTTTATTTAAATTTATAACCCTTTATTACTTTGTCGTTTTCAAGTAACAAAAATACGATAATCTTGCAGGTAAGGAGGAATGCCCTGTGGGTACCAAGGAGTATAATAGCGCATGTAACTACTTCCAACCGGAAGCAACCTGTAAGTACCCAAACCCACCACTTGATACAAGCGGAAAACGATGTGACTACTCAGCGTGCTACTGCGTCGCTCCTACTGTCAGAGATGAAAAAACAGGCAAATGTGTCAAATTGGAAGATTGTTCAAAGGCATAAATCATTTGATTTAAATTTTTGCCGGGTTTCTTTTACAAAAATGTACTTTTTTGGTTTTATTTCCAAAATGTCAAAAAATTAAGTCTACAGAAACCACTAAAATATACATAATTTTAAAAAAGTAATTGTTATTTGTTTTATTTTAAATATTTTTTATTGCTTTTACGCACTTTTGAAATAAACGAAATAAAGAATTACCATGTGTGAAAAAATATTACGGCGCATCCCGAATACCCTCAATTGAAACCTATGCTTACAATTTAAACTTATGCATATGTTTTAAGCTTTTGCTGATAGTTTAAATTTATGCTTACAATTTAAACTTATGCAAATGATTTAAACTTTTGCTGAGAGTTTAAATTTATGCTTACAATTTAAACTTATGCCTATGATTTAAACTTTTGCTGATAGTTTAAATGTATGCTTACAATTTAAACTTAAGCAAATGATTTAAACTTTTGTTGATAGTTTAAATTTATGCTAATAATTTAAATTTTTTCCTTATTATAATTATTATTGTATCAAAGTCAAAGTCAAAATTTTGAAGTTACATAATTTCTACTCTTGAGAGATCCCCATCCAACAAGGCCAAGAGGTATGCCAACTTTTGGGCTGGAGTCAGGTCGAAACGGGTATTGACCAGGCTGACGAACATGTTCCGGAATGTGGTCCACTAGCTTACCGTTCCTGCAAACCTGGGAACATTCAACACCGGCAGCCTACTCAGTAGTGCCGACGGTCCAGGTTTGCAGAAACGGTAAGCTAGTGGACCATATTCCGGATACCTAAACAATACCTAATTAAAATCCTACAAAACTCGAGCAAACAAACTAGCTAAGAAATACCTACCGGCGGTTTCTATCGGCGCGCAGGTAAGTCAATAATCATCACGCTCTGGATACCAGATGTTTATTCAGAGGCCAGTGAATCAAAGACTCCGACGTGTAGTTTAAAATCCTTCTCAAACCGGTCAATCCCGGCGCGGTGTAGAAGCTGGGAAGTATAAGCTATCCGAAAAGTATGAACCTGTCGCACTGTCCACTAGCCCTTCACAAAAACTGTTGTCCCCGTAGACGAGATGTTCAATATAAATCATAACACCGATCACAGCAGTCCGTAGATAGGTATGCTGCGTTCCGGCTCACAAGCCGCGCAACCGTGTGTAATCATCCAACGTCGACCGCGCTTCCATATAAACTAGATTGGCACATCTGACAGCGAGCCGTCGCCCGGTTAATCCTATGAAGTGAAAGGACGATACGTCATCGCTAGCCTGCTAGGTATGTTTACCAAACAATGTGGATTATGAGATCTTACTTCAAAAATTAGCATTCAATGGCATTAAAGCTAATCTTAGATTATATACGTCACAAACAGGTAAATACTAATGATTACCAGTCTGTGGCTCAATTTTTGACCATTTGTTACTTAATTTTATTGAATAATAATATATGTACATATTTTAAATATTATCGATTCTTACTTTATGCAGATGATCTTAAAGTTTACTTACCAACTCTCACTATTTCTGATTGTTTCAAGTTACAGGAAGATTTAGACAGATTTGGTAATTATTGTTCCATCAACAAATTGCATTTATGTATACCTAAATGTAACTATATTACTTTTACTAAAAATATTTTTTTTATGAAATATAGTTATTCAATAAACAACATTTAATTATTAAAAGTTCATCTTATCCGTGATCTTGGTATACTTTTAGATTCTAAGCTAAGTCTAGATTCGCAAGTAGAACATGCCATTAACAAATCTTCTCAGATGCTTGGCTTTGTTTTAAGAACTTGTAAGGATTTTAAGCGTCCACAGTCGCATATTGATTTATTTAATGCACTCATTCGCCCACATCTTGAATACGGAGCACAAATCTGGAATCCACTTGACACCAAATATGTTGATAAAATTGAGTCCGTTAAAAGTAGACTTCTACGTATTATGCAGTACAAATATGTTGATAAAATTGAGTCCGTTAAAAGTAGATTTCGACGTATTATGCAGTACAGATGCTTTCGTACCCATTTATCTTATACGCATTTACTGGAAAAGTATTCTTTATTAACTCTTGAAAATAGACGTATTCTAATAAGATAAGATGCAATAATTCTTTTTAATATTTGTAATAATGAGTGTGATTGTATCGATCTAACAAGTTGTATTGATTACTATGTTCCTACTAGACCTAAACATGAGGTGCGTTCACATCCTACATTTGCGGTTGGTCGTTGTCGCACTAACGCGGGTGTGCGCTCAGTTTTGCGTCGCTTTACTGATAGTTATGACAACTATTTTACAGAAATTGATATATTCTTACTTTGTCACAAAAGATATAGGTGCACAGCAATTGAAAATCTGAAAATACGGAAGTCAATTCTTCCTTAAACTATCCTATTATTATTTTGTTTTAAAATATCTGGAATACATAAATAATAAACATTACAAACCATTGTCATTATACATAACATATGTGGATAACGGTGTGAATTGTACATATAAAAATTCCTTATTTTAATTATCATACACATGTTACTACAATTACTACAATTGTTTGTTATCCAAAAAATAAAATAAAAAGAAAACTAAACTAAACAATTCAAACAATGTATGAAAATTAAAAAAAAACCTTTTATTTAATTCAAGAAAATCCAATTTTACCTTAAACCTACACAATAAATAGTGTTATGTTTTTATATATGCCAACCCAGTAGCAAGACTAGTTTAAAACAATATCAAAATATTATTAATTTCATTTAAATAAATAATGAAAATAGATTGTTGGCGTTTTGAGTAGTGCTTGATTTGATTTCTAGAAATGGAAATAGTCAGATATCCTCGGATAAGCGAAATCCGTAAGTAAAAATGTGAAATGTTTGCAAGAGTACTGTAAGTGTACTGGAGAGTGTAGCGTTTGACGTGTAAATGTATATACCACTACACTACACGTTGTAAATATCATATCCAGTCGTATAAAATAGTGAGGAAAATTAAAAATAACCAAAATTTGAAAACAAGAAAACACCACACACATTAAAAAAATCACTTTTGAAGAATAATTTATGGAAATCAAAGATAACATGTGCATAGAGGCCTCGATGTGAAAAAGGCACGAAGATAATGACATGAAGTATAGTGTCTCAAAGAATCTCGAAAACCCGAAGACATAATTGCCTTCTTGGCGTTTGTTCACGAAGTAAAGTTGAAGAATTATGAAAAAACGATGAACAAACATTTTTTTCCACGTTGTAGCCCCAGTGAGATATTCCGTCAGTATTATACGTGGGATACAGGGTTTTAGGAACATTACATCTCAAGGAAATCTGAAGATATAAAGATTTGAGTAAGAAGTTGTAATCACATGAAATTAGTTTATTGTTTCAATTCTTAGAATATATACAACAGTTAAGGATTTATTAAATCTAATGTAAATCAATATAGAGGTTTTGTTTGATTAAAAATCAACTTGAGACTGAGTCAAAAATAAAACTGTCCATCTGACAGTTATATAAATTTAGAAATTAAAAATTATAATTTGAGTGACGTTTCAAAAAGTTATAACCTAATGAGGTTATATATGTTACAATTGTAGTTAATCTTTGTTGTTAGAATCGGTTTCAAAATTATCGTTATAATATCAGGGAGATGTTAATTTAACATACATTTAGTATCTAATTTATTAAATGTCGGCGCTGAATACCATTTTAAATAAGTTTAACTGCTTAACATCAGGCGGAACTTAAGTTTTTTTGCCACTTCAGAGCTATTAAATGAATTGCACCCAACTCGTTTAAATAGGACTGCTGCAAAATTTCAAATTAATAATAATGCTAAGTTTACATTGCGCCAGCTAGTTAAACTAATTTGCCCCAGTATTTTCTGGTGAAAGTACTGGGCCCAGTTAGTGAATTGGAAAATGGTGAATCGGCGAGAGGTAATACGTACATAGGTGTGCAAAAGGGCTCTCTAATATTTTGTTGGATATAATCGAAGGACTGCCAACGGCTTACATAGGGAGAGTAGGCAGACCGAGAAGAGTAAAATAGGTAGTGGGGGAACAACTCGGCTGCGCAACTACGCTTCGTGCGAGACCTGCCGATTCGCCCAGTACTCGGCCCAGCTTGCGTGCCTTTACGTTTAGATAGGTCGAATTGGCCTGTTTTTTATCGCTCGCTACTCGACTCGGTCGCCTATTTGACTAATGTAATCTAGACTAAGTAAAGGAAGAACACGTGTATGTTATCTAGAGCCATAGAGAAACACGGCATCCTGAGGCAGATATGAGGGCCGTGTTGCGCTAGAGCATAATACACCAAGTTCTATAATTTGTGTTTAAATTTTTATTTTGCGTGTCTTTTATCCGTGTGTGCCAGTAGTATTCTATTGTGATCGATTTTGAAAGGAGACGTTTCACGAATGTACGGAGGCCCGTCCTGGACTTTGTACACTGCTAATTTAGAAGCCTTTTCTTATTTTTTATTTGCCGTACTTTGGTGTGGTTTTCTTGTAAAATGGCATTTAAATATGCATATTTTGCAACACCTAACTTTCGAATAAAGATGCTTGTATTTCCATGTGATTGAATAAAATATAGTTTTGTACAAAAAAAAATTACTACAATAATCGCAATTTAAGTATTAATTAAAGAAATAATTTTAGCAAAAAAGATATTTTAATCCCAAAAGGAATGTTATGTTTTTGGCCTATATGTATGTATCCTATCTCCGCTCTTAAGTACTCAACGGCTATGGCATACTTTTACCCGACTGTGGCAAAGCCCAAAAGGAATGTTATGTGTTTGGCCTATATGTATGTATCCTATGTCCGCTTTTAGGTACTCAACGGCTTTACCGATTCTGATAATTGATAAGTCATTAGATTCGTCCTTATGACGCGAGTCTCACTGGGAAAAAATTAAATCAAATTAGCGGATTTTGTGTGCTTTAATGTGCGGGCTAAAAAATATTTTTTTTCAAAACCCACAAATAGAGTATCAATGCAAAGGGCGTAAAAGGCGAAAACGATAACAAAGTAAAAAAAAACTAAAAAGCTGCAAATAAAATTTAAAACTTTAATAAATAAAAAACGCGACTGCAAAAAAACTAAAAATCAACAAACAATAAACAAGTGCACCCTTAACATACCAAATATTGAACTAGAAGCAGGCGGGACAAATTTTAGTGCAATTTAAAATAGTAACACAGACTGTCAAACTATAGTATTACATATCGTTACCTTAAAATGAGTTCCGTCTGCTCATAGTTAATTATTTGGTATGTTTTAATCTATTTTTAGTTCTTTATGTTTTTGCAGTCGAGTTTTTTATTTATTAAGTAATTTATATTATAGTCTATTTCAATAACAAAATTAAAAATTCAAAATCTTTATTCAAATGGGTTACTAAGAACTCTTTCCAATCGTCCAGTGAATTAACTACATCTTCATTTAGCTTTCCTTTTATTGATTATATCATTACTCATGCACGAAGCATGATTATATATTAGATGATGGATAAGGTAATCTTTTTGATTTAAGAACAAAGATATTCAATCAAACTCAATAAGTTCCGAGTTTAATATTTTTACCTTCTTTAACTTTAGGTGAATATAGCAGTTTATTCAATTTATAGGGAAAGATTTCGGTCCCATACAAGTAAAAGTTATTGTATAGCTACTCTTCCAAATGAACTACATGTCAACCCTGGGGGCAGACTATTAATTTCTAGGACCAAGGTCCATAGACTTTTGCCCAGTCCCCTTTATTTCAGCTTTCTTAGCTTTAAGCTATATAAAATATAAAACTTATAATTAGATACTAATAGTTTTGTATTAAAAAGCTCATTACAATTACATAGTTAATTTTATGCAAGCCTAGCTTTTATATCATATTTGAAATTTAATATGCTTACAACAAGTCTAACTATGCCTAGGTTACGTAAAATAAACTTAGCTTATCATTTTGGACTTTTGCCGCATTCCGGAATTTTACTATTACATATATAGCCAGTGTTACCATATTCTTTTCTCGAAATAAGGCGTCTCACTGCCGGGTGCCTTGATTTATTCTAATATCCAATTTGCATATTTTTAAATAAATAAAAGGTACAATAAGACCTTGATAACGATATGACCTTTAAATTCTTCTGATCAAAACAGCTCTATATAAAGATACGATTTAAATAAAACTAATTCAATTTGTATCCATCTTCGACAACAAAAGACGAAACAAATCAAGATGAAACTCCTATTTTGTGTGTGTTTGTTTGCTGTAATTGCGACTTCGTTGGCCGACGAAAATAGAGGCTGTCGCCGTATTTTGGGGACGTGTAAGTTAAAAACATTTCACATGCGCACTTATCTATTGCTTCGTACTTATTTTTGGCATTTATTGGACAAACAGAATGAAATTTTTATGCCATGTTTTAAGATTTTTTACTTAGATCTGTAGTGTGCCGGTTTTTTTACAGGATTCTAGTTTTTAATCCAAAATACATAAATCATCATCCTTACTATATCTCAGCACACCTACTAATCCGATTAAAAAACATCATAATTACTATACGTTAGCTGGAGTGCTATTCGATTAATATTCATCATACCTTCTATATCTCAGCACTGCTACCTACATCTCAAAAGAACATCATACAAGGAGCTCATATATAGGTATACAGTACAACATGCACTTTTAATAAATTCTTGCACGGTAAGTATCGTAAAATAAACACCTGGCGATGCTTAATTTTGATATGTATACTTTTTTGGATTCTGTATTCATTAGGCAGAAACTACACCTAAATAAACTAGTGCACTAGCGTCACATACAGTAGTCAAACTCCCTGATCCATCATCCGACAAAAACAATTTCACCTACCTACTTAGCTTTTGTGTTTTTTATTTATAAAACATCTCTCCAAAATAGTTGGTTCCGTTATCAGTTTCCGTTGATTTTAGTAAAAGTAAAATATAGGTAGCTGTGTGTAATGTGTAAAAATATTAAATTTGTTTATTTAAATTTATAACCCTTTATTACTTTGTCGTTTTCAAGTTACAAAAAGCGATACTCTTGCAGGTAAGGAGGACTGTCCGGTGGGCACCAAGGAGTATAATAGCAACTGTAACTACTTCCAAAAGGAAGCAACCTGTAGTGATCCAAACCCACCACTTGATACAAGCGGTCATCTTTGTGACTACTCAGATTGCTACTGCGTCGCTCCTACTGTCAGAGATGAAAAAACAGGCAAATGTGTTAAGTTGGAAGATTGTTCAAAGGCATAAATCATTTCATTTAAATTTTTCCTGTTTTTTTTTACAAAAATGTACTTTTTTGGTTTTCTTTCCAAAAAGTAAAAATTTAAGTCTATAAAAACCACTGAAATATACATAATTAAAAAAGTAAATGTTATTTGTTTTATTTTAAATAATTTTCATTGCTTTTACGCACTTTTAAAATAAACGAAAGAAAAAAATTACCTTGTGTGAAAAAAAATTACGGTGTATCCCGAATTCCCCGAATTGAAACCACTGGAAGCAACGAATATAATAAAAAGAAATTTATGCTAAAAATTTAAATTAATGCTGACAATTTAAACTTATGCTGATAATTTAAACTTTTGCTGATAATTGAAATTTATGCTGATGATTTTAAATTATGCTGATAATTTAAATTTATGGTGATGATTTAAATTTATGCTGATAATTTAATTATTTTTCTTATTATAATTATTATTGTAACAAAGTCAACGTCAAAATTTTAAAGTTACATAATTTCTACTCTTAAGAGATCATGACCAAGCTTTCACCTTAAGTTATCATAACAGCCAGTCTTGACTCACTTGTATATAGTGGCTACCAGGAGTTCTAATGAGAACCCATAGACAAGTTAGAATAATCAGTGGTAGTGATCGTAGCAACGTAATTAATTATCCGACCAAAAAGAACATATTTTTAATACAACCTTACCAATTAATCTGCACCTTGTCCACCTGGACGGGTAATAACGTTTCTATGGACGCTACCGCCGCTATGCACATTGCCTAGAGGGTCATATCCTATATCAAACCACGATATGGCTCGCTTCTTTACAAAGGTTCTTCTCTTTCTGCGACATAATTTGACATGAAAACGAAACCAGCTAATACATTGCAGTAATTTTGCCAACTGCTTAATTTCAAAAGCGTCCATGATAGGCACGTATAAAACTGGTATTCTATGTATTTCTATGTGTTTGTTTGTGGAAATAGCAATAATATTAACAAATAACCCGACCCATGTGAACTAGAATTGTGAGTACTGGACATAAACTTTATAATTTGTGGTGAGGACTTCAGCGGTTTTTTGGGTGTTTCACCTTGTGCAGCGAGTGGGGGCGTGATGCAGCTTTACATACCTACCTTCTATAAATGCGACCGTCTGTAGGTTTGTTTGTTTTTAATTAAAGTCAATGTAAGTAGAGTGAGTGGCTAAATTCTTAGTCTACTGAATATAATATGGAGGGTTGTGAATGGAGTCGAATTACGTGCCTATAGCCATTACCTCCTTTCTAACCACCTGAGTGTCACCTGAGTGCAATCTGACGTATATTTGTTTTTTTAAAAAAAGCTCAAATTGGTACGTTTTCTAAAAAATACAAATTTTTTTTCAGCTAAAGCTTAAAATTTAGGTTTATTTTGATAATTTTACGCCCTATAATATTTTTATTTTCGTTTTTTATTGATAACTGAGTGGCTAAGGTGATGGTGCCTGTAATTAACACACAACTTCTAAGACACCTAAAAAAACACGATTTGGTCGGCGACTATCAATACTGTTTTTCCACAATTGCAGAACACACCACTTACTATATCCAAAAGCATGGGGATCCTTAATACTGAGAAATCTAGCGACATTTTCAATTTTTTAATTCCAAATTCATTATACATTTCAAACTTTAGTTACACGAAGCTCTCTGAAGCAAATTATTTTCGTTTTACAGTTTTACTTGCCCTTAGCAAAACTTAGCTGTTCAAATATTAGAACTTGTTGAATTAACAGTCTTTTTAGGCATAACGATGGACTCCAATGGTGTCTTCAGTGGTGTCTTCATATTCCTAACCTAGCCAAAAAACTTAGCTCTGCTGTGAATGCGATAAAGAAAATGTTAATATTCCAAAAATAGTATATGTTTTGTCTTAGGTTAAAGGTAAAAGCTTAACCTAAATTTAAAGTCCAAGGCAACTTACCTTAAATTTGTACTCTTGCTAAACGTACATGGAACATGTCTGTCTGTCCTAATATCTACTAAGGGGACCTAAGGGAGCCTTAAATTACAATGCTTTGATTTATCTGAGGGGACATACAAAGTATGGACAGGATCTAAATAAGTATATACAATTAACTAATAACTTTCTTGACGTAGTTCGTCCAAGTTTACAAGGTAATGTTAATGTAAGCACGCAAATACACAAAAATGGCTTTTAATAAGAAAAAAAAACACAACAACTAACTTAGGTTATTATTTTCAGAGTGTAATGACCTGACCACAGAGTAATGCCTCTAGGTTGCGGTCCCATTCTCCGTACGTTAGGCAGTCCTGATAGCAACGGTACAAAATAATCCCCCAACCCAGACAGATCGGGTCTGACTGAGACACTGTATACCCTAAGAAATCGGCAATCGTGATAGAGTAGCTCTGGTAAGAATCGTGCCCACTAAAACTTTAGCAACGAGAGGAACGCCATCCGAGCTGAGGAAGAGTCGAAGGAAACGACCACGCCTCCAGAGAAGAGGTGGTATATTCATCTCCTTGACCAGGACAAGAATACTCACTTTTGCGGTTTCAGTCTTATCCGTCCAACGCACTTGCTACTGCAAGAGATGATACTCAAGAGAAAACCTTTTCCAAAAGCTCTGAGGCATCTGCTGCAGCAGTTAAAACCGAGACAAGCGGTTGTGTGAAATATATCCAAAGTAGCAAAGCTGGAGTCGACAGTTACCGAGATGCAGCGCACGATACCAGAACTAAAGCTAGAAAACAAAAAAAAAAAACAACAATGGGCCAGGCAGTTAAACATAGTTAGTTAGTTGGATTTCAAGAACGCGCCAACGAAAACTTATCTCAGATAGTTATAAGTCTGGCTGAGCATGTTGGAGCACCAGTGACGGCAGACCAGACAGATCATGTGACCAGAGTGCAGGCATTAAAACCCTCGAAAAATCGTCCGCGAAATATTATTATAAAAATGAAAGAAAGAATTTTCAAGGACAATCTCATATCCTCCGCACGCAAACACCACGGTCTCAAATCATCTCATTTTGGAGTTTCAGACGAAGCAACAAAAGTTTATATATACAAACATTAAACTCTGGATAACAAGTTGTTACACAAATTATGCCGCAAAAGGGCGAAAGAGTATAGGTACAAGTTCATTTGGATAAAAAAACTGTCATATCTATTGTTAATGATTTTGGGCCACAATTGAGCCTTAACTAGGTCGCAAAGAAATTTCCATACTTACAGTTATTCCCCTTGGCAGATGACGAGATCTCGATGTTCGTCCTAACGGCGACTAACTTGGTGACAGGGCTCCAAACGATAACACTTAACGTCACTTAATGTCCACAACACCAAAAAGCAATATCAGCACTCAGTTCTAAAGATATCTTATTTAACCCACCGACAGTGGGCCGATTCCCACTGTGTTTTAAATATCAACGGACTTGTACATAGAATTGCGCGCCGAGCCACGTGACTTTACATAGCCAAGAGTTTTAGACGCCTGACTAGTGCGCCGCGCGGTGAAAGGAATAACTAACTCGCTGTCTGTCCGAACGAATAGTCATTATTCTTTTCCGAACATCTATATTCGCCGGAACGAGTCGTCACCTGTTATATTAGTAAACAGCGAACAAGATCTGCAAAAACGAACGTAGATATGTTCTGATTATTGTATTTGACTTTTTTGTAATTGCTACATCCTAAAATCTTATTTAGAACCTAAATTTTACCTTACACATCACAAAATACATACCATACACACATTAGCTCTGAATATTCCTTACATTACGCACATTAATATTATAGATAACTATTCTTACTACCGACATGCACTAAGTGTTACGCCTATGCTGGGAAATAAACATTTATTTGCTTGAGATTTACATATGGCACAAATTTGTAGGCATGTGCTATCTTTAATATGTATTTTACAAATATACTTAACCTAATTTTATATGTGAAGAAATACCGTAATATATTCGAAAATAGCACTAAGAATATTAATTGCTCGTTTAAGTTCCAGTTTTATTTCACTGTGATACATGGTGTTACACGTATGTCTGTATGAAAACCTATAACTATAACTACACCATGAAAACTCATGACATATGCAATAGTTACTATAGCACTTTCAAACCACTTTTAAACCAAATCAGGTAGTGTACGTATGGGGTAGGATACATAGAAATTCGTATTTCCCTTCGGCACATAACTTTTCTTTACATCAACTTTTTTTTTCAGTAACTTAACATCCAAATAGGTTTAAATAATATATGAAGCTATTATCACCTATTTTTTGAATGTTCACTGGCGATCCCATCTTTCCTGTAAGCCTCTGGACGATACTGACTATATGAATGCTACACAGAGCGCTATTTTACGTAATCCTACAAAATTTTGGTCCCATATCTAGTCAAAACGTGGTCATAACTCAAATCATCCTTCGAAAATAATATACGAGGTAATAAATAACACCGATGGACCAAACATTTCTAATGCGTTTAATGCCTTTCTCACAGTGTTTTTTCTGAGCCTGCTCATCATATACTATTACTGAACTACCTCAGCCCATAGTGATACTCTCAACAGACATAAATATCAAGTATAAGAGGGACAGGTTTTTAAAGCTTTGTCTTCCTTAATAGGCCAGTCAAATTAGATACATTTTTGGGCTAAAAAAACATTAATTGGTAAAGTTTTGAATTTTGGTGTACTTGTTCATTAAGACCTTTCATTGAACATACTAAAAGTCCCCATCGATAGCTGTTGCACTCGCGCCGCCATCTTGGAAAACTGGTGCCATTTTTTAGTTTTTTGCTCATATCTCGGCAAGTTTTGCTGATACGTAAAAAAAGTGTACATAAAAACTATAGATTATTAAATATTCTATAAAAACGCTCATACATGTAGCTATTGTATCTCTAGTATTTTAGCTGTAATCCGGTGTTAAAGAGGAAAATTATTTATTATTTTGCTGCCGATATACCGTTTGTTTTATGTTATTTTTTAGATTTATTCCGCGAAACTACCAAGAGAGAAAGAGATAGAGAGACGAGAGGGTGAGAAAGAGAGAAAAAAGAGGGGAGGGAAGAGGAAAATGCATTATGTGACATGATGTGTTTGACTGGGTCGGCATGTGTTTTGGGGCTATTTGGTGGATATAAGTACCACGAAATAGCCGCGACTGGCTATCAATGCCGTAAAGCCATGACGGGCCATCAGCTGCTCATCGTCTTTTAGGTGTGCCTCACTTCCCATAAAGACTTAGGCAACTTATTCCGATTTATAATACTGCAATACTACCAATAGTCATAGGCTGGAAATACTTGACGTAGCGCGTTCACATAACGTAAGCCTAGGTTTCTGTTAGCTAGACGCATTTTGCTCTGACTTTCTTCACGTTATTATATGTCCTTCTGACTCCTATCTGACAAAGGCGTATTAAAGAAAGAGCAATCACGAAACCGCGATGGAAAGGATGTAGCCTGGCCTCCAGGTTAACTGGAGCTATAAAGCTATTGAAGTCGACACCCTGAGCGCCTTGCCTTCCTTCCGAAGACTAAATTAATCCCTGTGACGACCACTAAAAGGCGGACTGCTTAGAAAGAAAGAAAACTTAGAGTCGTAATGCTTGCTTAGCACTAAACCAGTAGACACCAATCATGACCGCGAGGAAGACAGTGAGGTCAAATGTAGATGCGCTCTCCCGTAGCTTACCTCTTTACCTCCTGTCATTGCAGACGAAGTTCTGCAGACTATCAAAATTAAGTTTACTCCTGATTATTATATTAATGAGTATTTTTAACGGGGGATGTCGAGCTACATTTTTTCGAAATGTAGTTAGGGTAAAAATGTCCAAAACCCTCGTCATATAGATAATTTAGGTTACTAAACGGTTTGAGTAAGCTTTATTAATGGTTACTACTACCACGATTAGGTTATTTCATAGACACTAAGTATAGACCTCTTTACAAAAGACATTTCGGATTTTGGACAACAGAACAGCGGCACTGCATCACAGATTTCACGGAGCACATGTATACCTATAGGAGCGCCATCTTTCGACGTGACTACAGCTTTCAATAAATACTAACACAACAGTTATTAAGCTGTTACATTTATAATCTGTTCCACATACACTGTGATCGCTCTTAACTGGTTTTTATTTTATGCACTTGGTAATAGTAGCTTGCAAGTGAGTTTTGGGTGACAGATTCGATGACCACATCAATATTAGAGATCTGATGAGAGTAGGAATGAGATCAAGCTGTGGTAAGCTGATTATTTTAAGAGCTTTCTCGAATTTGTCCCCGTTTATCAGTCTGTCGCAGTAGCTTCGTAGGCCTGGAGACCAAGGGACATAATACCAAGAGATTGTTAAAGCAAAGTTTATTCAGTACTTCTATGGGGCGCAAACTTAGGCTTATGTTTTGTAGAAACGCTATGTTGAGTATGTTCCAGCCTATGGTTGTCTTTAACGGCGTAGTTATTAGCAGTCATAATGTTAAAATTGAGTATGTTTGTTAGTCTGTCGAGAACCTTGCCTTCGTTCTACTCAGGATAGCTGGTTTTTATCGAAATCTAATGATGATGATCAGCTTATGGTTGGTCGGTCTAGCCTAGTGGCTATTCTTATGCACCAAGCGGACTCCGCCCTGCTATACACATCATGCCGCATAATGCTCTGCCCCTGAATTATTTATTTATTTATTTCCTCTCTACCCTTCTCTCTCTCTCACTATTTCTCATCATCTCTGTCGGTTTTTCTATCTCCAGCTAGTGTAATGTTATTACATTCAACGGCACTGCTCGCCATCGTACATGTACCTACATGTACATAGACGAAGTTTACGACCGGAAGTTACATCACAATTGAATGTACGGGAAACTTCTAGAACAAAAGCGGCGGAGTTAATGATACTAAGACGTGTGGACCAATCAAATTCTCCACAAGCGAAATTTTGAAATTCCCAGAAATTTTGAAGAACGGCTTGACCAATCGGCGAACTCGAAATGGCAAGCGGCCATTGATAAGTCAACCAAATACGCGTCACATAGCGGAAGCAGTGACTGACACACACATAGAAGCGAGCCCTCCTATAAAAATCATCGCAGGCTCAGCGCCAGCGCAGTATTTTTGTAATCTTCGAGCTGGAAAAATAAAACAGAAGAAAGGGGCCTCACTCTGCCCAAATGAAAAATAAGAGGTCAAGGTTAAGGAAGGATCAGCTGGCCGTACCGGACAGTGACCCGATACTTCATACCTAAGCAATATCAGCTGGCGGCGAAGGACAGCGACCCCGAGTTCCAGGAGCAACCCCTGACCAGCTGGCTATGGTAGTAAGGACCATGCGCTCGGACATCCGCGTTGCCTAGGTGGCTATTCTCCGATTCGTCACGACGTGATATCCGTCAATCCTAGGCTGACCTAAATCTCCAATATAAAATGCATTTAGCTATACAGTGCCATTAGGTAGTGAATAGAAAAAAAGGTAATAAACCATTGTAAAGTGTTAAGTTAATCTAGGTCTTATAATAGAATTATATTTTAGATAAATTTCTTATTAGGGAAACATAAAATAAATATTATTGTACCTAAAGAATATTTTTATAAAGTGTCTGTTCCAAAATACTTGCAACTTGAATATAGGCGACAATCGAACCCACTATTATCTCATTCCTATATTCAAATTTGACGGCCAAGGGGTTGAGTCATGCTGACTAAGTGATAGCTAGCCGAGGCTTGGGTTCGAATCCCAAACTGAACCGTTACAGTAGTGTCATGGAATAAGTTAATGGAATATATATCTTACATATGAACATTTTAGGAGAAAACAAAAAGAAAACTCTATATCGATAACAAAAATATAAAAAAAAAACTTTTTAATGTCGGATTTAATGCTAAAGTATTAGAGATACATAAATAATCTATCGTAGTTTTTTATAGGTAATTTAATAAGTTAAAGATTTTGTTTACACGATTTCATCGTATTAATAATTTTTGCCGAGATATAAGCAAAAAACTGAAAAAGGGTATCTTTTTTCTAAGATGGCGGCGCGAGCGCAACAGGGATTGGGTCATACCTGTGCAATCGGTTCCAAGCAGTGGTATTAGGAGCGTATAAATCATATATTGTCCCTACCACTTCCGGTGTTCCCAAAAAATCCCATTTAGGACCTCTTCTATACATTGCATACCTTTATGACATCTACACATGTTTTAATACTTCCATATTTATAAATATATAGTGAAAACGGTGACTGGAACTCAGAACAAAGAAAATAAAAAGAAAACAAGAGCGAGCGAGCGGACATCGGTATCGGTTGTAATAAAAGTGTTTTTTATTTTTTTAATAAAAAGCTGAATAGAGTCTTACAACGTTGTAAATAGAGTTCGAAGTTGATAGTATATAGTGCATTAAAATGTCATCTTGTGCGAAGTGTGATAATATTATGACTTATTTCGTGGAGTGTCATGGATGTATAGGTCTTTATCATTATATGTGTTGCGGAGTATCTGAAAGTACTTATAGGAAGATGAGTGCCAAGAAGAAATCCACCTGGAACAGCTTTCAGTGTCGTTCTGGTAATAATAGCGCAGAAATTCAAAGTGGTCTTTCTGAGTGTTTTTTTTCCTGTGGCAAAATGAAGTGACAGCTGACCAAAAGTTGTCGTAATTTTATTTAATTGTTTTTCAGTAAATTGTACCTTTTTCAATATAAATTCACGCAAAACATTCCAAATAATTAATAATATATTTAGAATAGTGTTTTAAATGTACATAAATAAGTGCTCTATAACACTTTTTTTCAAGTGTTTCTGCGTTCTATCCGTTATAAAGTTAAAAATTTTCACTCATATTTTGTATATTTTTTTGTTGTGATAGAGAGTTTTACTATTATTTTATTATTATTATATATTCGTAAAAGAAAATAGTCTTAAGGTAAAGTAACCAATTAATAAGCAAATTGTCAACAAACAATCTCTTTCGTTACGTTGTCAAGCTATTCTGTGGTAAGTTTTAATCTCTTTCTTTTGCATTTATTCCGCTCAACCAGCCTTAAAATGGTGACTCGTAAGGCATCTGCTCGCCAGGAAGAGTCCAAAACTTCAACAGGCTTGGCAGGATCTTAAGATTTCCAAAGAAAAGTGTGATCAACTATACAGTGAAAGGGATAATAACGAAATATTACCCTTAAAAATCTTAAACAAAAATAGTAGCCTCCGCAATGAGTTGTCAGTGTTGCACACTTAATATACTGTAACAGATACTGTAACAGAACAGCGGGACCAATTTAAGAAACTTATAGAAAGGATTGACAGCTGTAGTGAGGAGTATGTGGTGGCCCTTAACAAGATCTCATATCTTGAAGAGGAATTAAGGGACGCCCATCAACACATCTCACAACTTGAAGAGGCCACCCATACTTACACACAGCATAAAACTCAAAATCTTTTTGACGAATTATGTAGTAAGGCCCCGACTCTTGTTTCTGCTGCAACTAGCAATAGCACCACTATAGATCTTACAGGTGATGACACCATTAATTCTTCTAAATCAGTGAAGCTTGCTAAGTGCAGTAGAAATCAGATGAAAAAATACATCAAAATCAACAGATTTATAAAAAAAACTGAAAAAATTATTAAAAAGAAAGAAATATTTAGTAGAAATGTGGAAAATCTGGAAGTATGTAAGTTGCAATTAGAAAACAGTAGGCTACAACATGAAACTGATAAACATTTACTCGACTTGCAAATAAAGAATTTACATACATCCTTGCAGATGATGACCTGCAAGTATGAAGAGTCTCTGAGAGTGATGGAGAAGCACACACTGGCTATGAATGAGCTAATAGAATTAAGTGAATATAATGCAGAGCGTTTTGAGTCAATACAACTCAATCACAGTATATGTGATTGTCAACGCTTCAGCAATTCACAGCCGGATTGTGCAGCCGTTGTTACTACCTTTACCAACACCTTAGTCATCAATGTGTGTCAGTTTAGAATCCGAGTAACAATCATGTGGTCACAACAGTTCTCACTTAACTTGTGTTTCACAAAAATGTAATGTTGAGCAAACTGCCGAGCTGTCCTGTATTTGGGCATCTCGTTGTTGTGAGTGTATACAAGCCGCCTTGTGCAATATATGATAATTTTGAATTAGTTATTGAAGAAGTGCTGAATAAAATCAGCAATTCTAATAAATAAATTATTGTTTGTGGAGACTTAAATATAAATATTTTAGAAAATTGCTCATTCAGCACCAGATTGCTTGCCTTATTTCGGTCTTTTAATTAAAATAATTTGTTTTGTGAACCAACTAGAATTGCTGTATCTATCACTTGCATCGACAATATATTAACTGACATAAAACCAATTTAAAAATCAATTATAAGCAATCTAGAGTCATATCAGTGTGGACAGTTAGTGGTTTTAGAAAGAAAGAATAGTATTACTTTAAAGAAAATTAAATTTATATCAATAACAACTAAACGGATTGAATCATTTAAATCTAACTTATTGCATAAACTTCCAGATTTACTTTATAATGGCAACCCAAATGATATGTACAATACTGTTCTTGACACTTACTACAGAGTATAATAAAATATTTACTGCAAAAAAGAAACATATTACCAGTCGTTTTAGTTTTAGTCCAGATATTTATAAAAGTAGGCGCAAAGTGTATGAATTATATAAAAATAAAGAACTTATAATAATAGCCAAATATTTAGGGAATATGTAAAAAAATACTCTAAAACCTTTAAAAAAGTCTGTCTGGTTGCAAAATCAATTCACCTCAGACATAAAATCTTACAAATAAAAAATTCAACAAATAAAATAAAAACTACATAGAACATAATAAATTGTGAAAGTGGTAAAGCTAGGAATTCTTGTCAGGACTTTGAGTTGATTGTATATGATACTAGTTTAAAAACAAATTCTGAGGTAGCAGTTGCCTTTTAATTTTTTTTAGCAATATTCCATTCAAAACAATTGAACATCTTAAGTAAAGTCCAATTTTAGCAGAAAAATTAATAAAAACTAATGTTCCTAAATGTAAAGTTCATTTTGTATTTAAAAACATTAGTCCTACGGATATCATAAATACATTGAAAACATTAGAAATAAAAACATGCCAGACCTTTGGGGACTTTCTGTAAAAACTAGAAACTCAATAATGCATGTAATACTACAACACTTAGCCATAATTTTTAATAGTTGTGTTGATAGTGGTGTGTTTCCTGATGAGATGAAACTTAGCAAAGTTACACCTCTTTTTAAATCATGAAGTTGAACAGATCGTAATAATTTTCGGTCTATTTCAATACCCAGGTAGTATTAGTATTACACTTAGTAAAGTTATTGAAAAACTCATTCTTTGTCAAATGATAAGCCATTTCTGTATTAATGAAGTCATTACTTAGTAGTAAACAGTTTGGCTTTATGAAAGGCCGTTCCACAACCGATGCAGGAGTGGCACAAAAATATATTTAACGCCTGGGAGGATTCGCATGATGTTCTTGGAGTGTTTTGTGATTTATCTAAGGCATACGACTGTGTCCAACATGAAAATCTCATCAGGAAGCTACATCTCTATGGTATAAGAGGCAAAGCTCTCGACCTTTTAACCGCCTACATGAGTAGCAGAATACAGAAAATAGATGTCAACGGTAAAAGAGCTCCGGTACAGCAGTCACTATGGGAGATCCACAGGGCTCAATTTTAGTTTATTTTCTATTTCTTATTTACATTAATGATCTTCCATATCGTGTAAATAAACATGACATTGTCTTATTTGCTGATGATGTCTGTCATCTCTTTACTTTTTAAAGTTAAGAGACAACAGACATGTTATGATGAATTAAGTAATGCCCTTTCTAAAATTGTAAATTGGTTTAACGTTAATAATTTTTTATGAGCAAAAAACCAAATGTGTTAAATTTACATTACCAAATGTTAGTCAGATACAGAAATGTATTAATATTAATGGCGAGCAATTAGAACTTGTTCATTCAACAGTCTTTCTTGGTATAACGCTGGACTCCAAACTTAAATAGGGTTCTCATATTCATAACCTAGCCAAATAATTTAGCTCTGCTGTGTATGCCATCAAGAAAATAAAACGATTGACCGATGTCAACACTACAAAAATAGTATATTTTAGCTATTTCCATAGTTTAATGACATATAGTATCTTATTTTTTGTTACAAAAAATTTAAGATCTAGGATATCTCTGAGGGAGATAGGTTTATCTCTGATAGGTTTAGGGAATTATATATTTTAATTTTAGCGTAAGTACATTTATGAAAAGCTTTGCAATAGTCCATACATAGTGTAAAGATTAAAACTGCGTGGAGCCATTTTGTGAATCTCGCACTCACACATTAACATTATCAGAACTCTCAATAATAATAACCTTAAATCGACAAAATTAGGTTTAGTTTTCTTTATACTAACCAGTTTATTTAAACCGTTCTTATATCTTTTGGTTTCTTAACCTAACAAATTAATTAGGTGTAAACTGCAGTGTTGTTTTACATACTTATTGTTTATTTCGCATTAAATATTATCTGCCCGGTGGTGGATCCGTAGGCGCTGCGACTTAAATCGGCGAGCCTATGGTTCAAATCACGCTATTTCCGTTTTGAGTACTTTTTTTTATGTTTCGACATCTAGTTCTCTCTGAAAAGGACCAGTTGGTATGAGAACTTTTTGTTTTTTTTGCTAGAATTAAAACACATGCAATCAAATAAAAATGGTTTTTATTAAAATTTTATAAATCATAAATAATCTTTTTGATAAATGTCTCTTTTTTCTATATATATATTTCCTATGGTTATAGCTTAAGTATTCGTTTTCGTAATGAAAAGAAAATTTAAACTTAACCATAAGAATAAAAAAAAATACAAGTCACCATTCATTCGGTAACGCTGCAATATTTTGAAAAACAACAAAGCAAAAAAATATATGTTTCCAAAGGGGAATTAGCGGAACCCTATTACTAAGACTCCGTCTGTATCTCATGAACACAACAACGTGATAGACAGTTGAAATTTTCACAGAAGATATATTTCTGTTGCCGCTATAACAACAAATACTAAAAAACATATTTAAACAGATATTTAAGGAGGCTCCCATACAAAAAAATCACGTTTGTTGTATGGGAGCCTCGTTAAATATCTATTTAAATATGTTTTTTAGTATTTGTTGTTATAGCGGCAACAGAAATATATCTTCTCTCGATTTTACTCGATATTTATAACGGCAACAGGTAGACGTATATTTACAGAATATTTAGTTATATAGTTACTTTAAAAATAAATAATTAAATTAAAATAAAGCAAAAATTTAAGGGAGGCTCCGATACAACAAACGTGATTTTTTTACCGTTTTTATAGATAATGGTACGGAACCCTTCGTGCGCGAGTCCGACTCGCCTATTTAATATAACCTCTATTATTTTCAATTACAGCAAGCAAGCGCCACCGCATAGATCCGACTAAATTAGAACAGATCTGTTCCTCTAATATTGTCCCAAATTTCTACACAGTGAGCCCTAATGACTCTGTAGTTCTTCCATTTCGCATGTCCCATCTTTGTACTATCAAACCCCATAGGTTTTCTATGGACCAGCCGCAGTCATCCACCCCCACATATTAAGTGATAGCCGTCCAGATTCTATATTTGCGACAACATTTTGTTCTGCATAACGGGTTCCATTTCTGCGCAACATATAAACCCTCCCATTTTCCGATGATTCAAACGACTTCTCATCGGTGAATAAGGTGTGCTCCCAGTCAAAATCTAAATACTCCCTTGCAAACAACAATCTATTTTGTTTATGGGTATTAGTTAACTTCGCTTCACTTCGAGGTCGAGTTGATAAATTCCCCTCCTCTTTGTTGCGTGAGACCCAACGCTTTACGGTTATCCACTAAACACAAATAGCCTGATTAAAATAAACATTTTTTAAACTACTGAATTATATTTTAATTTTTTTTTTAGATATAACATTAACATCAAACAAAATACTTACGGTAAAACCAGTCTCATTGCAAATTTGAGATATATTGTAACCCATATTATATAGTTCTATAATATGCATCCACTCTTGAATATTAATGGCCTGCATATTATTTTTAGCAAAGAAATTTAATAAAAACACTAAACAACATCTAAACTAGCACCTACAGTTACACATTCACAACGACAAAAAATGGCTACCTAAGTAATTACCGCATCTAATTTAATAGCTAAATAAAAACACCAAACAACCTTTTTAGCACATACCCCCAGAAACAAATCGGCAACGAACGACAAAAATAATATGTCTACCTACGTAGTGTCCGCATCTAACTTCATAGCTATTAGAAAATTTGTCTAAGCTGTTTAACTGAACAAAATATTCATAATTCGTAAAATGTAATAAAAACAAAAAGAAAGGCATAAGGTGAGATTCAAACCCACAATCTCCATTGCTCTCAAAACACGTAATAACATCTGATACGCCTATCCACTAGGCTACGGATACGATAACTTTTATTGTGAAATTATTATATCTGATATTAAATGAAACTGATATTACTCAGGTTCTACAAGACATATTACTTTATTTATTTAATTGTGTGAGTGACTACGCCTTGCCATTCTATTTTGTTTTGTAACTTTATATGCAGTTTTGCAAATGAGTGTACATGCATAAAAATATCAATAGTTTCAACAAGAAAAGTGACGTTCACAAAGTAAATACTAGAATTAAAAATAAGCTGTTGATGCATGATACACGTCTACACAAAATAAGTAACTCTTTTAAGGGGCAATGTATACACTTTTACAACAAAGTTCCCAATTATATTCAAATGCTATCAATAAGTAAATTTCAATCTTTTATGAAACAACTACTTTGTAAAAAAGCATACTTCAATATTTCAGACTAAGTAAATGATAAAAATCCTTGGGACTGAAGATGCTCAATTGCAGGATGCTTGGGTAAACCTAAATAAAATGGAAATAATTTAAATTTGTACGGCTTAAATTTTTTATTTAAAACATGGATTGTATTGTATGTTTTTAAAAGTGTAACTATCGAGTTTCTTGCCAGGTTTCAAATATAGTATTTCATAATTTTGACGATTCAAAAGTGTTTGTAAAATCCTATTTTGAATAAAAAAAATTGACTTTGACTTTGAGATTAGAACTTTGCGTAAAGATTTCGACTCCGTTTATGATGATTCAAAGGTCACTAATTCCGGCATACAAGCTTTTAATACAAGACTTGATAAAATGGAGGCCAGATTCACTAGGATTGAGGATCGTAGAATGGCGACTGCGTCTAAGATGCAAACAGAGTTGAACACTTCAAAAAATACGATAACATCCTTGCAAAAGGCTTACAGCATCCAGGATCAATACTCTAGGATGAATAATGTGGAAATATCCAGAGTACGCGTTGTGAACGGGGAAAATCTTTAATCTATATTAAACACTTTATGTATTAAGGTAGGTCACCAGTTTGACGATAAGGACATCGATCACTCATTATCGACACCGGGTTTGACCTTTCGATGCCAAAACGGATAAAAACTTCCAGGCTCCCGTCCCGGCAATAGTGGTGAAGTTCACCAGGCGTTTGTGTAAAGACCAGTTTTTATCTACGATTCGTGCTCGTCGAGCTGTGTCTTCCACTGATATCGGATTGACTGGTCCAGCAAATAACATTTATGTAGGAGATCATCCAGCACCCGAAAATAAACAACTCTTAAAACATGCCCATGAATTGAAATTGCTATTAAAATATTATCTTTGGGTCAGAGATTGCAAAATATTATGGCGGAAATGCGAAAAATAAAAATTTATTCATATCACAAGGCAGACGCCCTTTGGGATAAGCTTAAATGACTATCATTAATTTTAATTATCTAAGGTACTGTTTATTGACAATTGCATTTCTGTTTTACCTAAGGAATGATTACTTTATTCATTTATATAAAAGACAAAAAATTAGGTTGTACAGTTCTAAATTTTATTTTTAAACAATATTTTTTTACCTATAACTTGTATTGGTCTCAGTTTTTTTTATTGTACTTTACAGGACTACAGAAACATTTTACTCATAATCAATGACATATGTTTATGTATAAAATTGTGGTTTATTTCATTCTGCTTTAACTAGTTTGTGTTATAAAATCAAACCTTGCTTACAATTATTTCCTTGTGCGAGTTTATTTAAATTTACTACTTCTCAATATTTATTTATTTTAAAATTATGTCTGTTTTAGTATATTGTTTGCAGAAATTTCACTTGTTAGTGTAAATTTAAAGAATACAATTAATATGAATTCTGTTATTTTAAACCTTAGAAATGGCTGAAACTATATTAAAAGTTTATTTCCAAAACACAAAAAGCCTTCGTGGTTGATCACATGATGATGAGATTTTGGCGCTAGTAGCATTGAATGATTACAATTTTATTTGTTTACTTAGACTTGGATTACTCCTGACTTTTATTACAGAGAATATTTTCATTGTGAGTAAACAGTATTTCGTGCGGATAGATATATAGCGGATAGACGGGGTGGGTTCCAGTGGCTGGCCTGTCCCGACGCCTGCACACTCAGAAGCCGTATGGGTTGCTATTCCTTTCCATGGCAGTAGGCATTGTTATTTAAATATATTTAGTGTGTTTAGTTAGTTGTTAGTTTATCAGCATAATTTGAACAGGGGACGAGGAGTCGATTCCAATTTAATATATTTTACAGAGTCAATATTGAATGCGATGGATAACAAGTGTCAAGTGGATGCCGTGTACACTGATTTTACCAAAGCTTCCGAAAATTTTTTTCATAGAGAATAGAAGTCAGGCTGTTGCTGGTTACACTTCTGGATATAGAAATATAACCTCTGGAATACCACAGGAGTCACATTTAGGCGCATTACTTTTTATACTATATATTAATGATATATCTAGTATTATAAATGGGTCTTATATATTATTATACGCTCATGATACAAAGATTTTAGAATTTTGCGGGGACAACAAGATTGCGATACACTACAGAGAGATCTTTCTGCTTTCGAAGGTTACTTCCTTGATAATGTCATTTTATAACTTATACAAGTACACATACACAATTATTCGATTTGTGGTTAGACGTTGAAAATGGTTACAGAAGTCAGTGACTTAGGAGTATCTCTCGATTCAAAATTTTCTTTTGTACCGCAGATTGACAAAATTCTAAAGAAAGCGTACAAACAACTTGGATTTATTTTAAGAGCAGGAAAACGGCTTACAAATGTAAATACTTATAAAATATTGTACTAAAGTTTTGTTAGAAGTTATTTAAAATTTACATGCAGTGTGTGGACCCCATTTTATAAAATTCATGTTGTCAAAGTCAAAGTCAAAATGGTTTTTGATTGTTCAGATTGACTACAGTGTATCAGGATAAGAATATCGCATTTACGGAAACGCGGTTGTCAAATTAGTAAGTTGTCTCATGTGGCTTCTAGTAGTAGCTGTTATGTAGCAAATAGTTATTCCTCGAGCTAGTTAACCTTACAATACTTAATATCATAATGAGTTTACAGTAGATATTTTCTCTTGTTCTAGTGTGTCCAGCGGGTCGATTCCGTAAAATGACAGCTAACAATTCTCGTTTGAAATCCATAGAAATAAGATATTCATTGCGCATTTGAAATGACGTATGAAATTCATCGATAGTCGCGAAACCGCAATGTATATCTTATTTCTTTCAAAAAGGTTAGCAATCTTTTTACGGAATCGACCAGCTGTTTAAAAGACAAATCCAACAAATATTATTTCAGTTTTAATGGACAGACTTATTGTAAGCATATGTGTATATTGACTGTAAAGTTTATGATTTTTGTTGTTGAATTTATGTATGTATGTTTCTTTCCTTTTATGTACTTTATGTATAGTATCGGTATCTCTGTATGTTAATTAAGTAAACTATAAGTCTTGTCTGTGTTAAAAAATCATAAGTAATTATATGTAAACGACTGTCTGTTTCTATTAAATAAATAAATAAAAACAATATATTTAACTAAACCAAACTACAGTAAAACCCAGGCAGGTAGAAAAAAAACATATTACTACTACTGTACTAATTTTGTTACTTTAATTTTCAAATTTCACTACATCATAGTAATAAAGCATATTACATAAGTAAAGTAATCACATTACAAAAATATTTTAATGCAAACTGATACCTGAAGCTTAGCATCAGGTAACTGTGTTTAATGCAAACTGATACCTGAAGCTCAGTATCAGGTATCTACGTTTGATGCAAACTGATACCTGAAGCTCAGCATCAGTTATCTGTGTTTGATGCAAACTGATACCTGGAGCTCACCATCAGGTAACTGTGTTTATTGCAAACTGATACCTGAAGCTCAGTAGGAATAGGTTTATTTGTGACTTTTTATCCAAAACCTTCAATACGATAAATGTTTTTTGCTTACTTTGAGGAACCGCTGCAGTATGAGATTAAACACGTGGACAGACAGCGTATTAAAAGGGGGCGCATTTTACGGAAAATCGTATTAAACGTGATTGTATGAAGAGGGTTTTACTGTAATACCATTAAGGTGTGCACTTTGTTATCATCATTGCGTTTTAATAACAACTGCATCATATTTTAAAATAGGTACTTACTTACTCTAAAATTTAATGATGCAATTAATTAAATGATGCTATTATTAACACATTATTATATCATTTGTCATAATTATAATTAAAGTAGATATGCCCCGCGGATTCATCCGCTAACAAACTTATAAAGGATATATATGTTTATGTGCTTGATTTTAAGGTTTTTTTTTAATTTTTAGTTTATATTTTAATATTTCTATCTATTTTTATTTTAGTTATAATTAGATATAATTTATTTAAAGTTTAAATTTATTTATTGTTATATTGTAATTTTACATATATTTATATATATATTATTGTAATTTTACAATAATAAGTATACAGTAATGTTAAATCAAAACAGAATATAGTATATTTTACTCAGATATACTATTACTTTATACTAGTAATTTGTTTAAAATCGGTTCATTACTAACAATTTAATTGCTTCCAACGTACAAACAAATTCAGCTATAGTTATAATATGAGTAAAGTAATTATAGATAACAGATGCCTATATAAACCAATGACATGAATGCCATTTATTCATTCACAATAGATTGTTGAAAAAAAAACGCTAGAGAAAGCAACATGAAACTATTAGTTTTCCTGATTTTGTACGTTGCTGTCTGTCAGGCGCATAACAGGGGCTGTATTCGCAAAAAATTCGGAGAATGTAAGTTAAAATTTCATTCTTATCATGTTGATGAAGAAATACACGTTTTAATTACAGTTTAATTGTCACCTACAAAAAAAACTGAACAGTGTGATGTTCAATAGACATTTATTACATCAACTTTTATTAATTAAATTTTGTACTTGTTTATCTAAGTACTACTACTTTTTGTCCGCGGTTTTGCCCGTGCGGGATTCGGTTTTCGGCGTGAGATTATAGTAAGAAAGTTTACTGTAGCAAGCTGTAGATATAGTTGGCCCACGTCAAAGTCGATTATTGTCATTCCTGTGGGAACTTTCAAATTTCCCTGGATAAAAAGTAGCATAATATGTCTTTATCCAACTCTTCAACAACTTTTGTGCCAAAAGTAAGGTAGTTTGGTTACTCCATATATAGACAAACAAACGGACTTCCATAAATATATATATGTAAGTATTAGTTACAATTTAAAAGCAGGTGTTATTCATTAACAGTTAATATACTTGCCTTCTTTGCCTGGTAAAGATACTTAAACCTATATTAGGTTTGAGTAAGATACAAGTGCAATTGCGTGTTTCTCGTTTTTTGTTTGTTTTATTAAGGATTGGAGTGCTGTTTTAGTTTTTTTTTTCTCAAAGTGTTGCTTTGCTATTATATTTTATTAAATTCATTTTCGAATATACAAAGTAGTCTTCATTCTAAGATTTTTCTTCCTCGGAATGTTTTAATTTGTATTTGTCGCAAATTATAAAGTTTTCACTATCACGTTTTTATCGTAAATTTTTGAGCTTATACAAAAGTGTAAAACAAACCATTTGTAATTGTAATTGTTTTACAATATATTCAATGAACGATACACATCTTAATTAATTAGAAAATAAAACGCTCACGAACTGTGTTTGGATTAAAAACATATCACGCCACAATCTATGCATGTACCTTTACGGTTTTTATCTCCAGAAGGTGGTAACTAATGGCTGTAGAAACATCCACTTCACAATGTGGGGAACAACCTTTTTCCACTAACCACAATAGACCTGCATAACTGATGGTGAGCTCATCGCCGCAGCACTACTATTAATCTGTCCTTAAACAGAGTGAGAAGTGGCAAATTAAAAGATCTGGGACAATATTATACCTCCTTTGTCAGTTCATGATAAATTATAAGAAGAAAAGGGTCAATATTATGCCATGGGGAGCGCTAAATATTTTGATATGTGCCTTTTTTACATTAATGAATAAAAAATACTTTCAGGTATACAAGACTGCCCTGTAGGCACACACGAATATTCATCAAATTGTGGATACGTTCGTCCAGAGCGTACCTGTACGAAAACAAATCCACAAACCAATACGAGAGATATCCGTTGTTTTTCAGCGTGCTACTGCGACTCGCCTACTTTCAGGGATGAAAAATCAAACAGATGTGTGCAAATAGAAGATTGCCCAAATTAAAAAGCTATAAACTATTAGATTACTTAATCTTCTTAATTTTTTATAATAATATAATATTTTATTTCATTTTATTGTTCTGCATCAAAAATGAGAAACTGATTATTGGTTTTTGAATGCGTGCCTATTAATAATAATGCAACAGTATCATATTAAATTATGGCTGGTACCTACATCTTAATAGAAGAAGTATATACCGAAGAAAACGTAAAATAGGTACTAGATATAGCTTTAATTCCAGATATTCAAGATCTCTTTTCAAAGCATACAAATAAAAATACAAATGACCATTAAGTGGAAAAAAGGCACAGTATTAACTTACGAATAATTATAATAGAGTGAAGAATCTCTAAGCAAAACGTTTGAAATAAATATGTGTGTAATGGGATAATGTGGACTTGTATATTTAAAAAGTAATGGCTTGGAAGTTTAGTAACCAGTCCATAAAATAAATTAAAAAAAAACGCTTGAAAAGGTTTAATAACTGCATCAATTCAGCAAGATGGTCCTTAGTGCCAATGTAGATAACTTTTATTATATTCAAAACTATGTTTTCTCGGATAAAATGTATAAAATATGCAATTTTTAGTCATTTATCGTTTACTGATTGTCTTTATGCAAGCAATTATACTATTTTTACACCAAAGTAAATTAAAATTATACAAAAATTACGTAAGCCTCACCTGTTGCATCAATATAAGCAACATACTTAATGTTTGTGTTTGATTTCGCAGCAGTTGCTTTTTCCCGGACATCCATCTTTTTATGCTATCGCGGTTATTTGTTACAGGCTGAACAAAATTAGATTTATTGACCTTAAAAAATCACAAAACTGTTAAAGCAAACAATAGAAATACATATCTAATTACCCAGATGTTGTTTTATTCTCTCTTCTAAAGTAAGTAACTTGAATACGTTAAGATCTTTTGATATAACGTAGCACAGTGGAAGCTAGCTGGGCCCATAACCTACAAAGACATCTAATACCTTGAAACGAGCAATTCTTGAATATATGTATATATATGTATGTATAATCTGTATCTCGATACGGCTCCAACGATATTGTGATTATGGAATATTGTGCTGGGGGTTTCGGGGGCGATAAATCGATCTCTCTAGGTTTTATTTTAAGAAAGCGTCGTTTTATTCATGTTTTCAGGCAATGATAAACTGAAAAATATGACTCTTCCCGACATCTATTGGCGAGTATTAAAACAACTATTTTTACCGACACAGCACCACTAAAGCTACTTGACAATAGATGGCGTTGTAAAAAAAACAAGCGAAGCTCGGTCCTCCGGAACTTATTAATGAATAGATATGCTTTTATGAACCTTAAACTTTATATTAATGTAATAATTTTGCAATTCAACAACTAATTGCGATACTAACAACACAGATTACATACCTTTATAGGCATGGGCAAAGATAAACAATTATATTATTCTAACAGTATCCGTTTTAAAATATACCAAAAATCCTTACTGGTACTAAATTTATATCTTCTAAAAATGTCTAATGAAATATACAATAGTCAAGTGCGAGTCGAAAAAAAGTCAATAAAACAAAAACTAAAAAGCTCTAATTAAAAATAAACAACTAAATAAATAAAAAAAATCCACTGCGAAAATATTAAAAACTGAAAGCAAATAAATAAGTGCACCTACAACATACCAAATTGTTTAACTGTAAGCAGGCGGGACTTTAATTATTTATTTTTTAATTTAAAGTTTAAACACATTAGCATTTGATATGCTGATTTTTTACTCCAATCTTTATCAAATATATTTGGTATAATTAATATTTATTATTACGAAATAAAATGGCAACAAAGGGCTAAAATAATATTCTTACATAAAAATGGCCTAGGTATTAGTGCTATATCACGAGATCTCAATTCACCGTGAGATTTAGAATTCGGCGATATGGCTAATAATAATTGATCATAGGAGGAATTCAGGACTAGCTACAGACAGACAGATTCGCGAGTTTCAAAGAAAATTCAGCGTCTGCTCAAGATCGACGTGCTTACATCGCATTCTACTGGGTAGTCTTGTAATGTTCTGTGACAGACACCATGCGATCAAACGAGGTAAATGCTCAGCACGTAGCATTCTGTATCGTAGCTTCGTAGCACTGTGGTAGTACTTGTGTTGGTGTACGTAGTGACGACGTTGTGTCGTAGCTCATAGCCACATGCAACTTACTACTTCTAGTAGGTACTGTCTATAATGTGTTCAATATTGTTTTTATGATGATTTATTAGTCCCTATATTACTTCAAGGGCTGATAAGTAAGCAATAGGTAGATGAGTAGAGTAGAAAGCCGAAACGGAGGTGAGGCTTTTTATAAAATACGAATCCAGTGATACTATTTCTGCTGAGGACTATATACTATTTTACTTAAATAAAGCGAGGCAATAAAAAAAACGTTAAATAATTTCGATAAAACTAAAAGCTACGACACGACACCTATTAGAAAAATGAAGCACTTTTGCTTTTATATCCTCAATCATAAATGACATATGTAGGCACTATTCCATGACATCATCATTTTTTGTTTGATAGGTTATTTTAACTGTAGTAACTGTGTAGTTGGTACCTGCGTTTCCTAAAATGATGTAATTAGAAAAACAAGCAATTATTTATACATTATCATTTCTTATATTAACCCCTGGTGTGCTCTACGGTTTCGGCAGCTAAGAAACCTTTTGCCCTAGGGACTTAATCGGTATATAAATAATCTTTATCTATGTCCCTAGAGCTTTCTCTCTCAGGTCGTATGCTAAAAATAAAGTTAATTGTTTTGACGTGATGCATAGAGCCCTATGAAAAATAATCCTTAGAGTACTTTCGCCCGGGACAAAAAGTAATATGTATACTTTTTAGTCCCTTAAATAGACATAAAGGATTGGACAGCGCATTTCAAAGTCAGATGTAAAAGTAATTAGTCGCAAAAGTGTGACAGATACGACTGCTCGCTGATACCTTTACCCCTCCCCATCCCCCCCTTATACACGAAATAATATCGCTTTCACTATAACAGAGCCTACTTTTTACTTTACTAAATGCCAGCTCACTTACAGCCGACACGAGGTGAAAATTGTCTAGATCACATGATTCTTAAATCGAAATATGACGCAGTGACCTTTGTCTTGGATTGTCAGATCACAGATCATTCCCCGGTATTATTTTGCTCCTACACTAAACCCACAGGAACTATCACTCACAGAACTCATCATAAACTTGACGTTTCTGCTGTTATTACAGACTAACTAACTAACTATAATTAACTATAATTTTGAGCTTGCTGCCCAAGACTTAGTTAATACTGTGCCTAATAGTGTTAAATCTTGCTTCCGTACTATAAATTTATCGTCGAGGCGCCGCATCACTAAACCCTGGATTACTCACAGGTGTGAAGTTAGCGGCCTTTTATAATCCGACCAAATTAAAATGTAAAGGATTTTAATGAAAGAATTTACTGAATTAAACGGAAATAACAATAAATAGACCAAAATAATGAGAAAACGGTCAAAAATTTAACAAATATATAGAATATAATATGGGTATAAAATATTTTTCTCTTTATTATACCAAATGCTTGTTTTAAAGGCCTTTGTTTGAGTCTATTTTCTTTCTCAACAGGTTTGTGGTGTGTTTGAAATTTTAAAAGTAAATTACTTTTTTACTTATTGTTATTTATTGTTATTTTCATATAGTTTTATTCATTAAATTCTTTAATTAAAATCCTTTACTTTTTAATTTGGGCGGATGATAAAAGGCCGCTAACTTAGGTCGCTAACTTCACACCGGTGGATAGCTCCCGGACTCTTAAGTTGCTTTAGACATCGGGATAAGCTACAAACAATCACCTACAGATGTTGTACAGTATGTTTTAGCTAAAATAACCTATAATAGATACCGTATTTTTTGCAATGACTTACTTCGAAAGCTAAAATCTGCATACGAACGTGAACAATTTTATTATGCCAAAAATAATTCAAAAGCTTCTAAGAACGCTACAGACATGTTGCCAGAATAATCAGCTCTCAATCTAACCCAGTTGACCTCATTACTGATATAGACAACCCAGCTAACTCAGTCAACAATCTTAATAACCATTTTTAAAATATTGGCGATAAACTAGCCTCTAATATATTGACTTCATTCAACAAAAACATACAATACAAACCTTCTTCGATGATGATGATGTAGACTATACCTCTGTTTTTCCTGTAGCCAACTCTCTTGCCTTAATACCTGTCGATGACTCTGAACTCAACACCCTCATTCTAGAACTTCGTGATGACTGTGCGTTTAGTTATAACGGTATATCCCCTGCGTACCTTATGCACATCAGACATATTCTAATCCCAGTCACTCATGTTTTTAATTTGTGTATTTCCAGAGATTGCTTACTCAAAGTTTTTAAGAAAGCCTTAGTTTACCCTATATACAAGATTGGAGAAAAAAAAAGATGTCAATAACTATAAACCCATTAAGTTCATGTTTATCTAAAGTTTTTGCAAAGATTCTAAATAAGGGATTGATCAACTTCTTAGAAAAACAAAATCTTCGATTTCGACGCGGATTATCAACCGAAGAGTTTTTATACCACTAAGATGGCAAAGAAGCACACGGTCCGCCTGATGGTAAGCGATAACCGTCGCCGTGGACGCTTGCAACACCAGAAGTATCACTCACGCGTTGCCGACCCTTCAAAAATCTAATAACTTCTTTCTTGAAGAACCCCATACTGTAGTCTTTAGAGAAAACCTTGGCAGGGAGCTCATTCCACAATTCAAGCGTTTAAGCGGGAGGAAGTTTCTCTGAAACCGCGCTATACACGACCATTTCGGTTCTAAAGTTTGAGAATGAATTCCCTGCCTATGGCGAGCGGTGCGATGGTAGAAAGTAGCCGTGGGAATCATTTGGAACAATTCCTCAGAACACATCCCATTGTACAAGCGGTAGAACACACACAGGGAGGCAAAGTCTCTCCTCAGACTTAAGGCTTCGATACGGCAAGTGAGTTTGGGATCGTCGACAATCCTCACAGCTCATCGTTAAACTGAGTCTAAAGGTCCATGTACAAATGGCAGCAGTACTCCATATGTGGCCGAACTTGCGACTTATAAAGCAGGAACCGTTGCCCCAATTGCGCTATTGAGTACACCTAGTCTTTTGGACGCCAGCTTCTCCTTATCTTGTAAAAGATGTCGAAACTGAACATTTCTGGAGATGTCAACACCAAGGATCCCAATGCTCTTGGAGATGGAGAGGGGAGTGTTCTGGAATTGTGGGACTACAGTGAATAGGGTTTTCTAAGCGGTGAACGCGCAGACTTGTGTCTTTGTAGGGTTGAATCGGACCAAGTTTAGCCATCCTCAGTCAGAGACCTTGGACAGTGTGGTCTTAATTCGCAACGGAACGAGGGATGTTTGCACGAGCCGTGTAATAAGCGTCTCCAGTACTGTCATCTGCATAGCAATGCATGTTGTTGATGTCCATCATGTCATTGATATGCAGTAGAAACGTAGGAGACAGCACAGAGCCTTGCGGGACATTAGCATTAATGTCCATGCTATCAGAGCAACTACCGTCAACTACGGTTCGTATGCATCTGCCGGCTAAAAAAAGCTGGCCACCCATTTGCACAAACCCTCGGGCACTCCGTAAGATGGCAACTTCGATAGAACACCTCGGTGCCAGTCCCAATCGAACGCCTTCGCTATGTCCAGGCTACATGCCAATGCCTCCCCCTGACTCTCAATGGCTAGTGCCCATCGGTGTATGAGATACACTAGAAGGTCATCAGTCGAGCGACCGTGTCGAAAGCCATATTGACGGTCACTGACCAGGTGGTGTTCTTCTAGTTCTTACCTTCACAAATCACATTGCTTATAAACTTGACAGGCTTGTCAAATGTCTTGGTATCTTCCTGGACCTATCTAAGGCATTTGACACAGTGTCGATTCCAGCACTCCTTACAAAACTTTACAGCATCGGTGTGAGAGGCCATGCTCTCTCGTTGTTCCAAAGTTACTTTACAGTAACTGGATTAATGACCAAACAAACTTATTATGGTGTGCCCCAGGCTAGCGTACTCGGTCCCACCCTTTTTCTTATTTACGTGGGCTGTGTCAACTGTCTGTAAAAACTGCAAATTAGTCACGTTTTTCTTAAAGCCCAATCTTCAGCCATCTCTTGACTCGTTTTATACTAAGTTTCGCTCTTGCAACATATTCTCCACTGATACTAGTCCCTGCCATGCCTAATAGAGCGGGCACAAAGAGCTATACTATAAATAATGCTCCATAAACCAATGAGATATCCCACTTCACAATTATACTCTGACTGTGAACTTCTTACTGTAAGACAACTGTTTATCCTGCTAGTTATCTTGCGAAAGCATCGGTCCATCTCGTATCTGTCATTACCACCCTCAGAAAGACTAATGCGAAAAACAAGAAACATTTTACACATAGAACCTATTAAGCCAAAAACAGTATACATTCCTGCGCATAACTTGAACAATAAAGCAAATAATTCCTATATATTTATAAATGTTCCAAATTTGAATGAACACGTTTATTAATTTCCTGGTTATGGAATCAGAGCTTCTTTGAACCTGAACAATTAATTAAGCCGTAGAACTTATGTGCGTCCATACTTCCTTTAATAATTATTTTTATTAACCAACGATCTTACTCAATCTTATGACATATATCACATACCCACACACTCTTTCATTCTCGCTCTCACACTTACACATCGGCAAGCGAGATCTCCAATATTTTTTTTATTTTTTTATACCACTAAGGTGGCAAACAAGCCTACGGTCCGCCTGATGGTAAGCGGTCACCGTAGCCTATGGACGCTTGCAACACCAGGGGCATCACTCGCGCGTTGCCGACCCTTCAGATATCTAATAACTTCTTTTTTGAAGAACCCCATACTGTAGTCCTTAGAGAAAACCTTGGCAGGGAGCTCATTCCACAACCCAAGCGTTCGTGGGAGGAAGTATCTCTGAAACCGCACTGTACGCGACCATTTCGGTTCCAAAGTGTGAGAATGAATTCCCTGTCGATGGCGAGCGGTGCGATGGTAGAAAGTAGCCGTGGGCATCATTTCGAACAATTCCTCAGAACACAATCCATTGCACAAGCGGTAGAACACACACAGGGAGGCAAAGTCTCTCCTCAGACTTAGGGGCTCGATACCGCAAGTGAGTTTGGGATCGTCGACAATTCTCACAGCCCGTCGTTGAACCGAGTCAAAAGGGCCAAGCTGATATCCGGGTGCACCCGCCCAGAGATGGCAGCAGTACTCCATATGGGGCTGGACTTGCGGGATTGTGGGACTACAGTGAATGGGGTTTTCTTAGCGGTGAACGCGCAGACTTGTGTCTTTGAAGGGTTGAATCGGACCAAGTTTTCCCGCCCCCCAGTCAGAGACCTTGGACAGACCGATCTCGAGACACAAGTTCTTCACGCTTTTCCTCCACAACGGAACGTGGGATGCTTGCACGGCCCGTGTTATAAGCGTCTCCTGTACTGTCACCTGCATAGCAATGTATGTTGTTGATGTCCAACATATCATTGATGTGCAGTAGAAACAGCGTAGGAGACAGAACAGAACCTTGCGGGACACCAGCATTAATGTCCATGCTATCAGAGCAACTACCGTCAACTACGGCTCGTATGCTTCTGCCGGACAAAAAGCTAGCCACCCATTTGCACAAACCCTCGGGCACTCCGTAAGATGGCAACTTCGATAGAAGACCCCGGTGTCAGACCCGATCGAACGCCTTCGCTATGTCTAAGCTACATGCCAATGCCTCCCCCTGACTCTCAATGGCTAATGCCCATCGGTGTGTGAGATAAACTAGAAGGTCACCAGTTGAGCGACCGTGGCGAAAGCCATATTGACGGTCACTGATCAGGTCGTATTTTTCTAGGTATCTCAAAAGCTGTGTGTTGATCACACGCTCCATCACCTTGGAGAGGAGAGAGGTTATAGCGATAGGCCTGTAATTCGATGGATCTGATCTATCGCCCTTTTTGGGCACCGGGTGCACATTCACAGTCTTCCATGAAGACGGAAATTGCCTAGTGTGGTAGGAAAGCGTGAAGAGGCGCGTGAGTACAGGACATAACTCAGGAGCACAATGCTTAAGCACCACTGCTGGTATGCCGTCTGGCCCACTCGACTTATGAACGTCTAGGGAAAGCAACGCCCGCCGGACCTCGCGCTGTGTTATAGAGATTTCCGGCATCGTCTTACCGCACCACGGTAAAGTAGGTGGTACAGCGCCTTCGTCGTTCACATTCGAGTTAGAGGCAAAGAGACTGCCCAATAGATCGGCTTTCTCTTTTGCACTGTGGGCCAAGTCACCATCGGTCTTTCGCAGTGGTGGTAACGACGACTGGCAGAAGTTCCCCTCGGCAGCTTTAGCAAGCGACCAGAAAGCACGACTCCCAGAAGGATAGCTCGCAAGTCGCCCACCTATTTTGCCGATGAATTGGAATTTTGCTCTGGCAGTTGCTTTCTTACTGAACCTCGAGGCAGCATTTAATTTGCGTTTTAACTCAGAAATATTCCTCATACGCAGTTTGCTTAAGAATTTTAGCATCTCTGCAAGACCTATTAAACCACGGTCGCTTTTTGACGCCGGCAGGAATGAAACATTCCATACCTGCGAGGATTGTCTCAGTGACTGCGGCTGCGCAGACGTCAGGATCCTCTGAGCTATAGCAGATCTGCCTCCACGGGTACGATGCATAAAATTCTCGCAATCCATCCCAGTCTGCCGACTTATAATGCCACACATGACGCCAATTCGTTGGCCCAGAAGGATCAGGTTGTGTGCATGTCATTTGAGTCCGGACGAGACAGTGGTCCGAGGAGCCAAGAGGCGCATCCACTGAGACGGAGTATCCATCCGGATGTGTAGTCAGCAGAAGGTCCAGTAAGGAGCTCGTACGGTCCTCTATATCTGGTATTCTCGTTGGAGAAAGTACCAGCTGAGAGAATCCATAGGTCAGAGCAAATTTATGAGCAGATATCCCTGCATAGTTATTGGTTCGAGAACTGAGCCACTCACGATGGTGGGCGTTAATGTCTCCCAAAATAACTAATTCTGCTGTGGGATATTGCTCTAGAACTTTGTCAGTCGTCAAACTCAGGTGCGTGAAGAGTCGAGTTACGTCCGTGACACCGCTATGAGACCTGTATAGGCACGCATAGATACGAGTGTGGCCGCCATTATCTACGCGCACCCACAATATCGACAGGTCCCTGTCTTCAAGGCTATGAAGTCGGCGACAGCAGATATCCTCCCGGACGAACATACATACACCGGCACGACTCAGAAAATTGTGCTCGAGTTTGTTGCCGGGGTAACGAAGGTATGATGTGTCGGCCGGGCAGGATATCTTTTCTCCGTTAGAAAAAGAATGGTTGGCTTCGCAGTCTCGAGATGGTGATGGACTGCGTTAAGATTTGCGTGAATACCCTGTATGTTGCAAAAATCCACATTATATGTGGATGGAGTAGCCGCTGTAAAAACTCTTTTCTTTTTTCTATTTCTGGCCATTTTGTTTGAAGTTACTTAGACTAAGGATGAGGATTCACTGCACAGACAGCTTAGAAGACAAAAAGTTGCGGTACTAAGACTGCCGAAGCTCAACATAGATGATACGGTTGCTGGCACGGCGGGCGGAAGGGCCCCTGATCCACCTCTGTTGTAGTAGCCGGGGTCACTCCGGTCTCCTTCTCCGGCACGACTACTATTTCAGAGACTTTACACAGGTTGGCGGATCAGCCTCCCAGGGCGGAGATTAAGTGATCCCTGGGTTCGGGAACCCGTTCAACTTGCGGGCGGCCAGCGGTCAGCCGTTTCATCAGGTCTCCCTGACCGCCGAACCAGCACGCCGCGTCTACGCCGAGCAATGACAGCAACAAGCACCGTCGGTACTCCGCTGTCCGCGCAGCGAATTCTCAAAGAGAGCTCTGGCAACCTTACTCACCGCCAGGAACACAACACTACTCAATGTTGGTGTTATTGTAGCCGCGGTTTTCTGTAAGGTGGAGGTACTTCCCCAGTTCGGGCCGCTCATTCGAGCAAGCTCTCGCTATGCCCCGCTTTATTTGTTCGAGCAGCTTATTCGAGCGAGTACTTGCAGTGCCCTACCTCTCTTATATATGAATTACTTCTTCGGATCAATTGGGATACATTAACTTTATTAACTACTAGCTTCTGCCAGCGACTTTGTCCGCCCTAAATTTCGTTATCGGCGTAGGTTCTTACGGCAACTCCTCAATTATAGAAAAAAAACAAACAATCAAATCTTTCCTCTTTAATGGCATAATACATTCTTGTCTGTGAAACCATGGAAATACACATACAAAATTTCAACCCAATCGGTCAAGCCGTTTAGTAGTTGCCATACCGACAGCAGCGCCACCTACCGAGTCCAATTGTATTTTGAATTCATCTAGGAAACCATCGAAATACCCATTTCAGCCGTTTAGAAGTTATGTTAAAAGGAAGTAATTACGTAATTTAGTAATTAGGAATGTACGGAAGGATAACTTACTACCCGTTGTCCTATTACCGGTTTTCCCGTAGGAATAAAGCATTTTCCCGGGGTAAAAAGTAGTCTTTGTTCATCAGGGATAATGTCGGCTTCAAATGGTAAAAGAATATTTCAAATCGGTCCATTAGTTTGAGAGCCTATTCCATACAAACAAACAAACAATCAAATCTTTCCTCTTTATAATATTAGTATAGAGTATAGATTATACTTACATACCTATTACTTTTAACAGTACTAATTTTATCATGTCTGCCCACCCTTAACCCTTAACTGTTTGCTCTGCCAAAAGTTGACTCCTACAACTCAGGATTACTAAAAGTACTGATTATGATGGAATCTGTACACAAGTTATAAATTATGTGTCTGAGTACATAGCTCCAATACTAAGTGGTCTTTTGAATTGGTGTACACTTATGGTGGTGGAGAAATGCATAAATTAAACTAAAAGATCCTCAAACTCTAATATGGTACAAAAAATCCTAAAAAAGAGTTGTGGTGACTTTGTAGGGTTCCGTACCCTAAGGATAAAAAACGGGACCCTATTACTAAGATTGTATCTCATGAACCGTGATAGTTAGACAGTTGAAATTTTCACAGAAGATGTATATCTGTTGCCGCTAAAAAACAGAAAAAATTTTTTTTTAAGGGGGCTCCCATACAACAAACGTGATTTTTTTGCTTTATATTGATAACGGTAACAAGTAGACGCTACAAATATTCACAGGATATTTAGTTATATGTTCACTTTAAAAAATACATAATTAAATTAAAATAAAACAAATATAAAAGGGCTCCCATGCAACAAACGTGATTTTTTTTGCTGTTTTTATAGATAATGGTACGGAACCCTTCGTGCGTGAGTCCGACTCGCACTTGGCAAATTTTTTTGTGATAAAAACGATATAATAATCACTGTTAAAACTTTGAAACGAGTTACGTGCAGCCACAATAACATGACTATATTACTGGATGAAGTAAATGTTTACATCATTGTTATAGGACCTGTATGAAAGACTGATAAGTGTTTCTGAAAACGTACTCTCGATTGCTTTAGTACGCACTTTTGCTAGTTGGTAAAACTAGTAAACATTCACTTGACCTTAATTTTACTTTTTGTATCAATGAAATTAACTTTGTTAACTGTGTATGGATTGAAAACATCTCTATCAACATTTTTTTTCGTATTCTATTTGTTTAAGTATGTTTGAAACTCAGCCAAAACTTTTGATTCATCAATTCTCTAGATATATTATTACTATTCCCGCCCTTTCGATAGTGTGTTGGCGATTAAATTTAGTTAGTCATCTTATATTTTTATTTATTTACTCGCAAATGTAATGAAAAAACATTGTATGTATCACGGGCGGTACGGAAATTACAAATTTGAGTCATAAAAGCTTTCGACTATCAGCCTTAGGCTTCTAAATAGCCTCTCGTTATTAATTTTCTCCTTACCCTCCTTAAGACCCAGGGTACTATAAAGGACTCCGAAGGCAAGTGGCAAAAGCGGAATCGAGCCTTTATGATTCCGCCATGTAGCTCCATAAGCCTCATACGTCGAACACGGCCTATCCTCATCGAGTACTAGTTACAAGAGTAGCTTTTTTGTGATAGATTGAGAGTCATCAGAGATTAGAGGTAGTTGGATTGTTAGGTGAATGTGTAGAGGTGGCATTTGGCACCCGTACTCCGAACTTTTATCCACAGCAGAGCACACCATATCGATTTGTTAACCGACTCTAACAGCCAAACTTCAAACTTCCCTTTAAATCTGGTTTGATACTCTTTTTGGAATTTTATTTCTGTAGGATTTCGTGGCCAAATGGCAGAAACGGAACCCTTATACATAATTTCATCAAAAATAAATATTTTTGGACATTACACGCAGCGCCGTCTGGCCCCAAAGTAAGTAAAGCTTGTGTTATAAATACCAGACAACGGATACAAATACATATACATTTCTTTATTTTTTGTAAATACATAAATAACATCCAGACTCAAGGCAAACACACAAAAATATTTAACACATAAATGTTTGTCCAGTGCGAGAATCGAACCCACACCCTCTGCACAGCAGCCGGCTACACTAACAACTGGGCTGCGAGGGAGTCATTCGTCATTGCTTTACAGTTCCGCCATCTTTGTATCATCCTTATGTTTTATAACCCGTCTTACAAATTTGTAGTGAAATTTAGAAAAAGAAAACTTTCAAGGCTGGTTCTCCATACATTTTTGCATGCATGTCATTAGATAGGGGTAAAAATTCATTACCGGATTTTAGGTATCATTTCTATAATCAGGTATATGCATTGCTTACCTGCCGAAATTGCATATTCTATGACCACTAACTTTAAAAAAAAATGCTTTAGCGATAAATGACATCGTCAAAACGGTGACAAACGTGCAAAATAATAGTATGTACAAAGGACAGTACATATCGAAAACAATTATTAAATAACAAGTAGTACTATTCCATCATCATTAGTAATAAATGAATATAATTTTAATTGAGCAGAACATTCTAAAATATAATAATGTAATTAGACGTAGGTACATTCTATTATTTAAACATTAAGATATCATTTCTAATAATTGAAGTATCAATTAAGGAAACATATATAAACCAATGTCACTCATTGTCATTTATTCATTTCCTTTTCATTTTATTTTGTAAACACTAAATAAATCAAAATGAAACTCTTCTTATGTCTATGTTTGTTTTCTTTCATCGCTGCCACGCTGAGTGAAGAGGAAAGCAGAGGCTGTTTCCGCATAATGGGGACATGTAAGTAGAAATTAAAATTATATTCGATAATCGTTTACCGATGTTTTGTCGGCAAAAATTAAATATAGGGATTGCAATGTTAAGTCGCACACGTCCTACAAAAAGTCGGTTAAAAATTTTTCAAAAATTCTTAATCGGCGTTTTATTTCTTACGTTTACTTTGACAACACCAAAAAAAAAAAATATTAAACTCACTTTCTTCATTGCCAACTCTCACTTTTCTCAATTTTTTCTTAATGGATTTTCTGATTGTGATGTTAAGAAAAGCATACTCGCTATTTCATCAAATGTTGGCACCGAAGATTGCATTAGTCGTAATATAATCGTTCCCATCCTTGATATTATAACAGCCGTCAGTACCAATATCCTAAATCATTCCGTTTCCACGGGTGTTGTTTTTTGAATCCTAAAAGGATGCTTGTATAATTCCTTTACCAAAGAAATATAATCCCTTCTACTTTTCTGACTTTCGACCTACATCCATTCTTCTTTTCTTGTCAAAAGTTCTGAATCGGCTTGTTTATCAACAGTTGCCTTATTTTCTTACAAGAAACAACCCTTTAAATCCCTTACAATCTGGTTTCCGTTCCGGTCATAGTACGACTACTGCACTTATCAAAATAACTGACTATATGCGTTTTGACATGGAAAATAAAGAGGATACGGTTCTGACACTCTTAGATTTAAGCAATTCTTTTAGCAACGTGGAAATTCTGCTACTCATTCTTAGTTCTCTTAACATTTCTCCAATCGTTATCGATTGGTTTCATAGTTACTTGCGTGGACGCCGGCAGCGCATAAAGGTCAATGATTCTCTATATGACTGGTGCAACACGGCCGCTGGTGTTCCGCAAGGTGGCGTTTTGTCTACTCTCCTGTTTACTATCTCAATTATCTTCTCTTTAATATCTCTATGCAGACGATCTTTAGTTAACACAAAAACTCCTATCAGTGAATCGAGACCTTGATCAAATTGTGAAATGGAGTGAATCCTGTGACCTCATTGTTAATCCTACGAAAACACAAACAATCAACGTAGGCAGTTCTAGACTTATATCCAAGATTGACTGGACCGAAAATTAGTAACTGTGATCGGAGTTTCTATCCCTAACAAAGACACAATTAAGAACCTGGGTATATTTATCGATCTAACACTACCTTGGGGTCCGGAAATAAAGGAAGTTAGTAAGAAAATATTAGCTATAGCTAAATACTTAGGCAGGTTGCGCAACTTCCTACCAATTCCCACTAAAATTGCACTTGCGCAATCTCTTCTTCTACCTGTTCTTGATTATGCTGATGCTAGTTATCTTGACCTTACCGAGGAGCAGCTTAGTAAACTTTAGCGACTTGAGAACTTCTACATTAGATTCATATTTGGTCTACGCAAGTACGACCATATTCCGGAATTCAGATCAAGGCTCCCAATTCGACTTCACCGGGATACTTATGTTCTCTTTCTTCTATATAACGTCCTGTTCAATCCAAACACACCGGTATACTTGAATAAATGTTTTAATTGTATCGGAAATACTTCTTTTCGGGAGACTAGATGCTAATAAATCCTTTGCATTATTTACAATCGTATAATGATTGTTTCACAATAAAAACTGTTAGATTATGGAACGCTTTACCTTTGGAAAGCAATTCGAAAGCAAAATAAAAAAAAAATATATTAATCATAACTACCTATATTTGTTTATATACATCTTTGGTTGATTATACACGTATATTTATATTTACTTATATTTATATAAACATTATTTTTAAATGTTATTTATATGTATTTATTTATATTATATACATTTTTGTATGATATATATAATTCCTGAATAATAATGAATAATAATTTATTATTAAGAGAAACAGTAACATATTTGTTTGTTGGAAACAATATTTAACGTCAAGCAACGTCGGTTTTGGTCAGTACTTGGATGGGTGACCGCTTAGCATCACTCTTTATTTATAAGTGTTTGTAAATTACGTAAATGATGATGACGGAACACTCGGTGCGCGAGTCCAACTCGCACTTGCCCAGTTTTTGATCTTTATATTTATATCTAATCACCATTTTTTAAATCAAATCTTAACATCTTAAAATGATTATAAAAATTAGAATTAATTTTACAATGCACACAGATAATTACAAATTACAAACACTGAACAAAAGGGCCCATCAAAATGCATCGCCTTTGGCATGCATCGAAATTGGTGACCCCGCGGCTCAGGAAACTGAGAAGCGTAGGTTCGATTCCCGTACAGCACAAGTTTTGCTTAGTTTGATACCAAATGGGCTGTGTGGAATGTCTTAAAATATTGAATTTGTTTATTTAAATTCATAACCCTTTATTTCTTTGTCATTTTCAAGTAACAAAACAAACGATATTCTTGCAGGTAAGGAGGACTGTCCGGTGGGTACCAAGGAGTATAATAGCGCATGTGGCTACTTCCAACCGGAAGCAACCTGTAAGTACCCAAACCCACCACTTGACACAAGTGGAAAACGTTGTGACTACTCAGCGTGCTACTGCGTCGCTCCTACTGTCAGAGATGAAAAAACAGGCAAATGTGTTAAATTGGAAGATTGTTCATAGGCATAAATCATTTGATTTGAAGTTTTCCGTTTTTTTTCAAAAATGCACTTTTTGGTTTTATTGTTAAAATGTAAAAATTTAAGTCTATAGAAACCACTGAAATATACCTACATAATTTAAACTAAAGTTATTGTTATTTGTTTCATTTTAAATAATTTTCATTGCTTTTACGCACTTTTAAAATAAACGAAAGAAAAAAATTACCATGTTGGAAATATATATTTTTTTTATACCACTAAGGTGGCAAACAACCACACGGCCCGCCTGATGGTAAGCGGTCAACGTGGCTAATGGACGCTTGCAACACCCGGGGTATCACTCGCGCGTTGCCGACCCTTCAAAAATCCAATAACTGCTTTCTTGAAGAACCCTATACTGTAGTCCTTAGAGAAAACCTTGGCAGGGAGCTCATTCCACAACCCATGCGTTCGCGGTAGGAAGTTTCTCTGAAACCGCACTGTACGCCACCAAGGATCCCAATGCTCTTGGAGATGGAGAGGGGAGTGTTCTAGAATTGTGGGACCACAGTGAATGGGGTTTTCTTAGCGGTGAACGCGCAGACTTGTGTCTTTGTAGGGTTGAATCGGACCAAGTTTACCCGTCCCCAGTCAGAGACCTTGGACAGTGTGGTCTCGATTTGAGATACAAGTTCTCCGCGGTTTTCCTCCACAACGGAACGAGGGATGTGTGCACGAGCCGTGTAATAAGCGTCTCCAGTACTGTCATCTGCATAGCAATGTATGTTGTTGATGTCCAACATGTCATAAGAAACAGCGTGGGAGACAGCACAGAGCCTTGCGGGACACCAGCATTAATGTCCATGCTATCAGAGCAACTACCATCAACTACGTTTCGTATGCGTCTGCCGGAAAAAAAGCTAGCCACCCATTTGCACAAACCCTCGGGCACTCCGTAAGATGGCAACTTCGATAGAAGACCCCGGTGCCAGTCCTGATCGACGCCTTCGCTATGTCCAGGCTGCATGCTAATGCCTTCCCCTGACTCTCAATGGCTAGTGCCCACCGGTGTGTGAGATACAACAGAAGGTCACCAGTCGAGCGACTGTGGCGAAAGCCATATTGACAGTTTTCGCATTTTTTTTCTTTATTTTTCTATCTTATTACCATGGCTCTAGTTCTTTATATGACTGAGATAGAAAATGTCAAAACTCACCAAATGTAATGATTATACCCTACACATGAGTGGAATTACATAAACTGAATTTAGAGGTTATTATTTTTATGATAGATTGCCTAAGCGTACTTAGTTAGTTTTACTCCGAAACATTTGATTAAAATCGCTACTGGACTCGTAAAGAAAATTCACAAAATGATTTTGGCGACACAAAAACGAATTCCTTAAAACAAATTCAGCAGAGCGAAAACTAACTAAGTCGTTTAAGTGAATATATGAATATGATTTTGTTAAAGGAGACGGAAACGATTACATACAATATTGGGCCTGAATGTAAAGACTTGAAAATAGTGTGATAAAATAGATTCAGAATTATTAGTTCCTCGCTGAAAATTCTGTGAGTTTAGATAATCTGAGAGCAGAGTTTTAAGAGTCTTAATAAAAGTAAGGTTATGCTTCAACAACAACTGATTCCTGAGGGAGAAACACGGTGATTTTACGGTTAAGGAGCTTGTGGCTGAGTGGCTATCGTCTATCGGAGACGAAATGCGAAGTAAAGCAACATCGGGCGTGGTCAATACCTGGATGGGTGACCGCCTAGTGGCACACTTTTCTGAGCTCCTTCGTGCTTCCGAGGACACGTTAAGCAGTCGGTCCTGGCTGTTGTTATATGACAGTCGAGTGGCCACTAGCTCAACAACGTCCACACTAGGCAACCGTGGTGGGCTATGGCCTTAGGCGTATAACGGCTGAAGGTACATACTAGACAGGCACTACTTAAAATAAAAACAACAAAAAATTATTTAGTATTTTATTCACCTTCTATTATAATTAAAATATCGTCCAGAAATTGTGCAAGTGAAACAATATTAACTTGGTTCCTAGCCCAGCTAAGGAACCATATAATGCACATGTGAGCGCAGCAGCCTACAGTTCGTCTGCCTATAATGCAGTTACAAAAATGCGCTATAATAGCCTCCCTTCCTCTACGACAGCTGTCTCTATGTCGTTATAGTATGCGACCCCTTAGTAGCCAGGAAGTGTTGGAAGCCGAAAGATCTCGAAGAAGGCTACTGCTGACCTCCCTACACACCTCTATAATAAACCATAATTTCCTTTTACACGTTCACCATAGTAGGAACGTGCCTGCTTGACTTGGTATGTTCCTAACGAAATCAGAATTAGTTCACTATCGGAGAGCCGTGGAAAATCATTTAGATTATCATTCTGTACTGTGATAGATTCAAAATTAGATCGACGCCTATTATAATTATTTCTTATAATAAAATCTGCTAATTCATTTCTTGTATTCATATACCTATCTAATTATTGTATTATTTCCACAGCATCTATTCGATCAACTATAGAAGGGTGAAACTTATTTAAAAGGGCAGGCTTTTCCTGGCTGCATTGAAATAATTTTGCCGTAATAATTTGAAGTCTGGTTTGAATCTGCCATTGACAACTTCAACCACCCAACAGCCATATGGTGACTGCTTTTGATTTATTTGCCTCACTAGTTGATAGCTGCGTTTCACCCCACTCTAGTGAAGCAGGCACGTATGTCCTATATCCACATTGGTGCAACAAACGTAATGAGTCACGAAAGCCTCTATCTGATATAAATGCATCACCTTGACTAAAATATTCGCGTAAAGGTCTCCCAATCGCAAATTCGTTTTTCATGATGTCAGCATCAGAAGTTGTGGCTGGATATGGACCCAAAACATCAACAATATGCCCATCAGTGCAAACAATTAAAAATGACTTTAGCAGATTTCTGTACTTGTGCATGCTATATGTTTTTTTGGTATAAATAATTGGAACCATTCCACATAACAATATGTTCCATCAAAAATGACTATTGCTGTATCAACTCCCTCAAAGGTTCCAAACAATGAATTAGTTATGGCAAGATTTCTTTCTACCATCTGTTGTCTGTTTAAGTGGTTTAAATCAAGATTGCTTGGTAAAAAATACTCTGTGAGTAATTCTCTCACTTGGTGTATCCACTTTTCTACAGTTGGCCTAATCACTTTTAATATAGATGCTAACCTTTCATTGGAGTCCCCAGTTCTGAGTTTTATAAGATGGGCCGCCAGAGCTGAGGTTGCTTTTGGCATTTCCAACAACTCAGGAACTTCAGCCAACATCTGATGGAACTGTGCTTTATTTAATCCAATCTATGTTTGCACAATATTCTCATCCATGTCATTTATGTTTTCAAAACGAAGTTATCCACTATCTACAACTTATTTTAAGGACATCATGTCCTGAATATGTTTTGCAATAAAAGACTGAACATAATTGCATCTCAAACTGTCTAGAAAATCCCAGAAGAGATCTGGCTATTGGGCGAAGCTGTCTGACAAGGCTGAAGACGGAGGACTGCAGCATTGTTTCGTCTGGACCAGAGGTCTTGGAGGAGATCGAGAAATTCTATGGACAGTCATACACGTCGACATCAAAACCAGTTGGCAGTACAGCTAAAGATCCTAGAGCTAGACTGACTCGACAATATACCGAGGACATCCCGGACGTCAGCTTGTACGAGATTAGTATGGATCTCAAACAGCTTAAGAACAATAAGGCACCGGGGGATGATGGAGTTACGACTAAGCTTCTGAAAGCGGGTAAAAAACAGGTACTATAAGTCCTTCAGAAGCTCTTTAACACCGTCATACTCGAAGGAACTTCGCCACAAGCATGGCACAGGGGCGTGGTGGTGCTTTTCTTCAAAAAAGGTGACACTACTCTTCTTAAGAATTACAGACCCATCACGCTTCTGAGCCATGTTTATAAGCTGTTTCCAAGAGTAATTACGAACCGTCTCGCTCGCAAGTTGGACGACTTCCAGCCTCCTGAACAAGCCGGTTTCTGAAGGGGCTATAGTACATTAGATCACATACATACGCTACGGCAGCTTATACAGAAGTCAGAAGACTATAATCGGCCCCTTTGCTTAGCGTTTGTGAACTATGAGAAAGCCTTCGAGTCGGTGGAAAGATGGGCAGTGCTACAGGCTCTACAGAGATGCCGTATTGATCATCGGTATATGGAGGTGCTAAAATGCTTGTACGATAACGCTACTATGTCAGTCCGTCTCCAGGATCAGAACTCGAAACCGATCCAACTGCAGAGAGGTGTGAGACAGGGAGATGTCATATCTCCGAAACTGTTCACAAATGTGTTGGAAGATTTCTTTAAGCTTCTGGGCTGGAACGGGCTTGGCATAAATGTTAATGGCGAGTACATTACCCACCTTCGGTTTGCCGACGATATTGTGGTCATGGCAGAATCGATGGAGGACCTTGCTCCATGTTGCTGACAATGCTCCAAAGCCTTAGTAGAGCTTCCCAACGAGTGGGCCTCAAGATGAACATGGACAAGACGAAAATCATGTCGAATGGCCATGTAGCACCCACTCCAATAACTGTTGGGAACTCTACACTCGAAGTTGTTGGCGAATACGTATACCTGGGACAAATTGTTCGATTAGGTAGGTCCAATTTCGAGAAAGAGGTTAATCGCCGAATCCAACTCGGTTGGGCAGCGTTCGGAAAACTGCGTACTATTTTCTCGTCCCAAATACCCCAGTGCTTGAAGACAAAAGTCTTCAACCAGTGTGTGTTGCCAGTGATGACTTATGGCACTGAGACGTGGCCGCTAACTATGGGCCTTATACGAAAGCTCAAGGTCGCTCAGCGGGCGATGGAAAGAGTTATGCTCGGAGTTTCCCTACGTGATCGAATCAGGAATGAGGAAATCCGTAGAAGAACTAAAGTCGCCAACATAGCTCACCGAATCGCAAAGCTGAAGTGGCAACGCGCAGGGCACATAGCTCGAAGAACCGATGGCCGATGGGGTAAGAAGGTTCTCGAGTGGCGGCCACGAACCGGAAAGCGCAGCGTGGGACGGCTCCCCGCTAGATGGACAGATGACCTCGTAAAGGTAGCGGGGAGCCGTTGGTTACAGGTGGCACAGAGTCGCACGCTGTGAAAAAAGTTAGGCGAGGCCTATGTCCAGCAGTGGACGTCAATGGGCTGATATGATAATATATGATGAATATTTATATTTATTAAGCAACATTTTTCTAGTAGAAAGTGGAACTCTATATCTTTCTGTTCTTCTACATCCTTCAATGAAGCACCTACCTTCAGTTTCATGTATTCTGGCAAAACAATAGTAGGTTCCGGTTGGTTGCTTCCAACTCCTTCATTTGTAGACGCAGTGGGAACATCTTGTGCCTGTGGTGATACTTCTTGAAGGTTGTCTTGTTGGGATGAAGTTGATAGACCTGAGACCATATGGATAGCAGCTCTGTCTGCAGCCAAAAAACTAAACATCACGTGGGCAGAGAGCAGAGACTGCTACTGTTCATTATTTTTTGTAATCTGTTCTAAAATATACTATCTCTGTGTAATCCTCGTACTGGTCAGTTTTTTTTACCAATTAATGAATCGAAAGAAAATCATGGCTAAAAGGGTGAATAATGATGTCAGGCAATATTTCTCCGTTTCCAGATTGAGAATCAAGCTGTTTTTTTTTATATTTTAGGATAAAAAAATATGACTATAATTTTTTAGTTCATGTCTTAACTTATTACATTTGGGCCCACCACTTTCCAGCTCCTTTAACAAAACTTACCGTAGTTACAAATAAATAATTATCTTTTAGTGAGTTTTCACTAATTCCAGTGTGCAAAATAGGTTTATTTAAGCATGTATAAAATCTTTTTCCTGGTTTTTTTAATTTTGATGAGTTGTAGAGAGCAATTGCAGATAACTGCTCCCGAATGCGATTTAGCTAGTAATTGCTTTTTTAGTGTGCGTTCTACCGCTTGTACAATGGGGTGTGTTTTGAGGAATTGTTCGAAATGATGCCCACGACTACTTTCTACCATCTCACCGTTCGCTATCGGCAGGGATTCCATGCTCACACCTTAGAACCTAAATGGTCAAGTGCAGTGCAGAAACTGCCTCACGCGAACGCTTAGGTTACGAAATGAGCTCCCTATGTACTACAGTAAAAAAAAAGAGAAAAGTATTAAACATTTCAAGGAGTTGATAATCATACAGACGAACGTAAAAGAAACAGAGACGCCATTACCTTAAAACGGCTTATTATTCCGAAGGCTTATTCCAGTGCTCTTCCTATTTCGGAGGCCAAGAAGTAGGACCTGATAGTTCTTTGTACTGAAGCCTACTAGGTTTTTGTAATAACCCCTTGAACAGTTTTTAATAAAGATGTTGTTTAATTTTATTTTCCTTGTATTACTATTAAGTATTACTATTAAGTTAAACAGGTGAAGGTGAATTTTCCTTGTATTACTATTAAGATAAACAGGTGAACTTCAAGTTTCAAATTTGACTTATTAAAAAAGGTTGACAACTCAAAGTACGAAAATTAGATTTAAGCAAAAAAATACAAGTAAAATGTCAGTAACATGCCTTAATCACCATTACATTCGCGTAAATTTTAAGCAATATTATATTAAAGGAACTTACATTAGCTAAAAATTCTCAATTATAACATTACACGAGGGCGAAAACTAACTAACTTGTATTTGTATAAATAACTTCAAAATCAAGTTTTTTCTAAAATCTGATTTCACGAGATAAAGAAGACAGGTGATTGCGATTCAAAACCATTTAACAGTTATTATCAAAACACCAAATTTAAAAGTTACAATTTTTCTTTTTTTAAAATTTCAAGTTACAATATCTTAAAAGGCACTATGCTTACATAGTGCATGCAAGCAGCGTACATCACGTTAATCTTTAACCAGTACATGTTCGATCACCAAGCGGTCCGCGTGTGCTCATAACCAATTACCATACCACTTTAGATAACTTAAGTCAATAAACCAGACTATTGTGCTTAATCTTATTTTTATTTATGAACCATACATAAATAACCTTCTGTACGATACCAAACCCTACATAGTGGTCCTTCGAGCCTTAAGTCGTGAGGCAGGACCTGCGCGAGTGAATTGTGAATACGTGACAGGGAAACCGGCCTACGACGAAACCAACCAGTACCATAGCCAGAACAATTATCAATTTAACTATTACCAGTTGCCCATTATCAGTTTAACCATAACCAGTGACCAAGTAGGTAACCAATTACACCAAATTTTTAACCATTACCAGAACCATAACCAGTGACCAAGTGGGGGTCCAATCTCACCAATTTTTCAACCATTACCAGTGACTAAGTGGGTGACCAACTGGACCAGTTTTTAACTATAACCAGTGACCAGGTGGGTCGAAAATGCAACTGAGGGGCAATCAACTACGATTTACCAGGCTACCAAGCGCCAGTCACAAAACGTAGACGTAACCAGTAACATTTAACCACAATTAATTTAACACAACAGTTAACCATTTTAACCATAGTTAACATGGAGGCTATTTAAGCAAATCAGGAACAAATAAATATGTCTAGTGGTGATTACCAATGTACATTATGTATGTACATACCAATTTGCAAACAAAAGGCCTACCAAATGGACGTGACGTAGTTAGATAACCAATGAAACCAGATTTCAGAGAAAAATTGGGAGAGTCTAAAACCAAGGCCATTGCCCAATTTAGTCAGTTAGACAAAAGATTTACCAAAAATAAAGTTATTGCAGACATTTATAAACAATTTATTAATGAGTATAAGCATTTTGCAACATATGACCGAGTGCACCGGCAACCAGACACCGGAATCATATTTACCTCGTCACTGTGTCACGCGCGAGGATTTATCAACCTCAGCGAACAGGGTCGTTTTTAATGCGTCAGCGAAAACATCGACTGGTTATCCCTTAAACGATCTTACGTATAGCGGAGACTCAAGCAACTCTTCTTCTATTCTTTTTTTATACTTCATATTAAAATATAATATAGCCCTACACTAGGTAATACTACTACTACACATAACATACAATGTTTTAATTTAAAAAATATTTCAAATGCCCCAATACAAATAAAAATCAATCAAGTTCAAATTTTTTCAAGCATTTTTATCACTAATGTATTCATTAACTTTCTAATAGCTTTTTTTCATTAAACAGACATATATTTTTTATTTATTTGAGGGTAAATTAACTACATGTTCTGGATTTTTTTTTGTATTGCTTTACTTTGTTTTGCGAAATGTACCTTCTGAAAACGACATTTTGGAACTACTAGTTTATCCTTATTCCTTCTATTAACACTGAGTAGGTCAGTATTTTTAGCAAATAAGTGTCAAAAAAGATATATTGGCAAGGAAAATTTAAATATCAATTTCCCTAAATAGTTCCCTAAGAGAAATTAGAGGTCCTAATTTATAGATTGATCGTACTGCTCTCTTTTGCAAAATAAAGACTGTATCAATATCAGCTGCCTTACCCCAAAGCAAAATGCCATAAGACATGACGGAATGGAAATAGCTAAAGTAGACCAAGCGAGCAGTGTCAACATCTGTAAGCTGCCTAATTTTCCTAACTGCATAGGCAGCTAAACTAAGTTTTACTTTTAAGTAACTTAGTATTAAGTACTTTCTAAGTACAGTTTGATGTCCTCCAAAACCGCTTCCTCGGAGTGGAGTTCATATCGAAAACAATTATCAAATTAGTAGTACTATTCCATCATCATTTAGTAATAAATACATAATATTTTAATTGAACAGAACATCATTCTAAAATATAATGATGTAATAAGACGTAGGTACATTCTAATATTTAAACATTAAGATATCATTTCTAATAATTGTACAAACAATTAAGAAAACATATATAAACCAATGTCAGTTAATGTCATTTATTTATTTCCTTTTCATTTTATTTTGTACAACACTAAATAAATCAAAATGAAACTCTTCTTATGTCTATGTTTGTTTTCTTTCATCGCTGCCACGCTGAGTGAAGAGGAAAGCAGAGGCTGTTTCCGCATAATGGGGACATGTAAGTAAAATTAAAATTATATTCGATAATCGTTTACCGATGTTTTGTCGGCAAAAATAAAACATACGGATTGCAATGTTGAGTCGCACACGTCCTACAAACCTAAAAAGTCGGCTAAACATTTAAAAAAAAATTATTATCAAAATTTCTTTCTTCCGACAGCTGTCAGGAAGAGTATTTTTACACGTCTTGTTTATATATTTTATTGTTTGTTTAAGTATATTCCTGTATTTAGTATTTATATCTATAAATATGTTTAGTATAGGTGATGATAGCGATAATAATGATGTTAACGATAATAGTAATGATTTTATGTCCTGTACTTCAGACGGATTGAACAGTGACAATAGTTTCGAAACTTTTGCTACTTCTCTCAGCGCAACCTTGACTTCAACCTTCTTATATTTACTGAAAAATTTCAATGTTGTTCACATCAACGCCCAACGTATCCCGGCTCATTACTCTGATATGCTAGCATCCTTTGATATCAAAGACATTCATGCCGTTCTTGTGTCAGAATCCTGGCTAAAACTTTGACTACCTTCTACTAATTATTCCTTGCCTGCTTTTCACTTAATACGTAACGATAGGTAATACAACTTTTTATCGAAATAGTTATCTTAAAAACGAGAATTGTATCTACTCCTCTAATTTTGAAAATATCTTAGAAACCCTAACACCTCAATATAACCACACTATTATTATGAGTGATTTAAACACTTGTTTGTAAATAAATGACAGTCGTGCCCATCAACTTAAGACAGTTGTGGATGGATGTATCTTGCACATATGACCTCTCACTGCTACACACTTTTTTCACAATAGCACTCCTTTACTTCTGGACTTAATGATTGTGTAGTTCTGGACTTAATGATGCTTGCAACATCGATTGGTCTATGGTTATCAATGTGTCTACTGCTGTTGAAGATTATTTATCGTCTTTATTATCGATTGGTACAACATTCATGTTCCCATACACATTGTTAAAGCCAAACATGTTGCGGCACCCTGGCTTATGGACGAAGTAAAGGCAAAATACAAGGTCAGTCCTTGCGGCAGTAATCGTACCAAATACACACTCTTGAGGATCCGCTGCAATAGGATGTGTAGAGACGCACAGGGACGCCCAAAGAGTGCCGGTACGCTTCTCCCCCACTCACTCGCACTCGCAATCGCAACCGCGTAACGGGGAACTCCCCTCCGGGCGCTGATTCACCTTCAGGTTCGACGCTCACGCTGGTCGAAGGGACGACCCCAAGAGCGACAACCCAAGCCGCGGCTCCTTCAGAGTCCCGCCCCAAATGTCCAATGAAGCAGAAATGGCTGCAACAGCCAACTGCATAAGTCCGTTCAAAAAAAGAGACGCCATATCCACAAATATGATCCAACCAAAGTCTGGAAATTTCTTAAGACTTTAGGAGTTGGGAAAACAAAACTTTCTTCTATTTAAAATAATACTGATGTCAATCTCCTTAATCAGCGTTTTATGTCTTACGTTGACTTTGACAGCAACAAAACAAATTAAACATTAAACTCACTCTTTTCATTGCCAACTCCTGACTCTTCTCCATTTTTTCTCAATCGATTTTCTGATTTTGATGTTAAGAAAAACATACTCGCCATTTCAGCCAGTGCTGTCGTCGAAGATTGCATTAGTCGTAATATGATCGTTCCCATCCTTGATATTATAACACCTGTCATTACCAATATCCTAAATCATTCCGTTTCCACGGGTGTTTTTCTTGAATCCTAGAAGGATGCTAGTATAATTCCTTTACCAAAGAAATATAATCCCTTCTCCTTTTCTGACTTTCGTCCCATATCCATTCTTCCATTCTTGTCAAAAGTTCTGAATCGGCTTGTTCGTCAACAGTTGTCTTATTTTCTTACAAGAAACAACTCTTTAAATCCCTTAAATTCTGGTTTCCGTTCCGGTCATAGTACGACAACTGCACTTATCAAAATAACTAACGATATACGTTTTGGCATGGAAAATAAAGAGGTTACAGTTCTGACACTTTTAAAATTAAGCAATTCTTTTAAAAACGTGGATCTGGAAATTCTGCTACTTATTCTAAGTTCTCTTAACATTTCTGCAATCGTTATCTATTGGTTTCAAAGTTCAATGATTCTCTATATGACTGGTGCAACACGGCCGCTGGTGTTCCGCAAGGTGGCGTTTTGTCTACTCCCCTGTTTACTATCTTAATTTTTATCTCTTTAATATCTCTATGCAGACGATCTTCAGTTTACACATAAACTCCTATCAGTGAATCGGGACCTTGATCAAATTGTAAAATCGAGTACATCCTATGTCCTCATTGTTAATCCTACGAAAACACAAACAATCAACGTAGGTTGTTCTAGACTTATATCCAAGATTGACTGGAACGAACTCAATTAGTAACTGTGAATGGAGTTTCTATCCCTAACAAAGACACAGTTAAGAACCTGGGTATATTTATCGATCGAACACTACCTTGGGGTCAACAAATAAAAGAAGTTAGTAAGAAAATATTAGCTACAGCTAAATCTTTAGGCAGGTTGCGCAACTTCCTATCAATTCCCACTAAAATTGCTCTTGCGCAATCTCTTCTTCTGCATGTTCTTGATTATGCTGATGCTAGTTATCTTGACCTTACCGAGGAGCAGCTTAGTAAACTTTAGCCACTTAAGAACTTTTGCATTAGATTCATATTTGGTCTACGTAAGTACGACCATATTCCCGAATTTAGATCAAAGCTCAAGTGGCTCCCAAATCGACTTCGCTGGCATCATCATGTTCTCTTTCTTCTATATAACGTCCTGTTCAATCCAAACACACATGTTACTAGAATTAATGTTTCAATTTTATCGGAAATACTTCTTTTCGAGAGACTACTAGCTAGATGCTTATAAATCCTTTGCATTATTTACAATCGTATAATGATTATTTCACGATAAAAACTGTTAGATTATGGATTATGGAACGCGAACCTTTGGAAATAACAAAAGCAAAATGGAAAGCAATATTTAAAAAAAAAATATTATTAATAATTGGTAATTATTATATTAATTGTTAATAATAATTAATTGAAAGACTAAAATAACATAACTACCTATATTTGTTAATATACATCTTTATCATAGTAATTATACATGTATATTTATATTTACTTGTATTTATATAAACATTATTTTTATATGTTATTTATGTGTATTTATTTATATTATATACATTATTGTATAATATATATATTTCCTAATAACTGTATCTACACACACCTACTATACAATGTTAAACTTTATTATCTCCTCTCCCCAAAGAGATTGCTTTGACGCGATAAGACCGCCATTTGTTTTCTTATTTATTATGTTGATGAAATAAAGTATATTATTATGAAAGGTATCTTCTTTAAAAACCAATTTCTTAAAATTTACGGTGTTATCTATAAAAGATCTATACCTAATGAAACACGTGAGGTCGTATGGCATACTTTACCCGACTGCGGCAAAGCCCAAAAGGAGTGTTATGTGTATGTAACCTGTGCGTTGTTCGTTCTTAAGTACTCGACGTCTCAACCGATTCTGATAAATGATAAGTCATTAGATTCGTCCTGAAGATGTGAAAACGAAATATTTAACACTTATAATAAAAAAGTCAAGCGCGAGTAGAAAGCAAAGTAAAAAAAAAACTAAAAAGCTACAAATAAAAATAAAAAAAAACCCGACTGCTAAGACATTAAAAAATTAAAAATCAATAAACAATAAACAAGTGCACCTTAAATATACCAAATATTTAACTACAAGCAGGCGGGACAAATATTAATGCTAGTTAAAATAGTAGCACAGACTGTTCAAACTATAGTATTACATGTTGGTAAAGTTAGTTCCGTATGCTTATTGTTAAATATTTGGTTTGTTTTTATCTCTATTTAGTTCTTAATGTTTTTGCAGTCGATTTTTTATTTATTATTTATATTTTTTATTATTTATTACATGATTAGTCTATTTCAATAACATTCATTTAGCTTTCCTTTTCTTGATTATATCATTACTTGCCACTTACCAAGCTTGATTATATATTCGATAATGGATAAGGTAATCAATTTGATTTTAGAACAAAGATATTCAATCAATCTCAATAACTTCATATTTTTAATATTTTTATCTTCTTTAACTTTAGGTGAATATGGTTGTTTATTTCATTGAATATGGCAGTTTATTTCATTTTATGAGGATAGATTTTTACGGTCTCATACAAATAAAAGTTGTTGTAAAGCTACTCTTCCAAATGCACTACATGTCAACCCTGGGGCCAGACTTTTAATTTCTTGAATCAAGGTTCTTAGACTTTTGCCCATTCCTTTTTATTTCAGCTTTTTTAGCTTTAAGCTTTTGTGAAGTTTCATAAAATATAAAACGTATAATAACAAACTAATAGTTTTTTATTAAAAAGCTTATTACAATCACATTGTTAATTTTATGCAAGCTTTACTTTAAAAATGTTGTATGCTTAAAACCAGTCTGACTATGCCTAGGTTACTTAAAATAAATTTGACTTATGATTTTGGACTTTTGCCGCATTCCGGGATTTTACTATTACATATATGGCCGGCGTTACCCTATTCTTTTCTCAAACTTAGCTGTATCACTGCCGGGTGCCTTGATTCATTTTAATATCCACTTTGCAAATTTTTATATTAACAATAGGTACAATAAGATCTTGAAAACGATATGACCTTTAAATTATTCTGATCAAAACACACCTATATTAAGATGCGATTTAAATAAAGTAAATTCAATTTGTATCCATCTTCGACAAAAGACATTGATCATTGAAGAATTAGAAGCCTGAATTTTTTACAGAATATGTGTTAATAATGGGGGACTATCTAACAAATAATTAAAAGTTAAAATTTAAAGGTTCGCATACAAGAAACACAATTTAGTTGTTTTTGCTCTATCGTATAAACGGTAATTCATACAAACTTTAAACTTGCAGTGAAAAATAGTGTGAACTCTAAAGTATAACAGCGAATAATAAAAATCAGCCAAGTTTAAGACGGGCCGGAGCTATTAATTTTTAAATTTCCGGTAAAACGCCATCCAGCAATAGTATTAAGAGAAACAGTAACACATTTGTTTGGAGAGTCCTCATACAAAAAACAAATTTTCGTTGTTTTTGTTCTATCGTAAAAACAGTAATACATACAAACTTCAAAGTCCGAATGAAAAATAGTGTGAACTCTAATGTATAACAACGAATAGTAAAAACCCGCTAAGTGTGAGACGGACCCGAATCAGCTACTATTTTAAATTACCGGTACAACGCCATCTAGTTTATTATTAAGAGAAACAGTAACATATTTGTTTGTTAGATACAATATTTTACGTTAAGCAACGTCGGTCTTGGTCTGTACTTGGATGGGTGACACTGAACAGAAGGGCCCATCAAACTGCATCGCCTTTTGACTGTGAAATTGTTGTTGGCTCAGGGAACTGAGAAGCGTAAGTTCGATTCTCGCACAGCACAAGCTTTGCTTAGTTTGATACGAGATGGCGCTGTGTGAAATGTGTAAAAATTTTCAATTTGTTTATTTAAATTTATAACCCTACTTACTTTGTCGTTTTCAAGTAACAAAAAACGATATTCTTACAGGTAAGGAGGACTGTCCTGTGGGTACCAAGGAGTATAATAGCAATTGTGACTACTTCCAAAAGGAAGCAAGCTGTAGTGATCCAAACCCACCACTTGATACAAGCGGTCATCTTTGTGACTACTCAGCGTGCTACTGCGTCGCTCCTACTGTCAGAGATGAAAAAACAGGCAAATGTGTAAAATTGGAAGATTGTTCAAAGGCGTAAATCGTTTGATTTGAATGTTTCCGGGTTTTTATTTGCAAAAAGTTACTTTTTGGTTTTATTTTTAAAATGTAAAAATTTAAGTCTATATAAACCACTGAAATACACATAATTTAAGAAAAAATATTGCCATTTGTATCATTTTAAATAATTCTCATTGCTTTTACGCGTTTTGAAAATAAATGAAAGAAAAAAATTACCATGTTGGAAATATATATTTTTTTATACCACTAAGGTGGCAAACAACCACACGGTCCGCCTGATGGTAAGCGGTCATCGTGGCCAATGGACGCTTGCAACACCAGGGGTATCACTCGCGCGTTGCCGACCCTTCAAAAATCCAATAACTGCTTTCTTGAAGAACCCTATACTGTAGTCCTTAGAGAAAACCTTGGCAGGGAGCTCATTCCACAACCCATGCGTTCGCGGTAGGAAGTTTCTCTGAAACCGCACTGTACGCCACCAAGGATCCCAATGCTCTTGGAGATGGAGAGGGGAGTGTTCTAGAATTGTGGGACCACAGTGAATGGGGTTTTCTTAGCGGTGAACGCGCAGACTTGTGTTTTTGTAGAGTTGAATCGGACCAAGTTTACCCGTCCCCAGTCAGAGACCTTGGACAGTTAGGTATCGATTTGAGACACAAGTTCTCCGCGGTTTTCCTTCACAACGGAACGAGGGATGTTTGCACGACCCGTGTAATTAGCGTCTCCAGTATTGTCATCTCCATAGCAATGCATGTTGTTGATGTCCAACATGTCATTGATATGCAGTAGAAACAGCGTAGGAGACAGCACAGAGCCTTGCGGGACACCAGCATTAATGTCCATGCTATCAGAGCAACTACCGTCAACTACGTTTCGTATGCGTCTGCCGGACAAAAAGCTAGGCACAAACCCTCGGGCACTCCGTAAGATGGCAACTTCGATAGAACACCCCGGTTCCAGTCCCAATCGAACGCCTTCGCTATGTCCAGGCTACATGCCAATGCCTCCCCCTGACTCTCAATGGCTAGTGCCCATTGGTGAGTTAGATACACTAGAAGGTCATCAGTCGAGCGAACGTGCCGAAAGCCATATTGACGTTCACTGACCAGGTCGTGTTTTTCTAAGTATCTAAGAAGCTGTGTGTTTATCACACGCTCTATCGCCTTAGAGAGGAAAGAGGTAATAGCGCTTGGATTCGATGGATCTGATCAATCGCCCTTTTGAGCACCAGATGGAATTTCGCAGTCTCCCATGAAGATAGAAATTGCCTAGTGTGGTAGCAAAGCGCGATGAGGAGCATACGACTCAGGAGAACACTGTGTACCCACCACTGCAGGTATACCATGTGGCCCACTCGACTTATGAAAGTCTAGAGAAAAAAACGCCCGCGGACCTCCCGCTGTGTTGTCTTGCTATTTCGGAGGCGTGAAAAGTCTATGTACTAAAGGAATTATACCTCTTGAGTTCCATCCGTGGTACTATTCCCTGCCTACTAGCAAAACTACAGTAGATGAAGTAGGCGAACCAGATGGTATTAACGGAGAATGTTTCGATAAAACGGTTCTTTTATAATTTTTATTTATTTCAAGCACACAAAGATTTCAACTTATATCAGCACAAAAGGTTGTACTGAGACCTTATTCGGAACAGTCTGGAGCTATTCGGATTCTGAGATTCCAGAGAAAAATGTTTGCAAGTAAATTCAGACTTCTATACATTTTTGTCTCGAATTATAAATAGTGTAAATTCTAATTATTATTCGTTCGATAGGGTCTGGCACCGGGATCTTCTATCGAAGTTGCCAACCTACGGACTGCCCGAGGATTTGTGCACATGGGAGGCTAGGTATTTGTCCGGCAGTCGAATAAAAGTAGTAGTTGCTGTGATAGCATAGATATTAACGTTGGTGTCTTACAAGGCTCTGTGCTGTCTCTTACGCTGTTTTTACTACATATCAATGACATTTTGTCCAACAACAACATATATTGCTATGCAGACGACAAATAATTAAAGTTTATTTTTCGGGCCATAGCAACATAAGCGCGGAGAACTTTTGTCTAAAATCAAGATCACTCCGTCCAAGGTGTCTGACTGGGGACGGGAAAAGTTGGTTCGATTCAACCCTGCAACGACACAAGTATGCACGTTCACTGCTAAGAAGGTTTTCATTCACTGAGGTCCCACAATTCCAGAACACACCCCTTACCATCTCATTGGGATCCTTGGTGTTGACATCTCTAGCGATGTTTAGTTCCGAATTCATTTGCAAGATAAGGTGACACTGACGTCCAAAAAACTTGGAATTCTCAACAGAGCGAAGCAGTACTTTATCCCGGTGCAAAGGTTGCTGGTTTACAAGTCGCAAGAATCTCAGAGCGGGTATACCTGGATACCAGCTTAGCCCTTTTGACTCAGTTCAACGACGGGCTGTGAGAATCATCAACGATCCCAAACCAAAATTGCCTCCTTGTGTGCGTTCTACCGCTTGTACAATGGAGTGTGTTTTGAGAAATTGTTTGAAATGATGCCCACGACTACTTTCTATCATCTAACCGCTCGCCATCGGCAGGGTAGTCGTCCTTACACTTTAGAACCTAAATGGTCACGTGCAGTGCAGTTACAGAGAAACTGCCTCACGCAAACGCTTAGGTTACGGAATGAGCTCCCTGCCAAAGTTTTCTCTAAGGACTATGTACTATAGTAAAAAAACAAGAGAAAAGTATTAACCATTCCAAGGAGTTGATAATCATACAGACGATCGTAAAAGAAACAGAGACGCCATTTCCTTACAACAGTTTATTATTCCGAAGGCTTATTCCAGTGCTCTTCCTATTTCGGAGGCTAAAAAGAAGGACCTAATAGATCTTTGTACTGAAGCCTAATAGGTTTTTGTAATAACCCCCTTGAGTTACATCCGTGGTACCATTCCCTACTTATTAGCAAAATTGCAGTAGATAGAATAGACGAATCAGATGTAATGAATAATGTTTCCATGAAACTAAATATTTTTTATATAATTTTGTAACAGTTTTTAATAAGGATGTTGCTTAATTTTATTTTCTTTGCATAACTATTAATTTTCACAGGTGAACTTCAAAGTTCAAATTTGACTTATTAAAGAAGGTTGACAACTCAAAGTACGAAAATTAGATTCGAACAGAAAAATACAAGTAAAATGTCATTAACATGCCTTAATCACCATTACATTCGCGTAAATTTTAAGCAATATTTCATTAAAGGAACTTAGATTAGCTAAAAATTCTAAATTATAACATTTCATGAAAACTAACCAACTTACATTTGTATAAATTACTCCAAAAATACAAGGTTTTTCTAAAATTTGATTTCACTTGATAAAGAAGACGGGTAATTGCGATTCAGAACCATTAAACAGTTATTATTAAAACACCAAATACTATTACTACTATAAGGCCCTTTTGTAAGTTCAAATATATTCACGAGCAGTGCAAAAAGCACATTGAAACCCACTTCCATAAGGAGGCATTGAAAGCTGCTTAATTTTTGATTTTACTTTTAATTAAAAACTACCGTGAAATTCCGGAAAAAGTGACAGACGAAATTATAAAGGAAGCTACTGCTGTTGCGGAGAAAGTCGGACTCGAGGAGGACATTACATCAATGCTGCGTATTATGGGGAAAAAACGTCATAGAAGCAATCATCCAGCAGAAAGCTCTTTAGAATACTGGAAGAGGTTTTTAGTAATACCATACTTGGATTCAATCATCACCTCCCTGAAGAAAACATACCATCATTTGCATTATCTAAGTTACACCCGGCGCAGATGCAAAAGATGACAACTGAAAATCTGAAGCAAACTTGTGAATCTATTGCCCAGTTTTATGATTTACATTAGGAACATTAGGAATGAAATCGAACTTTTGCAGCAATTGTGGCATGATAGGCTTAATCTAACAAATCTTACAGTTGTTGATGTCTTAAAAGAAACAAATTCCGTCTTTCCCGAAACGGAAAAAGCATTGAAAATTTTGATCGGTTTACCATGCACGACCTGTACAGTAGAGCGATCCTTTAGCAGCCTCAGAAGACAAAAAACATTGCTAAGAAGCACCATGGCAGAAGATCGCCTAAATGGCCTGGCCATGATGAGTGTACACAGAGCTATAATAAATAAAGTCCTTAATAATTTTAATGATAAAGTGGTTGAAAGTTTTGCAAAAAATCCTCGCAGGTTTTGTTTTAATTAAATGTTATTTTTGTTAAGATAAATAATTATTACTGTGTTTTAAAGTTTGATTTACTTATTGTGCTGTCGAGAGCCTGTGAAGTTTTATACATTGATATCAGAACCGTTCTAATTACAATCGTCATCGAGGCAAAGACTTCCAAAGTGTAACGCTTCATGCTTTCGACTGTACCAGGCGTCCATATTTTTTATCCTATATAAGTAAGTGACAATTTTTGCGTACATACATTATACAAGCGAAGAAATATTGGCAAGGAACAATTAAAATATCAATTTCAGCTGCCTTACCCCTAAGCAAAATGCCATAAGACATAACGGAATGGAAATAGCTAAAGTAGACCAAGCGAGCAGTGTCAACATCTGTAAGCTGCCTACCTTTCCTAACTGCATAGCAGCTGAACTAAGTTTTACTTTATCCCATGGTACAGTAGGATGTAGCTAAGAAATAAGCTGACTCTTTTCACCACTTGCATCCGCCCCATACTAGCGTACGCTAGTGTCGTCTATACGTTATCTACACGCAATGTGAGCATTGAGTATTGATGTGCAATGGGTTGAAGTGAGAGGTGAGTAGAGAGTGTGTATATTATGTAGTTTAATGTGTTGTGTTGGTTATACAGTTTGTATGCCTATCACTAACTTAAATTGATAAAAAAAAAATCTGTCAAATCGTAGTTGAGATCAGAAAGCCAGTTACGTATAATAGATTTTATATTATGATTGTTGTAATGTCTCGTTTTAATTTGTGGAATTTAACATTTGACTGTGTGTATAGAAATGGAGCATTATAATTATAATGTCTTCTGGCAAAGGTAATCCGATATTTGGGAACCGGATAGCGATGTAGTCTTTTATTTGTATGTAGAAGACTGGAAGATTAGGAACAACGTCGCGATGATATCTGCGAAGAGATTGGAAAATATAAAATTTTCTAATGATAAGTAAATTACACTCACTATACAATTTACTGGTAGGATATGTATAAGGCACACGCTTTATGACTTTGAGTAACGCTCGCTGTGCTCTTTCAACTTCTATCATGTGCGTCTTAGCAGCACCTCCCCAGGAGCTTAAACAGTAAATTAGTATTGACTCACATAGTGCCTTGTATACAAAGAAAAGAGAAAACAAATCAAGAACATCCTTGACACTTTTAAATACAAAAATTAATTTTCTTATTCTTTTGCTAACTGCTTCAATTTAAGGTCCCCAATAGAGCCTGTCATCAATAATTACGCCTAAGTATTTGATGTTATCGACTTGTGGAAGAAGTGGACAGTTACAGTTAGCCTCATTTGACTTACTTCTGTTGCATGGGAATGTATGAGTAGGTAAAGTTATTGTACTTGCAGGTTTGCCAGATTTTGTGTTACTGAAGCCCATGAACTTAGTTTTATTTGTATTAAGGGATAGCAGGCTGTCTTCAAGCCATGCTGTAACCTTTTTCATACCCTCTTCAGCAAGTTTATTCACATGTGCCCAGGTCTTGCCACTAAATAGCAGAACTGTGTCGTCAGCAAACATTTGTATCTCTGCAACATTATTGCCCATGTTGCACAATTGATTAATATAAACTAAGAATAGTGTTGGGCCAAGCGTGCTGCCTTGTGGCATCCCATTATTTATTTTCTTTAAACATTAAGATATCATTTCTAATAATTGTATAAACAATTAAGGAAACATATATAAACCAATGTCAGTTATTGTCATTTATTGATTTCCTTTTCATTTTATTTTGTACAACACTAAATAAATCAAAATGAAACTCTTCTTATGTCTATGTTTGTTTTCTTTCATTGCTGCCACGCTGAGTGAAGAGGATAGCAGAGGCTGTTTCCGCATAATGGGGACATGTAGGTAGAAATTAAAATTATATTCGATAATCGCTCACAGATGTATTGTCGGCAAAAAATAAAACATACGGATTGCAATGTTGAGTCGCACACGTCCTACAAAAATTCAATCAAAAATTTTGGTAATTATTTGTAGGCCCTCGAAGGCTAAGGCGCATATACTTATATTTTCTAACTTGCACTGCCAAAGGATAATTTAAATTTCCTCTTTGTACAAGTCATATTTCAAAATTGTTAAAAAAATCAATTATTCAAAAATGCTACAAGCGTTATTAGCTGCTTTAGACGCAAGGTTAAAAATTCATTACACACGACGTTGGCTAAAAAATATAATCGGAAGCGAAATATTAAACTACATAGTGTTTTTCAGCCAACGTCGTTTGTAATGAATTTTAGAAGTCAATTCCAAGTAAGTGATTCCATAGTTTTGCTCGCGATTCAATTTATTAATAAAAAGTTGACGGTAACAAACTGTTGAATTTTAGGTATTGTTGTTACCTAAATAATTATAGTCCATTGAAATGTTACTTGAGCTTTGCATTTGTTGGAGGACGCAATTTTATTTTTGGGACATGTGTGGAGGGGCAATAGAAGGTTAACCTCAAGTTTGAGGGGTCGCCACCCTTGTCATCCGGCCGCCATCTTGGAAAAAGGGGTGAAAACACTTTTTTCGCGATATCTCGGAAACTATGCTATTTAGCAAATTGTTTTGCCTACAAATATGTTTGCCCTAAATTAAAAATTAAAGAAGTTGTAAGCAAAAAAGTGAGAATTTTTTTAAAAAAATTTCTTTTTTGCTCTATAACTTTTTTTTTATACATTTTACAAAAAAATTACCTCAGACCAATCTTGTAGACGATCTTTTGAGGATAATTTTTCTCTGTAATTTTTTTAATTTCATTGATTAAAACCGCTGTTACAGCGCTCCAAATTTGACTAAGTTCGTCAATGCTCATGAGAATCCGGTCAAAACGAAATTTACACTTTAAATTATATTGATTTTAAAGAGTTGATTTTGAACAAAAAAACTATGAAGCCAAAATCATCAATTTTCTGAGTTGACAAAGTCAAGAAAAAGGTCTAAAAATATGTAATGCTTAGTTTAAAATCATTAGTTACCTTTTTTCAATGCCTTGTCTTAACGGTTATATATATATATATATATATATATATATAGTATATCTGCGAGTTGTAGACAGCATACCTTTCGGGGAAAAAAGGCATATCATTTTAAATAATTGGTTATTAACATTTTTGAAATATGTCTTGTACGAAGACGAAATTTAAAATATCTTCTAGCGGTGCTACTTAGCAGATTATTTTGCACTAGTTTACATGATATACTTTTCTTAATAAAATTGAATAACTATCTTAAATTAATTGTTAAATAAAAGAAGTATTTGCACATAAATTATACAATTCTGGAGTAGATTATTTTGCACTAGTTTACATGATGTACTTTTCTTAATAAAATTGAATAACTATTTTAAATTAATTGTTAAATTAAAATAGTCTTAAAGTAAAGTAAATATTAATATGTAAAACTTAACACATTTTTTATAAAATCTTTTTGTAACTTTTTTTTTATTCTTGCAGGTACAGAAGATTGCCCTATGGGTACCCATGAGTACTCAGCAGATTGTGGAATACTTCATCCGGAACCAACCTGTGACAATCCAAACCCACAACTTGCCTCAGATTCTACTGTCTGTGACTACTCAGCGTGTTACTGCGACGCACCTACCGTCAAGGATAATAAATTTAAACAGATGTGTCAAACTAGAAGATTGCTCAGTTTAAATCGATTACTTACATTCTGAATTCTCTTGTTCTTTTTTTTCATAATTATGCTAAAATTACTAATTGTTTCATTACCTACTTTTTATTTGTTTTATAACAAAAATTATAATTGCTGCCTAGAGTGCGTTCGTTTTGGGATAAAATGTTTCCACGTTTGATACTTTTGACATTTTTGAATACGCTACTTTTGCCACCGACACTTAGCTTTGAAACTTTTATTTACTTTTTTTGTTGGCAAACTACAATACTAACCAACACTACAATAATAGCACACACACTACTTTAAAGTTTAACAGATTAAAACCCCACCTCAAGATGGTATATAGTTTCAACAAAAACAAAAATAACAAAAATATCGTGAACACTTGCAATTGATACAGATAATACTAAAATTTGATATTTTTAATACCAATGCCAAACAAACGGATGACAGGTGATAAAATTAACGAAAATAATGATTCTATATCCCAAAACGAACACGCCCACAGTGTGACGGTGACAGCTGCTAACGCGTAAATCTTGCAGAAGAAAATCAGATAAACATCATGCTGTAATCTTAGTATCTTTGTGTAGGCCAAAAATGGCCCAAATCGTCCTTATGTAATTGTGTAAAAAGTGTATACTAGAAACAATAAGGTAGGTAATGGCCAATTATGATAATCCGATCATTGGAAATGAATATTCTGATAAGATCTATATAATTTCTATAAAGAATCTCGGGTGTACTATCAAAAGTTACGGAGATATAACCCTTTCTAGTTTAAAAGCTGTCATCTGAAATAAAGATCTTGATGAGAGCTATCACTTCTATCAAGAAACTACTAGTTTACTATTATTTTTATTATATACACTGTTTGATTTTTCTGTTTGATTAGTCTGTTGAGTTCAAGCAAACCTTCCCTCATGAACTTATCTGTGGATAATTTACTTGTTCGCCATTTTAGTTCAACTAAACTGCACATATAAACATAGATATTACTTCAGATTACTGTACATTTTAGACAGGATATACAGTTTAGAGTGGTCTCGATTTGAGACACAAGTTCTTTACACTTATCCTCCACATCGGATCGAGGGATGTTTGCACAGCCCGTGTAAAAAGCTATGTAAAGTAGCATAGCAATCTATGTTATTGCTGTCCAACATGTCTTTGATATGCAGTAGAATTACGGTAGAAGACAGCACAGAATCCATCCATGCTATCAGATCAACTACTGTCAACTGCTTATGCGTCTGCCGGACAAAAAGATAGCCATTTACACAAACCCTCGGGCACTACGTAAGATAAAAACCTTGATAGAAGGCTCCGGTGTCAAACCCAATCGAACACCTTCGCTATATCCAGGCTACACGCCAATGCCTTGCCCAGACTCTCAATGACTAGTGCCCATCGGTGTGTGAGATCGGCCTATCACTTAAGGGTAGGCCATGCGCCAACAGTGCGGTCACTAGAGAGGTGTGAAGGCTGATAAGGATAGACAAACAACAGTAACAAATATTTTTCCGTTTATTCCAAAATTTAATTAATTTTAGTTTTTATTACAAAAAGTAGCTTAAATCCGATAAAGTTTAAAGGGAAATAAGCAGCAAAGCAAAATTAAGCTTTGGTACAATGTTTCGGTTCTACACATTTGTTAGTCACCTCATCTCTGACGGTGGGGGCGTCGCAGTAGCAAGCAGAATAATCGCAGATTTGACCCCTCGTATCCGGAACAGGGTTTGGTTCATTACAAGTTGGTTCTCTAGTGAGGTGTCCGCACCCAATCGTGTACGAATGTGTACCTTTATCACAACCCTTGTAACCTGTAATCGTAAATTATACTTGTAAATTAACTACCTCGCAGCCTAGTTGTTAGTGTGACCGGCCGCTGTCAGAAGGTGTGGGTTCTATTCGCGCACTATCAAACATTTAAGCGATAAACATATTTGTGTTTGTCTTGAGTCTGGGTGTGTTTATGTATGATATGTATGTATTATCAAAAATAGTATTATTTATGTATTTGTATCTGGTGCCTGGAATCTGTAACACAAGCTTTGCTTACTTTGAGGCCAGCCGGCGCTCTGTGTAATGTCCAAAAATATTTATTTTTATTCATTTATTATTTAATAACCATATCACAATATATTTAGATATAGACATATAGACATTTATTAAGCAACAATAAACACTCACATGATACAGAAAAAAAAAAAAGTATGAAAATGTTTCCAATGTCATGATTGTGTCTTTGCGGATTTTTAGGGTTCTGTACCCACAGGGTGCCAACGGAACTTTTTTACTAAGCCTACGATGTTTAAGGTTTACGATGATTGCCCGAGGTCCACCCGCGTTGTTAACCTGCGGGTGGACTACTGGGTGAACGACTGGCAAATATTTTTTTTACGTATGTGAACTACAATTGTTGATCATGGGTAATACAGAATTTTCCGTGGTTTACCTAGATGAACTACACGGTTGGAACTAGGGCAATAACCTTCCTAACAGTTCATTGTAGACAGTTTTTTTTTTTTAATATGGCAGATAGTTAATATTATGCGAATGCCGTAGTTAAAGGGGCAGGCAAAATAAGTTAAAAACAGTTTTCATCGAATTAAACAAATGTCAAAATAAACAAAAACTATGTATTAACGATATTGATAAATATCAATATTAATATTTTTAGCAGCAAAATAATAAACCGTTATGGATATTTAGTATTTGTAGAAATATGATTTGAATACAAAAAAAGGTTTGTAATTGATGACGTACTAGAAAAATATAATGATTTTCCACATGCCTCGAACATAATTCAATAAATATATCTCCTTTTTTTTTTTATACCACTAAAGTGGCAAACAAGCTAACGGACCGCCTAACGGTAAGCGGCCACCGTAGCCTATAAACGCTTGCAACACCAGGGGCATCACTCGCACGTTGCCGACCTTTTTGGACATTTGGCACACCAGCAAACTAAGCAAAGCTTAGATGTAGCTTGTAGACCAGATAACGAATACAATCACACACATATTATACTTGTTGTGAAAATACATTCTTATTATAAATATATTTGGTAATTGCTTTATAATGTAACTATATTGATATTTATGTCGGCGCCGATCATAAAATCCGGCAGATCACGAAATTCCTAGGAGATCAAATCGATCCAGATCGTAAAGTATGAAATAAAAATTATCATATAACTGAACAGGTTATTATATGAAGCTTGGCTGGAACGCTCCGCTTGCTTCGCTCGCTCACGTTTACAAAAGAGAAACTGAACCTAACCTATCATACATGACTTATACAGTGCGATTTCTGTTCCTTTCGTTTCCATACTTTACAATATGCTCAGGAATTTCGTGATCTGCCGGATTTTACGATCGGCCGCCGACCGTTTACTTAAAAATATATGATTATTGCTTAACAAAAAACGACTGAAATTCCTATGTCTTTTAGAATGTCTCAGTTTAATTCTATATTTATTTGTATAATGTTAAAATTTAATTTAACTTTTATTATAGGTATTTTTGTAAAGTTTTCTAGTTCTTCTATCTAGCAGCAAGACAAAATTATCTTTTTATCACACTTACTCGTAAACAGTGTCATTACGTGCTGGTAAATTTTACTTTTCTCAAAGCAAAGCGCTCGTTCATAGAACTCACGGGCGGTAATGACGCGTCTGTTCTATCAAGTATGTATTCTGTAATGTAAATCTATTCCTGCCATTTCAACTGTGTGTTTCAGTAAGTTTATTTATTTATTCACCTAATAGTTTTATTTATTTTATCGCAAAGGTGATGAAAAACATTGTGTGTAACACGAGCGGTACGGAAATAACAAACTCAAGTGATTAAAGCCTTCGGCCTTCAGCCTTGGTCTTCTAAATAGCCTTTCGTTAGTAATTTTCTCATTACCTCCTCCTTCCTCTTTACGTTTTCCTACCACACTAGGCAATTTCCGTCTTCATGGAAGAATTTGCACCCGGTGCCCAAAAAGAATCAGATCCATCGAATTACAGGCCTATCGCTATAACCTCTCTCCTCTCCAAGGTGATGGAGCGTGTGATCAACACACAGCTTTTGAGATACCTAGAAAAATACGACCTGATCAGTGACCGTCAATATGGCTTTCGCCACGGTCGCTCAACTGGTGACCTTCTAGTGTATCTCACACACCGATGGGCATTAGCCATTGAGAGTCAGGGGGAGGCATTGGCATGTAGCTTAGACATAGCGAAGGCGTTCGATCGGGTCTGGCACCGGGGTCTTCTATCGAAGTTGCCTTCTTACGGAGTGCCCGAGGGTTTGTGCAAATGGGTGGCTAGCTTTTTGTCCGGCAGAAGCATACGAGCCGTAGTTGACGGTAGTTGCTCTGATAGCATGGACATTAATGCTGGTGTCCCGCAAGGCTCTGTGCTGTCTCCTACGCTGTTCCTACTGCACATCAATGATATGTTGGACATCAACAACATACATTGCTATGCAGATGACAGTACTGGAGACGCTTATTACACGGGCCGTGCAAGCATCACACGTTCCGTTGTGGAGGAAAAGCGTGAAGAACTTGTGTCTCAAATCGAGATCGGTCTGTCCAAGGTCTCTGACTGGGGGCGGGAAAACTTGGTCCGATTCAACCCTTCAAAGACACAAGTCTGCGCGTTCACCGCTAAGAAAACCCCATTCACTGTAGTCCCACAATTCCAGAACACTCCCCTCTCCATCTCCAAGAGCATTGGGATCCTTGGCGTTGACATCTCCAGCGATGTTCAGTTCCGAGATCATTTGCTAGACAAGGTAAAGCTGGCGTCCAAAAAACTTGGTGTACTCAACAGAGCGAAGCAGTACTTCACGTCGGGGCAAAGGTTGCTACTTTACAAGTCGCAAGTCCGGCCCCATATGGAGTACTGCTGCCATCTCTGGGCGGGTGCACCCGGATACCAGCTTGACCCTTTTGACTCGGTTCAACGACGGGCTGTGAGAATTGTCGACGATCCCAAACTCACTTGCGGTATCGAGCCCTTAAGTCTGAGGAGAGACTTTGCCTCCCTGTGTGTGTTCTACCGCTTGTACAATGGATTGTGTTCTGAGGAATTGTTCGAAATGATGCCCACGGCTACTTTCTACCATCGCACCGCTCGCCATCGACAGGGAATTCATTCTCACACTTTGGAACCAAAATGGTCGCGTACAGTGCGGTTTCAGAGAAACTTCCTCCCGCGAACCCTTGGGTTGTGGAATGAGCTCCCTGCCAAGGTTTTCTCTAAGGACTACAGTATGGGGTTCTTCAAAAAAGAAGTTATTAGATTTCTGAAGGGTCGGCAACGCGCGAGTGATGCCCCTAGTGTTGCAAGCGTCCATAGGCTACGGTGACCGCTTACCATCAGGCGGACCGTAGGCTTGTTTGCCACCTTAGTGGTATAAAAAAAAAAAAAAAAAAAAAAAGACTGTCGTAGACTGACTATGAGGCAACTCGATAGGTCAAAGTGAAAAAAACTATTTTTTTTAGGTAACGGTTTCTACCAAATAAATTGATTTTTACCATTGCTTATTTATTTATTCACCTAATAGTTTTATTTATTTTATCGCAAAGGTGATGAAAAACATTGTGTGTAACACGAGCGGTACGGAAATAACAAACTCAAGTGATTAAAGCCTTCGGCCTTCAGCCTTGGTCTTCTAAATAGCCTTTCGTTAGTAATTTTCTCATTACCTCCTCCTTCCTCTTCACGTTTTCCTACCACACTAGGCAATTTCCGTCTTCATGGAAGAATTTGCACCCGGTGCCCAAAAAGAATCAGATCCATCGAATTACAGGCCTATCGCTATAACCTCTCTCCTCTCCAAGGTGATGGAGCGTGTGATCAACACACAGCTTTTGAGATACCTAGAAAAATACGACCTGATCAGTGACCGTCAATATGGCTTTCGCCACGGTCGCTCAACTGGTGACCTTCTAGTGTATCTCACACACCGATGGGCATTAGCCATTGAGAGTCAGGGGGAGGCATTGGCATGTAGCTTAGACATAGCGAAGGCGTTCGATCGGGTCTGGCACCGGGGTCTTCTATCGAAGTTGCCTTCTTACGGAGTGCCCGAGGGTTTGTGCAAATGGGTGGCTAGCTTTTTGTCCGGCAGAAGCATACGAGCCGTAGTTGACGGTAGTTGCTCTGATAGCATGGACATTAATGCTGGTGTCCCGCAAGGCTCTGTGCTGTCTCCTACGCTGTTCCTACTGCACATCAATGATATGTTGGACATCAACAACATACATTGCTATGCAGATGACAGTACTGGAGACGCTTATTACACGGGCCGTGCAAGCATCACACGTTCCGTTGTGGAGGAAAAGCGTGAAGAACTTGTGTCTCAAATCGAGATCGGTCTGTCCAAGGTCTCTGACTGGGGGCGGGAAAACTTGGTCCGATTCAACCCTTCAAAGACACAAGTCTGCGCGTTCACCGCTAAGAAAACCCCATTCACTGTAGTCCCACAATTCCAGAACACTCCCCTCTCCATCTCCAAGAGCATTGGGATCCTTGGCGTTGACATCTCCAGCGATGTTCAGTTCCGAGATCATTTGCTAGACAAGGTAAAGCTGGCGTCCAAAAAACTTGGTGTACTCAACAGAGCGAAGCAGTACTTCACGTCGGGGCAAAGGTTGCTACTTTACAAGTCGCAAGTCCGGCCCCATATGGAGTACTGCTGCCATCTCTGGGCGGGTGCACCCGGATACCAGCTTGACCCTTTTGACTCGGTTCAACGACGGGCTGTGAGAATTGTCGACGATCCCAAACTCACTTGCGGTATCGAGCCCTTAAGTCTGAGGAGAGACTTTGCCTCCCTGTGTGTGTTCTACCGCTTGTACAATGGATTGTGTTCTGAGTAATTGTTCGAAAAGATGCCCACGGCTACTTTCTACCATCGCACCGCTCGCCATCGACAGGGAATTCATTCTCACACTTTGGAACCAAAATGGTCGCGTACAGTGCGGTTTCAGAGAAACTTCCTCCCGCGAACCCTTGGGTTGTGGAATGAGCTCCCTGCCAAGGTTTTCTCTAAGGACTACAGTATGGGGTTCTTCAAAAAAGAAGTTATTAGATTTCTGAAGGGTCGGCAACGCGCGAGTGATGCCCCTAGTGTTGCAAGCGTCCATAGGCTACGGTGACCGCTTACCATCAGGCGGACCGTAGGCTTGTTTGCCACCTTAGTGGTATAAAAAAAAAAAAAAAAAAAGACTGTCGTAGACTGACTATGAGGCAACTCGATAGGTCAAAGTGAAAAAAACTATTTTTTTTAGGTAACGGTTTCTACCAAATAAATTGATTTTTACCATTGCCACTCGAAATTTTCAGTAAAATTCAACAATAGCAGTAAATAAAACTCACTTTTACTCACTGAGTAAATAAAAATATTTTAAATTCGGAATAATAATTATTGTGGTTGTTTTATGTCATTGTTCTCTTATCACCCGGTAATAATTACCGAATATATACCAAAATGTGACAATAGTACTTTTTAGTAATAGTCAATGGTAAAAATTAGAATATGTAACACGTGAAAAAAAAACATCTCATTCCTTTGTAGCCCTCGCTCCGCAAAGGATTGTTCTCTTCGGAATTAGTCCCTTTGAATGAAATTCGCTTTTTTTTCAATTGTTGTATAATCACTATCACGTTGCGGTTTCTAAAGGGCTTACGTTGTGGAATGAGCTCCCTGCCAAGGTTTCCGCGGACCGTCAGCTATAGCTTTATTATAATGAAGTTTGCTATAGCAAGCTATAGCTGTAACTATAGTTCGTTTAAGCTCGGTTATAATTATTCCCGCGGAGTAATTAGCCCATATGTTAATGTGTGTGTGTGTGTATGTGTGTGTATGTGTGTGTGTGAAATATATATGCCAATTTACATAAAGATCTTGGTTGACGTGTTATAGAGTAACAAACATTCGTCCATCCATCCAGACATATTTTCACATTTATAATATTGATAGGATTGTCATAATAACTTACATCTCCCATTGACATAAATGCAGCCATTCGGATAATCCATGGTTCTTGACATCGACAAACACACCAAAGAAAGAAGACACAAACATGACAAAATCTTCATTGTTAAATATTTTTAATTTAATTATATATTTTGTACTTGTTACGAAGCCCTGTAACTTGCCTTTGAGTAGTTAATAGGTTTAAATTTAAATAATCCTTATATATGATAACACTCGGCATCGTGATTCAATAAACAATGCAGTTTAATGTTCGGACCACACTAGGCTTCAAGGCGTTAATTATCGTGTAAATAGACATTGAACACTAGTGAAGCTACGACGCGTTTATTTGCTAAACCAACGTTGATAGTGTTGTTTGAAGTAAGAGCTGGATTGGCATCGAAGAAAAAAGTCTTTATTAATGCGTCTATTGAGACCTTATTGGGAACAGTCTCGAGCTATTCGGACTCTGAAATTCGAGACATAAATGTATAAAAAACTTACTGAAACCCGTTAATGTACTTGTATACAATTTGTTCTTCAATTTCGGAGTCCGAATAGCTCGGGACTGTTTCCAATAACCTCCCTGGGCATACCGTTTGTTATTTTGTATCGTAATCGTGACAAGATCGCACGTATTAAGTGAAAATACAGTCAATGGAACAAGGTTCCGCGTTAATTACCTGTGTATATTCATCATCCACCATCTTTACTTTGGTCAGTAATAGATATTAATGTAAGTATATAATTGGCATTCAACAAATAAAACAATGTAGCGATTTCATCATCTATGTTGATAATCATCATATATAAACGTGTAATTTATTGCCATTAGATGCAAAATGGGTACATCTACTCAACTTAACACGTTAATTTGCGCCTTAATTATTGCAATTATGGGGGTAAATGTGTTCCGAACATTAATACTACTAGAAGACGATAAAACGAGGTGAAGCAATGTCAAGAAGGTCGCGGCGTTCAAGTGTCCCCATTGGTACTGATTGAATATATTATTATGTTGTTTACTTTTTATTAATGACATTCCAATGGACACAACAACAATAATTATAATAATAGTAAGCATATTCATTTGCCAACTTTTGTAAGAGTTACATACATGCAATTAACAATAGTATATTATATATGTTTTAGCTTGGAATAAACTCGTAATAAATGATTTTAATAAATATAAATAGGCAAAAAGGTCTATGACGCAAAATACTGTCACGCATGTGAAGCATTTTATATTTTGCCATAGCCTGTTTAAATTAAAGTATTCATTTTGAACGAGATCGGTTCAGCCGTTAAGTCGTGAAAAGGTAACAAAAAAACAGATGTACAGAGACACTTTTGCATTTATGGTATTTTGCATTTATTAAAAGTGCTTAAAAGAACATTATCTATCTTTTTGTAGAAGTAGGTATTTCTGATCCAGTCACTGTACTTTATAATTTAGCAACATTGCATTTGCTTTATACATTAATTGTCACTCTAAGAGTTTGCTGTTAGAAATCTCTAATAAAGATAAGTTCGTCATTCGTGCATCACTTTGTTCTTTTTTTACTGTTTTAATAACCCTGTGTACAATAAAGGATTAAAAGTATGGATATCTTTAACCTAAACCCAAAATTTTAAAGCTACTAAAAATCACAAAATAAGTCTTTTATACAAATATTCAACTATCTTTCGGCACCCGTAATCCATCTCTGTCATTAATGCATTTTAAGTAGATGTCTTACCTTTATTAAGAAACTACCTAATTTTAGCTTTGTAGGATAAGTGGATTTTGAATTTTTTTTGCTTGGTATTACAGATTTTTATATATAATAAATAAATTATAAATAAAATAGATATTTTTTGACATTACACACAGCACCGTCTGGCCCCAAAATAAGTAAAGCTTGTGTTATGGGTACAAGACAACGGATACAAATTTGCAACAAGGATCTGCTGGACTTCTCGTAGATACCGATCAGCACCCTTATATTAGGCCTTGACCACCGTGGAAACATTAGAAAAACTCGAGCGGTATTTACTCGATCAGGAGGCAAATTGCCCATTTGTGGCTGAGTAAAAGTTGCCTGGAGCCTAAAACAGAGTATGCACTTAAAAGGCATACTCCTAATAATCCTTCGAGCCGAGACAATCCAAAACTCTCGTTTTAGTATAGCATGAAAACTGCTGAGTTAAGAGTAATAAGAGTTTCTTAAATGGCGGTCCTGAATCAACAGCAAGGTCAAGTGGCTATCCTTAGGTAAAGAAGCGGATGTCGAGCTCCGTAAGGCAAGTTTGCATGACGTAATTGGCCTACATGAATGAGTCCGCGATCGTTGAGAAATGGGTTAAGTCTGGCCGAAGATCCTCTGATCTCTGAACGACCAGCTTGAAGATCCCCTATTTAAGGTCCCATAATGCTATCGTTGTACATTGCGCACTAAAATAAGGAGCGCTTATTCACGTTTTGACGGCGATAAGACCAGTTCAGGAAGCCGACAGGCATTGTTGACAAATTGGTAAATACAGGTCACCGAAGCCTATGGACGCCTGCAACACCTGGAGCATCACTCGCACGTTGTCGACCCCTTTAATATCTAATATCTTTTTTCTTAAAGAACCCTATTCTTTATTCCTTAGAGAAAACCTTGGCAGGGAGCTCTTTCACGACCTAAGCGTTAGCGGAAATAAGTAGTGTATTATTTTCTCTTTAAAAGTAAGGTTTCCCTGAAACCGCACTGTACGTGACCATTAAGGTTCTAAGGTGTAAGGGGTAATTGCGGCAAATCGCTTGCCGATGGCGAGCAGTGCGATAGTTATAAGTAGCCGTGGGCATCATTTCGAAAAAATCCTCAGAACACAGAAGTTTACTTGAAGCTTACAAGTTAGACACCAATGTAAAGTATATTGTCTTAAAATAACACGGAATTATTATTGGGCGTACGTACAAACTCAAAAAACTGTTTTTAGGTTATTAAAAAACTTTTTAGAACTATCACGTAAGCAACCCTCAAGTCCAACTTGCACTTAACCAGGTTTATTTAAATCATCTTAGTTTTATTTTTATTTTTTCCAGTCGTCCCTAAGGTCATGCCAAGGATCATGCGGTCAAGTTTTTAGTACCAATTATTTTCATTCGTAGTATCTAATTATTAAAATGAATTCATTCTCGTAGTATTTGTAGTAACCATGTTATGACAACTTATGTCTTGTATTATGTATGTTTCAACAAAATATACGGGCGCTTGCTCGACTACAGGCCAATGTTTTGCTATTGTTCGTCTGTTTTGATTTCTTTTGTTTGCTCCTTACGAATAAGGTATTTAATTTGGACTATAAAATAGTATAAATATTTTTGTACATTACACACAGTTCCATCTGGGCCCAAGCTAAGCAAAGCTTGTTCTATGGATACCAGACACCAGACACAAATACATATATATGTACTAGGAATGTTTGTCTTGTGCAGAAAACGAACTCACGCCCCTCGATTCAGTAGTTAGGTCATTACCTACTGAGCTATGTAGCCAAAAAACAAAACATTAGTAGCAAAAACAATATTTAGTGATGTCATATTTTGCTTGTGAACGGGCGTCCCTCAACCCCTTGGAATAGGAATGGGCCAATGTCTATGTATCCATACTAATAATATAAATGCGAAAGTTCGTTGGTTTTTCCTTTCTTCACGTCGGAACGGAGCATCCGAGAAAGCTGAAATTTGGAACAGATATAGTTAAAAAGACGAATATGGAACTATAGCCAAGTCCCACATGGGTGAACCACAGCTACATCGTATAGCCGAGTCTCACATGGGCGAACCACACCTACAGCTTATAGCCGAGTCCCACATGGGTGAACCACAGCTACAGCTTATAGCCGAGTACCACATGGGCGAACCACAAGTTCAGCTATAGCTGAGGCCCACATGGGCGAACCACAGCTGCAGCTATAGCCGAATCCAACATGGGTGAACCACAGCCACAGCTATAGCCGAGTCCCACAGAAGCGAGCTACAGCTATGTATATAGCCAAGTACCAAATGGGCGAACCAGAGCTACTGCCATAGCCGAGTCCCACATGGGTGAACCACTGTTACAGCTATAGCCGAGTCCCACATGGGCGAGCTATAGCTACAGCCATGGCCGAGTCCCACATGAGCGAACCACAGCTACAGCTAAAGCTTGAGACAGCAAGCTTTTATACTATAATTGGTCTTTATAAGACCGAGTAGCTAGGGGGTGAAGAGAACTTATAAAAATTAGGGAACCTTACAAGATAATAAGCTGAATGTAAATATTTTTCAGTGGGCTGAGATCAGTTATCCTGTTGCTGAAACACTGCGTTACACTTCATTTTTTATTGTTCTTAATAAGGGCCCGCGAGGGTAAAAGAGTTTTATATTTAAATATTCAAATCAGCGAAGAAAACTTGTGCAGAAAAACTTTTTGTTAAGATTCAAAACAAATTTGACATACGCCAATCAGCTGGGGCGAGCAGAAGAACAGTGTTGCTGCGCTAAAAGTGTGGCCACTTCACTCGTCGGTTACGGTACGGTTATGAGGAAGTGGAAGTGGAAAATTCCTCAAATGTGAGTCGTTGCTCACCAATGATCCTATATAAAAGTTGTTTGGTAGATTTTACCGCGGTTTTATGAAAACCTCGAAACGAAAGAGCTAAAAATGGGTTGAGCCACAATATTATGTGTTGATTAGCGAGTTGTGTGCAGTTTTGTCATTGTTATATGCAAGGAAATTTTGAATGTCTATGAGCTGATTACCAGCACCTACATGATATGTGCCGCAATCTGAGCGGAAAGGAGTTGAAACACCGCGTCGCGAAACAAATCGTTGCAATGCCGCCATAAGCGCATCCGCTGAGAGTTCGTAAACTGCTTCGAGGTGCACAGCCTTTGCGGCAAGATGCACAAAAATGTAAAAATAACCCTTAACGAGTTCTGCGCAACGTAATGTGCAGCAAAATCGAAAAAACGGGCAGCAAAATCGGTTGACACTTGTACGAAGACAGTGATGGGACCCATGCATGTGGCGAGTCGTCACGTTTTGTGGGACAATTATGGGCAAAACGTTTTATGCAATATACAATATGTAAATCCTATCAGAGTGCCAAGTACGCTAAATCGCGTGAGTAGCTCTGTATCTAGAGCAGGTACAGCAATGTGAACTGACATTTTCCTGGGTTTCAGTTTAGGGAGAAGTTGATGACCTTGAGCTGAAGGCATAGTAGGCCAGGTATCTGATCGGGCTTTTAGCCATTTAGGTGCCCCCGTAGATCATGTTTTAGAAGGTCTTGAGCAGACGTACCTATGCTCGCACTGTCTGCAGGGTTTAAAGGAGAAGTTACGTGTCTCCAAGGGATTGCATGTAGTGGCCTTAATCGCAGAGACCCGGTTGGCCTCAAATACTTGTTGTGATTGAGGAGTATTCAGCCGGGCAAGGACGATGGTACTGTCTGACCAACAGAAATGGTTCTGAATTTGAATTTGAGCAGAAAGTCGAGATGATACCCGGGCAATGAGCTGTGACACGAAATGGACGGCCGATAACTCAAATTTTGAGATGGTCTAGCTCAGTGGTGGGCAAACTTTCTTTATAGGGGGCCAGAAAATTTAAGAAATTTTAAAAGAGGGCCAGAATTGCAGCAAAAAAGCATTTTGATTTGGAACCGTTAACTCATCATATGAAAGTATGTAACACTTTTTATTTGAAATCTTTTACCATATAAAATTAATGACATTATACACTTGCAAATGTTACTTACTAAAAAATTACAAATTAACTTTTATTTAAAGGCCCTGCTATAGTCAGTGTGTGCGACATATGAAATTGTTTTTGTTTTGTCATAATATCGTCGAATGCAGGTTTGAGTTGCGAAGAAGTAACTTTCAAATTCAAAATATAATTATCGCAGGCCATATACTAATTATTTCGATAAAATCCTTTCGCGGGCCGTACTTTGCCCACCACTGGTCTAGCTGCTCTTGATTAGAGCTACCTTCGACTTGGAAGTGAGCGATTGACGTGAACCTTTTCAGTTGCTCAGTTTCACGGAGGTATACTAGCGCAGCATATTCAGATTCAGATGCATCAGCAAAGCCGTTCAGAGTATAAGTGGAACCTTTGTTAAAGCAGGCCTTTCTAGGAAGTTGTAGTGCAGAAATCCGAGGTAAGTCATAGAAAATGTGCTGACACTGAAGAGTGAGCTTGGTAGAAATCGGTTCATCCCAATCCAGTTTTCCAGAGATGTGGATTAATAATTTAGCGTGGAAAATGACAGGGCTGATCCATCCATTTGGATCAAAAAGGCGGGCTATAGTGCTGAGGATGGATCTTTTTGTGAATTTTCCAAGACCGGGATTGAGATGTTGTAGATTAATGTATAAGTATATCGTACCCATTGAATACCAAGTACCTTGATGGCATTGGAGCCTGGGCTGAGATCATAGTCATTAGGCATGTCACACTGGTCTTCTAGGAAACGGTCTAGAAACTCTTGGAAGTTAGAGGTCCATTTTCGCAAATTGAATCCTCCCAGAACTAATAACAGAATGAGTTCGATCTGCAGTGTAACGGGAAGGACCTCTGCGGCCTGGGCAAAGCGATGCCTCTCATCGGAGACCAGCTGGAGGATAGAACGGTATGCAAGAAATGGGATGGGCTATAGAACATAGGTAACCGTGGACAAGGCATAAGTGAGTAGGTTCTAATCAGGAGCAGAGCGCCATAGAAGTGAGCTGAAATTATTTTTGGTCTGGGTGAATAAGTAGGTTCCTGATAATCATCTGGAGTTCTGTGCTAGATACCACCTGGTGAGTGTGGAAGGGGAGGATAATGTTAGTGGTCTCGCTGAAGAGATGGGCCGGTAGGCAGACAGACATTCAGACTAATTCCGTTGGAGCTCTTACAGATGCCATCAAAACCTGAGCGGAGTTTTTCAGAATTTGCTTTGAAGGTACCAATAAACTTGGTTTACATAGAGTCATATGACCTAAGCGAATGTACTCCTTCATAAAGTCGATATATTTTGAGTGGAGGATATGATCGCTTTGAAGTTTGCGTTCCTAGTTCAGAAATCGTCGTAGTTCGATGCCATGTGTTGTGCCGAACTTTGGCGCGTCTAGGAGAAAGGAAAGAGACACTATATATCGTCCTGACGGGTCACGGGTTGTGGTGGAGCGGCAAATCTTTTAAGATAATCTATTAACCTTGAACTTCGGCAATAGCAGAATGGATCTCCTCACTTGTATGCTGAGGTTGAAAACTTTCAGTTTTTATTTGTGCTGCGTGTACTTGAAACTCAGGTTTAGTATGTTGATCATAAGTGGGACCTAAAAGTGCCAAATTAAAAATCGAGTCAAAATTTGTCTGAGAACGTCTGAATCCAATATAAGGTCGACAGAAGCTGGTAAATAGAAAACTAAATGAGCTAGTAGAATATTAAAATTTTTACAAGATGGGCTGAATTTTTGCATCTTGGTTATGTGTAGAAACCGGGTTTTTCAGTGTGAATAGGGCGGAATGTGATGACTGCGGATGAGCTGGAACTTTGAATGTGCTAATTACCTACACCTGAAATATTTAATTTTGTGTGCTGAAGTGAGATATGAAATTTTTAAGCCATATCCTTAGTTAATAAAATCAACATTGAACCTGTATCTAACAACGCTCTTGTCTTATGGTACTTTCCATCACTGTCAGCTAGCTCAGACACTGTAGATAAGAGAACTTGGGCTGAATATTTGTAGAAACAATTGTATCAGTAGGGTAGGTAGGTCGCTAGGCGTTGACAATTCAGTAGGTATTAGCTGAATATTATTTTCAAAGAATTTTTTGTGTTGTGTTATGAGCTGATTTAAAAAATTTAGGGCTGAATAAACCTGTGGACATGTGTGAAGATTGTATGTGTGTGGGCTGAGTGTGTTTATTTTCCTGAATGTGATGTTCTGTGATTGTTAGTAGGTACAGTTGGCTTTGTTGCGTATGTGGAAGGGTAGGGCGTAGGTGAGCGTTGTTGATATGTTGGTGGTGTGACTTGTCTAGCGTGTAAAGAGCTGGGTTGTGATGAGTAGTGAGGGCGCTGTCTAGGTTGTGCTCGTAATGGGACAAGCAGAAGGTGAGCTGAGGTATGACTCGGAGAGTTTGCTATATGTCGATGGAGGGAAGTGTGGTGGTTTTCAGCACCACACTTCTTGCATCGATCATTGGTTTTGCACTCATTCTCGTAGGGCAGGCCGAGACAGCAACGACTTCGGTTGCGGGCATTGATAAAATCCAAACGACCTTGTATGGGCTGATTATTATATTATTGCTTGCAGGCAAATAGTATAGATATGCTGAAAGTGGACGCAAGGGTGGGGAGGCACAGTAGACTTGCTTGTGGTTTTTTTTTATTTTTATATTTGAATTTAAATTACATAACCAATTCTTACAAATATTTCTTGTTAAATTAAAAACATAATACAAATGCGTCTTATACTACGGTTACATAAAGTTAAAATACATTCAAGAATTGTTTTAAGTTGTATCTGAACATCATTTTTTATACAAAATATGTTACACTTAATATCTTTAATAAGGTATAGAATTTTGCTACTTTTATGATCATAAAGCGCTTTTTACCATAGTCGCAAATCGCATGTTAATCCATATAGTGCCTGTGAAATATCGATAAACAAATTTTTTATCAAATTAATGTATAAATTCAACAAAAACTTTAGTTCCTTCATAATTGACTGACATTTAATGATCAAATATACTTTATGCGACAATGATAAATAGCAATATATGTTAATAAAGCAATTTTAACAACAACATGTTTTTAACTATAGATATTTATTGCACCATAGGTTGTATGGAAAAATATGATTCGGATTCGCCTTAAATCGAAGTCAGGCTTGGGCAATCTTTAAGTGCTACACATTTGTTTGTGACTTCATCTCTGACAGTGGGGGGGTTGCAGTAGCAAGAAGAATAATCGCAGGTGACACCCCTCGTATCTGGCACTGGATTTGGATCTTTACAAGTTGCTTCTAGAGTGATGTGTTCGCATCCCGGCGTGTACGAGTGGGTACCGTCTTCACATCCCTCAAAACCTGCAATTGTAATTAGCGTTGAAATTAGCCCTGTAGTTTCGATTTCACCGTACGTCCTGAGTGACTGAGGGTCAAGCTGCGTGTGTACCAATAAATCTTTTTCTTAACTTCTCAAAAAGGTACTTCATGCTACTAACTAGTTTCACCATTTTATATTTTTAATAACCTGTTCTCACAAATTGTATTAAATAAAACAATAATGGTGGTCATACATTATTTTTCCCAAACATGCTACGATATGCGACCATATCTTGCACAAGCTTTATTAGGATAAATTGTACTTGCAGTACAGTATCAGAGAGCGACACGCAAAATATAAGCCGGCCGCTCGAGTTATAAAAAGTAAAAAAAAAAATCGACGTTTGAAAGCGGTGAATTGGCGGCAAAATAAGCAGCTATACTTTCATTTTTAGGGTTCCGCATCCACAGAATGCCAACGAAGCCCTATAGCTAAGCCTACGCTGTCTGTCTGTCTGTCTATCAGACCATTAAATGCTCTATCTTTTAGCTCGAATATAATGGGGGATTATATAACAAATAAAAAGGAAAAAAAGTTTAAATTTAAGTGGAGCGTTGTACACACTTGGCCGGATTTAGTTATTTGTTGTTATACTTTGGACTATTTTTCTCTGCAAGTTTGAAGTTTGTATATTTTTACCGTTTTTACGTATTTATACCCATAACAAATAACAAAAACCGGCCAAGTGTGAGACGAGCACATGCCATTACTATTTTAAATAACCGATACAGCACCATAAAGCTTATTAGTAAAAGAAACAGTAACACATTAATTTGTTGGAAACTATATTCAAGGTTAAGCAACGTCGGGCTTGGTCAATACTTGGATGGATGGCCGCTTAGTGGCACACTTTTTTTGTTAGTGATAACAAATTACGTTAATGATGTTAGGTACGGAACCCTCGGTGCGCGAGTCCAACTCGCACTATGTCGGTTTTTTTTAATGTTATGTGCAATGAGTAAATTTAATCTCTAATGGAATTTTTTATTAACCGATTCAATCTGTCAGAACTTACATTTCCCTTCGATATAAATGCAACCATTCGGATACTCCCCATAACTTGACATCGACAAACACACCCAAGAAAATAGACTCAAACATAGCAAAATCTTCATTATATTATATTTTTAATGTCAATTTTGTACTTGTTACTTAGCCCTGTAACTTACTTCTGAATCAGTATTAAGTATAGATATTCCTTTTATAATACAAGCATATCTACGTACCTATGTATATATGAGTTGAAAATCCGTTGTTGTCAGATTTATTTAACTACTTATAGTTACACCTAATCATACAAGGTTAATCGATATCAATAGGGTCACATTCGAATGTTCTTCAAATGAACACCTTTATTAATATGTTGTATTAATTTTTTTGCACAATGTCTTTGCGATTACTAAAACAAGACTATTGTTAATCACATTTTTTATAAACAATATATACACAGCTTGTTTACCTAAGACACTAATTTAAAAAATATATCTTTACTCTGTCCCGCTGTAAAGGCTTAAAAAACTATTTTTAACAAAAAAACACTCACTAGATCTCGTTTAAACCAATTTTCGGTGGAAGTTTGCATAGTAATGTACATCATATATTTTTTTAGTTTTAGCATTCTCTTATTTTAGAAGTTACAGGGCCCCAGTGACACACATTTTACCACTTTGGAAGTGTCTCTCGCGCAAACTATTCAGTTTAGAAAAAAATGATATTATAAACCTTATATCATTTTTGAAGACCTATCCATAAATACCCCACACGTATCGGTTTGATGAAAAAAACATTTTTGAGTTTCAGTTCCAAGTATGGGGCAACCCCAAAAATTTATTGTTTTTTTCTATTTTTGTGTGAAAATCATATTGCGGTTCACAGAATACATCTACCTACCAAGTTTCAACAGTATAGTTCTTATAGTTTCGGAAAAAAGTGGCTGTGACATACGGACAGACAGACAGACAGACATGACGAATCTATAAGGGTTCCATTTTTTGCTATTTGGCTACGGAACCCTAACAACACGCCCTCAGAGTTGCGTACATATTTTATATAACTCCTAGTAACTTATAAAGTCCTAGTACATCAATCTTATAATCACACAAAATCTTCATAGAAGTAAGAAATACAATATATAGAAATAATCTAAATGTTCATGACTCCCTGAAGGTTAGAGTCTTAGAAGAAAATCTATACTTATATATAAAGCTGAAGAGTTTGTATGTTTGAACGCGCTAAGCTCAGGAACTACTGGTCCAATTTGAAAAATTATTTCAGTTTTAGATAGCTTATTTATCGAGAAAGGCTATAGGTTATATATCATCACGCTTAGACCAATAGGAGTGAAGCAAAAGTGAAGAATGTCTCAAAATCGGGTTTTTTTTCCTTTTAAGAGCTTCCGCTGCGTGCGCTGCGCAAACTGTTAAAGTTTCGCAAAAATCATATATGACAGAATTGTTCCCCTTTTAAATTAAGTTAAAAAAAAGAATCCGCGACAGCATAAGTCTATCTTTTAAGGTTGGCTCACTATAACCTTTTTTATGTTAACCAAATTTGTTCTAAAATTATTTGCGAAGTTTTTATAAACATGATATTAATCCTTATCAAAAAATACTTTATTCATCACAAGTATTTAATTTAAAACAAAATTGCCCTAATCATTCGATTTCAATGAATATCTAAGAAGATATCGCAGTTTTTAAAATAACATCGCAGCAAAATAATGATCAAGTACTGCGTGTGTTTTATAATTCAAACGTGATATTTAAAAATATTTTTACCTTCTATGTAAACAAAGTCGCGGGTCAAAATAAGCGTTAGCCCAAAGTAACTTTTACTGACTAACTGATCTATTAACGTACAGCTCTTACCACTGGCCTAATTGAGCTGAAATTTAGCACACATATATATAGCTTTTATGATGTAGGCGTGCGCTAAGAAAGGATTTTCCAAAACTCACCCCCTATACTGGTGTTTAAAGTTTGTATGGAGCACCAAGATCGCAAGGTTAATCCATTAGTTAATTAATTTTTAGTAGTTAATTATTTAATATTTTTGGGAAAGAGAAAGAGAGAGAGAAAGAGAACGTTAAGTGTGAGTAGGTTTTTTTTTCTATAATTGAGGAATTGCCGTAAGAATCCTACGCCGATAACCAAATTTAGGGCGGGCGAAGCCGCTGGCAAAAGCTAGAATTTAATAATAGCAGTATTGCCTGCTTCTTTTTCCTTCTCCATTTGAATTTGCAGTTATTTTCTTTGCGTTTGTTGGGTAGTCTTCTTTTGTATAATACGAAGTGTTATGTAGACAGTTCTTATTTTTCTGTACTTTTATTTTGAAGCACAATGTAGTGGATGTCATTACAACCGGTCTAACTTTCTAACCTTTCTGTCCTATTCTCCTGACAGATTCAATGTTGTTATTATTACATGGAACTATAAACTGAGTGCTTATTACGTTAATGATTATTTCTTCTAGGTCATGATAGGATTTTTGCGCTCTTCTACTCCGTATGAAATTATAGTTTAATTAATTACAACTTTCTAAATTACATATTTTTGTTCTTTTTACTTCCACTTTTTACTTGCTTTTATTTACCTCACAATGTTTCCTTTTTCTTTCCTTCCTGTTATCACCCTTCGATGAAATTTAGCATACTGACTAAGTTCGGATGTCAATACAATATTCCACAGTTACTTTGACCACAAACTCTCTCCCAGAGTTGTACCAGGGGTACAACCTAGAGGTGGAGGTCCGGGGGTTTTGAGGGTCGCAGATCACGAATTTGATGTTCATTTTGATGTTATCACCTCTTGGCATATGCAGGAAGTGCACCTGAAGGTGGAATGTGAAAAATTAAGTGAAAATTTAATAACTAATTTATATTGTACATAATATCGTTCTCCAAGTTCTCATTTCCCAACTTATGAAACTGGGGCAATTAACTATAAAAATTCAATCAAATTATAACTAAAAAGTATAAAATAAAAAAAAGTAATAAAAAGATTTTTTTAAAAACTTGCTTTTCTTAAAATATTATTTTTTATTTTTTAGTACAATTTTCGGTTAGATTGAATTTTGATATGATTCTAATGTTGTAAGAAACGCAAGTTTTTAAAAAATTCTTTTTACTTTTTTTCTCTCGAATTTTATTTTCAAATTCCAGATTACTAAAAACTTTTCGTAAATATTGTTGTTAATTGTATTTTTTATATCATCCTTCACTTCCACCATGTCTGTTTTTTTGTCTGGTTTAGATCTTTTTGAGCAGAAGATGGCGTTATAAGTCATATATTTGCACTTTTGAGGTTATGTATTTTGAATTTAACACAGATTTAAACACAACTTCGTTCGGATTCATTTTCTTTAACAATTTTTTACTATTTACTACTTATTTCTATTTGCTAATGGTTTTGCAGGTACATTTTGAACTGTATTAATTTTTTTCACAAGTTTTACTGTTTACAAACTGTGTTCTTCATATTTTTCCAGCTGATATCAAGCACTGTTTTGTAACTTTTTCCTTTCTATTTGACTGCATCCCAACGACGCGCGACACCTCTTCAAGCCTCGTCACGTTGCGTCGCGTCTCGGTATGAGCCGACCCTAAGAGCGCGTTAACGCGCATCTTCAAGCCGCTTCTAGGCGCGTCGCATCGCGGTGAAAAAAAAACCCCTTACTAACATATATTTGTAAAAGTATGTATGTTTGTTATGCTAAACACGACGCTGCGTAAGCCCACGGAAATAAGTCCTAAGGGCGATATCGCGGTGCACTATTCTTGTGCGATGCAACGGAACAAAAACGGGGCGACCTTATTTTTGACAGAGATTTAGCTGAAGGGATAGAAAAGTACGTAGGATACTTACTTTAAATGTAGAACCTACCGCGCGATTGCTGCGGTAAGACGGCGTCGTTGGACCCCTTTTACATCAATGTTAGACCACGCTTTAGAAAGAGACAAAGTTAATTAACGGCAACTACTTGTCCCTTTTCTGTAAAAGCGAAGCGAGCGCTTCCGCGAATCGCTTCGTCTCTTTCACATTGGTGCCACCACCGTTTATATTTCAAAACAGACTAGTAAATGCTATAAATGCTATAGACAATTTAAACATGGATGACAACAAACACAATTAATTCTAATACTCTGAACTAATCATAAAAAGTGAAAATAACCAGTATTAGCACCAGTAGATAGTAATACACCAGTTTTAACTAACTCATTTAACGACGTACTTAAAAACCACAAATTGCCAACGGAATGGGGAATGTCCATTATAACTCTATTATATAAGAAAGGAGACCCCTCGGATCTAGAAAATTACAGGCCGATCAGCTTACAGCAGACTGTGTACAAAGTCTTTGCAACAGTATTGCAAAACAGAATCTCAAGCCTTCTAGTCAGCAATCAACCTAGAGAACAAGCCGGAACAAGACTATATTACTCTACCATTGACCACATCTTCACACTAACTCAACTTATGGAAAAAATAACTGAATATAAGAAGAAACTCTACGTCGCTTTTGTAGATTACTCTAAGGCATTCGATTCCATACGACTTGAGCCATTGTGGCTTGCATTGAGATTGCAAGGAGTACAGTTCAGATACAAAGACATTCTTCAGGTAATATATAAGAACAGTAAAGCAGTCGTCAAGATAGAGGGTAAAGGAGAGCCATTTAATATCAAGAAAGGCGTAAAACAAGGTGATCCTATCTCGCCCAATCTCTTTACTGCACTTTTGCTACACATTTTCAAGCATATAAATTGGGATGAAATTTGTATAAACAACTTACGCTTGGCAAACGACATTGTTTTGATATCCGAAAGACACGAGGATCTAGAATACATGCTGACCACGCTTGACGAAGAAAGCAGAAAATGTGGCTTACACATGAACACACAGAAAACCTTTACCATGACTAACAGCGAGAAAAAACCAATTACAACTAAATCTCTTTCTATAGATTATGTGGACGAGTATGTTTATTTAGGAAAAAATATATCCCTCATCGATCCAACATCTAACGAAGTCGAGCGCAGAATAAAGAAAGCGTGTAACAAGTACTGGTCTCTGAAAGAACTATTTAAATCAAAAATCGCAATAAATCTTAAAAGGAAAGCAATGGACTCTATTGTTCTCCCAACACTACTATATGGATGCCAAACCTGGACGTTTACCAAAGATATCGTCCAAAAAAATAATGTTTTTCAAAGAGCAGCAGAACGAACTATTCTAAATATCAGACGGAAAGAAAGAAAGAGAAACAGCGACATAAAAATGCAGATTAAAATGGAGATCGGCAGACCATCTAACAAGAGCAACGGATAACCGGTGGATCGAAAGGGTCCTACACTGGTACCCCCGCGACGCGACGCGAGGACGCTGTCACCCGCGGCGGCGCTGGTGCGATGACGTTGTGGAGGTGGCCGGACCGATGTGGACACGCCAAGCCAAAGAAAGAGAAAATTGGAAAAGATTGGAGGAGGCTATTATCCAAAAATGGGTACCTCACCTGTAAATATCTATAAATTAATAAGTTTTAAAGCACATAAGCTATTTTATTTTATTTGTGACATGTAAAAATGTATTAATTTATTACTTAAAAAACTAATTTTGTAAATAAAATTTAATTTTTAGTTAAAAAAAATAATAATATCAACAATTAATTGCAGTATGAATTATCTACGTAAATAACTTTCAATTAGTGTAATTTAATTTCTACAGTATGACTACTTTAATTTCATATTTATTATAATTGAATAATTATGCAGCACTTATTTATTTATGACTTATAGAAAATGAATTGAATTTGGAATACTACTTTGTTAAAACTTGTTATTGCTAAAAACTAAACTTTGTACTTATCTATTTGTATTATGTGTGGAAATAAAGGCTTTATTTATTTATTTTTTTATTTTTTAAGTGAAAATAAAGTAGGACCCGGCGCGCGGTGAAATATCAAAACTACAGTCGCAATATTGAAATGGTGTGAACTTACAACGACACTAGCGACCAAACACCCATGGTCAGAAAAGTTTGTAGCACTGTACATAATGTAATTTTGTAATAACATAAAACTTTGAATTGCAACTGTTGTTGCGCCAATAACAAAACTAAGCGCGGACAAAGAAAGGCGCAAGAAAAAACTTTCAGGCTCTTATAGATTAGAATAAGATTGGATTAACCCAATCCTTTGTATTATTTAAAAGTATATGCTCTGATAAACATGGGTTGTGATGGACCCCACTAGGCCCAAAGGGATGATTTTAGAAAAAGTGTGAGCAATAAACACTGTAACAACGGAAGCAGTTTTTAAGTTTGTATGTTAAGAATTTCACATTTCACATAATGATGTAGGCCGAATGCTGAAGGCCGTAAGATCTTCTCAATAACACAAAGTAACTATGTCGTGTTTGGGTCCGTTGGATTCGATTGACCTAGGTGATGTACAGAGTCTGGAATTGCTTAGAAACTGCTTAAGTAAACAAGATAGCCCTGTTGTTTTGGGGCTGATTAGATTTGTCTCAAAGAGTTTATGCCGTTGGTGGTATGCAGCTGACAAGAGGTCATAGTAACTCCATAACTAAACAACATACTCTTGTCGTGTTAGGCCTTTGAATCTTGACCAAGGATCAGCTTCTTTTGTAGCTCAAGTATTGAACTACGTGTACCAAATATTACAGTGCGGCTTAACTTTTCAGTTTAATAGTTTATAAATAAACGCTTGTTATTACTTTAAGTTTTTATTTTCATATTTGAATTTAAATTACATTAAAAGTGTTGTTAAATGTTTCAGTTAGTCAACGAAGCGGTGCGCGTTCAGGTGCGTAGATTCTACACGCAGAGAGGTGGAACAACCGGGGCACCCGCATCTCCCGCCGATGAACACTCCGCGGTACTACATAACATAGATTGGCGCTCAGTCCAGTACAGTCAAACTTGTTGTTGCAAATTTTATTCCAACTGAGAGCGTACCAGAGATTTATAAAGTAATAAGAAGGTAGAGGGGCGTTTATAGTCACGGGTAGATCTCATGATAAAACTATACATCCTGAGGGCTTTATCTTTAATCGCCGTTATGTGCAGGTCTAAGTTCAGTTTAGAATGTAAATAAAATTCCTAGGTCTCTTATTGATTGGACGGATTTCAAATCTACATTTAGTAAACTGTATTTATTACTAAAGATGTTTTTATTTTTGGTAAAAGTAATTGTTACACGTTTAGAAAGGTTTAGTTGTAGTTTATTTTTAATGCAATAGTCTGTAAATCTATCCAAATCTTCTTGAAATAAATCTATATCATTAGTATTTTTAATTGTGTTGTATATCTTTAAATCGTCAGCATACATGAGAAAGTGAGAATTTAGAAAACATTCTTTTATATCATTAATAAATAAAATAAATAGGAGGGGACCTAATATAGATCCCTGTGATACTCCAGAGGATACATTAACTGTGTCAGATTTGAAACCTTTTATTACGACTGATTGAGTTCTTTTGCTAATGTAAGATGAAAATCATCTTAACAAATTACCACGTATTCCATTATAGGCTAGCTTGTTAAGTAGTAGTTCATGGTCCACCGTTTAAAAAAATTTGTGAAAGTCCGTATAAACGGTGTCAATTTGTATGCGTCGGTCCATATTCTCAAACAAGTAATTGGTAAAAATCATGAGATTAGTAGTAGTTGAACGACATTTGACGAAGCCGTGTTGTTCAGGCACGATAATGTTATGAAGACAAGGATAAATAATATTATGTACTAAGCTTTCAAATAGCTTTACTAATGCGGAAAGTATAGATATTGGACGATAGTTTCCGACGTTGTGCCTGTCGCCGCTTTTATACACAGGTGTGATATGAGCGTGTTTCCAAATGGTTAGAAACACACCAACTTAAAGGCATTTATTATATAGGATGTAAAGAGGTTTTGATATCTCATCCGCAGTCATTTCTAAAAAGAATGGAGGCAAACCGTCAGGACCCGGTCCCTTTGACGTGTCCAGTGTTTTTAATGCTGTGCGTATTGAGTTTATTTTTATATGCACATCTGTAATAAGCTCTGAATTTTCAGCGATGGTAGTGTCTGGTTGCCAGCATTTTGGGTCTAGAGTCGAGGGTCTGTAAACTGAGTGGAAAAATAAAGAGAATAAGTTAGCAGTTTGATTAGGGACATTGGAGGACATGTTATTGTAATACATTTCAGCAGGAATTGCAGATGTGTTTTTTTATTAGATATATATGTCCAAAAGTGTCCTCAGAAATGTTATGATATGTTTTCCATTTTTTCCAAGATTTTTCTTTATTTTTAAGAATATGGATGAGAGCTGAAGAAAACCAACTAGGAAACTGAGTTGATTTACAATGCGTGGTAGGTATAGTTTTTCTAATTATATCGTATACAATTTCATAAAATTTTTGTACAGCTTCATCTGCATTTAAGTTATTCAAAGCAGCATTCCAGTCAATTTTGCTCAGCTCACAGTTTACGGTGTCATAGTTAGCGGAGTTATACCTAAATTTGATTAAAGGACGATATTTTATTGAAACAGAATAAGAATTTAGATTTAAATTTGTCATAAAGTGCGGATGATCTGTGTCAATCGGCAAAAGCTAGTTACAGGGCAAGATTACACATTCTTGATTAGAGATATATAGATCAAGAGTAGAGGGGATTCGTTGGTTCTGGCGCACTTCCCCCCAACCTCAACCCCTCGCCTAAAAAAACTACAGTCGCAATATTGAAATGGTGTGAACTTACAACGACACTAGCGACCAAACACCCATGGTCAGAAAAGTTTGTAGCACTGTACATAATGTAATTTTGTAATAACATAAAACTTTGAATTGCAACTGTTGTTGCGCCAATAACAAAACTAAGCGCGGACAAAGAAAGGCGCAAGAAAAAACTTTCAGGCTCTTATAGATTAGAATAAGATTGGATTAACCCAATCCTTTGTATTATTTAAAAGTATATGCTCTGATAAACATGGGTTGTGATGGACCCCACTAGGCCCAAAGGGATGATTTTAGAAAAAGTGTGAGCAATAAACACTGTAACAACGGAAGCAGTTTTTAAGTTTGTATGTTAAGAATTTCACATTTCACATAATGATGTAGGCCGAATGCTGAAGGCCGTAAGATCTTCTCAATAACACAAAGTAACTATGTCGTGTTTGGGTCCGTTGGATTCGATTGACCTAGGTGATGTACAGAGTCTGGAATTGCTTAGAAACTGCTTAAGTAAACAAGATAGCCCTGTTGTTTTGGGGCTGATTAGATTTGTCTCAAAGAGTTTATGCCGTTGGTGGTATGCAGCTGACAAGAGGTCATAGTAACTCCATAACTAAACAACATACTCTTGTCGTGTTAGGCCTTTGAATCTTGACCAAGGATCAGCTTCTTTTGTAGCTCAAGTATTGAACTACGTGTACCAAATATTACAGTGCGGCTTAACTTTTCAGTTTAATAGTTTATAAATAAACGCTTGTTATTACTTTAAGTTTTTATTTTCATATTTGAATTTAAATTACATTAAAAGTGTTGTTAAATGTTTCAGTTAGTCAACGAAGCGGTGCGCGTTCAGGTGCGTAGATTCTACACGCAGAGAGGTGGAACAACCGGGGCACCCGCATCTCCCGCCGATGAACACTCCGCGGTACTACATAACATAGATTGGCGCTCAGTCCAGTACAGTCAAACTTGTTGTTGCAAATTTTATTCCAACTGAGAGCGTACCAGAGATTTATAAAGTAATAAGAAGGTAGAGGGGCGTTTATAGTCACGGGTAGATCTCATGATAAAACTATACATCCTGAGGGCTTTATCTTTAATCGCCGTTATGTGCAGGTCTAAGTTCAGTTTAGAATGTAAATAAAATTCCTAGGTCTCTTATTGATTGGACGGATTTCAAATCTACATTTAGTAAACTGTATTTATTACTAAAGATGTTTTTATTTTTGGTAAAAGTAATTGTTACACGTTTAGAAAGGTTTAGTTGTAGTTTATTTTTAATGCAATAGTCTGTAAATCTATCCAAATCTTCTTGAAATAAATCTATATCATTAGTATTTTTAATTGTGTTGTATATCTTTAAATCGTCAGCATACATGAGAAAGTGAGAATTTAGAAAACATTCTTTTATATCATTAATAAATAAAATAAATAGGAGGGGACCTAATATAGATCCCTGTGATACTCCAGAGGATACATTAACTGTGTCAGATTTGAAACCTTTTATTACGACTGATTGAGTTCTTTTGCTAATGTAAGATGAAAATCATCTTAACAAATTACCACGTATTCCATTATAGGCTAGCTTGTTAAGTAGTAGTTCATGGTCCACCGTTTAAAAAAATTTGTGAAAGTCCGTATAAACGGTGTCAATTTGTATGCGTCGGTCCATATTCTCAAACAAGTAATTGGTAAAAATCATGAGATTAGTAGTAGTTGAACGACATTTGACGAAGCCGTGTTGTTCAGGCACGATAATGTTATGAAGACAAGGATAAATAATATTATGTACTAAGCTTTCAAATAGCTTTACTAATGCGGAAAGTATAGATATTGGACGATAGTTTCCGACGTTGTGCCTGTCGCCGCTTTTATACACAGGTGTGATATGAGCGTGTTTCCAAATGGTTAGAAACACACCAACTTAAAGGCATTTATTATATAGGATGTAAAGAGGTTTTGATATCTCATCCGCAGTCATTTCTAAAAAGAATGGAGGCAAACCGTCAGGACCCGGTCCCTTTGACGTGTCCAGTGTTTTTAATGCTGTGCGTATTGAGTTTATTTTTATATGCACATCTGTAATAAGCTCTGAATTTTCAGCGATGGTAGTGTCTGGTTGCCAGCATTTTGGGTCTAGAGTCGAGGGTCTGTAAACTGAGTGGAAAAATAAAGAGAATAAGTTAGCAGTTTGATTAGGGACATTGGAGGACATGTTATTGTAATACATTTCAGCAGGAATTGCAGATGTGTTTTTTTATTAGATATATATGTCCAAAAGTGTCCTCAGAAATGTTATGATATGTTTTCCATTTTTTCCAAGATTTTTCTTTATTTTTAAGAATATGGATGAGAGCTGAAGAAAACCAACTAGGAAACTGAGTTGATTTACAATGCGTGGTAGGTATAGTTTTTCTAATTATATCGTATACAATTTCATAAAATTTTTGTACAGCTTCATCTGCATTTAAGTTATTCAAAGCAGCATTCCAGTCAATTTTGCTCAGCTCACAGTTTACGGTGTCATAGTTAGCGGAGTTATACCTAAATTTGATTAAAGGACGATATTTTATTGAAACAGAATAAGAATTTAGATTTAAATTTGTCATAAAGTGCGGATGATCTGTGTCAATCGGCAAAAGCTAGTTACAGGGCAAGATTACACATTCTTGATTAGAGATATATAGATCAAGAGTAGAGGGGATTCGTTGGTTCTGGCGCACTTCCCCCCAACCTCAACCCCTCGCCTAAAAAAAAGCCCACCAACTTTTTTCTGCTTTGTACGACTCGCGCTTGACCACTCTCAAAACATCGTTGGTTCTAGCGCACTACCCTCCAACCCCAACCCCTCGCCTAAAAACTTTTCTGCCCCCCGCACGACTCGCGCTTGACCACTCTCAAAACCACCCCTTGTGTCTGGGGTGTGGCGACTCGCGCTTGACCACTCTCAAAACCACCCCCTGTGTCTGGGATACGTCGACTCACGCTTGACCAGAACTCAGAACTACCACGTGACATCACTGTGGGTTCTGTGTAGTTTTGTTAAGTAGTTATACCATTTTCGTAATGGGTCTATCGAATTTTTCCGTTCATTAGTTATTCTTATTTAATTACAATGTCGTGAGTGCGATAATGATGTTTGTGGTGACATTCCTAATACCTTTTTAATTATATTTGTACTTGTAAGATAAATCGTATATATATAGGATAGTCGATAGTATTCGAGTTACAATTTATCATCAAGTGATTGAATTAATCCTGTGTGATACTGAGGCTGGTTCTATTTACTTCAAAAAAAAGCTATGGAGGTATGTGTTTTTTTGCTTTATAATTCTTTATCTATATTTATTATATATATTACAGACCCTCAAAACTATGTGTTTGTTTGAATGTCTATTACTTAAACCAATTTTGTTTAGGTTTTCACTTTAGGCAAATTTTTTATTCAAATTATTATACAAATATGTTTTTAAAGCATAGGCTTATTTTATTACAGAATTCAACATTTAACGTAATGGAAGAAAACACGTTCAAGCATTACTACTACGCTACATCGGATGATGAGCAATCAACTGAGAAGGCCTTAGAAACAACAAAGCTCAAACGGTCTCGTCGAAATAGTATCGACTCATTCTTTGAGGAGACCAATCAGAAGAAAAAGAAACTCAGCTCTACAGTGGCGAGATCTTCAAAAGATGGTATCCCTGGTGTCACATACTTGTCTACTAATAATGATGATGGGGCTCATGCTACACATTTGATGAAAATTGAGGTGTATGACCTCATAAAATTGAAAAAAGTACCAGTTGATGAACATTGGAAACACTCAGAAGTGAGGATCAAATATTATACGGATATAAAAGATGAAAAATATGAGCAAACGAAGGGTATCATATTTGATATCACGAAGCAAATAGCAGAAACCAATAACTGTAAAAAATACTTTTTTAAAAAGTAATCTCTAATAGCTAAATTAATTTATAAGAACCATCGTTACAAAATTTATGAGTATCTAATTGATAAGTAACGAGCAACTATTAATTAACCATCAACTAATATTGTAATCACCTTATCGACTTGTATATATAAGAGAAAAATCGAACATTATATTTATTATTAATTCATCATTCACAAGCAAAGCTAAACTGGTTTATTTCAACCATGTCACTAGAAAGTGTTTTTTTTTTTTCAAAATGTTTTTGAAGAAGAAGAAAAAGAACTAATGAGAGCGTGTGAGAATTATGAAGATAATGCTCTGGAAAATCCGTATTATGACACTTCACTGTTTAACATCTGTAAAGAAGTTGAGGAAACATTCAGGTATACATTCTAACTATACTTATTTAAATTTTATGTTACATATTTGTGTTCTTATATTAACATAAGCATGTTATATCTATAGAAAATCTTCAATTCAAGTCGGTCGAGGTTTGAAGAGACAAGCTGATATTAGTGTTTAAGATTTACAACAAGCATCGACGTCATCATCTGCCAATACAACACATAGACAGAACGTTATGTGTCAAATATGTGAATTACAGGTTAGCCAAAGGTTCTATGCTCAGCACTTACGATCTAAGGAACACAAAGAAAAATGTCTTATTCATAATCATAATTTACATAATGTCTCTGTTATATCAGTTGCTTTTGGGTCTCGGGTCTTAACGTATAGAATTGTATCACCTAAAGCTAATGAGTCACTTAAAATACAAACTCCTGAAGTATTCATAGCATCAATTAAAGAGTCGATACTATTTCTTATTCAGGAATGTTTAAAAGAGTTAACTATTGTTAAAGTTAATTTTATTATTCATGCAGATTTTGAACAGGAAACAAAAGATTTAAAAAATTCTTTCGATTTTCAAACAAAAAATTGGACTATTTCTTTAGGGGACGAATTAGAAAATTATTTAGAAACTTTAAGCGAAGACATTAAAAATAAAATGAGTGATTTCGAAGCAAAAGATAGTGGATGGACTTTAAAAAAAATTCAGTTCTTAGAAATGAATGTTAATAAGTTCAATCCCTTACGAGGGTCTTCGTTTATTGAATTACCTTTAGATATTAAGCGTAAAAAAGCAGTCATAAATGTAAAAAATGACGATCAACAATGTTTTAAGTGGGCTTTATTATCCGCACTATATCCTGTAAATAAAAGTTCTGAAAGGGTATCATCATACTTGAGGAATCAAAATAGACTAAAGTTTAATAATATACAGTTCCCAATCAAATTATCGGATATACCCAAGGTAGATAAACAGAATAACATTAGTATCAATGTTTTCGGATTAGAATTTAACAAAGAAAAAAAATGTAATACCATCGTTGGACCATTATATTTTACAAAATGTCGTAAAGAATTACACATTAACTTATTATTTTTAAACAATGGTTCAAATGGTCATTATTGTTTTATAAAAAATTTATCACGCTTGGTTAGTAAACAAATAACAAATCGAAATAATGCTATTCATATCTGTGATGGTTGCCTTCTATATTTTAAATCTAAAGTTAATTTAATTAATCACCAAAAACATGACTGTGCTCATATTGTTACTGAATTACCAGGAATTCATAAAAAAGGAAAAGATTGGTTTAATCGGGAAACAAATAATGATGAAATCTATTTTGATAAGTTTCAAAGAAAATTAAAATTACCTTTTGTAATATATGCAGACTTTGAAGCTCTTTTAAAACCCGTCACCTCATGTGACCCTGATCCATCGAAGTCATATACAAAAACAATTTCAATTCATGTTCATCATGAAGTTTATAGTTATGGATACTATATAAAATGTTCGTATGATGATAAGCTGTCTACATACAGAACATACACAGGGCCTAATTGTGCAAAAATGTTTATGGAAAGCATTTACAAAGATATTAGCAATATACATAGGATAAATTGTTTTCAAAAATGTCCACTTCCATTAACTAACGAAGAGAAGGAATCTATTAGACAATCGCAATTATGTTATATTTGTGAAGGGCTATTGGGTGATGACATCACAGTAGACTATGATTGGAATACTGGTAATTTTAGAGGTGTTGCTCACGAATTATGTAGTTCAAAGTATCGTGTTCCCTTTTTCATTCCCATTCTATTTCATAATCTAAGTAATTATGATGCTCATTTTATTGTTCATGCTTTGAATTTTAAAGATGGAGAAATAGATATCATTCCGCAAAATAAGGAAAAATATATTTCATTCTCAAAAAAACTTAATATAAGAGGTCATTTAGTACATTTGCGGTTTTTAGATTCCTTTAAATTCATGGCCAGTAGTTTAGATAGTTTAGCTAAAAATCTAAAAAAAGATCAATTTATAGAATTAAGAAAACAATTTCCAAACGAAAATGATTTCAATAAACTTATTAGGAAAGGTGTTTTTCCTTATGAATTTGTTAATTCTTATGAATCCTTAAAAGTTACAACTCTTCCAGATCAAGACGCTTTCTTTAACTCTTTAAGTAATACCAGTGTCTCAGATGATGATTATAAACATGCTCAAAATGTTTGGGTCCAATTTAAATGTAAAAATATGTTGGACTATTCCAATCTATACTTAAGAACTGATGTAATGTTACTCACTGATATTTTTGAAAACTTTAGAGAAATTTGTATTAAAACATATGAACTCGACCCTGTACAATATTATACCCTTCCAGGATTAAGCTGGGATGCAATGCTAAAATGTACTAACATAACACTGGAATTATTAAAAGACTTTGATAAAATAGCATTCGTAAAGTCTGGTATAAGAGGTGGTATTTCACAGTGTTCTAACAGATATGGAAAGGCAAATAACGAGTACATGGGTGATTACAAAGATAACTTACCAAAATCTTACTTAATGTATTTTGATGCAAACAATCTCTATGGTTGGGCAATGTCTCAGTATTTGCCTGTAAGAGATTTTAAATGGGTTAACCCGAACATAGACTTCAATATATCAGATTCATCAGATATTGGATACATACTGGAAGTTGATCTTGAATACCCTGAAAATTTACATGATCTTCATTCAGACTTACCTTTATGCCCTGAAAACATTGTAATCGGTAACAGTAAAGATAAAAAATTAGTACCAAATTTATATAACAAAACTAAATATATTATTCACTATAGAAATCTGAAGCAATGTTTACAACTTGGTATGAAATTAATTAGAGTTCATAGAGTTTTACAGTTTGAGCAAAGTCCTTGGTTGAAGAAATATATAGATTTAAATATACAACTAAGAACTTTAGCTAAAAGTGACTTTGAAAAAGATTTTTATAAACTTATGAATAATGCAGTCTTTGGTAAAACTATGGAAAATGTTGAAAAACGTGTTAATGTGAAATTGTTAACCCACTGGGAAAACCATGGAAAAATTCAAGGTGCACAAAGTTTAATTGCTCGCCCTGAGTTTCATAGTCTATCTATATTCTCCGAGTCTTTAATTGCTGTACAATTACAAAAGACTAAGGTATATTTCAATAAACCATTTGTTTTAGGATTTTGTATATTAGAAATATCAAAAACATTGATGTATAACTTTCATTATAATTACATGAAAAGAAAATACAATAATAGTGTCAAGTTATTATACACTGATACGGATAGTTTAGTTTACCATGTATTTACAGATAATTTTTATAATGATATAAAATCTGACTTAGAATGTTTTTTCGATACTTCAAACTATCCTAGTGATAATGTTTATGGTTTCCCACTTTTAAATAAACAGAAACTTGGATATTTTAAGGATGAGAACAATGGTAAAATATTTCGGGAGTTTGTAGGACTTCGATCAAAAATGTATGCAATGGACATTGAAAGTAAGGTTATTGCTAAAGCTAAAGGTGTAAATAAAAGTGTGACAAAAAAGATGAATTTGGAAAATTATAAGTTGTGTCTATTTAATAAAAATGTCAATGTTTCACAAATGTGTAGGATTCGAAGTGTGAAACATACTATTTTTACACAACAAATTAATAAAACTTGTCTATCCTGTAATGACACCAAGAGATATATTTTACCTAATTCAACAGATACATATGCTTGGGGTCATTTTAAGATTAACTTATAGTTTTGAAATAATAATAATATAGAGTATTAATTGTATCTGGTTTATGTGTGTTTAAAAAATGTAAGGTAATAACTATTATTAAGTAACCTAATGATTGTAATTTTTTTTTTATTATTAATTATATTGTTTTTAATATATAAGTGTTTGTTTTTATTGCTTTCCTCCATATGAATTTAAACATTTTCAAAGAGAACACACATTAAAAATAATTATGATTCATTTTTATCATCCCTTTACAGTAATTGTAGCTGGCCCTAGTGGATGTGGTAAATCAGTTTTTGTTAAAAATTTTGTGAAACATGCTAATGAGATTTGCAATCAACATTTTTCTAATATTATGTGGTGTTATGATGAAATGCAACCGTTATACAACTTGAACAATGTTAATTATTACCAAGGTATTCCTGACCTCAGTATGTTTGATGGAGAACAACCACAACTAATAATAATCGATGACCTCATGCGAGAGTCTGATGGTCGTGTTGTTGACATATTCACAAAGGGTAGTCATCATAGAAACATTAGTGTTTTCTATATTACACAAAATATATTCCATCAAGGTAAAGGACAGAGAGATATTTCTTTAAACTCTAGTTATATAGTCTACTTTAAAAATCCACGAGATAAAACACAAATTCGTTACTTAGCACGTCAAGTCTCACCTGAAAACATCAAATTTTTGGAAGATGCCTACAAAGATGCTACTAGTGAACCTCATGGCTACCTAATGATAGATTTAAAACAGGACACAATTGATATGTGTCGATTTAAAACGAGAATATTTCCTTCTGACCAGAACTGCATTGTATATATACCTAAAAAAGGATTTAAATACAGCAAACATAATGAAATTCCAATCATTCATAAATAATGCATTCAAGAGTGACTACACATCAAGAACTTTTAAAATCGTTGCATGTATTGAAACCAAGACATAGAAAAGCTTTACTTAAATCTTGTAGTAAAGAAGAAATAAATTTTATTTGTGAGTGTATTTACAACGTATTACAGGGTAAAATACCCGTCAAGGAAAATGATAAAAACAAATTAAAAAAATATAAAAATATATTGAGAAAGTTGGTTTGTAAAGGAAGAAATCTACTTAGAAAAAACGTAATTATTCAAAGGGGTGGTGCCTTTTTACCTATTATTTTAGGATCTGTTCTAAGTGCCTTGGTGAGTTCAATTTTAAAACCTTAGCAAAAATGGAACATGCTAAAAAAATGATTCTAATTGAACCTAATTTGATAGAAAGAATTAAAAAGGAAAATGAAACACAAAGCGCTTTAAATACTTTATCCCATTTAGATGGTGAAATGAAAGATATTTTAAATAGTAATGTAGAAGATAGACAAAAATGGATTTTGTATTAACAAACACTACAAAGGTATTTACATTTTACTGAAGTAGAACGACGACCATATCAAATACCAATTATAACCAAAACAGAAAGTTCGCCTAATTATAAAGATACTGATGTCATTAAGGAAACAGTCCTTGACACTGAGCAGGTATCAAACATAAAATCAAAAACCATAAATGATACTGACTTAACCCCATTTTATTCAAAGCAACAACTCTTGAAATTGATTCCTAAGACGTATATAAAACGAGGTGAATTACTAATAGAATCAATTTTTTCAAATAAAAATAAGGTAGATTGGGATACCAATGGAACTGTTAGTATCAATAATATGAAAATACCAGGGAGTAACATTATAGACCTGGTGAATGATACACTAAGACCACTTAAACACAGTGATCCAATTGGGTGGCAAGAGTTTGCATCAGCATTAAAAGAAATTAAAATACCATTAACTTATATTGGAAATCCAAAAAGACTAGAATATATTAATAAACTTTACTTAGGTGATATAAAAGAAGAAATTCCACTTAACAAATTGCAATCAGATAATAGTTTTACTCCTACTAAGACTCATTTTAACAAAATCAAGAAAAAAATAGACTGGGAAAAATGGACCCCCTATTAGAAATAAATCAGATTTACTATGATGTTTCTCATCCTGCTGGATATGGAGGTGTTAACAAACTCATCAACTCGTTAAAGGGAAAAATGACAGCAAAACAAGTGAAAAATTGGTTGCGAGAACAAGAAACTTACACATTACATAAACCTGTAAGAAATAGATTTCCTAGAAATAAGTACATTTTATCTAATTATAATGACTTGTGGCAGGTGGATTTAAGTGATATGCGCACTTATTCTGAATATAATGATGGTTTTAAATATATTCTGTGTGTTATTGATGTATTTAGTAAATATGCATTTGCTAGATGTTTAAAAAAAAAGAACTCTATAACTATAAAAGAATGCTTTGAAAATATATTTAATGAGTCAAAATCCTTACCTAACCACATTCAGTCAGATAAGGGAACTGAATTTGTTTCTAAGGATGTGCAAAAATATTTTAAAAGTAAAGGTATAAACTATTACACCACTAACAATCCTGATATAAAAGCTAGTATCGTGGAACGCTTTCAAAGAACATTAAAGACAAAAATGTGGCGGTATTTCACACATCATAACACATATAGATATGTTGATATTTTAAAAGATTTGATTTATTCTTATAATCATAGCTATCATTCAAGTATAAAAATGTGTCCCAAAGATGTTAACTCAAAAAATATTATGACTGTTTGGAATAATTTATATGATAGAGATAAAGGGCAAAAGGCTATTCTAAACAGGTTTAAAGAAGGTGATTATGTTAGGATAACAAAACATAAACACATATTTCAAAAAGGATACGAGAGCAACTGGAGTGATGAAATATTTGTTATTACTTCAGTTATAAGAAGATCACCTTGGGTAGTTTATACGTTAAAAGATCTTCAAAATGAACCCATTACAGGTACATTTTATGAAAAAGAATTACAAAAAGTAATATACAACCCCACTCTCCCACATAAAATAGATAAAATACTCCACACTCGTTATTTTGAAAATAGAAAGCAAGTACTAGTGAAGTGGAAAGGTTATCCAAACAAATTTAATACTTGGGTATCATTAAAAGATATAGAAAAAATATGATTAAGGAAGATTTTTATTTAACTTTGCTCAGTAATAGTTTAATGGAATATTTTCCGAGTAATACCACTACAAATTTTTCAACAAAACTTCCAAAACCTATAAAATTAGAAGGACAGTGGTCTGTTGGAGTTGTAGAATTTCAATACCCATGTAGTATGTTTACAGTTCAAGAGGGTGAAAATATAATGTATATTACTAAGAAAATGATAGTACCTTTGGATAAATCAATATCATCAGTTATTTATAAAAATCATATACCTGCAACCAATTATGATAATATTGATAACATTTTAAAAGCCTTAAACCTAAAAGAAAACTGTCGCTTTCATTATGATAAAGTTTCCCAGATAGTCTCTGTTTAAATTAACGATAAAAATATATCATCTTTAACGTTATCATCAAAGTTAAGTATTCAACTTGGCTTTGAACCAAAAACTAATTAAATAACAAAAAATGTTGGAAGATACCCACCCAATTTGTTTACTGTGATATAATTGATCCGCAAATAGTTGGAGATGTTATGACACCATTGTTAAGAATAATACCTTTAGACCCCGAGAAATATATCTATGGTGCTTATAAGATGCATGTATTTTCACCACCCCACTACTTACCAGTTATGCGAAGAGAATTTGATACAATTGAAATAGATATAAGAACAAACACTGGTAATAAAATACCATTTCAATTTGGGACCGCATATGTTAAACTACACTTTAAGCGATTATAATGCATAATAACAGTATTTGTCCCTATGAGCAATATTATTCACACCAAGCAGGATCAGGAATTGGTGTAATTTATAAAGGTGTACCACATCAACGTGGTCATGGAATAGGAAGCTTTTTAGGAGGCCTGTTTCGATCAGTACTACCTTTATTATCAAGTGGGGCAAGAGTAATTGGTAAAGAGGCTCTTAATGCTGGAGTGGGATTATTAAGCGATATGATAAGCCAGAAACCAATGAATGAATCTGTGCAAACACGGTTAAAAGATGTAAGTAGTAATTTAAAACGAAGAGCAGATGATAAAATTGAAAGACTAATGAATGGATCAGGTTATATAACGAAACGTCAACGTCGGATTCATTCCATTCCGTCAACAGCTTTGAAAGAGTTGAGAACTAGAAAGTATAAAATTAATAGAAATACTAAAGATATATTTTCAAACAAATAATGTCATTCTTGCATAATCATTCATGTGAATGTATAAAATCGGAATTGGATTTATTTGCTTTACTAACAACTCAGACAAGTATTGAAAATGGACAATGGATACACTACAAACCTATATCATCCCTTACAGACGATGGACCAATTGAATTTCAAATTCCTGGTACGGGGGATGATTATATCGATTTGTTTCATACATTACTACATTTAAAAGTTAAAATTCGAAACCAAGATGGCACCAACTTAGCTGCTGCTACAGTAGTAGCCCCAACTAATAACTGGTTACACTCACTGTTCAATCAACTCGATGTGTATTAAAATCAAAAACTAGTATCTCCACCAAACAACACTTATGCTTATAGGGCATTTATAGAAACTTTATTAAACTATGGTCCAGCAGCTAAACAATCTCATCTGACTTGTGGACTATGGTATGAAGACACAGCTGGAAAAATGAATTCACTAGATGATTCTAATGATGGATTTAAAAAAAGGAATCAATTTGTACGTGATAGTAAAGAGGTAGAAATGGTAGGACATTTGCATGGGGATTTGTTTAATCAAGAAAAGTTTCTGATAAATGGTGTTGAAATTAGTCTTAAACTAGTACGATCAAGAGAAAGTTTTAATCTTATGGCTGGTGCAGATGCTAAACTGAAAGTTACTTTTACTGACGCTACACTTATAGTTCGTAGAGCAAAAATTAGTCCAAGTGTATTATTAGCACATCAAAAAGTTTTAAGTGCAACAACCGCTAAGTATCCTATAACCAGAGTTGAAGTCAAAGTGCTCACAATACCTTCAGGAGTTCAGGGAAAAACGCTTGATAACATATTTATTGGTCAAGTTCCAAAAAGGTGTATAATAGGTTTTGTAAACAATGCTGCTTTTAATAGAAGTTTTAACAGAAACCCTTTTAACTTTGAAAACTATGGAATAAATACATTTAGTTTGTATATAGATGGTCAACAAATACCATCAAAAGCTTTACAACCAATGTTTCACAACAATATATTTACCACAGCTTACCATACACTATTTTCTGGGTCAGGTATTCACTTTTTGAATGATGGTAATGCTATTTCTAGGGAACAATATGCAAATGGATATTGTTTGATGGCATTTGATTTAACTCCAGACTTATCAGCTAGTTCTACGTCTCATTGGAATCTTATTAGACATGGGAGCGTAAGACTGGAAGTTCGTTTTGAAGCAGCACTCATACAAACAATAAACTGTATAGTGTATGCTGAATTTGATAATGTTATTGAAATAGATAAAAATCGTAATGTTTCAGTAGATTACAGTAGCTAAAATATAATAATTAGAACTCAATGAAAGGACTTATTATACTTTTGACATTCATAATATCAACATTTTGAAATGAAAACTTTAGATATTCAAAAATGTTTCAAGATAATTTCTCCGAAAATTAAACTAAATGTATTTGCTGCAAATAGATTACCAGTACTTATGCACCTACCTGCTTTTCTCATTAGTAATTTAGATGTTGACAATCAACCTGGATCGCATTGGGTGGGAATACATATTAATAAAAATGGATTAGGTGAATACTTTGATTCTTATGGTCGTAAACAGTAGACATCATTTATATTTCTTAAATAAGAATACTAAGATATGGAGTTACAATAATAAAAGAGTTCAAAATGACTTTACAACTGTTTGTGGGGAATATTGTCTTGTTTATTTGTATTTTAAGTTTCATGGTAAATCAATGATTGATTTTGTAAACCACTTTAGTAATAACACTCTATGTAATGATATTTTATTATATGATATGTTTAAAACAATTTTTGATAATAAAACTTTTTAAAATAAAAAAAAATGTTTTTTTCTTATGTGTGTGTTTGTGTAATTAGTGGTTAAAAAACAAAAAAATATTTTTTATTTATATCATTTATTCATTTATTCATAATAAAACTCAAACATGATACAATTTGATTCAAAGTTGATTTCGAGTAATACTGAAGCTGGTTCTTATAAATTAATTTAGCTATTAGAGATTACTTTTTAAAAAAGTATTTTTTACAGTTATTGGTTTCTGCTATTTGCTTCGTGATATCAAATATGATACCCTTCGCTTGCTCATATTTTTCATCTTTTATATCCGTATAATATTTGATCCTCACTTCTGAGTGTTTCCAATGTTCATCAACTGGTACTTTTTTCAATTTTATGAGGTCATACACCTCAATTTTCATCAAATGTGTAGCATGAGCCCCATCATCATTATTAGTAGACAAGTATGTGACACCAGGGATACCATCTTTTGAAGATCTCGCCACTGTAGAGCTGAGTTTCTTTTTCTTCTGATTGGTCCCCTCAAAGAATGAGTCGATACTATTTCGGCGAGACCGTTTGAGCTTTGTTGTTTCTAAGGCCTTCTCAGTTGATTGCTCATCATCCGATGTAGCGTAGTAGTAATGCTTGAACGTGTTTTCTTCCATTACGTTAAATGTTGAATTCTGTAATAAAATAAGCCTATGCTTTAAAAACATATTTGTATAATAATTTGAATAAAAAATTTGCCTAAAGTGAAAACCTAAACAAAATTGGTTTAAGTAATAGACATTCAAACAAACACATAGTTTTGAGGGTCTATAATATATATAATAAATATAGATAAAGAATAAAAAAAGCAAAAAAACACATACCTCCATAGCTTTTTTTTGAAGTAAATAGAACCAGCCTCAGTATCACACAGGATGAATTCAATCACTTGATGATAAATTGTAACTCGAATACTATCGACTATCCTATATATATACGATTTATCTTACGAGTACAAATATAATTAAAAAGGTATTAGGAATGTCACCACAAACATCATTATCGCACTCACGACATTGTAATTAAATAAGAATAACTAATGAACGGAAAAATACGATAGACCCATTACGAAAATGATATAACTACTTAACAAAACTACACAGAACCCACAGTGATGACACGTGGTAGGTCTGAGTTCTGGTCAAGCGTGAGTCGACGTATCCCAGACACAGGGGGTGGTTTTGAGAGTGGTCAAGCGCGAGTCGCCACACCCCAGACACAAGGGGTGGTTTTGAGAGTGGTCAAGCGCGAGTCGTACAAAGTACGGTACGGTCATTTTTATTTTTTACATGATTAAATTGCAGGCTACTCGTTAAAGACATAAAATCTATCAAGTGAATACATGCTTTATCTGTTCCAACACCCACCATACCACACTTATTAATGTCGCTATTTCTCCATTCGATATTCGGCAGGTTGTAGTCACCCGACGATATGAAATGAATCCACCTGATTACTCAATACTAATTCACGCAAGTATTTAAAATGTTTTAAGTAAATATCGTCCGGAGTACCCGGTGGGATGTATGCGGCATTAATTATGTGCTGTTTGTTATCAGCGGCCGGCAGAGCGATAATGACTTGTTCAAGGGCAGCGAGAGAAAGGGCCGGTACTGATACACTCACCGGTCGCATTTCACGTCTGACGGCAATCAAAACGCCACCTCCGTCTTGTTTACCTGTTAGGGACCGGTCACGATCGCATCTGAATAACAAATATCTATCATCAGTTAACTCATTGTCGGAAATAGACGGTGTCAGCCAAGTTTCTGTCAAAGTCAAAGTCAAAGTCAAAATGGTTTATTCAAATAAGGATTTTACAATCACTTTTGAATCGTCAAAGTTATAAAATATTATTTTTTGAACCCTCCCATCTTCCCGCCGGTTCACAATGTTGTTGATTTCTACCGAGAAGAATCCGGCAAGAAACTCGATAGTTACTCTTTTAAAAACACTATCAATAATAAAAATAAACTAAACATACAATTAATGTTTTAAATAAAAAATTTTTAGTCGTACAATTTTATGTTATTTCCATTTTAATTTGGTTTACCTATGCATCCTGTAATTGAGCATCACCAGTCCCAAGGTTTTTTATCATTTACATAGTCTGAAATATTGTAGTATGCCTTTTTACAAAGTACCTGCTTGATAAAAGATTTAAATTTACTTATTGATAGATTTTGAATTTTATTGGGAACTTTGTTGTAAAAGTGTATACATTGCCCTATAAAAGAGTTACTTATTTTGTGTAGACGTGTATCATGCACCAACAGCTTATTTTTACTTCTAGTATTTACTTTGTGAACGTCACTTTTCTTGCTGAAACTATTGATATTTTTATGTACATATAAAAGATTTTCATATATGTACTGCGACACTAAAGTTAAAATTTTTACTTCCCTAAACCTATCCCTCAGAGATATCCTAGATCCTAATTTATAAATAGCACGAATTGCCCTTTTTTGTAACAAAAATATTGTATTTACATCAGCAGCGCTACCCCACAATAGGATACCATATGCCATTATGATACTATGGAAATAGCTAAAATATACTATTTTTGCAGTGTCGACATCGGTCAATTGTCTTATTTTCTTGATCGCATACACAGCAGAGCTAAGTTTTTTGGCTAGGTTATGAATATGAGGACCCCATTGAAGTTTGGAGTCCAGCGTTATGCCAAGAAAGACTGTTGAATTAACAAGTTCTAATTGCTCGCCATTAATATTAATACATGTCTATCTCTGACTAACATTTGGTAATGTAACTTTAACACATTTGGTTTTTTTTTCATTAAGTAACAAAAAGTCAGGATGATTATATCATATCATGATGCGAGTATGTTCATATACAGTGTTTGTAGCTTAGTACGGACCCCTCTACAGTTCTGATTTGTAGCTTAGTACGGATCCCTCTACAGTTCTGATTTGTAGCTTAGTACGGATCCCTCTACAGTTCTGATTTGTAGCTTAGTACGGATCCCTCTACAGTTCTGATTTGTAGCTTAGTACGGATCCCTCTACAGTTCTGATTATATAAGGATATTATACTATTTTGACCTATCTTAACGTGTGCCAATAATAATTATTAGTGTTAGTGATAGAGATAAAACCGTTGGATTTATATTTGTAAAATGTGTGCCTTAACACATACACAACCACTGGTAAGAGATATTTCCTGTTTTTATATTTAACGTACGTGCATTTTAGAATTGCTAGACTGGGTAATATTGAGCAGTTCAAATAATTAATAACACTATTATAGTGGACCGAGTTGCAAACTTGGAGTACAAAGTTATAATGTAGGTATATAAATATAACAAACCGGTATATTGGCAGGATAAAAAACCAAAGTATACTTATCCTAGTTCGTATGACTTGATGTTGTATCACGTTCATGAGCTTCACCAAATTTAAAAATATAATTCTGGGACCTAATTGCAAAAATAGGAGACGTATCGGTTTTTCGAGCCAGTACAGTTGCATTTTTAATCCATACATATTTATAACTATGTTTTTTGGCAGCTTCACGACTATCTCGAAATAATTGCTTATTAAGTAACGTTAAGTGCTCGTTCATGTAGATGTTACATGAGGTTCCGGTTATGCCGAGTGTTTCAGACTTGAGCCCCTTGGATAGGCGAAACGCACTGAGTATGTTGTCACGTAGGGTACGCGAGGATAGCTTCACAATAATGTTTTTTGGGCGGTTATTTTCTTCTTTGCGTGCATGAGGAACACGATGAATTGATAGGATAACCTTACTGTTCAACTGGTATTTGATTTGAGTACTTATGCATTCCATTACAGTAAAAAGGTTTTCGCTTCGTTTTTCAGGAACGTTACAAATTTCCAGGTTATTTTGACGCGCTTGCTGTTCTAATCCATCTAATTTGCACTGAAGATCTGACACTGTCTTCGATATAGTGTTGATAGACGATGGTTTTACTATTTTCTAGGCATTTTTAAATGTCCGACTGTTCATTGAACTGAATTTCCATCGAGTCCTTAATGGATGAAATTTCAAGCTGCAGGTCTTTGTACTTTGTGTTCAGATCCTTGATGTGGTTTTTTAGGCTGGAGTATTCAGATCGTAGCTCATTAATTTCTTTTTTGATTGCAGCGGTGGTTGTATTTAAGTTAGCTAATTCGGATTTAATGGTGGTATTCCGTAATTTTTGTGATGTTTATGTTTAACTCTAGTCGTAACTCTGCAAACATGCTGATTTGGTTAGAAAAAGTTTTTTCCAACTTTTCCATCATAAAAGAAGTGATGACCTCTGAACTTTTTCTTTTACGAATCGTCATGTTGGGTGTATCAGCTTTGCTAGTGGCAGCAAGGTCGGGGTTTGATTGATGCAGGTTGCTCGGTAAACGAATCATCCTTTCTTGTTCCTCTCGAAGGGTAAGCGCAGAACAGAAAGAGAGAGACGTTTTATCACTGCACAATGATTCCGCCGTGACAATGCAGAATCGCTTCAAAAGACACTGGATTATGAGCTTTATTAACCACTTCAGTAAAATAATTAAATTAAATCGAGTAACGCGACCGTTCACGCTTTTATTTTAGTCCCTATTCATGTTACAATTTCACCTTACGTCCTAAGTGGCTGAGATTCAATCTGCGTGTGTACCAATGAATCTTTTTCTTAATTTCTCAAAAAGGTACAGTAGGCGACGCATCAAGTTACCCACGAAAACATACCTTTAACTAAAACGTATCGCTATAGATAAATCGTAGGAATGAGACTGAACACAGCTGCGTCTGCGAACATATCTATAGATATATGTATACTACAAACATGAATGAAAGCCAGCGCGGCGCGGCGCCGAAGAGTCAGTAGGTAATAATCAATACTTAATATAGAATAATAAATACAATATAAAAGAAAAACAGTAATAAAGAAATAATTTTACTGTCTGGTCTTCAGTATTTAACTAAAAGCAGTATCATGGGGACATTTTATATTTTTTTTAGGTATCGACTTAAAAAATTTGACACCTGTTTTAAATAAGCGTCTAATTTAAAACATTCTATTTACAGAGAAAAACATTGAGACATTGGATCCTCCAGAACGAGGAAACGGGGGGAGATCTATCGCCATAACTCCGACAGGTTTGTTTTCCACAACTGCTGGTTAAGATGCGGCTATAAAAGCGGCTCCCCAAATGGAACCGTTTCTCAATACCCAGAGCACTGCTTCTCAATATCACGCAAGTAGCATTATAAATATAAATATATTTGGACATTACATACAGCGCCGTCTGGCCCCAAAGTAAACAAAGCTTCTGTTATGGATACCAGATAATGGATACAAATAAATATATTACTTTTTTTGTAAATACATACATAATTACAACCAGACTCAAGACAAACACAAATGTTTATTACATAAATTTTTGTCCTGTGCGGGAATCGAACCCACACCCTCTGTAGTCAGCCACACTACCAACTAGGCTGCGAGGTAGTCATTTATTTAGCTATTTATACATTCAAGCGATCGATGAGTCGGTCAGTCCGTGGTAATGATTTAGTTGCACTTTTATATATAGGTATATATATGCGCTATAAGCGAAAGAAAAATATATTTTACTGAACCATGTCGTCGGTTTTAAATAAAAAAAAAACAGACATGACCCGTTTATCGGCGTGCTTATTTTGTAATTTTAAGGGAATTTGATGTTAAAAATCCATTGTTTAGCCTTTACGTATTATTTCTTATGCCTTTTACCATTGCCGCTCGCGTAGGTATGTTTTGGTATTGCGTGACACAACACATACGCGCGCGGCAATGGTAACTGTAATGGACTTAAACACCGTTCCCTTTATAGGTAGTTACAAAATATCTGTGCCCGCGGTTCCACCCGCGCTAAATTCAGCTGTCGAAACATATCTGATTCCCTGCTCATCCCTCGAAAACACTATATTTTTTCAGGATAAAAAGTAGCATACCTATATGTTAATCCAAGATGTCAACTACCTCCGTACCAAATTTCATTAAAATTGGTCTAGCCGTTTGAGCGTGAAGAAGAAACAAACATACAAACACATTAACTAACTTTCGCCTTTATAATAATATAGTGTGATTCCTCCATCAATTAATAGGTAACAGGGAGCAATTTTTTATGGGTAAAAAAAATGGTGACTTTGAGCACAACAAGCCTGTTGGTTGAAGACGACACGATAAACGTGCTTGTTTACCGTCTCTAAGTAACTGAACTAAGTCGGCTGAGCCCGATTGAGGCCGATTTTTTTTTTAAGCGAATATATAATTAAATATTCTGTAAATATTTCAAGCGTCTACCTGTTGCCGTTATCAATATCGAGCAAAAAATTCTGTTTTTTAATATTTGTTCTTATAGCGAGAACAAAAATACATCTTCTGTGATAATTTCAACTGTCTCACTATGACGGTTCATGAGATACAGCCTGGTGACAGACGGACGGACGGACAGCGGAGTCTTAGTAATAGGGTCCCGTTTTTTACCCTTAGGGTACAGAACCCTTAAAATTTATTAAGAATTTTAGTTGAAATCCAGTAATTAATAATAATTACATTATTTAAATAAATTTATGTTTAGGTATTATTTTCTCTATTTAAAAATAGTATTAAATTTAAATTTGGCAACGCTGCCTTTTCGTATGCTTCAGCTTTAATTATTGGGTATTTTTTAATGAAATTCTATTTTTATTTACTAACAAGAAGCTTAACAGATGGAAAATGTTCATCTCCCTTCTTATCTCGTTAGTCAACTTGGTTAATACCTACCTAGGCATTTAACAAGCTATTCTTACGTTGTTTTTGACATAACACATGATTCCTACTCAGTCAAAATTATAATGATTACCTGCAGGTTATTTTAGCTGAACTTGCTTTTCTGTTAGCTGAATATTTTTTAAAGATTATGATAAAATTAACAGTAATGAATTATGGCCTTAATAATACGAGTGTGTTTAATTTTTCTATACTAATAAACTAACCCAAATACTAACTCTTTTGTTAGGTAAAACTCCAGTAACTCGCTCGCTCAAAATTATCTATGTAGATAATTAGCTCGATACCAAAGTTTTGGATATTTTACTTTCATATAATATAATGGGTATATCGACATTTTAAGAGACAATATTAAGAGATAATATAATAAATAAGATATTATATTTAATAAAGGTTTTAGTATTCGGACGTCAGATGTAAGATTATATTAATACTCAGTAACTGTTGATTTTTTTTGCATTTTTGGTGTGAAGTGTAATAAAAATGTAGAAATAGATAATAAAGATAAGACGAGCTTACGCGTTTGGGCAATAAAGGTTTAGGGTTTAGGTAAATAGTTTTAATTTATGATTATTATTATTTTCATATATGTTTCTATGACTTGTATTCCCTAATTGTGGAATTGTTGTAGTTAAAAAGTCTATTATATTTAAAAGTTTTAAGATTGTTTGACAGAAAATACTTTATATAAAAAGCTCCATTTGCACTAAGATCCGTTGTGGCTATTCACACTATTGTTAATAACTTTACTGCCAAATAATATTTATTGAAATTTTATTTTTATCGTTGTTATTTTTAGTTTATCACCATTATTATTTTTAATTCAAATTGTCATGTTGATTATAAATAATTAAATGACGTTATAACGACTTCTGATATTTTATTTTCTTTTAGTAAAAGGCCAGTGTCAACCAAATTACCAAAGAGTCTGCGAACTGATGACTTTTGCCAATACTAGTAAAGTCAGTGGAATAAGTTTGATGTTTGTTAACCAACGTGTATATTTGAGGAATTGTTAAAAACTATGCACATGTCCGGTCCCCTCTCTACCATAGCATCGCTAGCCACCGTGAATACGAGGCGGGCCGTATGCTTATTTGTCACCTTAGTATATTGAAACAAAGAACTAAATGAATGAGTATATCAACCCACACTTCCTACTTTTGGACACAAGTCTATACCTACTTACTAAGAAGAATGTTTGCGCTTACGCACTAGGAACCCACACGGGCCTAGTGCGCGTTAATTAAAGAGGACACTGAGTGCGAAATAGGCTAAAAAGCCATTACAAAATACTAACGATGATGGTAAGTAAAAATACTAAAAATTAATTATAATTTTTAATTAATGCCAATGAAACAATTTTTTCCCATACTTCATAAATGATTTTTGCCGACATTACTACATTATTACTATTTCAGTATCTCCCAAATCCTACTTTTGAACGGGAGGGACAAATATTACGGCGGCGCAAAAACCATATTCAAAAAAGAACAATATGTAAAATCAATAAACGACTGAGTAGATTTTTCTAGAAGATTTTTATAAAATAAGAAAAAAAAATTAGGTTAATAAAGGTTTTCAAGGGCGATCACATTTTTGTATGCCTCTTTGTTATCGTAGGTAAGAAAAATTTGAACCCTATAAGAGGTTAGATTCGCTTAGTTGCGCCTTGGGTTCAAAGTCCATTAAGGTTAGGTTGACGTGGCGCCTACTGTACTTCATGCTACTGACTAGCACCACCATTATATATTTTTAATAACCTGTTCTCACAAATTGTATTAAATAAAACAATAAAAATGGTCATAAATTATTTTTCTCAAGCATGCTACAATATGCGACCATATCTTGCACAAGCTTCATTGGGATAAATCGTATTTGCAGTACAGTATCAGAGAGCGCCCCATATTTTAGCCGGCCGCTGGAATTATAAAAAGTAAAAAAGAAATTGACTTTTGAACGCGGCGAATTGGCGCCAAAATTACCTCAATTATTTTTATTATTGTCAATATAATTAGTTTTTTTAAATAAACATGTACGTTATTATGTTATTGTTTGAATGAACACGCATGTTTGAGAAAAGCACTATACGAGCCTTGGCCACAACTGAGCATAACCATACTCTGTGATGCGCGCCTCGGCTACGCCTCGGCCCGCATACTCACGTTCACCCGGCTATGCTGCAATAATGCGACAGTAATGTTCTATTTAGAATATTTTGTATTGTTTATCTAAGAGTTTAGATAGCATAATATAAGCTTACACTTCTAGCTATTATCTTGGTAAAATTTACATAAAAAAAGCTATAGGCTTTATATTTAATGAACAACAAAGTTAATTTTTAGGGTTCCGTACCCAGATAGTGCCAACGGAGCCCAATTGCTAATCCTACGCTGTCTGTCTGTCCGGCCACTAAAATGCTCTATATTTTAGATCGAAATAGGTAGAAACCTGAATTTTACAGAATATCTAATATAATGGTGGATTATCTAACAAATAAAAAGTTAAAAAAGTTTAAATTTAGGGAGGTTCCCATATAAGAAACACTATTTCGTTGTTTTTGTTCTATCGTAAATACAGTAAAAACATACAATCTTTATAATTGCAGTCTAAAATAGTGTTGTACTTTAACAACAAATAACAAAAACCGACCAAGTGTGAGACGAGCATATGTTATTACTATTTTAAATTACAGGTACAGCGCCATCTAGCTTATTATTAAGAGAAACAGTAATACTGAAAACGATATTCAAAGTTAAGCGACATGGGGCTTGGTCAATACTTGGATGGGTGACTACTTAGCGGCACACTTTTTTTGTTTGTGTTTGTAAATGGTGTTAGTTACGGAACCCTCGGTGCGCGAGTCCAACTCGCACTATGCTGGTTTTTCAATGTTATATACGAAGAGTAAATTAAATCTCTAATGGACTGTAGGGATTTTATTAACCGAATCAATCTGTCAGAACTTACATATTCCGTCGATATAAATGCAACTATTCGGATACTCCCCATAACTTGACATCGACAAACACACCAAAGGAAATAGACTCAAACATAGCAAAATCTTCATTATACTATAATTTTTAACTTTGTACTAGTTACTTAGCCCTGTAACTTACTTCTGAATCAGTATTAAGTATAAATTAGGGTTTTATAATACAAGCATACCTACGTACCTATGAACTCGTTAATATCAGTGGGAAATCCAGTGTTGTCAGCTTAAGTTAACTACTTATAGTTACACCTTATCATACAAGGTTAATAAATAATAAAGATATCAATAGGGTCACATCTAAGTGTTCTTTTATATTACTTAAAAAAAGTCTATTGTAAATCACATTTATTAATAAACAATATACTCAGCTTGCTTACAAGATAGTAGTACCTAAATTACAATAATTTTGGTAAGTATTTCTTTGGTTGTTTCCCGCTGTAAAGGCTTAAAAACTATTTTTTGACTGAGAAAAGGACCTTAAACCTTAAAAAAAAATTGACAAGGCCGTAATCCCGAAATTTTTATTGTCCATTGAAATGTTACAATTTAAGTACCGAATATTGCATTTGTTAGAGGACGCAATTTTATTTTTGAGACATGTGTGGGGGGTCAATAGAAGCTTAACCTCAAGTTTGAGGGATCGCCACCCTTGTCATCCGGCCACCATCTTGGAAAAAGGGGTGAAAACACTTTTTTCGCGATATCTCGGAAACTGTGCGTCTTACAAAAAATTCGTAAAGACATAACTTGTAGCAAATTGTTTTGACTACAAACATGTTAGTTATAAGCAAAAAAGTGAGAAAATATTTATAAAAATTATCTTTTTTGCTCTAGAACCCTTTTTTTTTATACATTTTACAAAAAAATTACCTCAGACCAATCTTGTAGACGATCTTTTGAGGATAATTTTTCTCTGTATTTTTTTTTAATTTCATTGATTAAAACCGCTGTTACAAATTACACCAGGTTCGACAATGCTCATGAGAATCCGGTCAAAACGAAATTTTTAACTTATTTTTGATTTTTTCTTATTGTAAATATATTCTTAAAAAATTTTTGTTAAATTCGTACAATTTTACTTATTCATTCCTAACTCTTATCCCGCCACCTTTGAGGTAGAGTCAGCAGGCGCGTTTTTTTTCGTGGTATTCCCAGTAGGCCTACTCCACGGACATCTTACTTATTAGGTAATCCTCGACATCATAATATTTTCAATCACTTATTAGCTAGCTATTCTTATCTACTTTTCTTCGATGGTCCAGGCTGTGGTTCAGAATCTCTAAATCAACGTCAAATTTAAAAGTTCGGGGAATGACAGGAGTTAAAATTGGAGTCATAGTTGAAAGTTCATCTTCGAATTCTTTTTCTTCCATTAACTTTGACATTTCTATAATGTTGCGGCATGTTTCGCAAGAACAATGGAGGCATACTGTAGAGCATTTCAGGTCTGCTTTTCTGCAGCCACACATGCTTCCACAGTTTCCTTTGCATCTGCAGAAAATTAATTTCATAAGATCGGGGGGTGCTGGAGGCTTGGAAGCTTGTATTGGCATCCAAATGTTTGCATGCTTTTTCCAGCATCTCATCTTCAGGATTTTGATATCTTCCGAGCCACGACTGGACCTAGTGATATACTCGGAGACTGTGAAAACGAGCTGCATCTTGTGTTGGAGGCATCGATGATAAATTAAATGAATTTTTAGTCACTGTCTTGGCAAATCGTTTGTATCGCAAGCCGTCTGGTGAGTCGTCTTTATTACCGTCGTATAAAGCTATGAAAAAACGATCGCCATCAAGAGTGAGCAAAGATGGATCGACTCTCTCACTCAGGAATAGCGCGGTACCACCAGCTAATTCAGGATGTCACGTTAAAAAAACGAGCCTACAGACATATACACACATATGTCATAGGTGGCGGGGAAAGAAGTTATAAATAAATAAGTAAAGTTGTACGAATTTAACAAAAAAAAATTTAATAATATATTTACAATAAAAAAAAATCAAAAATAAGTTAAACATTTCGTTTTGACCGGATTCTCACGAACCCGGTCAACTTTGGAGCGCTGTAACAGTGTTTTAAATAAATGAAATAAAAAAAAATTACAGAGAAAAACTTTCCTCAAAAGATCTTCAAGATTGGTCCGGTTTTTTGTAAAATTAAAAAAAAGTCATAGAGCAAAAAAGAAAATTTTCATAAATATTTTCTCACTTCTTTGCTTATAACTTCTTTAATTTTTAATTTAGGGCAAAAAGTAATACAAACATGTTTGTAGGCAAAACAATTTGCTACAAGTTATATCTTTACGAATTTTTTGTAAGACGCACATTTTCAGAGATATCGCGATTAAAGTGTTTTCACCCCTTTTTCCAAGATGGTGGCCGGATGACAAGGGTGGCGATCCATCAAACTTGAGGTTAAGCTTCTATTGACCCCCCACACATATCCCAAAAATAAAATTGCGTCCTCTAACAAATGCAAAGCTCATGTAACATTTCAATGGACTATATTTGATTTTTGTTTTTTGAGTATAGTATGTAGATAATGACAGATGGCGCTACAATAGAGCAATGCTGGGTCGCCCAGATATTTTTATCTTTAAGTGACAAACTTACAATAAATCATTTGTCATTTATTATTATTTCTATTCCAACATATATAATAATTATAAAATTAAAACAGTTATAAAAATAAAACAGTAAAAACTCCATAAAATGTAAAGAGTTAATAAATACTAAAACTAAACGTATTGGTAGGTAGGTATTGATCCTGTTCGATCACTTCTCGTGTTATAGACACAAGGATAGTAGGTACCTAATGTTTTTGCAAGGTTGCCTATGGTGGTTCTTGCTGTTGATATTGCTTTGTAAATTAAGGAGGTGACTTATTATTATACAGAACCTGCGTTAACCAGCGCCTCTCACCTTTTCCATATTCATTTTTAACATTTGGAACTGCAAGTGTCCTTTTTTTGATAATCTTGTACAATACGTAAATTCCCTTACCTGCTTATACTTACTGTTGCAATATTGTTCCATTGCAATATTCTTTATAAATTTTAGTTCCACTGGCAGTGTTTGGCATATTCTAAACAGTTTATTGTAGTCCCCTTCGAGTGATGTTTTTACAGTGTTATAGACTTGGTCGCGCTTATCTTTTTCTCTAAGTCAATAGCAAATCCAATCTTATACAGTCAGCGAGCTTGGTTGCGACCGTGTATGCTTGTACTGTTTGTGACTTAATAACTTCGTCATAGTCATGTTACTTGCTTGTTTACCATCTCATTCCATTTTCGAAAGTTTTCATATTTGGAGTACCCAAAATCTTGTTAATTTTGCTTTTGTATAAAATTAGGCTTCATATATTATATTTTAATAAATATATGTGTAGTATATATTTTAACAATAATTTGAATACTATTTTAAATCTAAATAAAATAACTGACTTTTAGTACTACTCTTCCTTTCTTTTAGTATAACTTTTAATATCATTTTCAAAGAAAAAAAAAAATTCAGTTTATTAGTATTTGTTGTTATAGCGGCAACAGAAATACATCTTCTATGAAAATTTCAACTGTCTAACTATAACGGTTCATGAAATACAGCCTGGTGACATACGGATGGACGGATGGACGGACAGCGAAGCCTTAGTAATAGGTTTTCTAATTACCTTTCAGGTACGGAACCCTAAAAAATGAGATTGATTACATCATGACCACAAAACCTTACTTATTTTCTAAGTACAAAGTACTGTCCTCATTCCCATTTAAATCGAACATTAGATTGCTGATAACTACAATTAACCTAAAAGTAAGGAAAAAGAGTAGGCGCAATTTTTCTAACACATCAACAACGGTTAAAAATGTACATAAAAATCTACAAAACTATACAGCAGAACTTATGTTGAAATACTGCAAAAATATCATATCATATTTGATATATATATCAGATATATTTGAATGTTTAAAAAGCACTCAAAGAAATAAAAAATGGCGATGCAGAATCTTGTCAGAAAGTGCGCTTAGAGCTCATGAAAGAAAGAAAGAAATTGCAAAATAAGCAAAACTTGGACAATAATGATAGAGAAAGAGAATACTTTACAAAACTACAAATAAAGAAATAAAGATGCTATGATGCAAACAAAATGAACACTATTCGAAGACACCTCGAAAAATCTAGATCTGTCAAAAAAGCTTATAAAGAGTTAAATAAATCAAAGCAATGGATTCCATCACTTCAGCCCGGCTCTGCCAAATGTGAGTTCGGGACCTGATGAAATCACAATAGAATGTAATTAATTTGGAAAAACTATGATGCTGACTCCAATTACATCACTGAGGAATAAATGATAATGAAAAGGATGTGCCGCACCAATGGACGAAATAATATATTAGTAATAACCTAATACGGCTAATACATTTTACCTTTGCTTTCTTTTTTACCTTTTGTTTATTAAATTATTATTATTTTCTTATGTCTACTTTGTTAATTTTACTATTTTACTCACATACCTAGGATTTCTACGCTACGCGTTTTACTATTGATTTTGTAATATTAGCATTAATATAAGTTATTTTTAGTTTTAGTTATATTTGAAACATAGTATAATAAACAAGTCATTCAATAAGTCAATTGATTGTCCACGAGAGCTACTGCTGACAAACTGTCACACAGTTTAGCAGAAGTTGATTTATAACTACTGTACTTTGAAAACTTTGATAAATAAATTAAAAAAAAAACAGGGATGCGGCTTTGTGTTGTGGCTCGGCAACTGAACTTAATCTGTTGTTTGGTCCATGGAGTATACCAGCGGTTCCAGTAAACTGGTGACTATACCTGGAGGAATGGGTCTGGCAGACAACGCTGCAAGTCGGAGAGGTTATCGGTTTATTAGCTAGATGAAAGCTAATATAATATTTGATTATATAAAAATCATAGCCAATCAAAATCGTAGTTCTCGTCAAGGATACAATTTGTTTTTTTTTATTGCGACTAATAAATGTATTATATCTCCTTAATTTATTTGAATTATATGCAGTAACGAACAATTGTATTCTACATTAAAAGCTCGTGGTAACTTAAATATTAGGTAAGACAAGGATTTATATATACTCCATTGATCTAAACAACTTGGGTAAGTTACCTAAACTTTTCTTTCACTTTAAAGCTTAGTTAGTTTGTCCTTTCATTACTTTGCATCAATACAATTAAGCTGAGCACAGAGATACTTGAAGTGACAGAGAAGGTTATTACTTCGGAATTTTACAAAGTTCCTGCTAGAATAACTATAGCAAAATTCTACGTGGGGGAACTATTGCTATAGGTATAGCTTGCGATGACAACCTTCTGATTATAAACAAGGAGTTGCCGTAGAAATCCCACGCTGATATCCAAATTAAACGCGGACGAAGTCGCGGGCAAAAGCTATTAATCTTACATTTATGATAAAATTGTAAACGATCCCTGTCTGTTCAATAAGTATATTGTTCAAAGAACAACTATACACGTTGTCACCGAGGCCTATAAGATAGTTTTTAGATTTTTTGTCTGTTTGTCTGTTCGTTTGTGTCCGCTTATCTCAGAAACGGCTCAACCGATTAGAATGCGGTTTTCACTATTTGATTTTGGCAGGATTCCCGATTCAGTCTTTATTTCGTTCCAATCGTTTTACAAAGAAAAATTAATTGAAATGAAATAACACGCGCTATTCTAGAAACACGCTTCGATCAATTTTGTTGAAACTTTTTACTATAGTTTGTAAAAATCCTTATTCAAAAGTTTATATGAAAACAATTGACACAAATTTAAAAAGTAATGCATGTTTAAAGTATGCTTAATGCTTAATTAGGTTTTAGAGATATGACCAATTAAGTTGGACTGTCATCAATATGGTCGACCATATTTAATAGGGATCAACATTCTGTTATTTCGCGCTTTGGTCGGGCGAGGCTGGGCTAAACAATGGCATTGAACGAATCATAGCCCCAACATCTTCTTAAAATAATTGCGGACAGGTTCGACTGCCCCTACATAATACACTGTAGTGAACTTCATGCACCGACCCTAGCGTGTTAAATTAATGTGTTTTTAATGTCCTTAATGTTATTCTAATAACATATTATGAATCCACTTTCTAACGACTTAAGGCTAAGGGGTATTAACAAGTTATGGGTTGTGAATTACTCTAATTGAAATATTATTTATTTCATTTATTATAGCGAACTTATGTTATTTATTCAACGACACACAAAGCCCCATGATAACATGTTAGACTCGGTAACGCAATGTGCAGGTGGTAAATCTCTTGAATTATCAACGGTATTTATTAGTTTAAAATACAATTAAGGAAAGACCAATAGGAGCGACAAATTATTGAAAACAGCAAAAACATCACGGTTTTTGTATGGGAGCCCCCCTTAAATATTTGTTTTATTTTAATTCAATTATTTATTTTTTAAGTGATAATATTAATATTCTGTGAATATTTCAAGCGTCTACCTGTTGCCGTTATCAATATCTAGCAAAAACGAGCAAAAAAATCACGTTTGTTGTATGGGAGCCCCCTCAAATATTTTATTTTGTTTTTTCGTTATAGCGGCAACAGAAATACGTAATTTGTGAAAATTTCAACTGTCTAACAATCACGGTTTATGAGATAAAGCCTGGTGACAACGGATGGACAGCGGAGTCTTTGTAATAGGGTCCCGTTTTGTACCCTTTGGGTACCGATCCCTAGAAAGGGGGGAAAATGACGCTTCTGAGACCTATCGAGGCGTGCGCTAAAAAGTTAAAGTTACTCTTTTCGAGTAAAAAAGCTCATAATGGCACATGTCTATCTCCTAAGGTAGGCTCGTAATGACTATTTTTATATTTAAACTGAAAGGTAAAAATATTACGCGATTTGCAGAGCTTCATTATGAATCCTTTTACAAAATAAATATTTCAGCTACCTTGGTTGTGTAATTTAGACTACAATTGTTCGTTTACATAATGTGATTTAAATAAAAAGTTTACAAGATATAACCGATTTAAATAAATCGCGTCGCGTCGGAAAATAAAAGCATTAGTAAACAGCGTTGGTTTTTTCAAAAATTTCTTTTTATAAATAAACAGGGGCTTAAAAATCAGTGTTGACAACTTGAAGGTGTACCCCCTAACTTTAGGGGCATGAATGTTTGATGGGGGCAAGATTTTTGTAGGGGTTTTGTTACAGGGCTTTTAAACTAGCATTAATTAAATCGAATAGCAACAAAAATGGAATAACAGAAGGCTTAAGAAGACATTTTTATATGATTGCGCGAGAAACAGTATCTTACAAACTCTATATCGAATTAATCTTCGAACGCAACCGAGCACTACCCATTAAAGATTTTATTTGACCTTGCTATAATAAACTTTTAGGGGCATTTTAAAATTTTCTTTAAGCAAATATCTGTGTGTTTGTTTAGACTCATATATGGAGTACTGCTGCCATCTCTGGGAGCGTGCACCCGGAAACCAGCTTAGCGCTTTTGACTCGGTTCAACAACGGGCTGTGAGAAGTGTCAACGATCCCGCACTCTGAGGAGAGACTTTGCCGCTTTGTGTGTTTTCTACCGCTTGCGTTCTGAGGAATTGTTCGAAATGATGCCCATGGCTACTTTCTACCACCGCACCGCTTGCCATCGGCAGGGAATTCATCCTTGCACGTTAGAACCTAAATGGTCTCGTACAGTGCAGTTTTATAGAAACTTCCTTCCGCCAACGCTTAGATTGTGGAATGAGCTCCCTCCAAGGTTGTCTCTGAGGACTACAGTATAGGGTTCTTCAAAAAAGAAGGTATTAGATTTTTGAAGGGTCGGCAATGCGCGAGTGATGCCCTAGGTGTTGCAAGCGTCCATAGGCTGCGGTGACCGCTTGCAAGCTTGTTTTCCTCTTTAGGGGTATCAAAAAAAGGGTCAAAAATACGTTGGATAAACCTGAACCTTTGTATCAGAAGTGTATGATTTGACAAACATTAGTGGCTGATTCGAAGTGACACGTCTTAAATTCACAAGAGTATAGTACCATAATAATAAGTAACAACGGAGGAAGTCCTTAAGTGGTATCTTTGTGTGTTAGAAATTGAAACTTTACTGAGTTCCTTGCCGGTTTTTCTTGGTAGTCAAATCATTTCGAACCGGTGGTTAAGTTAATTAAATGAATAATTAGGCCTAGAATTCAAAAGTGCAGTTTAAAAGTCTACTGTGTAATGTATGTATGACTATGAAGGCCAAAGGTGGCCATAAGATCTTCTCAATAACATAATGTAACTACGTCGTGTTTGGGTCCGTTGGATTCGATTGACCTAGGTGGTGTACAGAGTTTGCGATGGAGCTGGAAGGTAGGCTTAGTAACTGCTTAAGTAAACAAGATGTTGTGTTTGGGCTCATTAGATTTGTCTCGAAGAGTACTATAACGTAGGCGGTGTCCAGGGTCTGATGATGAAGCCGACAAGAAGTCAAAATATCTCCATAACTAAACAACATACTCTTGTCGTGATAGGCCTTTGATTAATGACCAAGGATCGGCTTCTTCTGTAGCTCAAATATTTAATTTCGTGTACCAAATAGTAAAGTCCAGCTTTACTTTTTACTTCAATAGTTTATAAATAAAAACTTGTTTTTTAAGTATTTATTTTATATTTGATTTGAGTTTAAATTACATAACCAACTTTTACACATACATATATTAAAAACAAAGATAATAGAAATGCGTCTGATCTATTTTTTAAAGAAACGTTAAGTTAAAATACTTGTAATTTTAAAAAATTTCAAGTTTTTTTTTTGAATCTTCATCACGCTATGGTACAATCTTTCAGTTCCACACATTTCCCCGTCATCTCATCTCTGACAGTGGGGGGGTCACAGTAGCAAGCTGAATAACCGCAGACAATACCACTCGTATCTTGCACTGGGTTTGGTTCTGTACATGTTGCTTCTTTAGTAACGCTATTGCAGTCAGCCGTGTACGGATGGGTACCATCTTCACATGCCTCGACACCTGCAATTATAAATATCGTTTAAATGTTTAATAAAAACATCTCATTATGATAACAAAGTGTCATTTAAACTTTTATTTATTCATCGAAGGTCAACGATTTGTGAGGAAAACTTCTGTAGGTAACAAATCTGATTTGAGACTCGTGCCTGTATAAAAAATAATAGGTAAATATAGATACTGGTTCTTGTTGGGAAATCTGCTCTTGAAGTTATTGACGAATACACGTACCTAGGGCATATAAAAACCTGCATATGTCGAAAAGAGACGTATGTTAAGTCCACATTACACACTGGGTCCGTGTGAGGACTATTGCCCCAAATCGCACTTGGTGAGGGTAGGCCGTGCCCAAACAAGGGGGACGTATGAGGCTGTTAAGGATTAATTTCAACTTTGTGTAAGAAGTTTTTTAGAGATTCCAGCTCAGCTGGGCAGCGTTCGGGAAACTACGCAATGTCTTGTCGTCCAAATTACCTCAATGCCTAAAGACAAAAGTCTACATTCATTGTGTATTGCCATTAATGACTTGTGATACAGAAAAACAGTATCTAATTGTTAGCCTTTTAAATGAGCTGTGAGTCACTCATGGAGCTGTTAAGAGAGCTTTCCTGGCGTGTTTCTTTGCGAGATATAATCTGAAATAAACAAAAATACCGAAGCACCAAAGTTACCTTTTATAGCTCATATAAGGTAACAGAACGGAACCCTAACTTAATGCGTGTACGAGACACACTTGGCACTTGGCACTTCGCTTTTTTTGTATCAATGTTTTTAATGGACTCTCTCTCTAGTTCTTTTCGTAACTTCAGATAATCAAATGCTTATATAAGGCTTCTTAAAACATGAGTTTACCTACAATTGGAATATGCGGTCGTTGTCTTGAATAATTTTTATTAAATTATACATTGATGCAGTCGAGTTGGAAAAAAAATATTTACGCACGACACAATTCAGATGTTTGGCTCACGCCTGTCGTACTTGCAGTTATTGAAGTAATATGATCTCCTTGACCGAAAATCTTAAAATGGGTACCTTATGCTTTACAACATCTGTCAAAATAATTTGGACTGTATAGTATTAAATAATGGACTTTGCTACGAAGTTCCAGCTCGCAATTGTCTGCAACGTCAAACAAGCTCACACCAGCTGTTTGCAGTTTGGCGCTCACGTAAGAGCCTTGTTGGTACCTACAATACATTATTTAAACATATTGATATATATAATGAACCAAAAGAAATGTACAGAATGCTGGTTCTGAGCAAATTGCAGAAGGAATCATAATTATACTATAAATAAGAATATATATTAAACTACAGAGTAGCGAGTCAAAATTATTCAAAATATTTGTTTTTGTTGGTTATATTCCGTTTTTCCTCTCTTTTTCTTCTTTTTAAACATATTAGAAATAAGATGTTATATATCAGTGAGCTCAATCCGCATATGGAGGTATATCCTTTTAATGTATGTGATGATATTTTTATATATATATTTACAATTATGTTTATGTACTCTGAAATGTAATGCCAAAGTAGTGCAGCTACATCTCAACTCGCTGATATTTTCATTGTGATACATTATACCTCTGTATTTTAAAAACATGCTTTTTGTAAGGATGAAACACTTAGAGGTATAGTAGATAGCCCTAAGGTCACTTTACACCGGTCAGGTGCTTTGAGAGAGGGTTCGGAAAAGAAACAACGGTTCGCAAGGACAAGGTTCAGGTAAAATACACTTATTCAAGCTTACTCAACAAGTTATTTAATGATTAGTATTACCTAATCATCTTAGGGTAATTCCTAGCCCTTATAATAAAGAATAAAAGATAAAACATAGCATGCTAACAAGAAAGATAGTAACCGTAAGCCTAAGCAAATACGATGGGAGGTTTTGCAAAGGTTTAATATCTTTCGGAGAAGAAATACAGTGGTACCGTTCTTCAGCCTAAGGCGCGAATTAAGGTTGTGTCTTGCAAGATGTCCTCTCAGCAGTAGGCTGCTAGATTAGGCTGCATTCAGACATCAGCGAAAAGTAGTACGCAACGTATTGCCACTCCCCGGCGAATTCTTCCTAGTGAAGTTAAGAGAGCCTGCGGGCGGCACGTTGTGTCCAATGGTAGGTAGCGGAGACCACCAGCGACTCGCCGAGTCAAGGTACTGAAGCGCGGTTGCTTTTTTTTCGAGATATTGTCGAGCAGTGCAAAGCATGTGCGGTAAGCAGGTGGGACGACAAGGTCCGCTTCGTCTGCAACGCACCAGACGCCCTCCAGCAACCAAGAGATCCTCAGATTGGTCACAGCAGTAGGTTTTTCCAGAGTGGAAATCCCTTACTGAAGACCCACAGTCTCCTTGGACTCTTATAGGTATTCTGACCTTTTGTCTAAATAATATTCACCGAGGCATATATGTTAGAAAATTGCAGACGATCAAGTAAATTACGTTAGAAAAAATTATGTTAAAATTATTTCCCATCCCATGCATTTTTATCAACAAGGTAGTTTTTTTTATTGTGTAATAAGCTTTTTCGAAAAATTTCTGTTTTGCATTTTTTTTTTTACTTTTTATAGTTTAATTTACATTTTATTGTAAAAACGGAAACATTGTCGTATAATTTATTTATTTCTTGAGCCTTGTGTGGAACAGAGCAAGTTTCTGTCTTCCAGTATTACAATAATGAATATCGCTATTCTGTTTTGAAATAACCAATATTTTATGGAAATAAATTAAATTATCTAATATAGACTGAGACGATAAGGTTAGGACCTTGATCTCCTAAAATTTATCTCTTAAAGAGTATCTTTGGAATATATTGTAAATTACTCAAACAGCCCTCCCTGGCCCACCACCCTTTGTAAGTTGAGGCAGTAGCTTAGTCCGTCACTTTTTACCGCGAATGTTGCAGAACTAAGCCACAAACTATATAATACTTAGCCTATTCGTAAATCTAGCTACATGTGGGCCCCATTAAATTTTTGTGTCTTGGGTAATACCTAAGAATACTGTGTTATCTGAAATACAATATCTTACCTGAGGATCTTACCTGGCTGACATTTGGTGTTAAAAAATTTATACATTTGCTTTTCTTGCTATTTAGGAGTAAATTATTCATGTTGAACCAGTGGACGACCTTACTCATACAGTTATTAATATTATTTTAAATAATATAGTTTCTAGAAGATATCTAAGAGTTTTAGAGAACACAATATCTGCCAGACTTATACCTAAAAGTCTTATATAGCATAATATTTAGAAATATAATATGAAAACATAAGTTACATACAGTGGGTGGCCAAATTATTATACTCAAACATAATATTATTACGTTTATGTCAATGTCTAGAGGCCATCTAAAATTTTCAGAATAGTATAATAGCTGTATGTATGAACCTAACTTTTATCTTATATCATATTTCTACGTATTATATAATATGAATATATAAGTTACATACATAGGTACAAACAGATATTATACTATTATTCTAAAACTTTTAGATAACTTCTAGTTTAAGATAGTATAATATGTACTAGAAGCAGCAAAGCAACTTATTTACTGAACAACAAAGTTCATTTTTAATATTATGGACTTCCTCTCGCGGACGCTTATATTGTAGAATGAACTCCCTGCCAAGGTTTCCTCTAAGGACTACAGTATGGGATTCTTCAAGAAAGAAGTTATTAAATGTTTTAAACGCCCATAGGCTGCGGTGACCGCTTACCATCAGGCGGACCGCAAGCTTTATTGCCACCGTAGTGGTATTTAAAAAAGAAATTAAACCTCTAATGGAGTGTAGGAATTTTATTAATAAAATCAATCTGTCAGAACTTACATCTTCCATTTGCATAAATGCAGCCATTCGGATACTCATTTGCGCTACACGTACTTAACATCAACAAACACACCAAAGAAAACAGACGGAAACATATAGAAATCTTCATTTTACTATTTTTTTTCGGTCAACTTTATTACAAAGCCCTGTAACTTGCTTCTGAATCAGTTGCTTCTGAATCAGTATTAAGTATAAATTATCCTTTTATAATACAAGCATACCTACGTAATCATATCAATTCAGAATCCCACGTTGTTAGCTTAATACAACACTTATACGAATAGTTTGCACCTAATCATACAAGATGAATCGATATCACGAAGGTCAGATTTGAGTGTATTACCTATATTATTATGTTGTATTAATGTCGTTGTGCTTGTGATTATTAAAAAAAGATCAATGGTAATCATATTTTTACTATAAAGAATATTCTCGAAGATAGCGTGTTCACAACAAATTTGGCATTAAATAAATCACTTATAAAAATATACCACAAATCAATGTTATTATGAAAAAAATTCTTTATTGCAAAAAATAATTAAATGTAGTAGGTACATGAATTGATTGGTGGAATACAATTTGGGCGGTCTTATCACTAACAAGCGATTTCTTCCAGACAACCTTTATCGAACCTTTTCTCTACGAAAATCTAGTAAAATAAGATTTTAGAGAAGATACTACTTGAAACAACAAAGTAATGTAAATATGTATAAATACAAACAAGTGTTTATATAAATAGATATGAATAATGCATAATACACGTTACTACATATTAAATACAGTATGTCAAAAATAAATACATACTTACATAATACCGACTACATAAACGTAAACAAAATAAACTTAAAATAACATGACCTATTCGTAAAATAATCAATATTAATGTGACTGTTACTAATTTTTAACCTGAGTTTTGAAATGGTCGGATGAAATGAAATGATGAAATGGTCGAATTGCTTGGCTGGATTTTCCGATTTGTCAACGACTCCCGTCGACCTCCGATTCGGGATTCAGAACGTGAACAAGCGCTCCATATTTGAGTGCGAAATATGCTACGAGAGCATTATGGGACTTTGATAGGAGATTTTCAAGCTAGTCGCTCCAAGATCAAAGGAGCTTTGGCCAGACCTAACCCATTTCTTGACGATTGCAGACTCATTTGTGTAGCTGGCTGATTACGTCATGCCAACTTGCATTATGGAGCTCGGCATCCGCTTCTTTTGCCTAAGGATAGCCATTTGACCTAAATGATTCAGAACCGCCATTTGAGAAACTCTGTAGCAAGTGAATCGTTTTAATTTGTAATTTTTAGTGTGTAAATAGCTTTTTGCGTGATCCTTTTGCGTGATTACTTCAAAATTATTTTAATTTCTATATCCATACGAGAAATAAATGCCAAACTTATTTACTTCGACATACTATTAAATGTTGGATTCAAAAGAAAGACAGACAAAAAAGGAAAAAGATTTGAAGATAGTTTTTTTGGAGTAACGTTTACGACATGTTAGAAAAATAGATTGAAATTTTTACCTAAGATAGTGAAGATATACAATATTTATTTTCAGAGATCGATATTCTTCGAAGGTACAGAAATAATTAAATAAATAATCCAGGAGGATTTTAAATAACATCGGAATCTGTTCGGGAAAGTACCTATAATATATGTTTACTAGGTTGTGGGTTCTACCTCAAACCCTCATCCCAGGTACCCAACTTCGTTTATCTTAAATTGTGAATATCACCAAATTGGTTTTATTTCCCAACGGTTGAATGGTCATTTTAGCCATATAGAACCTAATTTTATTGATTTTCAAAAGCTGGTGATGGCATTGATTTGCTAGACACAGGTGAAGGAAGCACTTTATCATGAAAATTATATTTACTTGAACTTTTACGGTACAGTCGACTAGAAAAATATAAGAAATCGAGAGACGGCAAAACGGCAATTTATGAAAACTATCAAAAACTATAATTTGTTATGGAAAAATAGAAAATCGTGATATTTCATTGTTAAAAGTGGTAGTATATAAAACTTTAATAAATTATATTAACGGACTCAACGAAATCTTTTCATTTAATTTCCCCTGAGGAAAAAGTCTCGACAACTCTCATGCATGCAGGACTCAGTAGTCTTCTTGCCATACTCCAAGGAGAGTTTTGGATTGTCTAGGTTCAAAAGGTCATTAAGAGTGTGCTCTTTAAGTGCATACCCTGTTTTAGGCTTAATTAATTGTTTTTATTAATTAATAAAATTTTAGTTTCCCCTATGCATCACCTCGGTGTATCAAGCTGTGTGCGTGAACGTTGCTGCTGCTGCTGCTGTTGGCGGGCTCGGCAACAGCGCTAAGTCGAGAGAGTCCAGTGGACGATGCCGGTGCTGCTGGCGGGCTCGGTGGCAGCTGTGCTTCGACGTATTCGTGACCGGATTAGCAGCAGTAGATTACAGAACGGAAAATAACCGAAAGCGCTTTTTTTCTTTTAAATTGCATCCGCGCAAGAATTAATAGATGCACATTCCGCCAAAAATGTTGTCATCCATCTTATAATTCGGTTAGATTGCCTACAGTTAATTTGCCTACTTTTGTATGTATGTGTAATGACTAGAATGTAGACACATTTAAATCTCTGATTGATTAAAACGACTCGATTGCATATTTCAACAAGTGTTGTTATTTAAGCAGTTTTTCAGTAGGGAGCGCCGCAAAAAAAATTTTTTATAAATTTATCATTTCAACGCGTTGGTGAACCTCAATCCTATTCAAAAGGAATTTATCCCAGCCTTAAGGTATTTCAGTGACCAAGTTCATAAAAATCTTAACGCACCCAATACCTTGAATGTTCTCACCGCCAACTGGGACCCATTAGTTATATTCTTGGTCCCAGCAAAGTTAGATACTTAAACTAATAGCAATTGGGAGAAGATTAAGGAGCAAAAAACAGAGAAGGCGTTTCTTGAAAATGGAGCGAATGTTTGAGAAAAAACTAACTAACCGGCGCAGTAACAATAATCATTCTAAAATAAAAAATTCAAATTATAAAGATCAACCTAAATCCAGAGTTAAATCTTTTGCCGTTGTAAAGGCTTTTCACAAAAAGATATGTTTTACCTGCTAATAAAACGCAGCATAATATACATCAATGCAACAAGTTCAAGGCCATGAGCGTAAATGACAAACTTTCGGAAGTTTCTAAACTTTAGTTTTGGCCAACTGCCTTCGTAGTGGTCATTATAACGTATAATTGATGAATTAAAAAGTTTTAACTGAAGTTAAAACTTTAAATTGCTCGCTTGTAGTGTGCGCATAGTTTATATTTTGAATAGACAGCTTTTATACATACTTGATAAAAATGGTGCGTCATTACTGCCCGTGAGATCTTTGAACGCGCGCCTTGCTTTGAAAAAAGTAAAATTTACAGAGCCCGTGGGAGCACTTAAAGTCTTAGCACCCGCTTTACTACCATGTAATGACACGATTACGTGTAACGATAATAGAAAAGATAACAATTAATAATAATTTAATATTTGTCATTTAAAAATTGAATAATGTTCGTTTATCTTCAGAATCATTTGAATAAGGTTCTTAAGAGCACTCTTCCCGAGATACACATTTCTTCGTCTTTTCATCTCTCACGTCGGGAGGATTGCAGTAACAAATCATCAAGTCACAAATTTGGCCTAGAGACTCATCTATGACTGGCTGAGGGTTTTCGCATGTCGGTTCAGGCTTCAAATAATCACAGCCAGAAGGGTATAAGTAAGTCCCTTCTTCGCAAGTGTTGTCGCCTGAAATGGGAAATATTTTTAAGTTTATTAATAATATCTGGTAAGTAAAATAAATCGTGGCCCTAAAGTGGGTGATAGACGTTCAAGTACGGATGCGTACTTATGGCTTGACGACCTTTTTCGACAGTGAATCAGCGTAAGTATGCAAACTTAAACTCGGCCGAATATGTTTGTTGATATCCAACTAGTTTGAAATTTTCCTCGTAGCCCGTCTCCGTTCGCCGTGCCATACTAGATGTACGGAGGCTGAAAACATCACATATTCGGGTAGATCCAGTTTATTTTATAAAGCATTATGGTAACATTGGATAGAACTCAAATAACACTTTCAATTCAATAATCATTATTTCGATATTGTTTTTGGTTTAGAAATAATCGAGTGAGATCACTTAGCGTTTCCACCCTGTATATGCGTAATTTTAGCTCAATTAGATGCTACGTTGTAAAAAAAATAAAAAAGAATCTGATTCACATTCATAATTTTAATAGCTATTTGCATGCATTATACGGCAACAGGAACTATTTCGTCAATGATGACAGGTACAAACTAACCCTAATGAAAAATATGAGGCGACTGGACTTGGTATATCCATAGGTGGTGTTTTGTACCTAAATGGACCTCTTCTGTCTGTCCTATGTCTTTGAAGAGGACCTTAAGGAGCCCTAAATTACAGGTAAAACTGAGAGACGACATAAAAGGTAGGGACAAGATCTAACTTAAAGTATTATAATACAAATAGAAAAATACAACCTAATCTTTGTGGCGTGGAATCCTCACTTTACATTGGCACATCACTTTTAATCTTAACACCTTTTTATATAATTAACAAAACATTTTTCTAAGAAAAATATGTTATTTTTAATTCGTGCAAACTAATGACAACCATTGAGTGGAGTGTTGCCAGAAATCAAAACGCAGGTTTCGTTCGTTTCGTGCATAAGGCACGGCCCTGATAGCAACGAAACGAAACAGGAACACTTTAAAAATGTTTATAACATAATTTCTCCAAGCAGACTTAACTTGTTCAATAATTTCACAAAATAAAGACTAAGTCCATGATTTTATATTGTTTTAAGTATCAGGTTAGCTTATAAAATTACCTCTTCGCTTATTTACATAAAATACCTTGCAATTTTGCAAAAATACAGTTTTTCAATGAACGCCGGCGTTATATAATATGTGATGTGCCAAACTCGTTGACATCTGTGCCAAACATGTCGAAAATTTGGACTTAGCAATCTAAACGCGATAGGGTACACATAACTAACCGAATTAATTGCATAAGGGTTCCATTTTTAGCGTTTTAATACTAACAGATCCCTAAAAAATGGTTAGGATAACAGTACAAATTATACTTACATGTCCCATTGACATATCTTACACAGCCTCGTGCTTCTACAATTGACAAAACACCAAACATTAAAAAACATAACGATAAGATTAAATTCATTATTTCAAGTCGTGTCCCTTACACCAACAGTTTTAACATTCGATGTAACTGAAATGATCATAATTTAATTTTATTGTAATGTTTAAGCCCTGGCTATGTACGTACATTGAGTATGTGTTTGTACACGCAGTTAACACATGTTTTATCTGCATTATTCAGGGCATATGTTATTCTTTTTTATTCTCAATGTTAAGACATTACAAGAGATATTTGTTTCTGAGCTTCTATTATAAACAAACTTTTGTACGCGTCTTCGCTTGCGCCGAATCCGGTAGTCACTGAGGCATTATAAACAACATAAATGAAATAATGGTTTAATATTTTCGACCCAGTTCAACGACGGGCCCTGAGAATCGTCGACGATCCCATACTGGCAAGCCGTATCGAACCTGAAGTCTGAGGAGAGAATTTGCCTCCATGTGTGTGTTCTACCGCTTGTACAATGGGACGTGTTCTGAGGAATTGTTGGAAATGATGCCCACGGCTACTTTCTACCCGCGCACTGCTCGCCATGCAGTACAGCGCGGTTTCAGAGAAACTTCCTTCAAGGACTACAGTATGGCATTCATCAAGAAAGAAGTTATTAGATTTTTGAAGGGTCGGCAGTGTGCAAGTGATGCCCCAGGCGTTGCAAGCGTCCAAAGGGACCGGTAAGCGCTTGTAGAGTATTGTAAATATTAGCACGTACGTAGATCAGAAAATAAAATTATAAGCAGAATTACAAGGCCTGACTGCAACCTCCATTATTGCATCTACAAACTAATATATAAACGTAGCGAGAGAAGCGCACGCACTTTTGTCTATGTATTTAAACGACGGTAATTTTTTTAGTTATTACTCCTTAATCTCATAGTTGAGACAAGCAGTTACTCTGTAAGTACTGATTGTAACTTTGCCATAAATATACAACAATATTAGCTTGTTTGTTAATTATTATTTACTTCAACCTGCTGCTAAAAAAATAACCGTCGTTACATTGGTGACCCCGACGATCAACGGATCACATCGCACAGGCGGACGAAAAATCTATCGTTAACAGTGAGACCGTAGACAGAGAAGACACACCTTTCACCTGCACAACAGCAAGGAGTCAAACAGGAAACAAGAAAAAGAAAATGGCAGTACAACCACCAGTCAAACAAGCAGTAAAAACCGGCAGCAATGAAGAAGACCTAGCAGCGATACCTTTTACAGCTAGGTTACCGGAAAAAAGCCCAGGGTCTGGTTTATCCGGGCAAAAGCAGCATTAATTCCGCAGAAGATGAACGACTAACAGAAATTCAAATTAGTCATAGCCAAGCTAGGAAAAGATAGACTAACAGCAGTAAGAGCCAGACACTAAGTGACAGACTTCCTCATCAGACCGCCTGACACCAAAAAATGCGACACACTGAAAAAAAGATTATTGTCAGTATATGAAGAGTCAGAAACCAGAAAAGTCCAGAAATTGATCAATGATATGGCTTTTTTTTTTTTTTTTTAATACCACTAAGGTGGCAAACAAGCACACGGTCCGCCTGGTGGTAAACGGTCACCGTGGCCTATGGACGCTTGTAACACCAGGGGTATCACTCGCGCGTTGCCGCTTCAAAAATCCAATAACTTCTTTCTTGGAGAGCACCATACTGTAGTCCTTATAGAAAACCTTGGCAGGGAGCTCATTCCACAACCCAAGCGTTCGTGGAAAGAAGTTTCTCTGAAACCGCACTATACGCGATCATTTCGGTTCTAGAGTGTGGGAATGAATTCCCTGCTTATGGCGAGCGGTGCGATTAGTAGAGAGTAGCAACATTTCGAACAATTCGTCAGAACACAACCCATTGTACAGGCGGTAGAACACACACAGAAAGGCAAAGTCTCTCTTCAGATTAAGTCTTCGATAGGCATAAGGGTTCGATACGGCAAGTGATTTTGGGGTCGACAACTCTTACAGTCGGTCGTTGAACCGACTCAAACGGGCCAAGCTGGTATCCGGGTGCACCCGCCCAGAGATGGCAGCAGTACTCCATATGGGGCCGAACTTGGGACTTGTAAACCAGCAACCTCTGCCCCGACGTGAAGTACTGCCTCGCTCTGTTGAGTACACCTAGTTTTTTGGACGCCAGCTTCACCCTGTCTTGCAAATGATTTCGGAATGTGCGGGATCTATATATAAGTACTCTATCGATAATCAATTCAACCATACATCTAAAGCTTTAGTGGCATTAAGAAGTTATTGTGGAATAAAGAAACTCACATACATGCATTACACACATAAACCCCATGAAAACATTAAAAAAATAAAGCTAACAAAAAATATAAATGATTTTTCTATATTTCTGGTAGCACATACGTAAAGGTAAACCTACTATAATATTCTATCGTGTCATACAGTTTTGTGATGTCGTGCCAGTATAGCGTTAGTGATGTCACTAACCCTTATATTCAAGTATGGAGCATTTTTTGCAAAGTTTTCAAAATGTAATAAGGGCCAAACATTCAAACGTAATAATATTAATATAAAAGTCTCTCAAAATAAATTTTGATTTTACTGATATTCTAAATAATTTTAATATAGTGAGAGCTAGTCAATTACCAATGAGTGTAACTTTTTAAGTAAGACCTACTCGACCACCGACGAGTGTAACTTTATAAGTAAATAAATAAGCCTTTATTGCTGTTAATTAACTTATTTGACAAAATATTTACTACTACAAATTTATACTAAATAATTAACTATTAAAAATATTTACTATTGTTGACATTTTATTAGTTTCCTCTCTGAACAGCTTGTCTTTCGACAAAGGCCTCCTCTAAGGCTTTCCACTTATCTCTATCTTTTGCTGTACGTAACCATTCTGGACCTGCTACTTTCTTCAAATCGTCTTCCCATCTCTTTATCTGTCTTCCTCTACTTCTTCTGCTTTCTCTAGGGTACCACTCAGTTATTATTCTGGTCCACTTTTCTTTCTTTTCTCTTAACATATGTCCCGTCCATCGCCATTTCAATTTTCTACATACTGATTGGACTTTTCCGAACTTAGTCTTTTATTCAGTTTAATTTTATTTTATCTTTTCTCCTTATTCCCAATACGCTTCTTTCTATTCCATTCTGACAAATATTTATTTTATTTCGTTGTTTTTCCGTTAAGACACAAGTTTGGCATGCGTATGTCAGACATGGCAGGATGCAAGAATTGAAAACTTTTTGCTTCTCCGACATTGGCATCTGATTATTTTTCATTGTTTCACTAAATGACCAAAATTTTTTTCAAGTATTGGCTATTCTTCTTTCGATTTCTTTCTGTATGTTTTCTGTTGGTGATATTAGTTGCCCTAAATACTCATTTACATACTCCAAATGCTGATTATTAATTCTAATAGCCTCCTTTTGTGTAGAATTACTCATTAATTTTGTCTTTATTATATACCATAGGCTACGGTGACCGCTTACCATCAGGCGGACCGTAAGCTTGTTTGCCACCTTAAACATTTTGAGACCTGCTTTTTCACTTTCGTCTGATAATTGTTGTAGCATTTCTTCCAAGGCTTTAGGGCATTCTGCAAAAAGTATTAGATCGTCAGCGAATAATGGAGAAATAAAATTTTTTTCTCCGTTTATGTTAAGTCCAAAATGATCCCAACTCAGTCTCCTAAAGATCATCTCTAACACAGCTGAGAATATTTTCGGGGAAATGGGGTCACCTTGACGGACACCTCTTTCAATTGGGAACTCATCGCCTGTCGTTTCCAGTTTTATTTCTGCTGTGCTTTTACCGTATATGATTTTTAGTAAGAGTATGTACTTTCTATGGACTCCTTGTTGCTCTAATGATTCCCATATATAATCGTGTTCCAAAGAATCAAACGCTTCGTTGAAGTCTACGAAACCCAGATAGTATACTTTATTGTATTCTCTGTATTTCTGAAGTATCTGTCGTAGGATGTGGTCTATAGTTGAGAAGTTGCTCCTAAACCCAGCTAGCTCCTTTGACTGATTTTCATCAAGGATCTTAGTTAGTCTAAATAATAATATTTTTGAGAAGATCTTATAAATATTAGACATTAAGCTTATTGGTCTATAGTTACCCATGTTTCCTTTGTCTCCTTTTTTGTGTAACAAAACTATAACTGACTTCATCCAATCTTCTGGGATATTTTCTGTTTTTATTATTTCATTGAGTAAATTGGTCAGTTTGGGAACAATTACTGAAATTGATATTCTAAGAAGTTCATTGGTAATATGATCAGGACCGGGTGCTTTTCTCAAACTTCTGCGTAATAATAGCTCTTTCTGTTTCTTCATTAGGAATAGGTGGTATAGGTTCGGAATCTTGCGTGTTTGCAGTCGAGATCTTACTAGTTTTTTCATTTCTACTGTTATACAGGTCCTTGTAATATTCCGTTGCAATATTTAATATTTCCAGTCTTTTGCTTATGCACTTTCCCTGTTTATCTTTCATATTTGGCATCCAATTTTTCTTTGGTTCTAATTCTTTGAACGCTTTGTTTATTCCACCTGTTTTCTTAATACGATATTTGAAGCTGTTTGTCCTTTTTTGTTTCCTGTCTTTTCTTATATTTTCGTTAATATTTTTACTTATTTTTGCAATTTTCTTTTCTTGAGTAGTTGAGTGGTTTCGGCAGATAGTATTGTTTTATTATTTGTAAACACTTTGCGGGCTTCAGTTTTGAGGGTAATTACAAAATCGCAATATCTCGCCTGGATTGATTTCTTGTATTCTTTTTCTTCTCTTGTATCAAGAATTTGTTTTAAATTGTTCACTAGTTCTGCTTCATTATTGATGTTCACAAAGGGTATCGAACCCTTTTGCAACATTCTACTTTTCTTAACATGTGTCCCTCGTATGGTCGCACGAATCATTTTATGGTCTGAGTTAAAATTTAAATTATGTATAATATTAGTCGCAAGATAATCGATTTCATTTCTGTACTGTCCATTTCTTATTCTTTTTCTTTTTGTAGAAACTATTCATGATACTTAGATTGTTTTCTAAACCGAAGTTCACCAGCCTTTGTCCGTTTTTACTCCTGTTGCCATTGCCATGACTTCCTACAGTATACTCTGCCACTTTGGCATTTCCCAATTTGTCCATTGACATCGCCCATTATTATTATATTTTTGTGAGCAGTATCGATAGGTTTTTGTAATTTTCGATGGAAGTCTTCTATTTTCTCCACATCTTCTTTTGTGTCTTCTTCAGTTGGTGAGTAAACCGGAATTATCGACCAATATTCATCTTTGCTGTTTTGTATGGGTAGTTTAATATTAAGAATTGCTATTCTTTCGGATATTCCTTTTAACTCTTCTATTCGGTCAGTATATTTACGTTTTATCAAGAAACCAACACCATACTGCCCTGGTGTTTCACCTTTGTAATGCAATATATACTCTCCGTGATCTTCTATGCCTTCTCCAAACCTTCTCATTTCACTTATTCCAATAATATCCCATTTAATTTCGTTGATTGCGGTTTCTAGTTCAATAAGTTTATCTGGCGTTCTTAGTGATCGTGTATTGAGCGACGCTATGTTTATGTCGCAGTTATTTTCCGTTTTTTGGTTATCTATCCTTGAGGGAGTTGGTCGTTTTCCCCCAAGATGACCAGTCCCCTAGCTAGGGGGAGGGTGTTGTTTTGTTGTTGTTGAGATTTTTGGTTCTTTGTAATGTTGTATTTTCCGTTTGCCGAGATTTAGTTGCTACTGTTGTTTGTTTGTAATAGTATTAGTAAGAGAGTTAGATCAGTTTCTTAACATATCAAATGCGTTGCTTCTATTACCCTTAAAGGACGTGGAAGTTTGCAGTTTTTTTGGTTGAGTGTCCGAATAATGTGCTGAGGAAGAAGTTTCCCGTTTTCTCTTATCATTAGTTGATTCGTTTTCCTTCACTATAAGCTTATCATATTCTAGAAACGCAATTTTACATTTTTTTCTTTCTTCTACCAGCTTCAACTGTAAAGCTTACCTTTTAGCCAGAACTTCCTTAGAATAGTCTTCTGTGACATATATCTCCTTCAGCCCCTTCTTATTTCTCATTATCTCACTCTTTTTCCAACCGTTTACGAAAGAACAGAGGATTGGCCTCGGTTTATTACCGTCTTTACTTCTATTCCCTATTCGATATATATAGTTTATTCCTTATACTTTATAAGTAAGAGCTAGTCAATTACAGATAACTGTATAAGTAAGCGCTAGCCAATTGCCGATAAGTGTAACTTTTTAAGTAAAATCTAGTCTACCTATGAGTTAAACTTATAAGAGTTTGTGTTTCAATATCACGCGCTGCATTCATGGTGAGGTATGAAAAGACTTCTAGGAACGAATACGCCTTTTAAAAAACCTGTTTCGATTTGGTCTTTATCGATAAACTAAAAGTTCGACGACTATGTAGATACGCTGTCGTAAATAAATAAGAATAGTTGAACCAACTGTTTTGTTTTAAACAAAATGTATTTCAGTATTTTTACAGTTGAAACAACAGTGACTGTTATGTTCTGCCATTTTGACTTGTTGAGGTACAGCACGTCTGCGAGACTTATTTTTAGGCATACGGTAACTTTTATTTAACTAATGCGCTTTTTTTTTGCTACAAAAAAAAATTACTAAATCATATGATTTCATAATTTACATAAACGCATTCTTTTTATTTTGTTGTAATAAATAACTGTAGCTTTTATTGATTTAATTGATAAGAATGTTGATTATTATTATAAGTTTATACCTTAACCTTAAATACTACATAAGTAATTAGGTATATTTTAGCCTAAAGGTTATCATTCATATAGTTATGATTCGGAGACGTAAATAGATTAGGTTTCTTCGGTTAATTGCGTGAATTTTCATAGCATTCGTAAAACCTAGGAATATTGCAATAAACGTAAATATCCTATGACATAAATACCTAAGTATTAACAATCAACAACAAGTGTTCTCATAAGGTAAGTACATTATGTTATTTTGTACATATTTACATTGTCTGCTCTAAATGTTGTTGTATTATATGTTGGTATGAAAAGTATTGTCTGGGTTTACGTAGGTAACCAGAAGAGTTACTCTTAGCCTGCAAGCTTAACGCGTATATCGTTATTCTTATAACAATGTGACGAATGTAAACAGATACAAATAAGTATAATTTCATATTAAGTATCGAATATACAATATATAGTAATATAATATATTGCTTCTTGTCAATGGACAAGGAAGTTCTTTAAGTAAAGATGTCAGTTGCAAGTACATTATTATTACCGTTTTTTTTGCCGTTATTGACTGCGTAAATATCGCATGGTATTTGGTTATTGACTTTTTTCAGATTTTTTTTTCACCTTCAATGGATTTGATAATAATTTCAACTTGATACTTTCACACGTTCTATAGAAAAAGGGTCTTGACAAACAGACAGACTGACAACAAAGTGATTGTATAAGGTTTTGTTTTGAGGTACTGAACCCTTTAAACAAAAAAAAGTTTATGACTATTATAATTTCAAAGAAATTAAAGCTAAGCCGATGCCTATAAACGTCAAAATTAAAATTCAACACCTTTTTTTGAACTATGAAATGCAATTTCTTAGATAGACGACATTGCAAAAGTGACGAATATGGGTACTCAGTTGAGAGAGGACACAAGGAACTAGAGCTGACCTGTGACAAACCAAACCCTGAACTTGAAATTGCAACAATCTGTGACTTTAGTGAATTTGACTGCAAACCACTAAATATGAGGAATATGACAACGGGCAAATGTATTAAAATACCCACTTAAACACTGTCACTGTTGTGGTTTATTTTGTCTTACTTACTGAATTCACTTCTAGAAATTAACTTTAATTTCATATCTATAACAGTACATTGTGCATTAAGGGTGGTAAGGAGAAAATTACTAACTAGTTACTAAATAGAGAAACCTAAGGTTTAATGCCAAAGGGTTTAATAACTCGAGTTTGTAATTTCCGTACCGCCTGTGTTAAACACAATGTTTTAAACACATTTGCAGGTGAAGAAATAAAAATATAAGGTAAATAAACAAATAAACTCACCAAAACACAATTGAAATGGCACCGCCAGATTAGCCACTGAATTAAATAGTTTTGGCTGAAGTTAAACTTGTAATTGCTCGCTTGTAGTGTGCACGTAGTTCATATTTTGAACAGACATCTTAAATGTATATGTCGCAGCCATCTGGTTAAATTAGCCAGTAAATTGGGCGCCTAGGCAGATGGTCAAGTATGGAAAAGAAAGGAACAGAAATCGTACAGTAGTAATCATGTATATTGGGTTAGGTTCAGTTTCTCTTGTGTAATGTACTGTAGATGCGGAGCGAGCAAAGAGAGCGGAGCGTTCCAGTCTAGTTTAATATAATACTCTGTTCTGTTATATAAAAATTTCTTTTACATACTTAACGATCTGCCTAGGCGCCCAATTTACTGGCTAATTTAACCAGATGGCTGTGATATATACATATACATAGACATAGGATGACTATGTCATGTAGTAATAAAAAGTAATTTAAAAATAAAACGGGATCAAACGCATTTATTTGATAAAATATCTTTTTCCTGACGTTTCGGCTGGGTTACACCAGCCTTGGTCACGGGTAGACTGGCGTTGCGCGACTTCTTCAACTTCGAGTGGAGGTGTCCCGTTGTGAACTACCCTCACTTTGTCGTTATGGTTTAAGATTTTTTTATTTCTCATAAGATCGTTTACATGAGAATTATTTTATTTTATTTTATTTTAGGTAGTTATAAATTTTTTTGATGAGCGACGGACGGTACATTTAAATTTTATCATCTAAGAAATAAGTATAGAAACAAAAATGAGTTTGTTAGCTAGTAACCATTGTGACAGTTGTAGTAGTAAGAGCTTATCTCTAATACATAAAACTGGTTTCGTTAATGTGTGACCAGAGCCGGGTAGCACACTTCAGCTGATCGTAGGTTAATCGTTAATTAGGTAATTAGTAACAACATATTATAGTAATACTGTGTGTGTGATTGTTATAAATAGGTATATGTGTCTGTGTTATCTATTTACGCATCTATTACTTTTGGTATGTATGGTATGTAGAGTATTATAGTAGTATATAGTTGTTTTATAATAATAACTTTATTAATAAGTAGATTTATATCATATTTACTGTAGAAAAAAAATATTTTCATTTAAATAGTACCGCATCTTAATTATTTAGGTGTGTGATATAAACTGAATATATTTACAAAAAAAATAAAAATATCCTTATAACACAGAATAACGTAATATCTGTTTTTTTTTATAAGTTTTTAATATATTAATATTTGTGTAACATTAGGTGTTTCAGAAGTGTTTTGAAGACTAATAATTTGCTTGTTTTATGTCATTTGGCAGTTTATTGTCCATTTTTTTCCCATATTTCGTACTTGGTGATCTTAAGACTATGTTATTCGCTTGTCTAGTTAGACGCGTTTGGAGTTATACTTGTCATAATCACTACACACAACACTAACGATGTCTTCGGGTGCGTTCGTTGATAAAACTCTAGACCAATATTTCCCTATCACAGGTTCCATGCAGGCGACAGCTTGTATCCTCACGATTGAAGTCTTTATTTCAATCGCTTCGCGTACTAATCTACGGTAATATTGGCGATCGGTGGACATTACCTTCGGCTGGAGAAGGTCAATCCAGTGGTTAGAATTTAAGTTAATCAGATGTTCTGCTATAGCTGATTTTGTCGTCTAGCAATTCTTTACAGCAGCAATATGTTCTTTGACCCTGTCCGCCTGTGCGTTTGATCTGGCCAATGTATGGTACGGGATTACGTCCTTTGGTGTCTGTCAGTGTGTGTGGGTTTTTCGATATACAGTATGCGTTAGAGAGCCACTCTGTTGATCCCGTTTTATTTTTAAATTATTAATGGAACGCACATGTTACCCTTTTAAAGTAAGTCACAGAAAATTATGTTTATCTGTTATTTTTTATTTGTGATTAAATTATCTAGATTAAAGTTGTTTGATTTTCTGTTTTATCTAAAAAGATTATTTGGATATGTAAAACATTTGATTAAAACTATAGTTAATGTCAGTGTCTGTCATTGTTGACTTGGCAAATTTTGTTATTTGACTTTTCTGTGTCTTAAAATGCCGAGAACATTAAGTATTAAAAGAGCAGCAATTATTGCTGGACATGAAGCTAGCTACAATATCAGTGAGATACCACGTCGTCCTAATGTAACCAGGAATAGTGTAAGGTTCTGGAAACAGGAGACTTGGTAAAGAAGGTGAACATCATCGTCACAACAATTCTGGTTGCCGTTCTATCCTTAATGTTGCACAAAAAGCCAACCTGAGACGACAAATTCAAGAAAACGGCTTTGCTCAAATGTTTAAAGTTTGTCCTAGAGTAATAAGATACGCATTACACTCAATGGAATTACATTATATACGACTCTCAAAAAAAGTTGCTTTGACACCGATCATAAGGAAGCACGCTTAAGATTTGCAGAGACTTATTTTAACTCTGATTGGAGTACCACTATATTTACCGACGAAAAATCCTTTAGGTCAAGATATGTAGAAGACCATGTAGTGCCCAATTACAGTTCTGGGCCAGTATACGGGGGTGAATGTCACCAGATGGAGTGAGTCTTCTTTCTTTAAAGGCAAATTCAACCCTCTATTTTTTTTTTTATACCACTAAGGTGGCAAACAAGCTTACGGTCCGCCTAATGGTAAGCGGTCGCCGTAGCCTATGGACGCTTGCAACACCAGGGGTATCACTTGCGCGTTGCCGACTCTTCAAAAATCTAATAACTTCTTTCTTGAAGAACTCTATACTGTAGTCCTTGCAGAAAACCTTGGCGGGAGCTCATGCCACAACCCAAGCGTTCGCGGGAGGAAGTTTCTTAGAAACCGCACTGTACGCGACCATTTAGGTTCTAAAGTGTGAGTTTGAATTCCCTGCCGATGGCGAACGGTGCGATGGTAGAAAGTAGCCGTGGGCATCATTTCGAACAATTCCTCAGAACACAACCCATTGTACAAGCGGTAGAACACATACAGGGAGGCAAAGTCTCTCCTCAGACTTAAGGGCTCGATACCACAAGTGAGTTTGGAATCGTCGACAATTCTCACAGCCCGTCGTTGAACCGAGTCAAAAGGGCCAAGCTGGTATCCGGGTGCACCCGCCCAGAGATAGCAGCAGTACTCCATATGGGACCGAACTTGCGACTTGTAAAGTAACAACCTTTGACTGCTTCACTCTGTTGAGTACACCAAGTTTTTTGGACGCCAGCTTCAGCTTATCTTGTAAATGATCTCGGAACTGAACATCGCTGAAGATGTCGACACCAAGGATCCCAATGCTCTTGGAGATGGAGAGGGGAGTGTTCTGGAATTGTGGGACTACAGTGAATGGAGTTTTCTTAGCGGTGAACGCGCACACTTGTGTCTTTGTAGGGTTGAATCGGACCAAGTTTACCCGTCCCCAGTCAGAGACTTTGGACAGTGTGGTCTCGATTTGAGACACAAGTTTCTTGCATTCGTGTAAGCAAACGTCAACTTTAAGATGACGAACCTTTTCATACCGCGACTGTTCTAATATATCTGCCTTCTAAGTCTAATGTTGTATATTTAAAGCATGCTTTGCCAATACGCAGAGGTGCGTGATATTTGGGTATATTTTCTAATCCTAATTGCAGGCATCTCTTTTGCTATTCTCAAAATGTTACTTGCTATTACACTAAAGTCGGGTATATTTTCCAACACTTGATTATAAAAATACTGCGTTAGTCCCAATGCGGAATAGCTAAGAATGTTCATCAGGTGCTCGATTTGCCTGAAACTGCATGTACTCCAATATATAATGTACTCGTTTAGTCTCACGCTTGCTATTTTGGTGGATTGCATCTCTGTCTTCTCATCGGAAAAATAATTGTCCCTTTCTAAGGTTCTGTTCATTTGCCTTCAGTTTCTGCTTCTCTGTAGTTAAAGTCAAATCTGTTTTACCCGACTGCGCCAGAAGGAGGGTTATATTTTTCGAGTGTATGTATGTATATTTCTTTTGCACGATCTGTCTGTAGTCTAAACGGCTTGAAGGATTTTAGCTTTAAGGTGTCGGCGTCGTTAGATTCGGCTCAATTGTTAGAGTGACACTGGGTACATAAAATTCTTAAAAATCAAAATGGTGGATTGTGTTCTTTTTATTTTGGCAGACAGCTATGTGATGTAGTACTCTTGACAGCTGCAGGATTGTCGAGTGTTCAGGACGAAACCCAAACTGGGGTTTTAGTGGTTGATTTCTTGCGGTGGGTTCAAACGCGACACCAGGCATGATGTCGCGTTTGCGGGGTGCGAGTCGCCACAGTTTAAACAGGTGGCAGGTTGTTCCCTCTAACGCTGGTATTGTTGGACAGGGTGCAGTTTTCCACATCGCACACAAGTCAGTAGGCGGTGACAATTGTAAGAAGAATGCTGGAATTGTTGGCACCTGTGGTTTTGCGCTAGGCCCTTATTTCCCCGCCAAGCCTCAATGGTGATGCCCGGCATCAGCAGCAACTCGATCTCCTCATAGATTTTCGAAGCGGTGTTCGGTGTCTTTTGAAGTTCTGCATAGAAGATACAGCCCGGCCTGCCTACGCGTTTTACCTTTATTTGCGTTACAAAGGATGGCGAATACCCTTTTTCCTCTAGGGCTACTTCGATTTCCTATGGTTCTGTGTTGCTTGGCAATCCACGTATGGAAACTTTGAGATTTCTCTCCGCTGGTAAGGAGTAGGAAAACCAGCTTATGCCTTCAGCCTTCTTCAGGTCGTTAATTTATCAGCACAAATCTTTATTATGTCAGTACTAATTTCGTCTATACCTACACTCTTCGTATTTTTTAAGGATTTAATTATAGAAAACACCTCAGTTTCTCTACATGGTGTTAAGAATATACTCTCACTTACTGACTTTTTAATGTTACAATTATTACAAAAGGGTTTATTAGCATTTTTTGATTTAGTTTTCGAATCTATAAAAATGTCATTGAATATGTTTTCTATTTGTGAAGGATCAGTAATTAGTTTATTATTTTGTAAGATTTCTCCAATAACGATAGGTTTTGTGTTTTATTCTAAATCTGATTTTATTATGTTCCACGCAGCTTTGCATTTATTTTTTGACTTTTTTAAGTATTGTTTTTGATTGGTACCAAATAATGCATCATTTCAAAATACGGTTATATGTATTGTACTTTGTTTTTGCATTACTGCTTTTAGGCTTATAATGATGACTTCGAAGAAATCTTTTGATTCTACATGACCTTTTCAAACTTTGTGTAATCCTTTTTTTTTCTGGATCCAGTACTAAATATTTTAACTTTATGTTTAAGAAAACATCACCTAAAAAATAACAAAAACAAATCCAAGAATTCGTTAAATGCCAAGTCCAGATTATCAATATTATATACTGATGACCAAGACATGGCACTCAAGCATTGCCTAAATTTTAATATGTATTCATTACTAAAGTTTCTTCTTGTTTTATAATAAATTTTTGCGATTTTAAGTTTCTTATTAATTTTAAATTTTAATGTTTGTGCAGTATTATGATCTGAAATTCCCAATTCACATACTTTTCCTGCCCTAAATTAAAATTGAAACTTTCAAAAATCCTTTTTAATTCTAGTGAGTACTTAGTTTCTTTAAAAATGTTAATGTTAAAATCACCATGGATTATGATTTTCTTTCCTGTTTTTTTCATATTATTATGAAGTTCATGTAACATTAAATCTAGTTTACTGAGGAACACGTTCGGATAACTCTTTGGTACTCGGTAAACACAAATTACGATACAATTAATTGTTTTTAGCTCGATTCCGCAACATTCAAACAGTGACTGAACAGCGAGTTTTTCTTCAATACTCAGTTCTTTATAAGGTACATTATTATTAAGAAACATACAAACACCTTTGATTATTTCTACTAAAGTGACTAACCATTCGGTAGTTTTTCACATAAGCATTTTTTTCATCACCTTTTTTTAAAAAATGTTTCTGTTAGGCATACTAAGTCAAAAAACATAAATTTATCTGCGAAATCGTCAAGCCATATCTCAAGAAAGTCTCGCTTGCTAAAAAAACCAGCTAATGTTTTGATGAAAAACATTAAAAGTATGAGAATAATTATTTACGAAATAAGAAATTACTGTCCTTAGGTTGTATTTTTTGAATATTTATAGGCATTTGGTTATCGGCCACAGGTTTGTTAGTGTCCTTGTTTAATTTTTGGTTATTTCGATACATTTTATCGAAATAGTAGGGTATGGTGCCTTTCTTTAAAATTGTTTTAGTACACCTGGCCATGTGCCTATTGTGCTTAAGGTATATTTTATCATAATCCAAAAGATCAAATCGAAAATTTATACGGTTGCATAAAACATTCAACCACTCCTTGTAACTTACATACATTAAATTGCTGATGTCAATAAACTTACAATTAAAAAAAATTTGACATAATAATTTTAACATGTTATTAATTTTTTTCTCATTCAAATAATTATTTCTAAATACACCTCCTATGAAAATGTTATGTCTTTGAAATTTTTTTATAAAACAATTTAATTCCGCTAATAACTTTGTTGGGTTGCTATCATTTTCTCCCACATTTATAACAATTTTATCACTCATTAAAACATGTGTGCTATAAAAACTTTGTAAAATGTCTTCAGTCTTAGCAAAAGACTTTACAAAAGATGACGCTTTATAATGACAGTAACTAGTATATTCCCTAGATTTTGTAAGCATCGAAGCCAAACCCACACAGCTTTGACTGCCAAGTATGTGTATTTGCCGTGTTTCATTTTTAACTTGCTTTAAATTAGGTGAATTGGTTAATTCCTGTTGATTTATTTATTTCCTGTTCTTATTGATCCCTCATTATTATTAGTTACGTTTCTGCTGAGCTTGCTATCACTGTCTTAATGCGTGTCAATGGTACTTGAGGTAAGGTCATCTTCTAAATTTAGATGACGCACTGATATTTAATTGCTGATCTTCACACATGTCTAGTTGTCTTTGTGTTAAAGATTTTCGCTTTCTTTTTGAAATTCGTATTTGAGGGGGAGCATATGGTCAGTAAATAAATAATTTTTCGTTCTTGCTCGATCAGTTTCCTTTCCATTATACATTTTTCCGCACACAAATTTTCGATCTCTTGATCTGCAATCTCTAATTTAAGTTTTAAGGTTTCAATTTCCTGTTTTAGTGTATGAGTTTCTTCATTACACATAGTTGACAAGTCAGGTAAACTTTTCGTTGTCAACGAGTCTGTTGACAGAAATGAGTTTTCACTTACATTTGGAGATAATTTGTACAAATCTATGGCTTCAATTGTTTTTGGTGTGTGATGGTTTGTTTTTTGCGTTCGTAGTGTAATGTTGTCATGGCTCATTTTAGTTGAATTTAAAGTTGCACAAAAAGAAAAATTGATCTTCGTTGGATTAGAACCCTATCACCAGTGTTGCTGACACTTTTTTCGCCACTACACCAGGGAGTTCGTGTCAGTGGCGACGAAAATACAGAACGTATAAGATTTGATATTGAAAATGGAAGTCGGTTAGAATATGACTCATAACTTAGGAATGTTTCTTGAGTTATCACTATCTTCATATAAATTATTAAAAAATGTTATTGTTTCACTTCACTTAAACTGCATATTTAGATTTAATTACATATAAGGATGTGTTGCATTAAATTTGAATGTTCTTTATTTATATTAGGATGATTTTATTCACTTTAATTTCTCACTGATTATTTATATATTTGTATTTTTTACTAATATATATATAATTTTAATTGTGCACGGTATTTGGTCACTTTAAAGCACTTTTTAATGTAATTGAGTACTATTTAGGTATTACGCCTAAAATAATTAAATAAACACAGAGCTAATTCGTTTTACTACTCGTCGCCAGCTGAAGCTGTAGTTATTTTAATAGCAATAACAAAAGGAATTCCATCAACTTTTTTATTTAAATGGAATTAATTAAAGTTGATTGAAACCTTTGTGTAGAAAAATGTAAAACGTAACCCTAAAGGTACAAGTTCGTAGATACTCCGTCTTAGTGGATGCACCTATTGGTTCCTCTGACCACTGTCTCGTTTGGACTCAAATGTCATGCACACAACCCGATCCTTCTGGGCCAACTAATTGGCGTCGTGTGTGGCACTATAAGTCGGCAGATTGGGACGGATTGTGAGATTTTATGCATCGTACCCGTGGAGGCAGCTCTGCTTTAGCTCAGATGATCCTGACGTCTGCACAGCCGCAGTCACTGAGACAATCCTCGCTGGTATGGAATGTTTCATTCCTAACCTGCAAGTAGCTGCCGGCGTCAAAAAACGACCGTGGTTTAATAGGTCTTGCAGACAGACAGTCTTGCAAACTGCGAATGAGGCTTGGACCACGGCTCGTTATAATAATGATCCGAATATTTCTGAGTTAAAACGCAAATTAAATGCTGCCTCGAAGTTCAGTAAAAAAGCAACTGCCAGAGCAAAATTCCAATTCATCGGCAAAATAGGTGGGCGACTTGCGAGCTATCCTTCTGGGAGTCGTGCTTTCTGGTCGCTTGCTGAAGCTGCCGAGGGGAACTTCTGCCAGTCGTCGTTACCACCACTGCGAAAGACCGATGGTGACTTGGCCCATAGTGCAAAAGAGAAAGCCGATCTATTGGGCAGTCTCTTTGCCTCCTACTCGAATATGAACGACGAAGGCGCTGTACCACCTACTTTACCGTAGTGCGGTAAGTCCATGCCGGAAATCTCTATAACACAGTGAGAGGTCCGGCACGCGTTGCTTTTCCTAGACGTTCATAAGTCGAGTGGGCCAGACGGTATACCAGCAGTGGTGCTTAAGCAGTGTGCTCCTGAGTTATGTCCTGTACTCAAGCGCCTCTTCGCGCTTTCCTACCATACTAGGCAATTTCCGTCTTCATGGAAGACTGCGAATGTGCACCCGGTGCCCAAAAAGGGCGATAGATCAGATCCATCGAATAACAGGCCTATCGCTATTGCCTATCTCCTCTTCAAAGTGATGGAGCGTGTGATCAACACACAGCTTTTGAGATACCTAGAAAAACACGACCTGATCAGCGACCGTCAATATGGCTTTCGCCACGGTCGCTCCACTGGTGACCTTCTAGTGTATCTCACACACCGATGGGCTCTAGCCATTGAGAGTCAGGGGGAGGCATTGGCATCTAGCCTAGACATAGCGAAGGCGTTCGATCGGGTCTGGCACCGGGGTCTTCTATCGAAGTTGCCATCTTACGGAGTGCCCGAGGGTTTGTGCAAATGGGTGGCTTGCTTTTTGTCCGGCAGACGCATACGAGCCGTAGTTGACGGTAGTTGCTCTGATAGCATGGACATTAATGCTGGTGTCCCGCAAGGCTCTGTGCTGTCTCCTATGCTGTTTCTACTGCACATCAATGATATGTTGGAGATCAACAACATACATTGCTATGCAGATGACAGTACTGGAGACGCTTATTACACGGGCCGTGCAAGCATCCCTCGTTCTGTTGTGGAGGAAAAACGTGAAGAACTTGTGTCTCAAATCGAGATCGGTCTGTCCAAGGTCTCTGACTGGGGACGGGTAAACTTGGTCCGATTCTACCCTTCAAAGACACAAGTCTGCGCGTTCACCGCTAAGAAAACCCCATTCACTGTAGTCCCACAATTCCAGAACACTCCCCTCTTCATCTCCAAGAGCATTGGGATCCTTGGTGTTCACATCTCCAGCGATGTTCAGTTCCGAGATCACTTGCTAGACAAGGTAAAGCTGGCGTCCAAAAAACTTGGTGTACTCAACAGAGCGAAGCAGTACTTCACGTCGGGGCAAAGGTTACTGCTTTACAAGTCGCAAATCCGGCCCCATATGGAGTAATGCTGCCATCTCTGGGCGGGTGCACCCGGATACCAGCTTGGCCCTTTTGACTCGGTTCAACGACGGGCTGTGAGAATTGTCGACGATCCTAAACTCGCTTGCGGTATCGAGCCCCTAAGTCTGAGGCTTTGCCTCCCTGTGTGTGTTCTACCGCTTGTAAAATGGGTTGTGTTCTGAGGAATTGTTCGAAATGATGCCCACGGCTACTTTCTACCATCGCACCGCTCGCCATCGGCAGGGAATTCATTTTTACACTTTAGAACCGAAATGGTCGCGTACAGTGCGGTTTCAGACAAACTTCCTCCCGCGAACGCTTAGGTTGTGGAATGAGCTCCCTGCCAAGGTTTTCTCTAAGGACTACAGGATGGGGTTCTTCAAAAAAGAAGTTATCAGATTTTTGAAGGGTCGGATACGCGCGAGTAATGCCCTTGGTGTTGCAAGCGTCCATAGGCTACAGTGACCGCTTACCATCAGGCGGACCGTAGGCTTGTTTGCCACCTTAGTGGTATAAAAAAAAAAAGCAGTACGCAAAGTGTCGCAGAGACACTACGAAACTGGTTTCTATGTATTTCTATGAAATACCTTCCGTAGCTAGTGACACTTTGTCTTCATTACATTTAACAGATGTATCTGTAGTGACAAACCTAAGCATTAAATCTAATTTAAAAAAAAAATGAAGCAATGCTTAGAACCTATCAAGTTACGTACAAGCTTAGGTTGTGGAAAATAGCCCCCTGCCAAGGTTTTCTTCATGGACTACAATATGAAGTTCTTCAAAAAAGAAGTGATTAGACTTTTAAAAGTTCGGCAACACGCAAGTGCTACCTCTGGTGTTGCAAGTGCTCATAAGCTGCGGTGACCGCTTACCATCAGGCGGACCGTAAGCTTGTATCCTTTTTTATAGGATTAAAAATAAAAACAAAGAAAACAAGACGCGCGCGGGTCACGTCTTGCGTGGTCAGACTTGTTTTAAAATCAGTTCTTACAGGGTCGGCCTTTCAATGACATTCTAAATAAGGTCTTGCAGATGAAATACGGTCCTGGTCTTGCATTTTCTGCAAAAACAAAACAAGACTAAACTAAGATATGAATTCCGAAACCAAGGGGTTTTGGACTTCATTACTCCCTTTAATAAAGATAAAACTAGCTGTAATCATCTGATTTTGACCTAACTCTTTTTTTTATTCCAGGTGGATCCAAAAATGACACATATTCCTATTTCCCACCTGATAAGATTGACGGTGATAAGGTTCAGGTGAAACAAGAGCCAACGTGTTCAAACCGCAACCCAAAACCTGAATGGAAGCCAAGATTCTCAATAAAGTAGCTCTCAGTGAACTATTTTACATTTAATGACATTATTACACTAAAGCGGCTATTTATTAATCCTAACAGAACATGGGCTGCTGATTGGCTTTGCTGGCCAGAGCGTTTCCTTACACAAGCTTTAACACGTGGAATAAGAAATGAACAATTCCACGCGCCATTTCTCACAAATGTTTATCGAAACATAATGGGTTTGTGTTGTATTATTTTTTTATTTCGCGCCATTCCACGCAAGTGTATTGAAAAACAACGTATAAAACGCGTTCCTTAGTAGTAAACATTACACCTTAGAATTAATTCTGCCTTGCGACTACGGCTACATCCCTGCCTTGTGTGTACTGAATGTAATCGACTTTATTCACATGTATCCATTGGTATATTACACCTACTCACTTTTTCGGCATCTTTATCGATAAAGGGCATAGGGTCTGTCCTACCGATCTATCGATGTTTCCCTCGCTTTCTGAGAAGCGTAGCCCGACATGCTTTTGGCCGTTTGTTTTTGTTGTGTTACATAGTAGCTAAATTCTCAGAATCTATTAATTAAAACATTTTGTTTACTCCTTAAACTCGTTATATTTTTTAAATATTTTTTATTGCTCAGGGTATTATGCAAGTTATATCTAACTTACTAAAGACATTCGCAAGGCCCAAAGTAAGCCTATTTAAAATTTAAAAGAAGACAAGAATCTTTTATAAAGATCTTAAATATATATATAAATCTTACTTCTACATCATACATATTATGTGAATGACCTTCTGAGTAAAAGGTCAATGAATATTAAATAGTATTGTTGTTAAATGTTTTAGTTACTGAATATAAAATAATAGGATTTAACAAATAGTTATGAATACTTAGGCTAGAAGGACGCTTGAAAACACATTAACATCAGGCGGACTATCTGCTTGTTTGCCACCTTGGTAGCTTTAAAGCAGCTCACAATCGGCGAAGAAATCAGGTAACATACAATACATAAAAGAATAAGTTCTGCGTTAGAATTGCGCCGCTAAACCGACGACGTGTTTTTCTAGTCATTGGTACACACTTAATAGTCAATATCTTAAAAACTACTGAACCGATTTCGTTAAATTTTTTTTGAAAAATTTCGTTGCACTGTTCCCTAAGTTACACGGTAATTAATTCAACAAAAAAGAATGACCAAAACATCATCAATGTGAATAAATATTTTTAGTCAAAAGCTTGGAGCTTGGACTTGAACCTGCAACAATCCTTACAGTCCGGTTAATTACTCTATCAATTGAGCTGTCTAGGCACAAGTCTAGCCAATGAATATCCCAACTACATCTTTGCTCTCCAAAAATGCTAGTCACAGACAACTTCTAGTGACTTTTTAAGTCTTAGTACATCAATCTTACAAATACACAAATGTTCTTATAATTAAGAAATATAATACAAATAAACATACAAAAAAATAATCTTACGTACTTAAAGAATCTCCCAATAAAGAAGAAAATCAGCGGGATCTTCCCAGCGGAAAGATTAGATTAAAGCCTTCCAACCAACCTGACAACATATAATTCAAGAAAAATAAACTCCAGAAAATATAATATATGAATATAAATCATATATATTTACTATCCTACTTGGCACGCTAGATCGTTGGTTAATGAAACCAGACTCATAGAATTATAACACAGCCTAGAAAAATTCAAATGGAACATAAGCGGTTTATCGGAGGTCAAAAAAGGAGGTAAAAAATACTGGAAACTGAAGAATATAATATGATATACCAGGAATAAATGGGTTTGGTTTTCTTATAAAGAATGAGCTAAAATCACATATTGTAGACGTAAAAACTCTCATTGAGTCATTGAACTGAAGATAAGCCTAAATAATAAAATATTCTACCTCATACAATGTTATGCTCCTACAGAAAAATCTGCTCCAGAAGACCTTTTGACATTCAACAGATATCTGCAAACTGCACTAGAAAACTTTTAACTCATAAATTGGAATGGCTGCAGATAAAGATAAGAATGGTCTAGCGGACGGCGGCAGGTCAGCTATAGCTAGAATGTGAAACTAAGACAAGGCTCACACTACCTAGACAACCGTATATCACATTTGTCAAAAAATCAATATATTAATATACAGCAGTTTCCTGATTTATATAAAATTCCTCATCATCGTACAAGCTGTTACCAACATTTGGATTAACATATGGAGGCCTCGGCGATACAAGAAACGAACTCAACGTAAGCAGACGAAAGTTTTGCACGCAGTACCACACAATCACCAGACAGTCTTAAATTTAGATACAACACTGCCACGTGTATACAAAGATCAGAAGACAAAAGAAATTTGGAGTTTTTGGCGTGGTTGAAAGAGGTGTATACAAACGAGTGCATTTAGTTATGTTTTTTTAGTATTGCCTCATAAGTGTCAAATGGAACGCGCTTGCGTCGGTCGTAATTTTATTGAAATTATCTTATACCTACCTACAATTTTTACATTGATATTTCGAGTAAGTACTACTGTAATTCACATATTTTGATTAACGTGTAGAGTTTGTAAAATTAGGGCTCTACATGAGATTTGATAACTTCTTGACAGTACTAGCCTCGTCTTGGTAACATTTTATATGAAAATGTTTTTGGTGGGATTAATTTTACTGCAAGTAACTATGACCTAGCATGGAATATTCTATGCGATCGATATAAAAATAAAACGATATTAATAAATTACCACAGTTACCAGTACAAACCATTACAACACATACCACTTGCTTGCAGGTATCCCTTTCCGCTTCGGTATCTGACCAAGTACTGTTGTCTACTGCTGAAATTGAAATTGTCGATTGAAAGATAGTAAAACTTATTTAGCTAACTCGTTACTAGATGGCGGTAGTCAGTCTTCCTTCATATCTGAAAAAAACGAGTTGCACTCCGGGAGTGCCGGCAGAAGTGAAAACCTTTACACACGATTCGCGCTTAACACTCAAATATGTCACAAGACATGTCTTTGACATTGTCAAGAAATAATAATGTTTGTTTATTTACTTTTTTAACGTAGTATATTTGACATCGCAATCTGTCATAGAATTAAAATTCCATATCCAACCTCCCTGTACTGCTCATAATCGCGAATACTAAAAATAAAAATATACACAAAATACGGTCATTTTCATCGCATATTGTGACACAAATATATCAAAACCTTTCACATAGGAGACTCGATCTCATGATGAAAGAGCTATCTACGTATTATAACGTTTTTTATTTGTAAAAAAGTTTACGCGGACAAAGCCCCTGGCGGGAGCTAAACGTGTAAATAGATAAATACGAGTATTAAATGTACACACATGTTTGTTTTCAATTTTCTTTACGGACGAACGGACGGACAGACCATCAAATACACATATACATAAAGAAAAGTAAATCACTTACAAACTTACTCAACCACGAAAGAATCATAGGAAAGAAAAAAAAAAAGGGGGGGGGGGCGTTAAGCCATCGAAATATGTAAGCAGTAAGGCAACCCCACGAGAAAAACACATATAAAAGAAAAAAAAAATTATAATAGGCGTGGCATTACGGTTTCCGTCTTACGAATTTCCACGATTAGGACACGTGACCTGACGCGAGTTTATCATTTTTTACCCATACCAAAAAAAGTGCACAACGCCGCTAAAGAAGTTTTCACTTCAAAATTAAAATTAATATTTCTTGCCGTAAATCTTTATATACCTATTATAATCTTCATTAAATAATCGTATAAGTAATGCAGCTGAAATTGGTGACTTACAAATAAAATCTCGTTGAAACACAATTCAATTTAGGTCGGTTGTGTAGTTATCCCAACAATAAGCTACCAAACATGCTGGTAGACGTTTCAAAATTTAACATACCATTTAATTTACAACTAGCAGACCCTCTGAAGTTGATTTTTATTAAACGCAGATGTTTTTTGGAATATAGTGACTTCAATCAAATAAGGCTAAGGAAAAATAAACCCACCTTACAAGAATCTAAGTTTGGCTGGCTCGTAGCTGGTCCGACCGGTAAAAACCCTCATTCTTGAACTTACAAAGTCCATTGTCACTTTACAAAGGAAATTAAAGGCTCACTTGCCAAATTTTGGAAGATGAAAGAATTACAATCTGATGTCGAAATTCTTACAAAAGAAGAAGAGTATTGCGAATAGTTTATCAAAAACGAACGCTTACCATCAGATAGGGTTTTAGTTAAAATGCCATTCCGTGAGCCACCGAAAAACGTTTTAGTCGACTTATAAAATAAAGCGAAGATGCGTTTTTACAATTTAGGTAAAGAAGATTAGCTTAAAATAGACTTAAGTCCAGATCTTCACAATTTATTCAAGAATATCAAAGCTTGAAAAATCTGACAAAAATAGAACGTCCGCAATTCGGCTTTTATTTTCCCCATCGTGCAGTATTCCGTGAAAATAACGAAACAACGAAACTTACAGTAGTTTTTAATGTATCCTTTCAAACTTCAACAGGTAAGTCATTGAATGAAGTAATGATGATAGCTCCTGTAGTACAAAATGACTTATTATCTATTATTCATCTAAGATTCAGATTCAATAAGTACCTAGTAACAGGGGATATCACCAAAATGTAACAGGGGATATCACCAAAAAGTAACAGGGGATATCGCCAAAAAGTAACAGGGGTAACACCAAAATATAACAAACAAAAAGTAACAGTGGATATCACCAAAATGTAACGCTTAATAGAAGTCGACAAATCACAACGGTACTTACAATTGATTCTATTCAATTCAATACAATTAAATATAATTCAATATTCAATATAATTTTATTCAGATTAGGCTACAATAATTGAGCACTTATGAATGTCACTACGCCATCGGTTCGTAAGTCTACAGGGCGGGAGACCTTGTACTTAGAAGAACCGGCAAGAAACTCAGCAAGGGCATTTCTTTTCTCCCTTTCTTTTACAGCGTCCAATTAAAATATTGGAAAATGCCCTCCCTATCATAAAAGGACACTTTCCATTACAAACATGGAAATATAAAGCACAAGCACAACATATAAAAGTATCTAATATAAACAAAAGACAGTTTATGTATTCATCACTAAGAAATAATCAATGTCTTACAGTATTAATAAACAAAACAAAAAAGTAAGACTAAATACTAAGAATACCAAGAAGTTTGCAAGAGCAGACCAGCCTCCACAGGCGACACCCGTTCACGAGTATGACACATGAATCAGCCATCGCTTCGCTCAACCATGTTTTAGGAAACGTAACGACCCGACACACACGCCACCACCGCAGAGACACTTTGAAAGAGCATGACACACTCAAGCAACTCCAATAAAACTTCGATTGTACTAGTTACAATGTGTGTAGTAAAGGAACAAAATATAAGAGGAGAAGATTGGAAGGTTCGCAATGCTTTACTACCGAGCAGCAACGGCAATAAACTCACTAGTTAATCTTTTATACATCATATAAAAATACAATATAGCCTTTCACTAGGTAATAACATAATATACAATGTTTTAAATTTAAAAAAAATAATATTTCAAATGCCCCAATACAAATCAATTAAGTTCTAATTTTTCCAAGCATTTTTATCATTTATGTATTCATCAACTTTGTAATAGCTTTTTTTCATTAAAATATCTTTGACATATATTTTAAATTTATTTGAGGGTAAATTAACCACATGTTCTGGAATTTTATTGTAGAAAAATATACTTTGTATTGCGAAAGAGCTATGTACCTTCTGAAGACGACATTTTGGAACTACCAATTTATCTTTATTCCTTGTATTAACACTGTGGAGGTCACTATTTTTTGCAAATAAGTGACAATTTTGGCGTACATACATTATACAAGCAAATATATTTTGGCAAGGAACAGTTAAAATATCAATTTCCCTGAATAGTTCCCTAAGAGAAATTCGAGGTCCTAATTTATAAATTGACCGTACTGCTCTCTTTTGCAAAATAAAGACTGTATCAATATCAGCTGCCTTACCCCAAAGCAAAATGCCATAAGACATGACGGAATGTAAATAGCTAAAGTAGACCAAGCGAGCAGTGTCAACATCTGTAAGCTGCCTAACTTTCCTAACTGCATAGGCAGCTGAACTGAGTTTTCCTGCAAGAACTGAAATATGAGGGTTCCACTGCAGCCTATTGTCTAATGTAATACCTAGAAACACTGTTAAGTCTAATAGTCCTATTTCTTCTCCGTTTAGGGATAATTTTGTTTATGTTTCTGACATTTGGCATCATAAATTTTAAACACTTAGTCTTTTTCGCATTAAGAAGTAAATTATTTGCCGTAAACCACTGAAGAACCTGAGAAAGCGCACTAGTTACGTCGTCAAAATTAGTTTTATTTCTGTCAACTTTAAATAAAAGAGATGTGTCATCAGCAAATAGTACAATCTTGCACAGCTTCTCCACAAAGAAAGGCAAGTCATTTATGTAAATTAAAAATAGAAAAGGACCTAAAATAGAACCTTGAGGAACTCCTAATTTTACTTCAGAGCCATTGGATTTTACTTCATTGATTTGAACCTTCTGCATTCTACTACTCAAATACGAGCGGATAAGCTCAAGAGCCAAATCTGCAATACCATAATGACTCAGTTTCCTTATAAGAGTTTCATGTTGCACGCAGTCGAATGCCTTTGATAGATCACAGAAGATACCAATAGCATTTTGTGACTGTTCCCAAGCAGCAAATATATGCTGTATAAGGGCAACACCTGCGTCAGTTGTGGAACGCCCTTTTGTAAAACAAAACTGTTGAGGATGAAGTAATCCATTTAAGTTAAAATGTTTAAGCATCTGATTGAACATAATTTTTTCAAAAATTTTGCTTAAGGCAGGCAGTATAGAGATAGGTCTAAAATTATTAGGATCATCTTTACTTCCAATTTTAAAAAGTGGTATTATGTTACTATATTTCATTAAGTCTGGGCATATCCCTTCGTCAACACACTTATTAAATATTATGGCTAAGATTGGTGCTATAATATCAATAATTCCGCTAAGTACTTTGACTGATATACCCCATAGGTCACAAGTTTTTTTCTGAGTTAGTAATTTAAATGTCTTTATGATGTCTTCAGAGGTAACATGCTCAAATTTAAATATAGCCTTGCATTTATTTACATTACATTTTAAAAGTAACTCTGATTCTAACGGAGAGGAATTTAATGCATTAGTTGTTATTGTAGGCATTTCAGTAAAATATTTCTCAAAAGAGTTAGCGACATCAAGATCTGAATCAATTATTTTTGAATTTACAGTAAGTGAATAATGATTGTCACGCGGTTTTATTTTTCCTGTTTCACTATTTATTACATTCCATGTGGCCTTTATTTTATTATCAGAATTTTTAATTTTATTACTTAAATGTATTGATTTTGCAACCCTGCATACTTTTTTAAATATTTTTGAATACATTTTGACATAGTTGGTGAATGTGGGACTGTGGTTATATTGTTTCATTTCATACAACTCATACAACCTAGTTCGACTTCGGTGAAATAACGAAAGTGAACCCTTACGAATTTTTCAATTAAACACCGTAACGTACCGAACAGCAGCTGCTTCCTTTCTTAGCACGATATGCTTAGTTCGATTAGACAATAAATGCACTGACAAAGCAAAAGCAAACATGACAATCAAAAATTGAATTAATACGCAATACGTACAAGGCTTAGTGCAAAAACTAAACAAAGGTTGTTTTTTATTACATAAATTTCGTTCAAATGTTCCTGAAATCTTTAGAGACATACCAATCATCAATCAAACACAAGACTTTTGCAAAAAAGTTTAATATTAGGACTAAAATTGCCATTGCCATTGCCAACCCACTACCGAAAAGCTGCAATTTACTACTCAAATAGTATATAATATTACAAACCGCAACATTTTATGTTCATCGTGTAAAATTTTCGATTCGGTTTACTTTCTCCGTTCACAATACCAAAAATACTTTTACAAAAATTTAAAGCTGCTTGAGTTAAATTGGGATAAACCCGTCCCAACAGAAGTAAAGGCTAAATGGATAGAGTTTTCCAGTTATTTGCATATATGTATTTCTTAATTTAAACATACCTCGAACCGCATTATGAACCAAACCGATAAACGTAGAAAATCACGACTTAAGCACGTGTCACACATCACAGACCGCATACGGTGCGTCCGTGTATTTAAGAAAAGCAACCAATACATGGAAAGAAGTTGCTGTGCGCAGAAACAAGAGTAGCACCAAATAAATCTGAATAAGCAATTCCGCGGCTTGAACTATAAATCGACATTTTGGTGTCACTCTACGTGTGGTTAAAATCGCCGCCAGAAACTCTAAAAACTCTTTACTTACCATTGTTCTGTTTAGACATTGCCTAGTAAGTCACATTTAATTCCGCTGAGCCCATACGTTGACTCTTTTGTCATTTTACGTGTAGGTAGTAGAGAATGCTTCACGTTGTTTTTGCTGTCTAACAATATATTGATTTTTATGACAAATGTGACAGACGGTTGTAGCGCTTACTAGTTGTGAGCCTTGTCTTAGTTTCACATACTTTCGTAGACTGGCACCCACACCGCTTTCCCGCTGACCTGCCGCTAGCCCAAGCATAAGTGTGCTAACATGCCGGGCCCTCTGCAAATACCTTCTTTCAAGAACTTGAATGCTGGACGTCACCTTGGACCTCTTCATCTTCTAGACAGTAAACCTTTGAGGTAGCTCGTGTTATGACGCCGCCTTCGGTATACGCGTCTACCACTCTGGTGATACCGTCTGAGCCAGGATGTAATTTTTGGATGCGACCCAGCAGCCATTTCACTGGTGGTAGTTGATCAACTTTTACCACGACGAATGGAGGCATTGCTGGGGTGGCATTATTTCTTATCTCTTGATATGGTATGTTAGTTATTACCGCCTTTAGTAAAAGTTTATTTGTATGCCTACTTTTGGCACAGACTATATAATACCTACTATATTTTTGGTGATATTTAATAAGAATATACATGTACATAGGAGCTAAGATAAACATTGACGGATTGTAAATTAAAAACAATAATTAATAATTAATGAATAATAATAATTAGGTAGTTAAGATAACAAGTTTTAATGTTGAGGATTATTATTAGGCTGTATTGTGACATGTCCACTTAAAGATTTTAAATAAAAAACAATTAACGGACACAGTATAAATTATCTGTTAACGATAAAATATGACCATTACACAGTTACACCTCAAGAGTAGCAAGATCTTTTATTTATTTCAAGATGAAAACTTTAGTATTGTTGACGTGTTTGTTGGTAATAACATTATCAAACGCAGCTAGTGTTGCCCACCCTCGAGGTTGTATCTACATACGTGGAAGATGTAAGTTATGATGTTTATTATGGCGACATTTGAAAGCGTTAAAGCACTTGTTTCATTACGCTCTTGCAAACGTCCATTTTAAGGGGATGGTATACCCAAACAAGCTAAGTTTGCAAGAATTTGATTCACTTTGTTATAGTCCTAAGTACACTTTTGAAATATTTGAATTTTATACCGACAAAATCGAAATTTTCAACGTGCGATCTCGTGCTAGCGCATATCGGACGTAGAACTGTATCTCTTCGTATGCTTTAATAGTGTAATATGTATTTCTACACTGGTCGGAAAGGTATGTTTTTCTAGGGTATGCAAGGATTACGGTATGGGGTTCTTCAAGAAAGAAGTTATTAGGTTTCTGAAGGGTCAGAAACGCGCGAGTGATACCCCTGGTGTTGCAAGCGTCTATAGGCTACGGTGAACGCTTACCATAAGGCGGACCGTAAGCTTGTTTGCCAAGTAAGTGGTATAAAAAAATGCCATAGCCTTAACATAGACCGTCAGAAGACATCCGGAACGCTCTCATTGTAACCTGTACAACACTGCTATACAACATCGCTGGTATGGAATGCTGATAGCATGGACAAAAATTTTGGTGTCCCGCAAAGCTCTGTGCTATCTCCTACGCTGTTTCTACTGCATGTCAAATCAAATCTGGACCACTATGTCCAAGGTCTCAAATTTAAATTCAAATTCAAATAGTTTATTTGTCAAAAATAGAATACAATATAATTTTTTTGACGTCAGTATAATATGCAAGGAATTTATAAACTACTACCGTTTCGGAAAAAGACTCTCCAGCTGTCGCTCTTTTTAATCTCTGACTGGGGTGGGAAAATTTGGTCCGATTCAACCCTACGAAGACACAAGTCTGCGCATTCACCGCTAAGAAAACTCAAATACTATCCCAAAAACCCAGAACACTCCCCTCACCATCCTCAAGAGCAATGGGATCTTTGGTGCTAACAGTAAAATCAGTTCCGAGATCATTTACAAGACAAGGAAAATCTGGTATTCAAAAAACTTGGTGTACCCAACAGAGCGAGGCGGTACTTCATGTCTGGGCAAAGGTTGCTGCTTTACAAGTTACAAATTCGGGTTCATATAAAGGGCCATCTCTGGGCGGATGTACCCAGATACCAGCTTCGCCCTTTTGACTCGGTTCAACGACAGGGTGTGAGAATCGTCGTACAACACATTCCGTGTTTTGAGGAATTGTTTGAAATGATGCCCACGGCTACCTTCTACCATCGCAACGCTCGCCATCGGCAGGGAATTCATTCTCACACTCTAGAACCGAAATAGTCGCGTACAGTGCAGTTTCAGGGAAACTTCCTCCCACGAACGCTTGGTTTGTGGAATGAGCTCTCTGCCAAGGTTCTCTCTATGGACTACAGTATAGGGTTCTTGGATTTTTCAATGGTCGGCAACGTGCGAGTGATACCCCTGGAGTTACAAGCGTCCATAGGCCACGGTGACCACTTACCATCAGGCAGACCGTGTGCTTATTTGCCACCTTAGTGGTAAAAAAAAAGTCGTTGACACGATCCTAAACTGACTAGCCGTATCCAACACTTAAGTCTGTCTGAGTAGAGATTTTGCCTCCTTGTGTGTGTTCTACCGCATGTACATTGGAATGTGTTCTGAGGAACTGATCGAAATAATGCCCAGGGCTACTTTCTACCATCGCACCGCTCGCCAACGGCAGGGAATTAATTTTCACACTTAATGTGTAACCTAAATGGTCACGTATAGTGCGGTTTTAGATAAACTTCCTCCGGCAAACTCTTGGCATGTGGAATGAGCTCCCTGCCAAAGTTTTCTCTAAGGACTAAAGTATCAGGTTCTTTAAGAAAGAAGTTATTAAAATTTTAAAAAGTCGGCAACGCACGAGTTATGCTCTAGGTTTCGGAAGCGTCCATAGACTGCGGTAATCGCTTACCATCAGGCTGACAGCAAACTTGTTTTGTACCAAAAACCATGAAAAATACTAACTAGTATGTTTACACTAAAACCTTTCCCCCTATTATTCAACAGCAAATGGGTTATGACGGTTAATGTAGAAATTGCTGAGAAAATCGCATATATATCTCTAATACCAACACACAGTTAGAACCATCGATCGAAAGGTTTGAAGGTCATTTGAGGTGCATGTACTCTGTCAGAATTCTTCTGTTCCAAAAATGGCAGTCCTTTCAAAATTGTTTTCTCAGTTCTCTTGAGGGAGTCTTTTCAACACATTTTTGACCTCTTTATTGAAATTTCAAGTTTTGTCGTTGCCTCGCGTCGATTAGAGTTCGGAATTCGTGGCGGGTTATTTATTAAAAATCGTATTAATTCACCAATTTAATGACACAGATTTAAAATGTGAAAATATATTTTAAAAACTTAAAACTACATAAAACGCTACAATATACATACAAACATAGTATATTATCGTAAGAACATTTTAATAAACCAGAGAATTAATAGCAAGACAAGCAATTATGAATTTGACTTTTGATATCAGATTTTACCCTTCGTAGTTTCGGCTGATTGTGAGCGCCTTATAGATAAAGGTAGAGAGTTCCATAATTGAATTGCGTAAACAGTAAACGATAAACTATAAAAAATTGTACTATTACTAGGTGGTGGAGCGGAGTACTACAGTAGAAGAGTCTGTGAGATTAGTACAAAAAGCGGCAGCAATATCAAGGACAGGAAGAAGAAAATTTTAGTAGGAACCGGTATAAAATATAAGTTCCCCAAGTATTACTAGCTACCATCAAAAGCGGAGGCAACATATGACCTTTTATGTCGACTAGTTTGCGGTTCCCTAACAATGTTCCTTTAAAATCATCGAATTTACGGAAAAACCTAAGAGTACCCACATCGCTTTTTTTTATTTTGGCCGGGTACTTTCTGTACTCAAAAATCTAAGCTTTAACTTAAAAATTGTAGAGTTGCGGTTAAAATGTCTGTAGAAAGATATAACGCAGGCAGGGATAGTTACAGGCAAAGCTGGTTTATACTTGTCTTTTAAGCAAATATAAAATTATAATCGTTTATTGTGATTTGCAAATTCAGGTTCAAGAGAATGCCCAGTTGGAACTCACTCCTACTCAATTGGATGCGACTACCTGACTCCTGAAGCAACCTGCTCTAACCCTCATCCTGAAAAGGAGAACAAAGAAACCGGTAACAGGATGTGTGACGTCTCGAAGTGCTACTGTGACCCTCCGACTGTAAGAGACAGAGCATCAGGAAATTGTATCGCTTTTGAAGATTGTCCCAAAAATAAATAGAATATACGGTATTACCTGTTTTATAAGCGTTTATATATTTACAGTACATACTTCTTTTAAGTAATGTATTTTTAATTCTAAGTACTTAAATAATTGCACAATTGATAGAATAGAAAAAAAACGTATTTGTTTTAAAAGTGTAGTAATTTACGTTTAACTTCAAGCGCGACAATAACAAAAAGTCCAAGAGCTTAGAATGCCCCCATCTTTGTAATTTTACTTAATTTTACTTAAATGGAGCGTAGATCTACAGAAACGAACTATGTATAAGGGCTTCGAACCTTTTCCTTAGGAGGGTGGCACGGCCAAACGGGACCTCAAGCTAGGGCCCCAATTTTCTTTTAATTCGCGACCTGGATGGAACCAATTCCAATATACAGAGGACAAATACATAAGCAATCCCCTATAGTTTAAACTGTAAAGTAAAGGGCAAGTTTACCGAGATTTATAACTAAAAAGTAATAGGGGAGACCATAATCGATTTTCAAGCTCAAATATCTCGTTGGCTCGGGACTTTAGATTTTAGGAGATTGTTGGTGTTAGTTTGACCCCGGTTCGCAGTCAACAAAACAGTTTAGGCCCCTTAGGTGAGAACCGGCAACAAGGATCAAACAACTTTTAATTTTCACAAAACTCAGTGTTTTAAAGAACACAAAATATATTCTCTAGCAAGCTATAGTAAAAAAAACGGTCATGAACATGTTTTACCAAGCTTAGTCACAAACTTAGTAATAGTACACTAACGTCTGGGAGTGTAGGGTTATGTAGTGCCCGTTACTAGGTACGTTGTCTAAGTCTGAACTATAGCTTAGCTTTACGTTTTAGAAGATATTTATTAAACAAAATATTAAAACTGGCCAAGTGCGAGTTGGACTCGCGCACTGAGGGTTGCGTACTTGGTGGTAAGTAAGTTACGTAATTTACAAACAAAAACAAAAAGTGTGCCGCTGAGCACTCACCCATCCAATTACTGACCAAGCCCAATGTTGCTTAGCTTTGAATAATGTTCCAACAAACAAATGTGTTACTGTTTCGCTTAGTAATAGCTAGATGACGTTGTAAAGGTGATTTAAGATGGTAAACGGCTCAGGCTCCTCGCACTTGGCCGTTTTTTATTATTTGTTGTTATACTTTAGAGCTCACACACACTATGATCACATGACTAAATAACCAACAAACCGATAGCTTAGAACACCGTTTCAAGAATCATACCTAAACTAGTAGGGTTGTCAACTGACACATTTAGTAAATGAAATCAATAGATAGCTGATATCGATTTTTTTTATCTTTATATATATAATGCTAGTTCGTTATAAAATTTTATTGACTTACCGTTCGATCAACATCATTATAATTTAGACGATTTTATGTTTTAAAGGTAAAATTAGTCTTAGTTTAAGAATATGTGTATAGTATTTGTAGAATTTAGACGTAATAAAAAATGTAACATTTTTGGAATTTAAATAAAAAATTGTATTTATAAAATTAGGTACAATATAATAGAAAGCTTATAAGTTGTTGGCTGTTTTAATATACAAACATTATAAACATGTTAAAAATACTAGGTACTAACAGAAAAAAAACATAGGAGACAATAATAGTTCAAAAACTTTAAGTAAACAATGTTTTATTTTATCTTATATAGGTTCCGTTTCTTACTTTTGAGGTATGGAACAGAACCCTAAAAACTACAAATAAATGCATCTCTAGCTCCAATAGGCTCAAGAAACCTGCCAGAAAGTTCTTGCCTTTGTACAAATGTAAAAAATAACTTAAGTCAATTACAAGTGCCCGACTTGCACTTGACCGGTATTTTTCTTGTTCTTATCAGTTTTGGTTCAAAGTACCTATTAACTTCTTTTGAGAAGTTGTTATAATAGGTCGGAAAATCGAAATCAATAATTTTGTGTTTTCTGTACGTTACAAGACTTTTAATTAGGCACTGTGATTTCTTTCAGATTTGTAAATACAAGGGTTCAAAAGTTAGACGTGGGGAAACAAAAAAATCTACACAGTTGAACTACTACAAAAAAGATCTTCGTTTAGTTCAACGGTTGAACTAATTAGGTGTAGGTACATACTAGTGGGAACGTAGAATTTTAAAATTTTAAAGGGTAATAACTCGTGTAGTATGCACTTTTATTTAAACAATATTTAACTATTAAATATTTATTAAAAACTCTTAATACATTTTCAAATTATCCATTGATACCCGACACGATAGAGTGTGTCAAGAAAAATATTTTCGTCCCTCAGTTCAATGTAAGGAGCTACCCCTAAATATTTTTTCTTTATTTCATTACAAATCTGTGTGGCGGTTCACATAAGACTTTCCTAAAAAATTTCATCACAATATACATATGCAAAGAATTAAAACGCTGTGAAAGACGGATAGACGGACGGACATACGGACGGTCATGATGGATTTATAAGGGACCTTTTTGCCATTTGGCTATGGAACCCTAACAAAGATCTCTGATTTTGTTTGTATTCAGTAGGGAGGTACCAATAATATAATTTTTAATATAATAAATTATTTATTTATGTGTATACATTAATATATGCATGTTTATATGTATCATGGTTGGGGTGAACAAAAGGGGGCGCTGAGATTTTTTTTTCCCTTGCGCCCCCTTTTAGTTACATACCCGTGCTTGTAGTAGTGCTCTCGCTAGCGCCGGTTGTTTGAAGCTATCAGTCTGTTGGTTATTTAGTCTTGTGCTATGATCACTGCAAGATTGAAGCTTGTGTGTGTTACTGTTGTGACGATGGAGCAACTAGATTATAAAGTAAGTAAGTACCCTGTACTGCCAAGCGCCGCGCCCGAATTCGAACGTTAATGTTGTGTTATAAATTTTGTAAGTTTTAGTATTCTGAATGTTATGTTTCTATATATATTATAGAAACATTGTTTATAAAAATATATTAAAAACCTGTTTTACACAAACACCAACTTCATCTCAGCACCTTTTAGCGGTACGAATGTACGATTGTACGAAATTTTACTTATCCGACTACATTTTTTTTAATTTGATCGACTTTTATGCATTATGTTGTAAAGGCTACTTAGCTATGATAGTTTTCCATTTAATTTCATTATATATGATATTCTCATGATATTTTCACTAGAGATGAAACGGACATCCGGTAACTATCCGGTATCCGGCCTATCCGGCGATGTTAATACTATCCGGCCGCATACCGGTATACCGGTAGTTAGCTAACTACTATTCGGCCAGATAGGCATCCCGCCGAGTAAAAAAAATCTAAATAAAAAAAAAAAATTTAAGTAATTATTTGCTTTATTCAATTAGTCTTTGTATCACTTTAGAAATATAATAAATTTAGTAGTAAAATTTAATCACACAACAGTAAATGAGTCTAAGAAAATGATTTTCTTAATTAGTACTCATAATGCACTAAGGGCAAATTTTGGTGAATAAATACTAATTTCTCTTCATTGAGAGGTAGCAAGCGGTTTCGCTTCTCTTCATAAACGAGACCAGCTTCAGAAAAAAGTCTTTCGCTGTACACTGCTGCAAGGTGCTGAAAGATAGATTTTCGCAAACTTTGTTGTGTGTGTGCGCTACACCAAACGGCTACGTCCCACCGGATATCCGGGGGCCGGATATTCGGCTATTCGGCCACGTGGTTGGCCGAATATCCGGTATCCGGTATCCGGCCAAACCGCTATCCGTTTCATCTCTAATTTTCACACACCTAAGAAGAGCCATTTAGCTTGCAGTGGGGGGGACACTAGAGTTTAACATAAATTTACGCGTCAAAGCGTAATATTTCGCAAACACATCGCTGAAAAGAAAAATGGTTTTCACACATTAAACGATTGAACTAGCTATCCAACGACACCCCCCACTATGGGGTAGATGAGAAAAAAAATATTAATCCCACCTTTACATGTAGGGGCTTTTTTTAATTTTATTTTACCACTTTATCGGCTTAATGTATACCCATGTCAAATTACAACTTTTAAGTAATAATAGTCTGAGCGACGCCGCGGACAGACAGACGGACGGACATGGCGAAACTATAAAGTTTCCTTGTTGACTATGGAACCCTAAAAATTACAATTATTTTAATTAATATTAAAAGAACAATTTATAATAATTTATTACGACCTTGCTTGCGCGAAGTGGCCAAGTATTGAGGTTATACTGACAGTACGCTTCGTCTATTGGGCCGCGGCGCTAAAAACAGTATCATTCCAACGGCTTTTGGGGTCACAAAATAATTTCGACCTAATAAGAAATGAACTTTAAACCTATATGTCGTACTAACCTGTGACAAAAGTATTCTAGTGTTTCTAGGTATTACATTAGACAGTATACAACGCACCTGGTTCGCCTACATAGAAAAGTTCCTTGGGAACCGAGGCGGTCTTATCAAAATTAACGGCAGTAGCATTTGATGAAGCGACTAGACGGACGGTATCCTCACCTACATATGAAGTGGTTGCAGAGTTAAATAATAGACCGATCTCAGGGAGATAGGGTTCAATATATTACCCAGACTATTATATAGTATGTACAATTAGTATATTGCCAACAAAATTAGGCAAGGAAAGGTACCGCAAGATAAACGTGTAAGGCTTATGTCTTAAGATATGTACTTACTATTTCAACAACACAGTAGGTACTACAACTTAAGACTATAGCAAACGAAGCATACAAGTTTCTCCTGCCTGTAGTAGCTAGAAGGACTAAAATCCTGCCGACTTATAGTGCAACACACGACGCCAGTTAGTTGGCCCAGATGGACGGGTTCTGTGTATGACATTTAAGTCCGAACGACATAGTGGTCCAAAGAGCCAATAGGTGCAAGTAGCTTCGTTGCACCTCACATCAGCGTGGGACAAAAATCTCAATAATATAACTTTAATCTATTTCAACTATAAAATACAGTCAAAATAATTTGATAATCTAGGTAGAAAGGTAGGTATCTATAAGATAACTTCATAACTATAATAATTATAACTTCCTCCCGCGAACGCTTGGGTTGTGGAATGAGCTACCTGCCAAGGTTTTCTCAAAGGACTATCATACTGTAGGGTTCGAAGCAGTTATTAGATTCCTGAAGGGTCGGCAACGCGCGAGTGTGAAGTCTCAAGTTCGTAAAGCCCGTACTATAGATATCAAACATCGGATAAAAACTTTTAATTTTTTTTTGTAAATACATTTTAAGTACATTAATGAATATCCTGGATGGGAATCGAACCCACTACCTCTGCACCGTATTCGTTCGTTCTACCAACTTGGCTATGAGGGTGCCACTGAATGTTTTATACAACAAATTTCAAAATATGTGTAATACTAATCGGTTATCCATCCCGGCACTGAACGCGTTCGACTTTGCTTAATTTTACATGATCGATTTTTTGGAGGTGTATACATTTACCTTACAATTTGTTAGCAAACTGCGAAAGTTTTTTCCAAAACAAAATTAGGAAAACGGTATATCTTGTACCTATGTAATAATTTCACTGTCTATTTTGGTAGTAAAGACTAGCGTAGCGTACAAATCCTAGGTCTGGGTAAGGATATTCAATCATGTTACAACACGTTAAGTTGCAGAAGTTACTGAAATCACGTCATTTCGATTTGTGCTTACGTACCTATCAATATTTTTAGGATTGGTACCTAAGGGTGGTAACGGAATCCCTATTATAGAAAATGCTATATAGCATTAGGCCCGCTATCTACATGTACACCAACTGTAAAAAAATAAATATCAGATTTTGCGAGTACAAAATGTGATGTACTTATCAGTGTAACTAGTAGACATTCTGAACTCAATTTATAACTGTAACATAGGTTCACACGAATTGCCAACGACGGATGTCCCTCTGAATTCTTTCTTAATAAAACAGACCCTTGTCTTGTGAAACTGAGTTGGATTTTGTCTTACCTATTTATGTGTCCAGTTGTCAGTTAACTTAAGTGACTATACTTGTCGGAATTTCATGTTATAAGCCAACACACGATTTGAGCATAGACTCACTAGGTATATACTATTGCTATTTTAAGTACGTAGGGACCAGCGGCGGGGCTGACGGTAATCGCAATTATGTTCAAACCTAACACTATTGCCTTTCCATTGCCGCGTGTATATGTATTAAATTCTACATAACACAATGAGTATGGCAATAGAAATTGTAATGGACTTGCAAACTATCATCATTAAAGTTACAAAATCACCAGTGTGGTCAACAGCGTACAATGTAACGGTGATCCTAAATTGGACTAACGTGATTTTAGTCTTGATGAGAAAACTAAGTGTGTATTTTGACAGAAATGTCACGTAGTTATAAATGCATAAATGGCGCAAGTTTTTAGGGTTCCGTAGTCAAATGGCAGAACGGCGGTATTGTATTGACATTGACAGCAGGATAGCAAATTCATTTTTTCACAGTATACGAGACAAGACAGAACAAAACTTTATGTATACAGTCTTGTTTAGTGCAACAAACTTTTATGACCTCCTGAACTTGGATGTTTCGTCGCTAGTGGCGTTGTAAGTTCACAATATTTTAATATGGCGACTGTGGTTCTGATTATTGACCACTGGGTCAAAAAAGGTTTTTTGCACTGTAGTTTCGTTGTTTTTGAATTCTGATGAAATGCTACACGAAAGTTTATTAAATGAACCGCCACACTATTTTGTAACGAAATTTTAAAAAAATATTTAAAGGTTGCTCTTCATACATTCAACTAAGTGATTAAAAAAATATTACACATTCACAATATATTTACCGTTATGCCGTAACATAGTGACATGCAATTCTATAAAACTGTGAAGCGGTTTACTTTTTGCACAAGCGGCGTGTACAAACAAACTGCGAGTTAAACCGCAAACAACGGAACAAGCGAGCCGGTATCTGCGGAAACGGGCCGCTTGTTCTGTTCCGGTAGCATTGCTGTCCGTCTTACATAGACCTATTATAGAACTAGAAGTGCCTTTAGCATTAATGGTGCGACCATGCATAGACGTAAGTAGAGAGGGCTCTATATAATTGCTGCCTAGTGTGACGACGACAGCCAACACGCAAAATGAAAAATCAGTAAAACGTCGTTTATATAAAAAAAAATTACGACAGTAAACAAAAAACTGATTCTATTGCTTATTAATCATTTTTTAAAATAATCGCGAAGTAGCCTTTCGTTTTAAAAATCCATCAAAAAATTTAAAAAGGTTAAGAGTCAAAATATTAAACTCATTACTAATACGTCTGCAACACTGCTTATTCGCACTGGGCCAGCGCGATGAACCATGGCCCAAGCTTCCTTATTCAAAATACAATAAGGCTTTAGTGAGGGCAGTCAACAGCTGAGGCAACCAACCAACCAGTAGTGTGTGTGTATGAAAATGTTCTTAATTCCTAGTGCAAAAGTCTGAGCAAAAGTCTCCAACCACCAGACAGTAATGGAGTGTATACTTCAGGCATTATCGCAACTAATGACAAATATGGATATCAGAAAATGCATGTATTGTTTTGTTTACAATCAATTTCATGGTGCCCAGGAACTATCTGTAGTTAAAGATTCAAATGTAATTAGTATAGAAAAACTTGGGTCGGATTCATTAAATAACAAATTCTTCGAGCCTTTAAGTCTGAGGAGAGACTTTGCCTCCCTGTGTGTGTTCTACCGCTTGTACAATGGGATGTGTTCTGCAGTAAGGTTTTCAATGACGCCTTCGGCTACTTTCTACCATCGCACGGCTCGCCATCGACAGGGAATTCAGTCTCGCACTTAAAAATCGAAATGGGCGCGTACAGTGCGGTTTCAAAGAAACTTCCTTCCGCGCACACTTGGATTGTGGAATAAGCTCCCTGCCAAAGTTTTCTCTAAGGACTACAGTGTGGGGTTCTACAAGAAAGAAGTTATTAGATTTCTGAAGGGTTGCCGACGCACGAGTGATAGTGTTGCAAGCGTCCATAGACTATGGTGACCGCTTACCATCATGCGGACCGTAAGCTTGTTCGCCACCTCAGTGGTATTAAAAAAAAATAGCTCGTGAGTTCTTTTGTGACACTCACCATTTCACTGTCTTTTTTCATTTGTTCCCTGTACTTTTGGACCGTTAAATAAGGGCAGAATAAAATATCAATCTCAATAATTAAAAAAAAAACATTTTAAGAGACCTGTACAGCGATAAAATATCGTTTCTTAGTTGAATGTACTCATATGGAGAGCTACCCTTTGTCTTATATAGACAGCTATACCCTTTTTCTTATATGGAGTTCTTATATGGAGAGCTACCCTTTGTCTTAATTTCATTATGGTATAGCAAGAATAAAACACATTCTTGTAAAATGTCATCAAAATGCAAAGTGCAATGACGAAGGCTCTGACATACGGATGAACTGACATGACAAAAACACATTTCGATCTGCAATACACAAAGCTGCATTTACGTAAAGGTTTTTAATAGTAGATATCTAAATTCAAAAAACTTTAAAAAAAAAATCCGTGTAATTCGCACTAAAAACATTGTGTAGGAGTTAACAGAAGTAACACAACGTAGCTAATATTGTATCAAATATTTGCAGCAAACACGCCTACATCCGTTCTGTACATAAACAGTAAACCACAAATAAAAATCCGTTATCCCGATCGGACGGCGCTGCGAGTTGACATACCGGTATATAAAAAAAAACTTGTCGCACTCATAACTTACGTTTGGCTATAGAATAAGCGTTTTTATAAGCGGAAGCAGAAATGAAACAATAGTACGTACTAGTACAGAATTTTCACTTAAACCTACTACTATTTCTTATCCTGTGCTAAAACACAAACTTGTGAAGTGACTGGCACAAAGAACCGTGTCGCTCTCAAATCGATACGACCGGAGAGTGCTTGTGGTCTGCATGGAGTCTTTATCGAGTCAGCGCACGTGTAAGCATTTTTTTCTGAACTTCTGGCAAACATCAAAATTACCCCCGCCATATTTAAAATGTGTGAATTTATAGTTTAAGAGATAAAAACTTATTTGGTCCCCATCGCCGGGAAGGCTGATTTAGTATTCATAGCGTGTACATGCCATTCCTGTTATGGGGATCGAGGCGGTCTGCTCGCATGGTGTTGGTGCGTTCGGTAGATACAGCCGTTTAAAGTGGGGTTATAGTAACAAAAATAGAATAGTATTTTAAAATGCACAATACCTATTTAAACTGTAAAAAAATTTACAAGATTTGGTGGTGGCTTAGTAGAAATGGGAATAGTTATAGCAACTCTAAAAAACCTTTAGTAAAAAATCAAAGTGGCAACAACACGGTATTTGTAGTTTTTTTTTATTGTATGAATATAATCTACATTTTTTATCATCATTATCACTATTTCGGACCACTGCTGGACAAAAGCCTTCTCTATGGCATGCTTTTTTTCTTCCAGTCCCTTCTTACACATACAACCACCATCGCCCACCTTCTATATTCATCGGTCGATTAGGCTGGAGGCTTGTCTTCCGGTACGTAGAAAGACAGATAGATGAATTCTTTATTGCATACAAAAAATGACTTAATACTAAATGTTACATTATTGACGTGTGATAGCGATCTCTGACAAGCGAGCTTTACACTTTACATTAATTTTTAAATGCAGAATATTAATATAATACATAAATAAAAAGTTACTCATAAATACATATATACTGTTAAAGCTACGAGTAAAGTAAATCCTCTTGTGATAACAATGGTTTATTGAATATTGATTATAATTATAAATTTATAGGTATATAATATCGTTGTAAATTTCCGTTGTATAAGGTGGCTTGCGGACGACTGCCGACGCGTGTGGTGCAGTAACCGTCACCTTGGTAGACCACTAACTATCGATCTTTAGGGATCCGTAACATCCTCCATACCATTGGAAGCTGTGCTTTCAAGAGCCTCTGTATTAACTGGCAGCCCGTAGACTTCTGTCAGAGCTCGACGAATGATTCCTTTGTTAGTGGCTTTATTAGCCATTCTGCAGAAACTATCTTTTCTCGATGCGTCGAAAGTTCCACTTCATAGGCGGCAGCTGATCATCTTTGCTTACGACCACGTCTTCAATTTTAACCTTTTGATGACTGGAATGGTGCCATTTCACCCGCTGTTGCAATTCATAAAGAAATTCTTGCGACCATCTCGTCCAGAAGTGTTGCCTCATGCGTTCCAGGAGTTGGTAGCGATTAACGGAGATTGTTTCGATGGCCGGTAATGGCAGCAATGACAATGGACGCCCGATGAGAAAGTTCCCGGGGTCAATGGATTAAAATCCGATGGATCAGATGACATCGGTGTCAGCGGACGCGAATTCAATATTGCCTCAATTTGTGTGAAAAGCATAGAAAGTTCCTCAAATGTTAGATAAGAACTACCTGCGATGCGCTTTAGGTGGAATTTTGCCGATTTACCTACAGCTTCTCAGACTCCGCCAAAATTTGGCGCGTATGCAGGACTTAATATAAATTCGATACCTCACTCCAAATTCACTGACAGATTCGTTTGCAGATTGAAGTATTCTGCTCAATTCGTTATTTGCTCCTACGTCGTTTTTACCGTTATCACAGTATATTACGCGCGTTTTCCCTCGTCTAGAAATGAATATACGTAAGCACAAAATAAACGCGTTTGTACTTAGCTCACTGATGACTTCTAGGTGCAAGACCTTGGTGCAGAAACATACAAATAGGCACAAATAGCATTAAGTTGTCCTTGCACCTCGTCCTTTACGACTAGAAATAAGGAAGGGTCCTACGAAAACAGTACCACAGGTCTCAAATGGAGAAGAAATATTTACTCGAGATTCAGGCAAGTTACCCATTATAGGTTGAATGGTTTTACCTTTGATTTTTACACATTTGACACATTTATCAACATTGATTAACAATGTGTGTTACAAGAATTCTACCCCGGACGGGCCAGAAGTTTTCGCATATTGAACTAAGCAATTGCTGAGGGCCGCAATGTAATAGACGAAGATGTTCCTTTGTAAATAGAAGTTTAGTGAATGGATGTTTAGTGTCAATTTAAATGGGATGTATTTTGTTATACTAATGTTACGCACCTTGAATGCATACCCCAACTCTCAAGATATTTTCTTCATCCAAAAAGGGATTAAGAGACAGAATGCTGAATTTAGAATTTAAGAAACCCGTAGTTTTTATTGACTGAATATCTTTTTCAAATGAAGATTTTTAAAAGTTTTTCATGAAGTTTTAGTTTTTGTAATGTAAGTTGACCCGTCATTTTATTATTTTTATTTTTACAGTTGTATTAAAAACGTTGTAAATAGCCCCAAAATTCTTTGTAGTGTATATAGTTTAGAATAATTGTTAAATGGTATGAATTCTTGTTCGCAATGTACAGTTAAACTAACTTTTGTTTCAGGTAATGTTATATTTATTGGCTCTGTATGTGCCGGCCACTCTTGCTTAGGTTTAGTTAAAAATGATGCTCCGTGCCACCACAAGTTGTTATTTTACAGATCCTGTGGCTTATTTCCCCTTGAAACTATTACTCCTGGGTTGCCATGAGTTGGGACAAATCGCCATTCGTACTTAGAGGTAACTTCACGTATTTCTTGTAGACGGTTGCATACAAAAGTTTTTAAAGTCTTGGGCTGAGTAATAACCTATCCCAAAACTATTTTTGAATCCGTCCAAAGAAAAGCACGTGCAATTTCAAAGTTTTTGTAACGTAATGACCGTATTACCTTTGTAAGCAGCCGTGCTCCCAATAAAGCACCCATTAATTCTAGGCGCGGTATAGTAAGTTCTGCCTTTAAGAGTACCACTTTGGCTTTTGCTCAATAAAGGTGAGCATGTATAATGCCTGTTTTATTTATAGATTTCACGTACACACATGCGGCGTACGCAGATTTTGATGCGTCAATAAAGCAATAAATTTCCACATTAACTGGAGCTGTGCAGACTATATGCCTGGGAACTTCAATAGTGGAAAGAGTGTTTAGATTGTTAACAAATTCCTGCCGTTGAGTCTTAATGTTGTCTGGAATGATATCGTTCCAATCACATTTTAACAGCCACAGTTTTGCACTAAGATTTTTGGAATAATCGTAATTGCCGATAGTAAACCCAAGGGGTCGAAGATCTTTGAAGAAGTGGCTAAAATGTTACGTTTAGTAGACCTTTGAGTCATTTTTAAGTGCTGTTGAGAATTAATTTGTAAATAGCACGAATTACCATTTGGTAACACAATGTGCCCTACCAAAAGATACCATTTCTCATTAAACTATGAAAATAGCAGCAATTTACTATTTTTGCAGTGCCAACATCGGTCAATTCTTTTATTTTGTTCCGATCGGATTGCGGCACCAACTATAAGAGTGCTGATCGGTATCTACGAGAAGTCCATCACTTCCTTGTTGCAAATCAGTAGGGCATCAGATCACTTTTGCCACAAGGGAATTGCGTCGATTTTTGTTCCCCAGCATATCCTTCTTGGGGCGGAATTTTCGAAGCGGTGGTGAAGGTAACAATGACTCATCTTCGTCGCGTTGTCGGTGAGACTGTTCTCACCTTCGAGGAGCTTTCTGCAATAGTACATTGTACACCACAAAACCCCTTAACACGGTTTGAACCGCTGCAACATATGTCTCAGTGCTTTTAGAAAAGGTTCTCTCTAGAGCATCTTCATCTTGTACAGCAGCGAGTGCGTTGGTCTAATGAGACTCCTCGAAAGTGGTTGATCTTGTTCTGGTCAAGTAGATGAATATGCCGCCCCTTCTCTGGAGGCGTGGTTGCATCCTTTGACTCTTGCGTTGCTGAAGTTCTAGTAGGCGACTCGATTCTTACGAGCACTGTTGCTACTTTATCGAGATTCCGATTTCTTACGGTATACAGTGTCTCAGTCAGACCCGATACCTGGACTGGGGAATTGTTTCGGCTCGCTCTTTGGTAACTAGAACAGGCCTTACAAACGTGGCGTGTTTTTGGTAATACTGTGTGGTTGTCATTAGTCTGTAAAAATTAACCTAATAAAATTGTGTGCCTTTATGATAATTTATATTAAAAATTATATAATAACTACTATAGTAATAGTGTCATGCGTTATTGTAAAAACATAATGTGCCTGTTTCAGTGTTTTACCCTTTTGAACCAAGGAAAGTTCATACCTAGCTTATAAATTTCTACCATTTATACTTTTAATACAACGTTTTAGATCCTGTCTTATCATTATAGGCTGTAATTTAGGGCAACCCGAGGTCACACTTAAATCATAGGTTAAACTTCACCTATTAATAAGACAAAAAAGAACAAACTCAAAAACTATCTCTGTCAGTGCTATCTCTTATATTAGCTTGATTTAAGCGACCTTTCCTAGCATGATCTTTTCTTCAAAGTAAGTATGTAAATACTTTATAAAAAAAGTTTTTTTTGTGAAAAACTGTGAAAAATTTTATGTCAGGTCATCCGGAAAAACACCGTTCGGTATTAGAGGATTCTAAAAGAAATGTGAAATTCAAATAAAATAAAAATTAGGAATTTCATGTGTATTTTGCATGATAGGATCCATTTAATACTTATTAGAGACGTATAAAATTCTAACGCAAATATTTCCGCACCAACATTTTTAAGGCAGCATTCGGTTATTTATGTGTAACCTATTAAAATAGTGACCAATGCTAAGTGACTCTTCTCAAAATGGAGAATATCAATATGTACTTGTAGTCACTATTTTAGGTTCAAAATTTAATACTACATATAACAACATTTACCTAATGGTTTTTACTACCAAAAACACGTCAGCTTTTATTTGCCTTGATAACAACAATCTCTTTATCCGTTGACGTATAACAATAAAATTTATGTAACGGCTAGGTAATTAAATGGTCCACGGATGCCACTACTAAATTGTAAAAAAACTAGTTAGTTTTAAAGAAATACTTCAGAATGATTTAGTGTTTTGCTGTGCGCTGTGGTGTTAAAACTGTCACATCCGGTCGGCGGAGAACACTTTAGTTTTTAAATCAGGGTACCGGGTCTTAACTTATCGTCTTTCGTTAATTCGGTGGTGGCCGAGGAGTCTCGATGTCGCCTCATGACCTAAGGGGCTGCGGCTTGATCCCGGCGTGTACTAGCAAGTATTTTTCCTTAATTCTCAAGTAAATTAATGATATAAGGATCACGGACTTTACATTATGAGGAAACCTGCATACGTCTAAAAAAACGCGTTAGTACCTTTATTTAACACAAAAAAAGTCATGGCTTTTCCGTTTTTTCCCAACGATACAGTTTTAAAGCTGGCCAATTTGAAATAAAAAATAAATGCAGAATACTCATAGAGGGTGTTAAAAAAACCGCTGAAATAAATCATAATACTTATTTTTGATTCGACAGTTGTTGTCAAATAACTATTTTGCAGCAATTTTCAAATCCTTAAAATAGGTATATACCCACAGATTTAGGATTATCGTAAAAATCCTAGGTATGTGTATATACCTACAATGAGCTAGTAAAGTGTTGTGAGTCTGTATGTATTTCTGTGTAAGTCTGTATGTGTGTGGGAGAGAGACAAAGAGAGAGTAAGGAATCCCTCGCCGATTACCGAATTTGCCGCAAGCTAATTTCATATAAACGATACCCGTTGCATGAGTCACTCATTATATAAATATATGAACTTTAAAAAGAAAATCAGTGAAGGCAACACTGATTCATTTCCTGTTCATTAATCTATTATTTGCTGTCGGACAATGAAATCTCTGCTTACTCTGGCAATGTGTATAGATTTTAATTAATTAATTGTTTTTTAAGTCAATAAAATACTTATACATTCCATTCGCTGATTTTATGGCCGGGCCTAAAAGCAAACATCGCGAACCAGAAATATTACATTTTTGTTTGGCAACATCACAGGCAGTAATGTGACTTATCAATCTTGTTGCTTGTAAATATAAATTTAATTTTGTAATAGCTGCTCTGTAATCTTCGTTTTTCTTTATAATAGTAATAAAACATTTTCTTGAAATATTTCATACCAATTGCTTATGCTTATTTACTACTTGTTATAACTAATCTTATAATAAAATATTAAAACATGTCTAACTCGATCATCTCTTTTTTGTTCACTATAACATACGTACAATCATTCATACAAACATACATATAAACATACATACATACATACATGATGTAGAGGGTAATGACTGCTGAATCGAGGGACGTGAGTTTGATTCCCGCACAAGACAAACATTTATTATTTGTGTTTGTCTAGAGACTGGGTGTTTTCTATGTATAATATGTATGTATTTAGTAAAAAGTAATATATATGTATTTTTATCCGTTGTCTAGTACTCATCACACAAGCTTTGCTTACTCTGAGGCCAGGTGCCAGACGCTGCGTGTAGTGTCCAAAAATATTTATTTACTTATTATTTATACAAACATACGTACAAGCATGCGTACAAGCATAAAATCGAGACAGTTTTCCAAAAGGGTAGGCTCTATATTATTTTTAATTATACTATAAATTATGTCAAAACGAATTTTAAATATATTATTATAGCACTCTATAGCTGCATACAGCTGTCGCTATAGGAACCCAATCTTTTTTTTATACCACTAAGGTGGCAAACAAGCTTACGAGCCGCCTGATGGTAAGTGGTCACCGTAGCCTATGGACACCTGAGGTATCACTCGCGCGTTGCTGACTCTTCATAAATCTAATAACTTCTTTCTTGAAGGACCCCATACTGTAGTCCTTAAAGAAAACCTTGGCAGAGAGCTCATTCCACAACCAAAGCGTTCGACTGAATAGCAAGCGCATATTCGTTAAGCTGAAATCGACGATGTTCATCTCAAATAGAGTTTATTTTTATGTGACGAAAATATTTTTCATATTAAAAGACAGCTTAGCTCACAATTGGAAATTGTTTTATTAAAATTGTATCATATAAGTTATGAAAAAACTATTACAGTAATTTGATAGCTTTATGGTAACTTTACATTAAAAGTAATAAATTATATTTCTAGTATAGGTAAATAAGGAGTTATGAATTAATAATACAAAAACAAGGTAGTTATTTTTTAAAGCTACGTGTTTATTAATATCGAAAAACTAATACATTCAATTTGTATCAAAAATAGTGAAAAAGTATGTTTTTTATTTATAATTCAAACTTGTAATATGATAGTGGGATTTCGGAAATAGCATAAACAAACAAACAGACTTTCACAAATACAACCAGGTGTACCTATTAGTTTGGATTTGGATGGCCGAATCTCTGCAGGGCCTAAAATAAAAGTTGATCAACTGTTCTTTTAAACATGTAGCTCTCTAATGCCAGGATGACAACGGCGGACGACCAAGTGTGGTAACGCTCTTTAGTATAGGTCTATGTCCAATGGACAGTTACATGCTGATTGATTATACTAATATCGATAGATCAAAAAACATGTGTCTTCTACATAATGTTAGTGCCTCAGAAAGAATTATCCGCACGTAAACGCCTGTGTTTGTCATTGCGTTTCTCTTGTAAAAATTATCTAATTTTTTTAGCTAAATTAATACAAATATAAAAAGGGATCAAACGCGTAGTTATTTGGTAAAATATCTTTTTCCCGACATTTTGGCTGGGTTACACTAGCCTTGGTCAAGAGTAGACTGGCGGTGCGCGGTGTCTTCGGCTTCGAAAAGGCGGTGTCCTGTTTTCAGTCCTGGTGTATGGTCGCTAGTGTTGAGTAAATTCACACTATTTTAATATGGTGACTGTAGTTTTGGTTTTTGAACACCTGGTCATGCTAGACTAGACTAGACTTATAGTTTTGTTTCCGTATAAAGATTTTAAGGTTCTCTCAGCATTCACCAAGAATGGACCCGTCGTTTATTTTCATCATGTCCGTCCGTATGTCGGACGATATTTGTTGCAATAAAAAATTTGGAAAATAAATTTTAACCATCGAACCGACGTGAATACTCAACAATATAGACATGTTTTAATAATCATTTTTACTTTTGGATAGAGTTTTGAAGTCTTTTAATTTTAAAGTACATCATCTCCAAGTAGAATGAAATAAAATTAAAGACTATAAAACGTTCCACGCATATCTGGTCCGATCCTTACCAAATTTAAATGGAACCAAAACCAGGTAAAACCTTGCATTCGTGTTAAAGTTGTCGAACTTTGTTCACGCACACACAAAACCATAAAGACAAATAAACCTCTTTCTTTTTGAAGTCGTTTAAAAATGGCCTAATGTTATGACAAAAACTTTCGTTTAATATATCTCACTTAATATCATCGTACATATACTATATCGCTTTCGCCTTGCAAAAAAAGACCACTACTTAAAAATTACAGACTTACGTCTTTCAAAATCAATTCAGAATAAATATAACGAACCTAAAGTAATCATTGCAAAATTATAACAAAAAAAACGATAAATTATATACTCAAATCCCCCTACTTATGATTATCCCTTATGGCAATGAATTTGAAGGTTTTATATACAAATGCGTGCGTTATGTAACGACTATATCGTTAAGTACGATACGAGCATCTAAAAGCCTCAAATTTATGAAGGCCATTTCTTTTCGAATGCCGGAATGTGTACGTAATAAAAATTTACAAGATACCGGAGTACTAGTATATTACAACTTGTACAATAAAAGTACGTAACCGTTAAAGGAAATAAACCTTTTCTACATTGCAATAAATATTGACAATATCTGTTTTAGAATAATTTGCAAAATAGGTTTCTCGGAACACTTTTGAATCGCCAACATCAGAAGATCCGAAAGTATAATCAGTGACTGGCAACACAGCTACATTATAATATGGAGGACAACCTCTTTTCACCAACTACTTTAGTCGTCCGTAAGCGTAGTGGTTATATTCTCTTTGGTGGCAGGTGGAGAGCCCATCGCAGCAACACTACTTCTGACAGCAGTGTATTTGGACTAAGTTGGCTTTATATATGTTCCTTACTCATAAATACCAGCTTTATAGTAATTTTCGTCATAGTGAACAACCAGTGACAATAATAGTCCTCTTCGCCATTTCTAGACAAACTATAAGAAGTTATCAGAATTGGACACAGAGAATACTAAAAGCGAACTACAATATAACAGCTAAATAATATTTATATATAACCTCGATTCGACAGGTAGACGGTAAATTTTTAATAACATTTAACGGCCTAGATACGAGCATTTTGGTTACTTATAGTTTTGGGAGGAATTGCTTTATTTTTTTTAAAGGCGTTTTTTCTAAGTAAATTAATGTTTTTTGTGATGGCCGGGTAGCCGGGTTTTTCGTCAAAAAATACACGGCTTCGAAAACGCTGAAATATCAGGCCACCAGATTCCGAAAACTCTAATCTGGATCAGTGTCTGTAGGTATAGTTTAATGTGCCTAGAAGTCTGTGTAGGTATTTTTTAAACTTTCGCAGATCTAATATCTATATTCTAATATCTAATATTAATCTAATCTAATATCTGGAACTCAACAAATTTAATCAAAGTTAGCCCGAAATATATAGTCTCTGTAGGTGTTGGTTTATGATAAGAAGTATCTAGTATTGTCTCTGAAGATGAAGTTTAATATTCACTGAGGCATCTGGAATAGTCTATAGGTGTAGTTCAAGCACAGATATGTCCAGAACTGTCTCTGTAGGTATAGTTGTATGTGTGCAGAAGTATCCGGAACAATCTCTGCAAGTATAGCTTGATGTGCGCAGAAGTATGTGGAACTGTCTGTAGGTGTAGTTTCATGTTCACAGAGTTATCAGAAACAGTCTTTGTAGTTGTAGTTTATGTGCACAGAGTTTCAGTATATTATATTATTCTCTGTGGCATAAAGGTATCTAGAACAGTATCTGCAGGTGTAGTTTAATGAGCACAGAGTTTCAGTATATTATATTTTATTATTCTCTATGGCACAGAGGTATTTAGAACATTCTATATACTATTACAATTACAAATTAAAGAGGCAATTGAAATTCACAAATATATAATCTTCAATAGGAAAGATGGGTTTAAATTCTCGAATAAGTGGAATCCAGTGTTAGAATTAATAAAAAACAGTCATAAAGTAGTACGTTCCGAAAAACGCAGTGACACAGTGAGTAAATACTGTAGTGGTGACTTTCGAGTGAGTTCCAGTAGTTCCGTGACAAGACGAAAAAGAAAGAGGATAGATAGATATGTTTGCCCATAGACTTTGTACAAACTCCCAAGTACGCCAGTCATACCGCGATCATAGTGATTTCAACAGCACCGAAATATCGGAAACTCATCTCCTCGGCTAATCACGGTAAGAACCCAGTATAACAATAGTCTATATGTATACTATTTACTAGTCCATAGGCGGACCGTAAGCTTGTTTGCTACCTTAGTGGTATAAAAAAAGTCTGTAGGTGTAGTTTAAGGTGCACATAGTTTCAGTATATCATATTTTTCTCTGTGGCACAGATGTAGGTGTGCCATTATTATTATAAATTAGTTTATAAAAATATTTAGTACGGCAACACTTATGTTTTATTACTATTAAAACAAAAAACTAATGGCGCTGACCAATTGTTATTAATTCACTACACATAAGGAAGTCGTTTACTTCAATTTAGCAAACTCATATTCTGAGGAGCCCGTGGCCCAATCGTCTTTCGGAAAGATACGCGATGTTATGCAACGTTGGGCATAGGCGTCACTTGGATGGGTAATCGCCAAATGGCACATTTTCTGAGCTCCTCCGTGTTTTTAAGGGCACGAAAAACTGTCGGTCCTGGCTGTTTGTCATATGAAAGCAGTCGTTAAGCCAAGTTAGACACCTTGCGAGTGGCGTAAAAACTGTGACAGTCGAGAGGCCACTAGCTCGACAACGTCCGCCAACCCACACTAGGCCTGCGTGGTGGACTATGGTCTAAGCCTCCTTCTTCAAGAAGAGAGCTGTGCACCGGCAGGCTTAAACTCGTTTTTATTATCAAATACAATCCGACTGAACCTCTAGTGATGCGCTGCTAAGTACCGTTTGTGAGTGTAAACATAAACTTTAGTATTTACAAAACGATTATGGTAAGTACATACCAATGTATGAAAGTGCAAATACATATAAAGATAGTTCCGACAAATACAAGTATGTACTTACATTGTACTTACAGAGAACAAGTGGCGATATTCATAAAGTTGATTAACTTAAACCCAAATGTATGTCTGTTATCATTTAATATTGTATAGCACTACACTACCTACATATTGTAGTTTATTGGCTCTCTAATAGATACATAATAGCGCTTTACACTTACACTAAATACACACTTGTGTAGAATTGGAAAAAAATCGCCGCTGTAACCGGAGCTCGCTGGGAAACTTTTTATCTATTAGGAACTTCTGGTTCATAGAAACTTTTGATCGAAAATCTTCGCAATACCCGAAATGTATTACAAGGCGTTTTGGATCAAACAACGTTCAAACCCACACATTCGTGTATGTCAGTGTAGATTACGTTGGGTAATGTGTTTTTTGTCATTGAGAACAAAGTTAACAAACCTATACCGACTCACATATTAGCTTATATTGTCGTCCGTACCAGTTCCAATCGAAGTTCTGAAGTGTTTGTACCAGAAAAATGAAGCCACTTTGTCTATTCGATTACAGGAAAATAGCCAGAAACCAGTCATTAAATAATAAAAAAATATTAGACAAGGAAAGATATCTTCTAAAATTTGTGATGGTTTTGGAAGATGACCATATCAAAAAAACCATCCCTAATTGAACCTTTTTCTTCCTTTAAGAGGAAATATTAGACCTAAGCGTATACACACATAGGTCATAAGTATTTGGAAATACAATTTTATTGCTGTCGCGCTAAGACCCGGGCCAATATATCAATGTACGATAGGGACCACTGCGCCTCGGACTAATTATACCTACTCACAATCAGTGTTAAGTACTTCTGAGTTTTCTCCTCCAAATCTCGACCGAATTGTATAGAAACTACTTACCCTGGAAGTTCATGAGTTATGCTGTGTCTATTTGTTTTGTTTTCTTAAAAAATAGTTTAAATATAAGTAGAGAGCACGTCTGAAAATGGCATAAAAGAAGCATTTTTTTTGGACTTTTGCAGGGTTCCAATTATTTATACGAATGGCATTTTAAAGAAAGCAAAACATACCGACGTAGTGACTGTGTATATCTGTCATATATCATGTAAAAAATTATAATTTTAATGCCAAAATCCAGGGAGGAAACAAGGGAATACGTTTGTATGGGAAAAAGCAGGTTTGCATTAAGCCGCGCCGTCTCGTCGCGTCTCTAAGTCGCGTTCACTTTGCTCCATGTTAACATTGCCTTAGTGACTACCCATAAAATTAATTACACCAATCTACGACCAACACCTGTGTCCAATCAAACTCGACTATTTATTTACAGTATTCTTAAATAGATACAAATTAATTATACTAGTTTCACCATTTTATAGGAAAAAACTTTCTTTTTATTTAGTGGCTCAAAATTCGGCTACGTATTCTTGTGATGGTAAATGGCGTGCGAAATACGTAAATGACAAGTTACAGATGAAGACAAGTCCGTGATAATTGATTCATTTGTTCGTCTTCGTCAATAGTGAAGAGTAAGTTAAGATTTGATTGTGAGATAAATTATGTTTACGAATCAATTTTCTGTTAGCTGAAATTATAAGGGTCGCGCACGGGCTTTGTTATCTGCCATGTCTTAAAAATCTACCAAACAGCAAACATCACTTTTCTGAAGTTCTCGTCACATTTAAGAGGGAGTACCTACCTATATAGGTCTGTGGTGGTCGAGGAGGTCGGTGTGGGCCGAGGGGTTTTGATTTTACTTTACGTCCTAAGTAGCGGAGGTTCGAGACCGGCGTGTACCAATAATTCTTTTTCTAGATTCCTCAAGTATATTGATTATTCACACCATTGGCTTTTTGGTGAAGGAAAACATCGTGAGAAATTCTGCATACGTCAAAAAAAAGGACGTATTTGAAGTCCTCAATCATCACTGGGCCCGCGTGTGGACTATGGTCCGATGCCATGCCCCAACATTGGAGACGTATGAGGCTGATAAGGTCATAAATAGTTGATACGTCAGTCGAGGTCGTGTGAGAGTTATATTTATGAAAACTTTTGCAATTAACTTTTAACCAGATAATTTTCAATATTTTTACGGTCCCTTGGAAATAGTTTCTGGATCTCACTTTCTCAGTCACGTATTAGCATTTAAATGTGTTTTCAATTGCAGTAATTTTTAATTAAAAAAGCAAAGTACAAACTCAAAAAATTACACAAGTTGAAAACAATTTACTGACTTGGTTAGGAACTGTGAAAGATAAATTTTGACCCTGCCATATGAAACTTTTAATTTTATCACTTAAGTTTCCCGTACGTCATAACTTCCCAGAATTTACTTTCCTTATCAGCAACACTATCGAATGGTGTAATAATACAGTCTGCGTTTTTTTTTTCAAAATTGAGGGGTTCAATTACCAGCTACGATTATTGATTTTTCAAAAATCCAAATCGGGCCCAAGACTCCTTTGAGTACTTTTCGGTCTTGAGTGCTTAAACTATAAGACAATTTTAATGAGTGATGCGGTCTGGATGTATTACTGGATGGATTACTGAATGGATTACTGGATGGTTGACAGATAGTGAATTGCAAAACGATAATCGTTCCGTGCTGTAATGGGTAATGTTAACTTTGCATTTTCATATTTTTTTATCAATATAATAAAAGTTGAATTAACACATAGACCTGAAAAATGTGAAATTTCCCACAAGAATAAATACTCGAATCACTACAACTATAGCTTGCTATCGAAATTTCCTTCCTGGAGTTACTGTGGGAATCCTAAGCTGATAACCAAAATTAGCGCGGGTGGAACCGCGTCAGAAGCTACTATATTTATAGTGTATCTTTATGAAAGTTTCGTAATATCGCTGGAGTAATCAACACTATAGCATATCTAAGTTGTTGACTCGTCCACTGTAGATCTGGTCTAATAATAAAATGATAAAATATCTATCTTCATGTCGCCATACTAAAGGTATGGAAGCTAAAAACTTAAGTCCAGTTTTTTTATAAACCAATATTGACACAATGGATAGAGCTCGTGAAGCACTTTCAGGATCAATATAAACAGTATTTCGATATCGTATAAGGTTTAGAAATAATCGAGTAAAATCACTTATCGTTTCCAGCCTGTATATATCGATCCAGGGCTACACCCTAGTGCCAGTTGCTAAAACGATAAGACGAAGCTATCGAGCGACGCGGTCACTCACTGAGTTGTTGACAGATAGAGAATTGCAAAACGTTCACCGTTCCGAGCCATTATGGTTTTACTCCGCATTTTCATTTATTAACCGACTTAAAAAAGGAGGAGGTTCTATGTTTGACGGGTATATATTTTTTTATGTATGTCCACCGATTTCTCCGTCAATTCTGAACCGTTACTTATTGCCAAAAATCTGATCCGAATGACCGTTTGAAGTTGGTGACATGCAAGTGAAATTTGTTTTTCTTCTTCTTCTTCTTCTTGTGGCGGGCTGGTTTCCGCACTTGCCACACGTAGCTGGTGGCTTTGTGCGTAACAGATGGCCGACTATTGCAGCCAACCCAGTTCCTTCCAGAATCTCGACAAGTGACCCACATTGCTGCAAGCCTCCTGGAGCGTTTCTAGGGTACCCAGGTGTTTTGCCCTGTTATCTTCCACCGCAGCACAATGTAGCATTACATGCGACGGAGTTGCTTCGGCCCCCATGCATGCTCTGCAAAGGGGGCTGTCGGTGAAATGTGTAATAAACTGTTAGGTAACTGTAGGTTATAGACACCAAATTCAAACTGTGATTCAGATCAGATTTTTGGCGATAAGTAATTAATTTTCCATTTCAGTTTTTGAAGCAGGTTGTTTTTTTTTTGTTAAAAAGTTTTTTGACCAATAGTCTTAAATTTCTAGTTACCTTCTTTTTTACTTACTTTTACCTTCCATCTTGTGGTGGAATCTTGCAAGCTTAATTAAACATACTTCCTGTTATCACCCTGCGATGAAATTTTGCATACTTACTAAGCTCGTGGAACGAAATTTGCCTTTCGTCATTTTTGAATTAAAGTAAAAAAATAAAAACTTGCTTTTCTTAAAATATTAGAATCATATAAAAATTCAATCTAACGGAAAATTGTACTAAAAAGTAAAAAATAATTTCTCAAAATGAATATAATTTTTTTTATATCCACAAGTAGTAGGTTATATTATATTAGATATCTCTATATATATCGAGGCTCATACCCTAGTTGCAGTTGATAAAATGATAAACGAACTATAATGTGCCAACGAGCGAAGCGGTCATTCACTGTATTGTTGACAGATAATGAATTGCGAAACGGTTAGACTCCGGTTAAAAGCTTTATGACAAAATGTCAGCAATGTACAAAGCCGAACTTTGTAGCGATTACTGGTAAAATTTTGAATTAAATTACTTCTTTTTTTTTTATACCTACCACTAAGGTGGCAAACAAGCTAACAGTCCGCCTGTTGGTAAGCGGTCACCGTAGCCTATGGACGCTTGTTACACTAGGGGAATCACTGGCGCGTTGCCGACCCTTAAAAATCCAATAATTTAAAAAAAATAAAAAACAATTTATCGTTTTTGATGATTTTCATGTCCGGAACCTCAATCGGGTGCGGATAGTACTGACAGCGGGATAACAAATACATTTTTTTACAGGGCAGTAATATAGATTTCACAAAACTTTACCCAGTTCGGGTAAATTTTTTTCTCGAACATAGCTCTGATTGGCACGAAGTTTTTCCCATCAGAGATACGTGGAAAATCTTCTATCTCAGCCCATTTATTAGAACGCTCTCTAACTTATTTTTTTAGCTGACTACTAAGTTTTGGGTCCATAAAATTATTAATTCCACTAATATATTTGAGTAAACATAGTATGTTGCGTTATAATGATTTTTATTTTTATAATTTTTTTCAAATCGCAAATGTGTTGAAAAATTTCGTACGAAACTCGTGAGCTACGGCTCGGGCTCAAATCCTACCTCATGTTTAGTGGTCACATTGTAGCTCATCTGAATCATAATTTAAATTCAAATACAAATTGTTAATTGATTACAATAAAGGATGCCTTATCAAAATAATTGATACACAATAACAACAAATGTAACTGTTACTTTATGCAGATAACAATTTCAATTTAATTTGTTACTCTGTTTAGATACACGTGGTAATTAAAGGTACAGCAGGCTAATGTTCAAGTAATGGAAAGATTTTTAAGTTTTTATTAATAAATTACTAGTTACTACGTTCCAGAGCCAAAGGATCTTGACATACAGACAACGTGGGCAACGAAGTGATGCTATAAGAGTTTATTTTCTACTTTTGAGGTACGGAACCCTAAAAACTTAGTTCGTTCATTGTCTGTCTGTCTGTCAAGATCTTTTGCACTGAAGAGCAATAAAAAAATATGGCCATTTATGTCACATATTTTAACACTCGCAACTAAATAGTAAACCTATTTATAAAGTACATACTTTTGACCTAGAATCATTTTAATAGGCAAAAAGCAAGTCTCACAACACAAGTAAAGGAAAAAGTCCGAAAATCATTGATTTCAGTTATTAAAAAATATACGGCCATTTATGGCACACTTTATTTTGAACTCGCAAACAATAGTAACCTAGTGCATTTCAAGCGTTTCGGCTGCCGGGTAGCCATGGCAAAAAGTAAGTTTGTCCAGGGTAGTTAAGGTTATTTGCCGGGCAGAGGTTACATACAAAATTCTTTTACCATAATGTCGGAAGTTCATACAACTTTACGTTTTATTTTAAGTTTAAAAAAACGAACAAAAAAACAACTTTTTTAGTTTTATAAAATTTAATCAACATTATTTTTTAATGCATTTACAAAGTTGATTAATTTTGCACCGAAATACATTTGTAATGGTAGCACACAAAGACACCGTGTAACATGCTATAATTATACACACTAATAAAAAACTCACGGTCACAAACCGTTAATGAAAGGTCCATAGGCGATCAAAAAAGACGGCTGTATTTCACCCAAAGCCATATCTTAAATTGTGATTGCTCCTATGTTTGGATTACTTGAATTTTCTTATCCTTGAATGTAAATAATTTGAAAATTCAATCAGTGTAGTAAATGCTTGTCGGCAAAATTGACACAGCTATTGCTTTTATGCTCTATTCTACGACTACTGGTGTTCTAAGTTCAATCCCACTATGTCCAGTCATATTTTTGTTGATTTCAATTATGTAGAACACCGAGTTTTTTTTTTGTAACATCCATAATACAAAAATAAGCTACTGAAACTTTTATTCAATTGTTTTTAGGTAATTTAGTACAATCCTATTGTATGTTAATAGAACACAGTTTCAATGATTTTGACTGCCTATTTTTTTTTTTTTACTGAAATCAACGGAAACTGATTCAACTAGCTATTTTGGAGAGAAGTTTTATAAATAAAATATACAAAAAGTATGTAGGTAAATTGTTACTGTTGCATGTTGGATCAGGGAGTTTGCCTACTGTATGTGACGCTAGTGCACGATTTTATAAAGGTGTAGTTTCTGCCTAATGAGTTACAAGAAATTCTAAATAAAACGTTTCAAAATTAAACATCGTCGATGTAGATTCTGCGATATTTGCCATGCAGAAATATATTGAAGGTTCATGTTGTACACCTATATATGAGCTCCTTGTAAATGTAAATGAGATGTCCTTATGTTTTTGAAGGATTGCCTGTTTTGACGGTTTCTAGTACGAGCCGATAACTAAAAATTATCCAAAGTGGTCTCAAAATGCCGTACATGACACACACACAAACACGCCGAAACCAGAATCTCTTAGTAAGGTATGATCTCTCTTTATTTTTATGTCTTGAATAAAGCTTTTCATTAGAAGGTGTTTAAAATCAGTAGCCATTAATTAAAAGTAAAAACAAAAAAAACTGGAAGAATATATATATAAAATATATTCTATACAATTATGTATAACTATTCTAAAAAACCAAGGATCAAACTCGAAGCAAAATAGTGGATGTTCAACGTATATAACATTAGACTGTGATACATGTCGCGGAGCTGGTTGACATAATAAATAATTTATTAAATAGGTAGCTCATTGTCATTTCTACACAAAACTGAATAGATTTTATCGGAGTTTTAAAGGAAGAATTGGAGTACCTACTTATATTATATTTTTTAAATCAATAGCTATACCTATAATTATATCCTGCAGTCTGCTGCGATAAGATTGAGTACTTAGCTAGTCCAAAGCCTAGGCACAATATAAGTAGGCAATGGTTCGAGATAAGTACCTATATAAAAGGTGATTATGCAGATACCTACCTACCTACACATATATGTAATGACCACATAAAATAGCAACATTTAAGCTTTGCATAATTTCTGTTGAAATATCAATGATAGGTACTTACAAAATAGATGTAATGGGTACTGGCAAGATATAATATGTGAACAGTGCAGTGTTCTTGTAATAGGTACTATAAAATGGTACCTTACTACTTTACGCAGCATAGGTAGGAACCTCGACGTAAATCAACTGGTGCTACAATTTCAAAGCTCTTGTTAAATTTGGACGATACATGTTATAAGTTTGACCAGCCTTGCCCAACCTATTTTAAACTGTAAAACAATAAGCCATATTCTATTTTTACTTGATTTTTTTTACTATATCAGTTGTGTTGGTGTGAGTTTGTAGGATTGCATGAGATTTTTGCAATAATTTTAAAAATGGCTATTATTTAACGAAAGTTTTATTTAAAATAAGGTACTAAATAATGACAAGGGCTCGCCATTGTTTTGATTATATTAATTTTATTTATAAGTTGGATAAGTCAGTGATACACACAAAAACACAAAACATACATATACATAAACAACACACCATATATTTACACAAAAAACATCTGACGCCAAAAGGGGTAAGTGTTTGTAATTTTGACTTGTGACCTAATTAGTTAAGGCCTACGTTGGCCCAGTTTTTACGATCCAGCTATACATGGATATCCGGTTGCTGGAACGTGTAAAAAGGCCTAATGCTAGTTCATGCCGTTGCCCAAGAATCATGAAAATATGTTAGAAGCGAGGTCTCACAAGTAAATGATAAAGTCCGAAAACATTTAATTTGTAGTATATAACACTTTTTTTATAGAACTCTTTTACTTGATAGTGATCGGAAACACTTACTTCGGATTCGATCATTCCAGATCAAAAGCATTAAATACAACCGATTTGAGATCATCCTCTTTTTTTGAAGTCGATTAAAAAGTACTCTGATACATATTTACTGCTATATTGTTTTGTTACCTACTTCCTATTAAATTGTAAAAATGTTGTACGTAGAGCAGCAACACAATCCATATTTATATTATAAATGCGAAAGTAACTATTCCTCTAACTATTCCATTACCTCTTCACGCTTAAACTGCGGTACCGGTTAAGATGCAATTTGGCATGTAGATAGTTTGAGTCACGGGGAAGGACATAAGCAATGGAAACGTCAAGTGTCAATCGGTTTTTTCCTATAATTGAGGAGTTTCCGTTAAAATCTTACACCGATAATCGAAATTAAGGCGGGTGGAACCGCTGGCAAGAGCTAGTACAAAATAATTAAAAAAAAAAAAGGAATTTCACTCTAAAATACAATTGTTTATGCTCGACCTCACTACTGCACTGTTTATGCTCGACCTCACTACTGCACTGTTTGAGACTAAACGGTTTTGATACCTTTTGTGGTATCATAACTGCGGTTAAATAATGTCTTCTTGATTTTCCTAATTGGGAACGAGCTCGTCTTTAATGGTATGTTAAATTTTTTACCTTAATTAACTTTCTGGTAAAATTGCCTTTTAAAAAGATACCGGCCATTAACTTGATCCACTTCGAAGAGTAGACCCATCGTATTAAATATCAAAGGCCCAAACTAAGTAAAGCTTGTGTTATGGATACTGGAAAACAGATAAAAACACATTTGTGTATATACTTATTTGTGATTACATACATATTAAGGTATACATAGAAAACACCCAGTCTGAAGACAAACAAAAATGAAAAATGTTTGTCTTGTGTCGCGCCCCCCTTGATTCACCAGTGAGCCCCGGAGCTAACTTATTATTATAATTATTGATATTATAATACTAACATTATAGCTTTTAATATAAGTCTTTTTTAAAAGGGAAGTGGGCCGCATCAAGATACATAGAGGGCCGCGAGTTTGACATTGTTGTTATAAAGTAGAAGAAACGACACTGACAGATTTGTGCTTGTAAAATTGCTCCCATCTGCGTGCGCGCCTTGAAGAGAGCGCGGTGTGTGAAACAGCCCTTAGGACGCTGCGATCAGCCGCGCCGTACGCTTGAATTTTGCATACACGCGGCAGCTAAAGGCTGGACCATAGACTTACGGGGAGATTCACCAATGTTCTGCTTGACAGTGAGCGTCGGCCTTGAGCATAAAGCTAGACAAATTCTTCATACAACGCGGAATGTGAGCGTAGTATAGGGGAAAAGCATCAAATATTAATAACTTGAATATGTATTACTATTTGTGTGAAAATTTGTTTATCACAGTCCTAGATTTCGTATTGAGCAATATTATAGTGAAATTTTAGCTTAATAATATGTACCATTATAAAAATAAATCGGAAATTGTCAAAAATTTAAGGTAACTTTGTGATTTTTTTCTATCGACAAAATTTTATTGCATTATTGGACAAGATTTACTCACCGAAAAATCTTTCTTCCTTTCTTCTATGGACAATCTACCTTTATGAGATATAACCACACTAGAAACTTCAATTTTTACGGAATAAAAGTCTAGTCTACGTCTTTCTCCGTCTCTTTAAGTATCCCGGCGCGAAGTTTTAAGCTCAATTTGATGTTCCGTTGTGACGTGATGCAGGGACAAACGAACAGACATACTATCACATTTATAATATACTTGCTTTTGTCCGTGGTTCCACCTGCCCTAAATTTGGTCATCGGCGTAGGATTCCAACGGCAACTCCTCAATTATGGAAAAATAGCGACTAATACTTGACTTTTCAAGTATTCAATGTCCTCGGGACTCAAACTATCTCCATTCCAAATTCCATCTTGCTCGGCAAAGCGGTTTAAGCGTGAAGAGGTAACAGACAGAGTTACTTTGGCATTTATAATATTTATTATATTAATGAATAGTACGGATAGCTTTAAGTGTATGTAAGTATATGTCTACATATGATTGTGCAAGAATATAATTATTATGGCGCTAATGCCACTAGACTATTGTATATCGGAGTACTGTTAAATATCTTAATTCCTTCACACGATCGAAGATATTCGACGCTTCACATGGTGCACCCCCTATGCTACAAAAAACAAAAAAAAAATTTACATGTGTTTGACTTTGACATGAGTTAGTAGCTTACTAACTTATTTATATTACCTACTAAGTGTTTCAATACATATTGTATACTTGTTAGCTGATTATCAAAGTTTTATATTATTACTTTAAATAAAACTTCTTGCCAGCTCTTTTTGGCAGAAATTAACATTGTTTACATTGTATTGACGATTTAAAAGTGTTCTCAGAAAACTATTTGAATAAATGTTGTTTAATTTGGTTAAGTGAATATTATTTTGTCAAAATGACTACAAAATAAAACGGTTTTTTTTTTAACTTTATATTACTATTATTTAAAAGTTAAATCATTAAAACTCAAATAAAAAAAATATTCATAACAATAATAACGGCTAACAGGAAGTCGTAGCGCAGTTTAATGTTCCATACAAATATACAGATCTGTTTTTTTTGCAGTACGCAGTTTTTATTTAACAAAAACGTTTGGTAACAATTTAATTGATTAAAAAATTAGAATACGCGACTGCATAAAAAGCCAACTTAAAATATGGAAATATCATTTTTTATTATCTTTATTTGGGTTAACCTGGTAAAAAACATATTTTCAGAATAAATCATAATCATTATGAATAAACCCTTCCATTGCTACCCATACTGAATATAAAACTATAAACTACCTACCCTATGATACTTGGCGTATGATGATGGCCGACAAACCCAATGAAGCCTTAATTATCAAAATCCATTCAGCTGTTTAGATAGTACGATAGGTTAAACAATACCACATACATACACAAACAGACGCAAAAAATAACTATTTTGCAATCGGTTAAAAAACATCAAATGCTCATAAAAACATTTTTTAGAACATAAACACAAATTCATATTTATAATAATGTCTGTTCTAAATCTTCAATATTATAGTTATTTGTATATTTGTATATTTATGCCAGAAATCTACTTTCTACGTGAACGGTTCGTAAATAAAATGGCTACGCCAGACAGACGAACGGACGGACTCCGAAGTGAGCCATAATGTTTTAGGGTTTTTTTCTATTTAAACGACCAACTATTACATTTATAGGTACATTTATATAATAAATATTCCTAGACAAAGACGCACAGCGTCTTCTGGTCTCAATCTAAGCAAGGCCTGTACTATGAATGCATAGGCAACTGATATAGAAAACTTATACATATACTTTATTTTTGTAAATTTATACAAAGAAAACATCCAAACTCGAGACAAACGCAAAAGTTTATTAGATAAGTACATGTTTGTTTTGTGCTAGGCTCGGACCTACGCCTTCGGTTCAGCGGCTTCACCACTACTACGAAATAAGCCACTGAGAATATATTTACTTGGTTCCGATTGCGAAGGTAATACCAGCCCCTAAACACAATGTGCACACTGTGTACAAATTCGTATGGGACGTGAACAAGCTCCTTTAGAGCTTTGGTTATTGCTACTGAATTCACTTCCGTTCAAAAAGTACATTATGTTAATTTTTTTAGATCGAAAGCTGATCGTAAAATGTTGTTTATTGACGGCACTTAAAGAAAGTCCCGTTAAGTCTTATCTGTGTCATGGAATTAATGAAGGTGTAAAGAAAATAAATAGTCGTCGGTAACTTTTTAAATCTGTATAATTTTATACTTAAAATAAAAGATGATAAATATTTTACGACAAATTCTTTGACAGATTTTGAGACCTTTTCCTAAACTCTACTTACAGTTAGTCTTATACGTATGATCACATTAATATATAAAATAAGGCGGTTCAGTCATCACGCGGCTTGATTTCCAAGACCCATGTTCATGGCGTTTAACAATTCACCGTTGTCAGCGTCTATTTCCCACGCAAATAATCCACCTAATTTATTATTTCTGACATATTTACCCTTTTCTATGACTGATCTAGGGTCATCGTATGTCACTAAATCTCCAGTTGAAGGTCTAAATACATATGGTGCTTCTGCATATTTGTCGTAAGTATATTCCCATTTACCTTGAGCAAGTTCATTCGCGATTTCTCTGTAATCAACTACACCGTCTTGCCACGTACCTTTGCAAGGTCCTGAAGCATTTCCTGTAAAAGGGTTATTATTAACATAATCATGAACTCCAGTCCAGCCACGGCCATACATAGCGACACCGACTACAACCTTTTTCGGGTTCACGCCTTGAGCCAAAAGGAATTTAGTACCAAAGTCTGTCGTATACGTTTCTTTTGGTTTCCATTCAGGGGCGTATAAAGCAGTTTGGTGACCTAGAGAATCGTTAGACCATGCACCTTTAAAGTCATAACTCATCAAGAAAATGTGATCCATGTAATTTTGAGCGACGCTATAGTCAACAACTTGAAGTTTATCCCACCCAGCACTAATAGCTGACGTTAGTTCGTAAGTCTTGCCGGTTTCAGCTGACAGCTCGTTAAGCATCTCACGCAGTTCCTTCATGAGGGAAAGGTATGTATCACCATCTTTTGGACTACCGAAGGTTGGGTTAGCGCCTTTACCGCCAGGGAACTCCCAGTCAATATCAACACCATCGAAAAATTTCCATGTCAAAAGGAATTCCTTTACAGAAGCAATGAAACGTTCCCTTTTGACTGTGTCATCAAAATAGAAGAATGGATCAGCAAGTGTCCAACCACCGATGGAAGGAAGGATTTTCAAGTCAGGTCTGGCTTGCTTAAGAGCCATTAATTGTCCAAAATTACCTTTGTATGGTTCGTTCCACGATGATAATCCTTTCTGTGGTTTTTGTAAAGCTGCCCATGGGTCATGGATAGTTACTTTAAAATCTTCACGCCCACTGCAAGAACGTTGTAGAGCTTGGAAACTTCCTTCAATTTCTTTCAAACTGTCGTTTATTCCGTCTCCACCACAAATTGGAATAAATCCGTATAACAGATGAGTCAAATTTGGAACGGGAACACGATCAACAGGGAAAGCTCGTGGATATACTCCCCATTCGACGAAGTAAGCACCAACAACTTTTCCAGAAGTCTGCTTGAATACCTTATTCTTTTCTCCAAAACTATACTGTAATGGTGCCAGATGACTTCCATCGGTATCAGCAACTATTATTTCAATAGGGTCGCTAGAACTACACCCATCAGAGTTGCATAGCTCCACTTTCATCTGGAATCTCCCTCCTTGTTTAACTTCAAAAGTAGCTGAACCTGATGAACCAACATTTCCAGACCAATATTCTTTACCATTAAGTAGTACTCTAGCTTTTTCAGCTGGAGAACCAGACCACACATTCCAAGTGACAGTTACATCAGCGGCTTCTTTTCGTTTGACAAGTTGGTTATAGGCTGTAGCTGCTTGATTGACTTCAACAATAGCGAAGGTTCTTTCACCCCATCCTATTTGCGGTTTTCCTGGAGGACCACATTCAGCGAACGCAAATATTCCCGCAACGATGAGCAACGAAAGAGTTATCCGTCTCATGGTTAGTCGCCCGTAAAGAAATTTCGTTCAAGACACAAACTTCACTTTCAAATGTTGATCCGAAACTGAACTTGCATCTGTGGCGTAGGTATCTTTTATATAGTGTATTGTGGGACAACCGCTAACACGAAGGAGCCCGATCGTATGGAATGTCGATAACAAAAATTATTTTGTGAAGCGTTTGTAAAAATCGTTAGCATAGTTTCGTATCCCGGTTAAGTTGTAAGGGTCAAGGTGAAAGATTAATTTTAATTGTTTGCCTAACGATTTGTTTTGGGAAGTTTTTTCAACTAATGAACGACCGCGCCCGTTATGAGTAAACTGACAGTGAATCAACAAATAGCATTTCCTTGAACCTGTCTGATGATAAACAATGCTTATCAGTGAACAAAGCAATCACTACACAACGATTAAAAATCAATTACACTTTATGCGTATCGTTATATCTAGTGAGGGATCTGTTACAATAGGCCATCAAAAATAACAGTTGCGTATTTTTGTTGATACATTAACTATATATTATTTATTTGTAGTTCATTAGTTAATAAGATGGAGAAATCCATATCATCACTGTATATTTCAATTAATTACATTTATTACGCTGCCTTTTGAACAGAGTAATACATTATTCTAATGCACAAAAAATACCATATAACGATGTATTTTATAGCCAAGAATCTTTGTCACAATATAAGTAGCGTCTGCATACATAATACTTTCTATATGTAATTTGTGATATGTAAGTTATTTCATTGGTATTCGGCGTGTTTATCGAAAATACCAATAAGATATTACTACCTAACCTAAAAGATATTAAATGCTGTAAAGGACACCCTTGGAATTTTGGATGCAAAAATGAGTAACGCCAATTTATTCTTTTTTAATTCATATACGAAAAAAAAACCCTTTTATATATGCATTTTTAAGCATTCAAGCATAATTAAAATTTAGTTTTAAAAACTTTAAAATTGGCTTAAATTACTTGAAAACCAGCGACAGAGCGAAAGTTTATAGTTTATTTATAACTCTTTAGTTAACTAAGTTTATTTATACCATTCAACCATTAGAAAAATGAAAAATCGACAATTTGTATAAAAATTAAATGTGATAAAATAATTTTCCTATGACCTTTATGCCGAACAAAAGAGCATCGTCATATTAAATCGAATAACGAAAAAAAACTGGGTTAACAGATTTTAGCGCAGGAACATTTGCATACAATGCGTAAGTTGTGGGCGAACGAGTGATTTTTTTTTATAACTTCGTGCCGTTGACCCCTCCGTGCACGGTGAAGTTCATACAAGCTCAAGTGCAAGGAAAAATAAGGCTGGGTGCACAACAACAGCTTTTTGAACGTTTATTTATCTACGATACAAATGGGCAGAATTTTTTATTTTATTTCTTTATTAAGTAGCTTCATAGCTATAGCTGCTTTGGCTGGTACTTAAATTTATGATTGTAAATCGCTGAAAGTTTTACTTTTTGTGTACATTAGCCTAGATTTTATCATTAAAAATACTGTGGATGACGGACTAAACAACTAGCTTTGGCCGTAGCGTTTTTTTTTTGTCAATAAATTTTGATTTCGGCTTTTACGTATAAATAAAATAAAACAATTATTTTAAATACATGTCGTAATGAGTTATGTTTAATGAACAACGACTAAAATTTATTATTAATTTGTACAACGCACTTTAATACAGAAATAAACCTAGGAGTTTTTATTTCTGGAACAAGTATTAGATTTTGTTGAAAACTAATATTTTGACTTGCTGTGACAGAACTGAATCATAAAACAGAAATCCTAAGATAATAAATTTGGTGATGATGATAGATTTGGCAAGTGGGTTCGTTCGGAAAAATACACTTAATGCATAAAAAAATGCGAGTTCACATATAAAATTTAAACAACTAAAAACTTAGTAACACTCGGAAGTCTAAGAAAACTAAACTACAAAAAAGGCTATTTACTACAATCTAAAGTAAAGCATAGACGAAACATTGAATATTTTAGTATTACTCGTACGGATAAAGACGTAAAACGTTTATTAAACGCACATTCGTTATTGTATACGCGCCCTTATCTGAGTCAATGCATAAAGAATACCTCACCCAGTTACAATTACATTACCGGTATTAAAAGCACATTGTTATTTTCTATCTGTGACAAAATAACGGCTACATTACTATAAATCGATCATTTAACTGTTCACACCTTAACAATCGATGCTTTAATACAATTGATAATCAATTATCAAGGACAACTGAATACCGATGTTCTGACTTTGACATTTTCTTTTAAGAGATGCTGGTCGTTAAAGCTTTAGCTCGAATCAAAAATCTAAAGTTACTTCCTTTACTTAAATTTACATTCATGCATAATGCATTCGGGTCATTGCACATTTATTTAACATGTTTAAAAAGTGTATGCACCTCCTACACAAGAGAAGATTATTGGTTTCCAATAACATGTTTTAGTAGCTTAGAAAAAATGTACGTATTTTTGATCCGAATTTTCAAGCGCATAAAGGTTATATTTTGACAAACTTGTATTTTGTGTGTAAAATAAAAATTGTATTTTTTAAAGGCTCCCTCGTGATCGCGATCTTTTAAAGGGAGAGACATGTAACTGTACAAAGTAACGGTCTCAACAATACACGATACAATATCGAATACCAATTCAAATTTTTCCGTTCCTTTTAAAAACAAATAAACATTAAATTTAACACTGTTAAAAAACACTGGCCGTTTTATAAACAATTTAGTATATAGCCGGCCGTTTATGGAACGAATTCATATTTTGGAATCACTATTTAAGCGGAAATTTTGAAATAAGAAAACACGTACGTGATATGGTTTACGCTTTTTGTAGTTTTCTAGCGTACCGGTGCGCACAAGCGAATGCGCTGGCCCTCCCGATACTAATGTAAAATCCACAATAGTATTGTCCAGGAAAACTAACGTTGAATCATTTACAAGGGCCTGTCGCATTTGTATGGCAACCGCAGTTACGTCGTTTGGCACGTCCCTGTTCATGGGGTTCAAGAATTGATGAATTATGATTCACTAGGCCAGAGTTTAATAACTCAAGTTACATTCATACCTACCTAGAATTATTTTGACATTACAGCGAATAAATAGATGACGAATAATTATTTTCTTTGTCTTGTCATTGATAAAAATTCGAGACTACTAAATTAAGTAATGAATTTTGATTCAGACGTTGGTGACGCAAAGTAGGGAGAAATCATTTTTCATAGTATTTTAATTCAAATACAACGAATATATGAATAACTAGATTTAACCAGCGGCTTCTCCCGCCATTAATTAAAAAAGCCGGAACACGGCTGTATATATTTATTTATATTCGAATGCGTTTAATTACTAACTATTAACTATATGAATCGCTCACCCTCACACTTATCAGTGGCATATTACTCTCTGAGCCTGATGAAAGTGCAATCTGTGAATAGTTTTAAATGTTAACTAGACCTATGTATCATAACATAACTCCAGAATGAATCATTGAATCACTATTTTATCTTACTAATAGGAAAACTAATAATTTTTGAACTTAATAACATGCAATAATATGGTTAAACCTAGCAACGGCTGTTAATGATCATGTCTGCCTGTTCATATTTAGTGATAGTATTCTAGATATTCCTAATTGTGAAATTCAATAATCAAAATAATAGTTTAGCTAAAATTAATATTAAGATAAGTGTGTTCAAAATTGTTTATTATATTGATAAATATTACATACTTACTTACCTACCATGATATTAAGATTCTACAACAGTAGATCTGGACACATTAGCAAATGGCTGCTCATTTGTAACTTAATAATAATAATAATAACACTACTATTAATACGAAAGAATAGTCCAGTAGTATTTATTTTAATAATAAATAGTTGAAAGAGTTGTTGTTACAAGTCTAAACAATAGATGAATCACTTATCCATCCGAATCCAAATTCTAACCAAATTTTTCAAACAAAAATAAATTTTCGTTGCGAATCACTATATTCCTACATTCAATGTGTATTATAGATAGGTATTCTTCATAATTTGAAAAAAAAAATCATTGATAAGCCACGCCAGGAAATAGCCAAACTTATCTTAAAACGAACGCTAATAAAAGCGTGAAAAATGCTATTGTAAAAAGAAACTAATACAATATCACTAACCCTAAGTACTGCAACAGAAATTGATTGACTTTGTTTTTGAGCAGCTACCTATTTATTCAGTGAGTTGTGACCCAATAACCGTTCCAAATCAGTTGCTGCACGCCATATTACGAATACAATGTGCGAAGGTACCAGTATTATTCACATAGATAATCCGCTTATATTACATATACTAGACATTAAAAAATAAATTATAAACATACCTATTATCGTTAAAATAAAATAGGTTTTTAGGTTACAAGCTAATGCTTTGCAAACTAGATTAGAAACGAGTCCATCAAAGAAAGGAAAATCTATTGACTTTTATGATTCATTAAATATATGTTTGGTCTAGATAAACGAAACTAGAGTTGAGGAAATATTTAAGTCTCACAGGCTCTATATACATACATATATAGTAAAAGTAGTTTTAACATATTTAAGTGAAAAATTACATTTTACATTATTCCGTTCAAACTGAAACATTTAAAATCAATTTGCATATATATCATTCAATTTTGCACAATAGAACCTTAACGGATTTAATTTTAGGATTTTTTGGGACTACAAAACCAACATTTAGGCTATGATCCATGCTGTTTTTTTTTCGTAGAAGCCTTATTTAATGGTAGTCGTCCACTCTTGGACAAAGATCTCCTTTGATTTCTTAAACGAACCCGAAGCAAGAGAGCTTAATAAAAGCTCATAACTTGACCTAGTAGGGAGAGTGAACCAGAGTGCGATTGCCTGATTTTAGTAGCTTGTCTAGAACCTCTCGTGCCCCATCGTTTATCATGGCTTGTTCATTGCCTCTTCAGCTAAGTCGTCGAGCTATGTGGTTAAATCTAGTTTTGAAAAATATTTCCTTTACAGATCAGAGAGAATCTGCGAGAATAGCTCATTTCATACACAATTTAAATATTTTGGATAAATTAATGTGGCTCAAAGGCTTGAAAGCGGGCTTCCCGAAATGGATACTTAACATATTTGTCAACAAATTCGACAACAGTGTTCTAAACACAGAAACAGGAAAACTTCTACATGGAAGTTAGTAATGATAGTCTTTGCCTTTAATGATAGTCATTTCGCATTTTTTTAGGTTTTCCAGCATCTCTGCCATGACTACGACGTAATTGGTAAATCGAATATGACTGATTTGTTGACTATTTTGACTATTGATGCTGATGCCCTGTTCTATCCATTCAATAAGCTTGAATACTTCTTCTGCGCAGTGGAGTTTCAAAAAGATAACGTCTCCTTGTCCCATTCTTAGATCGGTTCTGTCCATTGGTCCTGTAAACGAAAAAACATTGTGGCCGCGGGATATAAATATTACTTATAAAATTTTATATCGGTTGTCAATGTAAAATTGCTGTAGAGATAAAAACACCGTTCCGGTCCCCACTAAATTGAAAGTTTTCTTAAAGCTCACAAACGCTAGGCATAGTAACTAATTGTTTTTTTTTAACCGACTTTAAAACAGGAGAAGGTTCTCAGTTCGGGGATTATTTTTTTTATGTATTTTCGGGCATAACTCCGTCATATATAAATAGATTTGCAAAATTCTTTTTTTATTTAAAAGAGTATACTTCCAAAGTGGTCCCATATTAATGTAGTGAATTTAAAACTTAAACTTTTGGCCAAAGAAAATAATTGGTGTTAATATGGAACTGGTGAAACACCTTTTATGTTGATGATTGTATAATTTTTTTTACGAGTATCGATTTTTTAGTTTACGAGAAAAAAAAGCAATTCGTCACCCCAAAGTAAAAAATAAAAACTTTTTACCAAAAAAAAGAGTTCAAAAAGATGCACTAATAAGGTAAATATAATTACTTATTTCTAAAAATCTAATCTGAATTTCAGTTTAAAGTTGGTGTCTATGTACCTAAAAGTTTATAACACATTTCACTTGCATAAAATCAGATCGATTTTTGGAAACAAGTTATTATTTTTACCTTTTTAGTGCATCTTTTTAAAGCCGTTTGTTTTTTATTGTTAAAAAGTTATTTTAGTGGTCTATATAAACTGACATAGCGTGTATATAAAATGTGGCTTATAGCTTTGTGGAATACAGGGCTAATTTGAAAGGATGGTAGTCGTTTAACTTGTTCTTTTCACTATGGTGGCAAACAAGTTAACGGTCCCCCGGATTATTTGCACAGTTTAGTTAATATTAAAACTATGCTATGCATAATCAAATTCTTATTATTTGTATATTTAATTTCCAAGCATATTATTAAGTTACTATCCACGTGGTTATAAAATATTTTGCTAGTTTAGATCATAAAGTAACGTCTTATAATGTGTTTATATAGATAATGTTACATTGAGGTAGTCTCTCAATTAGCCGTTGCACTTCTTATACTCAATTAACCTATATCGAATGTGACACACCGACTTTAAAAAATCACCAATAACAATAAGATGGCTAGTAAAAAAAAATCCTCAATAAGTGTACCTTGTTATAGTCTTTAGCCTATCGGTTCGCCATACCATAACGTCTTTGTCCGCAGTGCATTTTGTGCAATAATCATAATTTTACTTGCGGAATGGCGCTACTATTAAAAGAATAAAACGTTTACTCTGTGTTAAAAATGTAATTGTTTTAGTTTAACCATTTGACCACTGACAAGTAGAGCTTGCTGCAGTGTACGGACAGTTTAACATTCGGCACACGCGCCGGTCTTAACGCAGAAGTCATCCAAAGACCACGCGGAACTCTAAGAAGTTCCTTATAATTGTTTGTGACAATGGGTTGTTTGTTACGGAAACTAATTGGGAGATATGATAATTAGGGTTGAACAGAATACAAACTCAGAAAATAAAAAAAAATAAAAAAAAATTTTTTTTGTCTTATTAAAAATAGATTAAAATTTCCTTTTCGTCTTTCAATGTTGCTTTGCTTGATGTGACGTTAGTAACAAGTTCATCTACAAACCTACTTAAAAAAATTTATCATCTTTTAAAAACTTTTTGATTAACATAAGATACTTTTTCTCAAATCAAAATCATTTTCGTGATTTCAACGCTGTAGATGCATAATTACCTACACACATAATCAAACTACATTAATTGAACAAAACATTCAAAATAAAAAGATTATCTACAAAGATAAATGCGTAAAATTGTATAAAAGTTGGCGCCTTTTTTTCTAATTAGACTATTTTAATTTAATAGTAAATATTTTAGTATACAAAAGTGTCTATTGCATCTCAGCTCCAAAGTGTATCCAAATCGACATAGAGACGATTTTTGTGGTTAACTTTAATACATAAAAGTTTATTAAAATGCGATAAAATAGTAAAGTATAATATCACAATTAAACGTATTTTGTAGCATACATACATAAAGTATATAATATGATGTATATCATATTGTATACGTACATACCAAATATATACTCAGGAATTTACTTTTGTTGATGGTATAACTTCTTAAGGTTTAGATTCGATTAAGGTCATATTTACACAATATATTTATTTCTTTTGAATGGTTTATAGTTGTGTTAAAATCTGATAGTTGGCGCTGTAGTCGTGTTATTAAAACTTTATATTTATGAACAGAAATGATTCATATGCGCAATATATATATTTTTTATACCACTATGGTGGCAAACAATTTAACGGCCCCCTTGATGATTGTAAGCAGTTACCGCAACCTATGGATGCTTGCAAACACCTGGGGCGTAACTCGCGCGTTGCCGACCCTTCAAACATTTAATAACTCCTTTTTTGAAGACCCTATATTGTAGTTCTTAGACAAAACCTGGGCATGGAGCCTAAGTGTCTCTGAAATGACAGGTAATACGTGACCATTTAGGTTCTAAGGTGTGAGAATGAATTTCCTATCGATGGTGAGCGGTGCGATGGTAGAAAGTGTAGACGTAAGCATCATTTCGAACAATTCCTCAGAACACATCCCATTATACAAGTGGTAGAACACACACAGGGAGGCAAACTCTATCACATATATAGTTTGTGTGTTTGGTATCATCAAAAAATAATATTTTATAACTTTGACGATTCAAAAGTGATTGTAAAATCCTTATTTGTATAAACCATTTTGACTTTGACTTTGACTTTGAAGGACTATAGTATGGGGTTTTTCAAGAAAAAAGTTATTCGATTTTTTTTGAAGGATCGGCAACACGCGTATGATACCCCTCGTGTTGCAAGCGTTCAAAGGCTACGGTGACCGCTTACCATCAGGCGGACTGTAAGCTTGTTTGCCTCCTTAGTCGTATAAAATAAAAAAAAAAGGTAGAGTAGTAGATAGAAAGGGCATTAGTACTCTACTTATAATGCGGCCAGACTTGCGCCTTGTAGACCAGCTACCTTACTTCCAAGGTGAAGTACTGCTTTGCTCTGTTCTAAATTTCTTGGACGCTAGCTTCACCTTGAACTACAAATGACCTCGAAACTCAACATCGCTGGAGATGTCAACACTTGGAATTCAATTCTCTTGAAGATGATGAGAGGATGGATTTTAAAATTGTGGAACCTCAGTGAATGGTCTTTTATAGGGGGAATATCCGTCCGGACGTCTAGTCAGCAGAGGGTCCAGTAAGGAACTAGTATGGTCAAAGCAAATTCAAGAGGAGATATCCCTGCACAGTTATTGGTTTGAGAACTGAGCTACTCACGATGGTGGGCGTTAATGTCTCATAAATAATTAGTTCTTCTGTAGGATATTGTCAGTCGATAAATTCAGGTTCCTGAAAAGTCGAGTCACGTCTGTGTCACCGCTGTCAGACCAATAAAGTCACGCATAGATACTGGTGTGGACACCGTGACCTAAGCACACCTACAATATCGACAACTACCTGTCTTTAAGGTTTCCATGGTTTAGTGCCGGAAAATAAAAACAAATATAAATCTGAACGCGATAGGTGGTGCTGTAGTTGAATTATAAATAAACATCGGAAATGAAATAACATTGACCAGTTAATACTGCAAAAAACTGCCACTATATTCTTTCTTACACACTTTTACATTTAATACAGTCAAATGCAATTTTTTAAATAAAAAATATGAAACAATAACTTCACAAAAAAATATATTTTCTTCCAGACTAAGACGACATTACATAAATGATAATTATAATTATAATGCATTTTCGTTCTCGTCACTCAGTTCGTCATAAGCTTTGTTTTACAAATTGTGTTGGATTATGATTAAATCTACAAATAGAGCCAAACGACTAACATTTGCTTCGTGTTACCTTACCCTAAGTATCAAAGGAAAAGAAAATGTAGGTTTATCAGTCAGTGCGTTCAAAAGCAAAACCTTAAAAAATCGGCCAAGTGCGAGTCGGGCTCGCGTACGAAGGGTACCATTATCTATAAAAACGGCAAAAAATCACGTTTGTTGTATAGGAGCCCCCCTAAAATATTTGTTTTATTTTGATTTAATTATTTATTCCTAAAGTGAATATATAACTAATATTTAGTGTGAATATTTCAAGCGTATACCTGTTGTTGCGGCAATAATTGATAACGATCAATATCAAGCAAAAAATTCACGTTTGTTGTATGGGAGCCCCCTTGAATATTTATATTATTCTGTTTTTTAGTATTTGTTGTTACAGCGGCAACAGAAGTACATCTTCTGTGAAAATTTACTATCTAACTATCACGGTTCATGAGATACAGACGGACGGACGGACAGCGGAGTCTTAATAATAGGGTTTTTTACCCTTTGGGTATGGAACCCTAAAAATACTACAATAATTATAACTTATATATAAAGATATATACATAAGTAAATATTATACATTGTACATATACTACATAGGTACAATATAATATATATTTATACTTTATGTATGTAAGTACCTATGAAACAAAATACTTATTACACAATATTATTTTATCAATTTGCAATAACGTGTTACAAAAAACGATCCACAAAAATCTTAAGTGCCATAGCAACTTTTGTTTTGTACACTATACCAATTAAAAATTAGCATTCGTATTTGCGACCGAAAAAAAAGGCGCCATTTTTGGGCAAGAGCTTTTGGCACGAATAAAAATCTGCCCCCAAAGAAGCACAGACTAAGATAAATAGATATTTAAAAAAAAGAAAATTACCAGTGTTACAACGGTTTATTTATTTACAGATTTATCGCTACGAATTTGGTAGCTCATTAGCGGGAAACGACTCCATACTTCGTCCGGTTTTGTCGACGACAGGGTAAATAACCCTTGTAATGATAAGAATCGAAATCACTTAAGCCCAATTAAGGGTACCGAGAAAGCATGATGGTAGTCGGGATTTATATATTTGTAAACGGTTATTTATCTAAAGAATGTTAATGAATGGACAGTTGAAAATTGGTTTAATTTTTTTTGTTTGGTGTTTTGGAAAAATTAGATTAGGTTGTTTACAACGGAATGTTTATGCGTTCTACTCCGTTTCTATGAACATTAATATACATTATAATATTACGTAGAAATATATTAATGTATTAAATCGTAAGAAGACAAATACGTGAAAAGATTAACATAAAAATTTTACTCATTTTTTTACCTTTAGGCGGGGCGTCTGCTTATTTGTCACATTTAAAAAACTTTGCCGCCCTACGATGAGAAATGCTTCTATATGCTTAGATAGCCACTAAACCTCAAGCGGGCGTAGGTTTGAAGGTCTGTATCTTATGGGTATAAAAAACTTTTTAAATATTTGGAGATACAGTTAGGTTGTCTAGAGACATATCCATGCAGCGGACCTCAGCCAATTTAGGACGCAGACCAAGACTACTTCGCCTTTGCTACACATTCCTTGCGAATATCCACATACACATAACCCTAGTTAGTATTTCAAGTGAACATATTCTGGTATAATATACTACGGAACTCTTATTTGAAAGGCAGTCGCCTGAAAAAAAATGTAAAAAACTTTTCTTTAATTATTAAAACATTTTGTTATGTCATTTATTGTACTTGTTTTGTTGTTACTTTAATTACCTACTAATCTGCACATCGCGAACAGTCGAGTAAAGAATTCTCCGCATATTACTTAAGTAGACCAGTAACTTGTGCGTAGTGTTTGTTTGTTTTTTCACCTCACTTAAGTTAATTAAAATACTTGACACTAACAGCAATAATAATTAGATCAATAACGCAGCATTTGATAGAATATTTCCAAGGTCTCCAGCACGTGGATTTATGAATAGGAAAATTATACAAACGGTATCACTCGGAATATAATTTATTTAAATTTCTCTACTAGTCTTAGTGGGAGACGCGTGGAGGAGATTCTGGTACCTAAAGGAAATAATGAGAAGCAAAAAGTATTTTATGATAGATAAAAGGTGAGTCTACAACACATGCGTACTGTCGTGCCTAATCTATGGATGGCAAAACTGGACCCTAAACCAGAGACACTTGCAAAACTTAACAATCTGACGAAGAAGCATGGAGCGGAATATTCGCGGTGCAAACTTAGGGAAAGCAAAAAATCGGCCAAGTGCGAGTTTAACTCGCGCACGAAGGGTTCCGTACCATTATCTATAAAAACTGCAATAAAATTAAATTTGTTGTATGGGAGCCCCCTTAAATATATACTAAAATCTGTTTCTTAGTATTCGGTTGTTGTTTGCGGTAACAGAAATACATCTTCTGTGAAAATTTCGACTGTCGGACCATCACGGTTCATGAGATACAGCCTGGTGTCAGATGGACGGCGGACAGCGGAGTCTTAATCAATCAATCAAAACATTTATTTCGGACTAAAATATCCATATGGTGTTAGTAACAAATTTAAACTTATTGACTAAGGTTAGTAGCATACACATTCTCTTTTTAATATTTTTAATTAATTAACTCCGGTTAGACCGGTTACAATTGTCCAGCCTGTTAGCAACCACTTTCAGGATGCTGTTGTGGCTGCCACTGTTGCGTCGCATTACAGAGGCGGTTCTCTTAGGTAAAATAGCGTGTAAATCCGCGTCTCTGTCAACATAGCAGATGCGCTACAATGTCTCGGCAACCCCATCAGCATCCTGAATGCATTATTATATTGCACTTACAAAATATTTTACGTTCTTTTTGTGTAGTTTACCCACAGGCTGCACGTGTAAAAGTTATGGCAGTACGCCTTGAAGAGTGTTACTTTAACCTCATTTGAGCACCGTGCAAACCTGCGGGCAATCATATTACACCTTACAGAAAGTGCCCTTCTCTCTCGTGCTATGTCTGTGGTATCAGAAAGGTCATCGGTTACCCAGTGGCCCAGGTATTTAAATTCTGTAGTTTGACTCACTTCACAGCCACTGAAAAAAACAGTCCAACAGGGACAGTCCCAATGGCTTCTCCCCGCGCCTAAACAACAAGGAGTTCACTCTTGGTGACATTATACCTAAGCCCATGGGTCACCGCATAGGACACAAATAGTGAGCAGTTTCCTGAGTGCACTGATCGAGGGACACAGCAATACCATGTCATCTGCATAGCTGATATTATTGATGAACGTGCCATCAATTAAGCATCCAACCTTGGCATTACTAAGTTCCTCGATCAGCCCATTCGTGTACAGATTGAAGAGCTTAGGTGACGTTAAACCCCCTTGCCGCACTCCGCACTTCAACCCGTAACTCTCAAAAAATGCTCCCGCCCATTTAACACTATTCGTCTGTTTCTCATACCAATGTAGCAACAATCTAGTAAGCTCCGGAGGAAGATCGGTTTCAGTGTTCAATTTACGTTGAAGTACATCGTATCAGACCAGATCGAAGGCCCTAGAAAGGTCTAAAAAGCATGCGTACACCGGCGTCTTCCTGTCTGAGTAAAACCGGACAGTGTGCTTGAGGCTTAACACTGCTGTCTCTGTGGATAATCCAGGTCTAAACCCAAACAGTGCATCGTTAAGGGTGGTGTGTTTAGTCAAATAACGATCAAGCGTTAATATAGGGGTTCCTTTATATACCCTTTGGGTACGGAACCCTAAAAAGCACCAGAAAGACTAAAATTGACGACAATTAAAGCAAAACCCCTCAAATGAAAATGTGCTGGCAGAAATATAAAAATTATAAATCCTACTTCCTACTAATATTATAAACGTAAAAGTATGTCTGGACGGATGTTTGTTACTCAATGACGCTTCAACCACCGGACGGATCTAGATGAAACTTGGCACACATATAGGTTAGGTCCCAAGGGCGTAGCCAGCTTTTGGGCTTAGGGGGGGCAGACTTGGTACAAAATGTTGTTTTCATACGGCAAAAATGGCATTGTAGGTACTTCACTCCATTATTATTCGAAGCTACTTCTACTCGATTATGATACATGACATTTTGATCCTATTTTTCAATAAGGGAGACACCCAGCTGAAAAATTATTGACAGATATAGTCATTATCGCGAATAAATTAGAAATCTTCTTGCCTTTCTGAATAGGCTGAGTTTGGGGGGTTACGGTACCATACAACATCCAAACAGTGAGGCAGACTATACAGAAGACGTTGTCGGACATCAGTCCATGAGCCAAGCCTCTGTAGTTGACTGTCAATACGTCGGGTTTTTTCCGTTCGTCCAACTGATTGTACGAACAAGGATTTATTCCCCGTGGACTTACTTTCATTTTAGAAAACTGAAATTTTGACTATTTTTACTACAACAACTTTCATCCTTTTAAAAGGTTTTCTAATGTTCAACTATTTAGTTAGTCAACGGGACGGGAAAAAATACTTGATCGTACAACCAGTTGGACTACTTGTTGAACCAACGGGAAAAACTCAATACATCGAGGTGTTTAAGATGTCTGTGTGATTCGACAACGAAATCAGTTTTATAGAACAGTCAAACATTACCTATCCAGCTATAAAAAGGAGTAAAACGGGAGATGACAAGTCCTCAAAACTGTTTACAATCGCACTGATGTCTTTAAGTCTTGTAACTGGAAAGGACAAGGCATAAGTAAATGTAAACAGCGAATAAATTTCACACCTGCAATTTTCTGACAATGATAGTATAGTGCAGTTGGATAAAAATCATTTTAAAATGGACCCTCCTATCGGCTAAGGGTCCATTTAGTTTGGGCAGGATTTATCGTCCATGCTGCAGTGCTCTTACCTGCTCTTGCTGGGACAAGTAGTCCATACTAATATCAGAAATGCAAAATTAACTCTGTCTGTCTGTCTATTTGTCTGACATAGGCTACGTCAAAAAGTCAAGTGAGTCGGATTTTTTTTCTAAAATTAAGGAGTTGCCCGTGAAATCCTACACCCCTAACCGAATTTCGGGCGGGTCGAACCGTGGGCAAATGCTGGTAGATAATAAATAAAGTGATGGCGTGTCAATACGACCTAAAATCATCAAATACTGAGGAACTACCTATCTACTTGAGAAAGGTTGGCCGAACAGTTATAATAATTCTTTATTGGAAAAATTAAAGCACATTACACAGACACAGATAAAAGATGAAATACAAAATACAAGTAAAATAGTTGGTACGAACTTATGTCTATAAAGTTGACTGTTAAGGATTGTTAAATAATTGAAACACCAATATAGGTCAAAATGAAACTGTTCCTTGGCGTGCGCGCTGAACACTGCCGGGAATGGCCATTGTTGAGGTGTCCACATACGTTCGTGCTGCATTGCATGTGGTGCTGCAAGTAATCTGTACGCACCTTTGGACGATCCTGTAGTGGCGACCGTATAAATTCGAGTTAACATCAAAACACTCACGAACTGCCTCTCTACATGTGGAAGGTTGAACGAACGACTGTCGGAAGATGGTGAAGTGTAGTAGCAGTAAAAAATGCGGGCAATCCGAATAGGTACATTTTTAAATGATTAAATTTTCCCGAAAATATGGCAAGCCATGCTGCCCCCCCCCCCTACACGGCACGTTTTTTTAAAGGTTGAAATAGATTGATTTGTGACAGAAACCTGCTCTTGACTAAAAACTAGAGCACATCTCTTATCATAATTTTCGCAAGATTTTTTGTTACTCATATGTTTTTACACAAAAAAAAAGTAGGTTACGGTCGTGTTAAACCAATAAAATTAGATATAAATTTTAAAATTAATAGCATATTAAAGTCAAATTTCAACTCTCTAAAAACAACTTAATACTACACCTATACTAGGAATTGTAAAAGTTTTGAAAGTAATAAGGTGTCCCGTTACATGCCTAATTTGTATTCTTAATACTAGATACTAGAGATAACAAACATTTAACAAATACTTGTAAGACGTGTCTCAGAAATCTGCAGGTTTCTAACCGAAAATTTCCTTGTCAAGGCTTGCATTACCCTAACTGGTGATTTCTTCTTTTTCTCCATAGCTTTTATCCTGATTAGTTGCCTCGAGCAACTTAGCAATCCAAATTTAAAATAAGGTTCTGCTTAAGGGGTAGCTAACGGGTTCCGCCATAAGCTATTATTTGTTCTTTCTTCGTAAAAAGCATATTTCAAAAATGAACTACTAAGAAATTATAACATTAGTCATAACCTATGTCCATACTTATATTATAAATGCAATAATAAGATATATATAAGAACTAGTTTAAAATATTTTGTATTGTTTCTGGAACTTCAGCCTCCCGCGAACATTAAGTTGAATGAGCTACCTATGGAGGTTTTCCTAAGAGACCAAAGTACAGCAAACGCTGAACATAAGGCAGGCATATATATGCTTCTTTTGTTCTACGATTGTTTGACCTTGAGGTGTGAGGATCAACTTCTTATTCCCTGTCTCAAAAAAGTCAAACTAACTGAATTTATGATTAAGATGTGCTTTTTAAAAGATAAATTATAATTTATAATACGATAATAAATTTAAATTTATTTAATTTAAAACATCGTGAACGTGTGTGTATCTTAATAGTTTTTATCTCCAGAAGTAGTTTACCTTTATAACATCATGATCTGGGGAACAAACAGCCACTTTTTACCAACAACTTTTGCGTGTCAGGTGAAAAGCAAATCGCCGTAATATAATCTGGCAGTACTGCGAATTAGGCAGTGTATCTGGAGAAAAGTGTTTATTCCAGTCAAAGTCAAAGTCAAAGTCAAAGTCAAAATGGTTTATTCAAATAAGGATTTTACAATCACTTTTGAATCGTCAAAGTTATAAAATATTATTTTTTGAACCCTCCCACCTTCCCGCCGGTTCACAATGTTGTTGATTTCTACCGAGAAGAATCCGGCAAGAAACTCGATAGTTACTCTTTTAAAAGGTGGTAAAAAGAAAGACCGGAGACTGCCATACAGCCAAAATAAAGTACTCCGTTACTATTTTTGCTTCTTATCAAAATAAAGTAAGTCAGGATTGTGCGCTTCATTTTTTAACCAAAGAGTAAAAAACGGGACCCAATTACTAAAACGCCGCTGTCCGTCCATCCGTCTGTCACCAAGCTGTATCTCATGCAGCCGTGTCAGCTAAGACAGTTGACATTTTCACAGAAGATGTATTTTTGTTGCCGCTATAACAACAAATACTTAAAAACAGAATGAAATAAATATTCAAGGGGGCTCCCATACAACAAACGTGATTTTTTTGCTCGTTTTTGCTCGATATTGATAACGGCGACAGGTAGAAGCTTAAAATATTCACAGAATATTTAGTTAAATATTCATTTAAAAAAAAAAAAAAATTAAATTAAAATAAAACAAATATTTAAGGGGGGCTCCCGTACAACAAACGTGATTTTTTTGCTGTTTTTATAGATAATGGTACGGAACCCTTCGTGCGCGAGTCAGACTCGCACTTGGCCCCTTTTTTTTCCAGCCTCATACGTTTCCACTGTTGAAGTGAAGGCTAAACTCACCGATTTGGGCCATAGTCCACGCGAGGGCAAAGTGCGGATTATGGACTTTTTAAGGAGAGGGCACAAATAAACGTATTGGCTGTAAGTAATGTTATTTGTTTACTAAGTTATAACGAGGTTAATAGTGGCTTAGTCATCTGAAGGTCGTAATTAGTGAACATGACCTTGGGCAAACAATAATTAACATTTTGTCCTAGAAACCATTTTCACACTTACACCAACCAACACTTATAAATGCAAGTAGCAACAATGCAACTACGTATAAATGCGTAAGTAACATATTTTGAATCATATTGACAATATTGATATTTTAATCAAATCCATAAAAATTAGGTATAACTTTTACGTAAATACTCATTTTATAAAACTATCTAATCTCGAATGGTATTGGATTCCATATTCGATTTTTTTACTAAAAAATTTAATTAAGCGTACAGTTAGCGTATAGTTTTGTAAAAACATCTGAAATTACAAGGCAAACGTCAACACAGCTTGGTAAATGAGTTAATTATAACAATAAATATATTTTACCAAATATAACAAAGGTGTCAGAAATTAAATTAGAAATCAGTTTTTTGAAACGGATAAAAAAAATCAGTTGCAGAAAAATTGCATCATTTTTCAAATATATTTTCTCTTTTACAAGAATACAGTAGACATAATAGATATGAGATTTGAACGACTGAAAATCAGTAAGTAAAATGTTTTGGACCTGAGTGAAAGATATTTTTTGGCCTCACATAACTTAAAATATATATATATATGCTTATTATCGGTATATATTCTATTTTTTATGTAGGCTAAATAAAATGGATTCCCTTCTTTCTATATGATTTTGTATTTCTTATATTTCCAATCATTTTAATGAAAAAACTGCTAAAATGTAGGTCGGCTTTTGATATATTTCTAGGGAAAATAAACTAGAGTACACCTTTTTTTTCCTACTGAGAAAATAAAGCTGACAAATTTTTGTGTAACTTACAAAAATCTCATAATATTTTCGATATAGTTAAGAAAATTTGTGGATAAAAAACCACCCAGTATTAAGAGTTGCACTCGGATGCTAATAGGTTCTGTACCACCAAGAAAAGCAAATAATTTTTTGACTATTCAAAAGTGTACATTACCAAAAAATAGCACATAATATTTTGGCTATACAAAAACGCTTCTTCAGGCTTTTTTGGCACTTTTTATAAAGTACTCTCCCGCCCCTAAATTTCTTTATCGGCGTGGGAGTACTAGGGCAACATCTTGATTGTCTGTAGACGTTTGCTATAGTAAGCAATAGCTGTTACAGCAGGATTCGGTTATAGTCATTCTCGCGGGATTTTTTTATAATTAGGTTTTTTTAATCAGATCTATGACCTATATCAACTTTTTTTCTTCATTCGCATCCTTATTTTAAGAGCCATTTCAGTAGAAACGAGTTCTGAGATGCTTTTTGCTAGTAATTTGTTGTTTTTGTTTATTTTATGCCGAGGTCGAAGCAAAATTTGTAAAATCCAAAAGTGCACGCCTCATAGCGGTCATTCACATTTAAAAAAAATATATAGATATACAGTATACAGTGGTATATTAGTTTTTTATAAATTATAATTAAACAACAGTACTTAGAACGCTAATATTAACTAGGAATCAGCACAGTGTAATACTTTATATATTAAAAACAAAAGTATTCCGGTAAGATGAATTTTTCGACCAATTTCTCTGCCACATACATGGTCACATAAACACAGACTCACGGACGTCCAAGAATAATTAGTTTTAATGTTATTATTTATTATATTCAACAAATTAATTGTTTATAAAATGTACCATATGTGCTAGACAGATTATTTAACTTCATATTAGTGCACTCATATTATCCTGTAAGTGTTATATTAAAAAAATACCTCATTTAAGTTTCGAAAGACTGGGTTTTTTGACATGTCGAGAGTAGAGCACTACCTCCGCTTATGAGGCGTGCAATTAAAACGAATTCTATGAAAATTTCAATTTCGCTATCTTTAATGGTTATAAATATAAATCCATACAACAAACAGACAACGGCAGTGCGCAAACTGTAACAAGAGCCCATTCGGAAACGAAACTAAAAAAATACAATTTTTCCTTTTTATTTCATTTTTATAAACAGATATATTGAAACTTTAAATGTCTAAAACGTTGAATAGTACAACTTCAAATGTCTAAAATGTCAAATGTAAATAAAACTTTAAATGTCCAGAACGTCAAATGTAAGTAAAACTTAAAATGCCTGAAACGTCAAACATAAGTGAAACTTGAAATGACTTAAACGTTGAATGTAAGTACAACTTCAATTGTCTAAAACGTCAAATGTAAGAGAAACTTCAAATGCCCAAAACGTAAATGCCTAAAACGTCAAATGTAAGTTAAACTTGAAATAGGTAAAACGAATGAGGCATTTGAAAACGAATCAGGCATTTGAGTACATTTTAGACACTTAAAGGCTGATTCTCTTGGTAATACTAAATGTATGTATGTAATATCTATATATACAAAACTCAAAGTCCTGATTCATTCATCACAGACTCATCAACACCCAGCCCAAACCCTTGACCCTAGAAAGCTGAAATTTTGCACAAGGGTTCCTTTTATGATGTTTACGTGAGATAAGAAAGGATTTTTTAAAATTCACCCCCTAAAGGAGTGTAACGGGGGTCCAAAGTTTGTTTGAAAATCCGTCATCTTTTAAGTTAAATGAATGAAAATTGGTATATGGCTTTACGGTTAAGAACTAAGAATGACGTGTTACACCGTTTTTGGAAAATCATCCCCTAAGGGGATAAATAGGGGTTATAAATTTGTATTCAAACAACAGAACCGATTTGGCTTAAATTCAAAATCCAGGTAGCTTATATCTTGAAATAACACTTAGGCTATATTTTATCTCGGAAAACTTACAAGTTCCCAGGGGAATAATTATAACTTAATGTGACTTTTCTTACTCTTTCACATCGCGGCACACCAGTGCATCCGATTTAGATGAAATTTGGAATAATGATAGTTGAAAGAATGATGAGGGACAAGGCTATTTTTCCCGATCGAGAGGTCTAGCGGGAGTGAAAACCTATCTCCATAATTAAACTTTGCGCGGGAAAACACGATATGATTGAGCTGTAATTTATTACAGAGATAGATAAAGAGACGGAAAAGAATTTAAACTAATTTTTATCCTAATTCAACCTGGGACCTTTCACGATAATCAAAATTTTGGCGAATAAAACCACATTAAAATACTACGCAATTGAGGTAAATTTTGACACAAGATTAGTTAAAGAGACGGAAAAGAATATAAGCTATATTAAATGCCGGTCAAGAGTTCCTGTAGGAATAAAAATCCTATCGCAAAGTTTGTACGGAAATTTGTTATTTTTCAATTAAAATGGATGAAAATTGGTACAAGGCCATTCGTTTGAAAATTATGAATGACGTGTTTCACCGTTTTTGGTAAACAATCCCCTTAGGTCTAGAGGGGTAAAATGGGGGTTGTAAATTTGTATGAAAAAATTCAAACAATGCAGCCGATTTGGCTAAAATTTGGAATACAGATAGCTTATATCTTAACATAACACATAGGCTACAAGTTCCTATGGGAATAATTATAACTTAATATGACTTTTGTTGCTCTTTCACGTCGCACCACTGCATCGGTTATCACCTGATAAGTTAACAAGAGATATTAGGGATGTACTAAGAAATCATTTTTCTAAATTAAATTAAAATTAATGACTTGAAATTTGGGCCAAAGTTTATATGAAAATCCATTATTTTTTAACCTTCTTCTTCTTCTCAGCCAGGGGACGTCTACTGCTAAATATAGGCCTCCCCTCATATGTTTCTACAAAGAATATAAAAGAAGACTCTGACTGACTGACATATCAACGCACAGCCCAAACTGCTGATCCTAGAGACTTGAAATTTTGCACAGAGATTTCTGTTATTACTTAGGCGATCACTAAGAAAAGATTTTTCAAAATTCCAACCCTAAGAGAGAAAAATGGAGGTTGAAAGTTTGTATGTAAAATTTACATTTTTGAAGCTACATGCGTAAAAACCGGTATTAAGCCTTTTGGTTGAAAATCAACATTGACGTGTTTTATCGTTTTTGGAAAATCATCCCCTAGAGCGATAAAAGTCCGAATTTAACGCGGATACGATTCAGCTGAAATTTCGCACAGGCATTGTTAAAGAGACGGAGAATGACATAGGATACTTTTAATCCCGACCAAGAGTTCCGACGGGAATATTTTTTCCGGTACTTTTTCCGGCATCCAATTGGCCTAAATTTTTGCACAGGAATAACTATAAGCCGAAGACCAAATTTAGCGCGGGCGAAGCCGCGGGCAAAAGCTAGTAAAATATAATATTTTACTAATTTCCTGACATAAAATAGCACACGAGAGTTTTCATATTTTCGTACAAAGATCAACTCTTCGAGCTTCCAACACAGTTGGTAACCCTAATGAGAAAACTTTTCGATCAGTACGCCTCGCGGTAATCACACGGTTAATCCGAAAGAGAAAATAACTTTTTCTTTTACACGAAACGGTAACCAGAATCTCTCAGGTATATATGACTACTAGCTCACTGAGATTCAATCCATGTCTTTTACTTTTTTATGTCAATATTCATAATTTAGGAGTGAAATTCGTCATCCATTGTCGTCTTAGCCAAAACGCGTCCAGTATTGGACGTAGGCCTTTCCCATACGTCTTAACAACGGCCAGTTTTAAGCCACCAGCTTTCACTTGCCTCCTGCAGCTCAAACAAGGTCGTATGTATATAGAGAACATCTCTTTCAATTTCTTTGCGATGTGGCCTGCCCATTGCGACTTCAGCTTGCTAACTGTTTGAGCTATGTCGGTGACTAGAGTTCCTCGGCGAATTTCCTCGTTAAAATTTAAGTGAAATTTAAAATTCAAACAACGCTGACCTATGCTCTTTATTATTGAGAAATTTTATTGACTAGCTTTGAAGTCCATGATATGATGCCTTTGCCCAAAATTTCTTTGTTCTATACATATAGATCGCGACCAACTCAATAAATCTAAACACTATATATCTGCTGTATGCTGGTAGTCGCATCAGGTCAAGGTAGTCATATTAGTTCAGTTTTATTGTATTTCCAGTCGATCGGAAAAAATGAAGTGGTAAAATATCCATTAATATATAATAGATTCTCTGACCAACAAGAAAAATAGCTGATTATCTTAGAAACTGCTGAAGGATTTATACCAAATATTGCTAAGAACAGTCTCAATCAGACAAGCCTTCAATCAAAAAGAAACTCCCTGCTAAATCGTTTCATCTACGGTGTCACAGACAAACACAGAAACTCCCAAACAGAGACTTCAAACTTATTTCTTCTCTTTTTGCGCCGGGGGTTAAAAAGTTGGCAAGGTTATTTGACAAAATGAATAGGTTTCTCCGCCAGGGGTAATCCCTTTTTTATTTTAATTTTGTTTCTTTCTACGCTCTCTAACAAATACTTTTATGACGAGGCAGTTATAAAATTATGGAAGATCCTACACGCCTCTTCTGTAAATGTTCCATATGGCAGGGGAATACGCTATATAGTTGGCATAATAACAGGTCACTGCCCGCTAAACAAACACTTTTTCGGGGCTGCATGGAGGCCGAAGTAACACCTCCTCACGGGTTTCTACATTGCAAAAGCGTGAGTGATCAACGGACTAAACTCCTTAAGAAAACACACTCCATGAAAGAGGTACTGAGTAGTATGAGTTGCCTCCTGGATTTCTGGACAGAGCTGTATTGGTATGAGTAACCAATGACACGTGAATCGGTTACCTACGCACAATGGCCCTATTATGAGGCTAAGTGTGGAAAACAATAGCCAAGTAAGTAACATGACAGTGGAATATTACATTACAGCCAAAACATCTATTTTAAGTTTAGTGGCTCCTTGTGGGCTTAATCCCTGCACAGAAAAAATATTTAATTTAGAAAGAAAAAATATGTATAACTATTTGTATCTGTTGTCTGGTATCCATAATATAAGGTTTGCTTATTTTGGTACCAGAGCTGTGTGTGTGAAAAATTTATTCATACAGTCAATCATCGCCTTTGATAAATAGTCAACGTCAAGAGAGACACGACGCCGCACGCACGCTCACAAAATGTATCACTGCCTGGACAACACCCGACTAGCCGCATGTTACGACATTATTGTAGTCGGGTGCGTTCGTCTTCCGTCTCTCCGGATTCCTTATCCCACTATTGCTCTATATAGACGCCTTCGATGGTGTACTGTATTATTGAAATTAATGTTAAGGCTGTGGTTGTATACTGCGTTCTTTTAATTTACGATCTTCGGTAGAGATATCGATAAAAAACAACACATAGCAAAAATGTGTCAAAGGGGCATACTTTATCTTGCTGGACGAGGTGTAAATTATAGAAATATTTATTTTCTCTCAGTCAATAAGAACGTAAGTACAATGTCAACAACGTTGTCTTGCTAATGTTTAAAGTTAATAAACCGTGGTTAACTGTCTTTTTATCATACACTTTAAATACCGTTTCATGTTATAACTCTAAAATGTCTAAGAAATAAAAAAAGTTTAAAACATTAGAAATTAGAGATAAATATTGGTGATAATAAATTTGAAGTTTGATTCGTTTAGTTAGTTGACCATCACGTTTATTTTTCGTTTGTTTTTCTTTATTGGACTATAAGTATTTTAAACATCTTTATTGCGATGTGTGTTTGTTTTATTGTAACAAACGCAGCAATGGAAATAGACTTGAAAGCTATTACTATTGTGGTTAGATAATCGCCCTGAAGGTCATTATCACAATACAAAAATTAAAACAAAAAATCTCTGCCGAAAAGAATCAAATTTTCGGCAGCGATTATTTGTTTTCATTTTCAAACACTATTACTTAACTTAAACTTAAACTTGAACTTAGCTATTCAAGTTATAAAACCAATCAAAAACTTTCTTTCAAGCTTACGGCAACAATGTTAAAGAAAAATTAATAACCCTACATATTTACACCAAATCTAAACAACCAAATGTTATACTAAACTAAAAACCGTGTGACACCAACAACCACTTACTCCTAAATTTTATAACTTTATAATTTTCAAACAAGAAAATGTTTTTTTCGTATTAAAACATTAAAAATCATTTGACACAATAGTTTTACTTTAATTTATTGAAATTGCTTGTCCTTTTCAATTAATCGCTGAATCTTTTGCATTGAATGCAAAAAAAAAAGAAATCGTTTCAAAAATTTAATCATTCTCAAACAAGAGAATGGTTTTTTTCGAATTAAAATATTAAAAATCATTGCTTGAAAAAGAAGAGTCTTTGTTTGAAGAAAATAAGGCAATTGAGACAAAAGTTTTACTTCAATTTGTCAAAATAGCTTGTTATTTTCTACGAATTGCTCAATTTTTTACGCAAAAAAGAAGATTTTACTTTAAAACTCTATAATTTTGAAACAAGAGATTGGTTTTTTCGTAATGAAAAATCATTGCTTGAAATAGAAAAGTCTTTGTTTGAACAAAAAAAATTGAGACAAAATTTTTGCTTCAATTTATTGAAATCGCTTGTTCTTTTCGATTAATTGCAAAACATTTTAAGGCAAAAAAGAATATTTAATTATCATTCAAGATGTCATGTTTTTATACTGAAAATTGCAAATTTAAATCAAACAAATTTAATTTTCACAGCAACAGTCTCATGTTAGTATTTATTTATTTATTTATATATGTATGTAAGTATGTTTATATAACTTGCCATATACATAAGTACTCTGAGGTAAGGAATTTCATCTTTAATATTTAATAATAATAACTATAATTATACTTGTTGTGTTCATTATTTGCAGTAACTACATATATAATCATGTGGCATATTGTTTTTTTCTTGAATTACACATTGCATTAAAAAAACGATTGTAACAAATAGTATCATTTCTAATGCGTTCAACTACTTATATACATATAGCCTAAGAAATATAATTTTTATTATTATTAATAACTAATGCGGTAACAAAAAAGGCACAAATTAACCTTTTTTAAGAAATGATTTAAATTTATATGTACCTATTTAAAATACGAAGTTTCCAGAAAACATATTTATAAAAACACATTTTTTTTCAGGCTGACTGTAAAACTGCATTTTAGTTAAAAACCGGTCAAGTGCGTGCTATACAGCGTTAATTTACGGTTCTCAAGAATAAGTTATATACATTGCGAAATTTTGAGAAAATTTTACTGAACTTTTTCACATATTAGGAACAAAATTTTAAAAGTTGGAGGGAAAGTGACACATTTTTTACTTTATAAGCTAATAACCATATAATATACATCTTAGAAAAACGTTGCTGAAAAACTTCAAATGGATTTTTGAACACCTGTCCAAAGACATGTGAGACAATAGGGCGCGCCAAATATTTTTTTTCATCCTTAAGTCTTAAGTCGCAGAACCTACCTAACTAGCGCCGCTAAATATTTCAAAAATGTCACAAATCATTTATTTAAGCTATTTTAGAAAAGGCTATACATGTAGTAGCGTTTCTGTTAAAAGTGGCTGTTCTTTGCAGAAACGCTATCTACATCTCAGATATTACATACATTACAGATATAACACATAAAGTTCTAAAAATAGCTTATACCAAAAATATCAGCAACATATCGCCGCCATTAGATATTTCTAATGTTCACTTCAAAAAAGCTCATTTCGAGAATCCAAATGTATAAAATATTTCTTTTATAAAGTTTTCTATTACTATTTAAATAGATCTGTGAGTTTTAGTTGACATTTTTGCTAAAAGTGGCGGTTTATTCACAAATATATTCTACAAACAATACAAAACGTTCTAAAAATAGCCAAATTTTTCGAAGAGAAATATAGAAATATCTAATGGCGACGCAAAAATGAATTTTTGTGCGGTTGTGTAACATTGTTATATACTTACAATAATTTAAGTTAAATATTTAGCAAGCTACCCTTAAACATATTATTTGCTTGATTTCATAAAAAACATTTGGCCGTTTACAAAATATACCTTTCTACAAAATTTTATAGGATTGATGAAATTATAAGGCTGTGACGTACGGACGGACAGAGGGATGAACATGACAAAATTATAAAGGTTCCGATTTGCTATTCGGCTACAGAACCTTAAAAATTAGAATATGTTAGTGTAATCTTTTAATTTAAAAAAAAATATCAAAAGAAACTTTTTGTCTAGAATTAATAGTATTTTGTTACTTACAATTTTTAAGTACAATTTAAAGTTACAATTATCATTTATCATTAAATGATCACAATTAGAATAAATAATCAATCTAACACGAAAACATCTACACACATTGCTTGTGTTGTCTCCTGCTTTGGTATTGTTGTTTGATGTTTTTAAAACATTTACTTTCGAAATGACTTTAAACGTAGAAGACGTATTTTCAGTTTTAGAATTAGTAGATTTAATAAATAAAATTACCACCACAGAGTACATTTTATTACCACAGATCATATATACGAACGAAAATAGTGATTGTGCTCGGCCCTTCTGCACTCGGGAGGTAAATGTTTAGATGTTTTCCGTCGAGATCGGAAAGCAAAAACATTGCTTCCAGCAACTAAAAAAAGTTTCAACAGCAAAAATGTGTAGAGAAACAATGTTTTGTGTATTGTTAAAGCAAAACACGAGCAGGAGACCGAGCTTTTTAACTAAGCAGTGACGTACGTTTTTGTTTTCCAGAGACTCACCCACACCATAATTTTTTTTTTATACCACTAAGGTGGCAAACAAGCTTACGGTCCGCCTGATGGTAAGCGGTCACCGTCGCCTATGGACGCTTGTAACACCGAAGGTATCACTCCCGCGTTGCCGACCCTTCAAAAATCCAATAACTTCTTTCTTGAAGAACCCTATACTGTAGTTCTTGAGAAAACCGTGGCAGGGAGCTCATTCCACAACCCAAGCGTTCGCGGGACAGTCTCGTATTACCAACCAGTTAAGTCCTGCGCGACAGGTGGTGGGTGAGCACATCTCCGCAACAATGCTTCAGATACCAGTGTATGTGGACTTAGGTAACTTTATATATTTTTACCACACGACAGTAATTATACCAGCTTTATATTAAAAAGCAGTAAAATAAAAGGGACAGATAATATATCATATCAACAATATGATATCAGTGTCATAAAGCAATATATTACTAATGATATTATGAAGTAATATAATATCAGTAATGCATCACTAAAACTTAATACTTTTAACGTCAAAGCCCGAGCCGCTACCGCCATCGCCACGCTGAACTTTTGTATCAGTACTAATGAGAAAACTTCCGATCAGCATCCCGGATACTGTAGTAATCAGAACTTTAATCTGAAACAAAAATTATGAGGATACTGTTAGTATAATTCCGATCCAATATATATAAAATAATATAAAATAAGGCGAAATTCTTGCAAAGACCTAAGTTGAAAATAATGTGGAAGTTTCTTTATAAAGGAAAATAATATATAAATATATATCGTTGTAACGGTGAGTATATTATTTTTTTTAATAAAGGTCTACATGTCTCTCTAGGCTTTGTTTGCGTTATAATTCTGACACATCGCAAGCTTGTATTGACATCCGTGCAATTTCCCCATAACAGTATACCATACCTAATCCACGAGGCTGCGTAACTATAATAGGCAGTTAGTGCGCATTTTTCGTCGGTAAATTTCCGAACTTCACGTAGCGCTTACAAAAATCAACTTAGCTTGCTTATTAGTATCTCAACGTGTGGTTTGCAAGTTAGGTTCGTATCTTAAGTTATACCAAACAATGAGCTAGAATTTTAACTTTTAAGCTGGTAACTGATAACCTAAAACACATAAATTAAGCTATATTTGTGCAGCTACACTTCTATCTGAAGTAGTGCAGTATGAGCTCACCAACCTACATGCATACACAAGATTTAAATGGGTTAGTGAACCCCCCTAAATTCGATGTCGGTATATTAGTGGTATATAAAAGCCGTGACTTATATAGTGTTTCCTGGAATTTCTAAAAACATAGTCATTTTAATCTAACACAAATATGATTGTATAAAGGAATATTTAATATTATATAGTTAATTACAAAAGATATGTAATATCAAAGCGCCCTAATAAGTAAAGACGACAACATAATTGACTTGAGCTGTATCTTAATAGAATCAGAAAAGACCAAGGGATTAACTTTATTATTCCTGATACTTTATTATTAATATTTAGGTATTATTTGTTAATTTAGAGTGAAGACCACGGTCTGTAAGCGTAGGTCACCCATCAGCCATATAAATCGATTACCTGAAAAAGATAGCGGGAAGGGGATGGATGAGAAAGGCGGACCGGGTGTGGTGGCATTAATTAAAAATTAAAAAGACCTGTGTCCAGCAATGGACTGTTTACAGACAGATCATTATTTAATTGATTAATTTTTTATCATTTATTGATATACAACATGTTTTATAAATATAAAAACACTTTACCAGGATTTAACATGGAAATTATAAATTAATGACACTGCCTTTATTATCACAATACTAATAATATGTACAACAATAATATAACACAATACATGTAAAACAAACGGCTTGAAGCCCCTTGGATATAGTGAATTTCCACATTTCTCACCAGGTCGTTGATTGTTCTAAGTCCTCATAAAATATTGAGGCCATGATTGACCCCTTTACGAAACAATCGATTCGTGAACTTTGCGAAGACAAACTACTTATAAAGTGCTCTAGGAAATTATAACTAACCAACATTCAAATGATATCTCATAAAAAATACTAGCGCTGCCCGCGACTGCGTACGTTTAGAATACAACATTATAATCAAGTACAATACTTACCTAGTTTATATTTGATGAAACGCAGAATTAAAAATGTTACGTCAACAGAGGCCTTGCTAATAAATAAAATCTTTATTATAATTAGTTTAGCAGTTTTCACGTGATGCCGTACAAACACAAACAGATAAACATTCAAGAAATCCAAAATTTATTGCAATTGATTATATACTTTTTCTGATTACCTAAAACTAATTTTATGAGCTAGGTTTTGCCCGCAACTTCGCCCGCGCTAATTCGGTTATCGGCTTGGGCTCCCTACGGCAACTCTTCGGTTACAGTAATTAGGTTTGCTATAGCAAGCTATAGCTAGCTGTTAGCTATCCATCCCTATCCATATCTCTATCCTAGAATGGAATTCAACTATAGTTATTTCTGTGGGAACTTTTCTGAAATAAAAAAAAAGCCAGATAAATATTTCTGTAATGAACATTTGTGTTTGTTTTGAGACTGGATGTTTTTTATTCATAATATGTATCTATTTACAAAACAAAAATATGTATTTGCGTCCGTTTTCTGGTATCCATAGCATAAGCCTTTCTTAGTTTGGTATCAGCTGCCCAAGGTTGTGTAATGTCCTAAAATATTTACAAGAAAAAAAAAACTATTCCAGTTCTACATTTCACTTCAATTAGATGCTCCATTGCGACTGTTTTTTTTAAGGTGGCAAACAAGTTTGCGGTCCGCCTGATGGTAAGCGGTCACCGCAGCCTATGGTCGCTAGCAATCACTCGCGCGTTGCCGACCCTTCAACTATCTAATGACTTTTTTCTTGAAGAACCCCATACTGTAGTCTTTTGAGAAAACCTTGACAAAGAGCTCATTACACAACTCTAGCGTTCGCGGGAGGAAGTTTCACTGAAACCGCACTGTACTTCACCATTTGGGTTCTAAGGTGCGAGAATGAATTCCCTGCCGATGGAGAGCGGTGCGATAATAGAAAGTAGCCATGGGCATCATTTCGAATATTTCCTCAGAACTCATCGCATTGTCCAAATTATAGAACACACACAGGTAGGCAAAGTCTTTCCTCTGAGTTAAGAGCTCGATACGGCAAGTGAGTTTGGAATCGTTGACAATTCTCACAGCCCGTCATTGAACCGAGTCAAAGGGGCTAAGCTGGTATCCAAGTGTTCCCGCCGAGAGATGGCAGCAGTACTCCGTATAGGGCCGAACTTGCGAGTTGTAAAGCAGTAACCTCTGCTCTGGCGTGAAGTACTGCTTCGCGCTGTTCAGTACACCAAGTTTTTTGGACGCCAGCTTCAACTTGTCTTGCAAATGATCTCGGAACTGAACATCACTGGAGATGTCAACACCAAGGATCCCAATGTTCTTGGAGATAGAAAGAGGAATGTTCTGGAGTTGTAGAACCACAAGAAATGGGGTTCTCTTAGCGATGAACGCGCAGACTTGTGTCTTCGTAGGGTTCAATCGGACCAAGTTTTCCCGCTCCCAGTCAGATCCCTTGGACAGCGTGGTCTCGATTTGAGACACAAAATTTTCCACGCTTTTCCTCTATAACGGAACGACGGATATTATTAAGGTCCGTGTAATAAACGTCTTCAGTGCTGTCATCTGCATAGCAATGTATGTTGTTGATGTCCAACATGTCATTGATATGCAGTAGAAACAGCGTAGGAGACAGCACAGTGCCTTGCGGGACACCAGCATTAATGTCCGTAATATCAGAGCAACTACCGTCAACTACGGCTCGTATGCGTCTGTCTGACAAAAAGCTAGCCACCCATTTGCACAAACCCTCGGGCACTCCTTAAGATGCAAACTTTGATAAGAGACCCCCGATTGAACGCCTTCGCTGTGTCAAGGCTACATGCTAATGCCTCCCTCTGACTTCCAATGGCTAGTGCCCATTGGTGTATGAGATACACTAGAAGGTCACCAGTCGAGTCAAGCAACCGTGGCGAAAGCCATATTGACTGTCGCTGACCAAGTCGTATTTTTCTAGAAGCTGTGTGTTGATCACTTGGAGAGGAGGGAGGTAATAGCGATTGGCCTGTAATTCGATGGATCTGATCTATCGCCCTTTTTGGGCACTGGTTGCACATTCGCAGTCTTCCATGAAGACGGAAATCGACTAGTGTGGTACGAGAACGCGAAGAGGCGCGTGAGTACAGGACACAACTTAGAAGCACACTGTTTAAGCACCACTGCTTGTATACCGTCTGGCCCACTCGACTTATGAACGTCGAGAGAAAGCAACGCCCGCCGGACCTCCCGCTGTGTTGTTATGGAGATATCTGGCTTGGTCTTACCGCACCACGGTATAATAGGTGGGTCGTTGTTCATATTCAAGTTTGAGGCTAAGAGATTACCAAGTAGAACAGCATTATCTTTAGCATTATGGGCCAAGTCACCACCGGTCTTTCGCAGTGGTGGAAGCGATGACTGACAAAAGTTTCCTTCGGCAGCTTTAGCAAGCAACCAGAGAGAACGACTCCTAGAGGGATAGCTCGCTAGTCGCCCACCTGTTTTGCCGATGAATTGGAATTCGGCTCTGCAAATGCCAAAACTGTACTTCGAGGCAACGTTTAATCTACGTTTTAACTAGAAATATTTGGATCCTTATTATTTCCAGCCGTGGTCCATGCCTCATACGCAGATTGCTTGAGAATTTTAGCTTCTCTGCAAGACCGATTAAACCACGGTAGTTTTTTTACACAGGCAGTTACTCGCGGGTTAGTAATAAAACATTCCATACCAGCGAGGATTGTCTTGATGACTGCGGCGGCGCAAACGTCAGGATCTTCTGAGCTAAAGCAGAGCTGCCTCCACGGGTACGATGCGTAAAATTCACGCAATCCGTCCCAGTCTGCCGACATATATATGACGAAAGGACAAACCAACAAACTCACTTTTGCATTTATAATATTACTAACTTATGGTAGTACAGCTTTGTCACTTCTACAATTTCATTACGTGCAGGGTTTAGGATAATCTAGCTGATGAAGGTCTTATGCCCTAAACTTCCGAACAGACTCCGAGTAACTCGTCAATGTACGCTGCTGGTAACACTATAATGAGAAAAGTTTTTTGATCAGCTTACTCGTACCACCGGTTCCGATACCGCCGTAATCATAACTTTGATCCGACTTCGGAAATTGAGTTATTTGTTCGTCTGTATACTTTAATACGTAAAAGCTTAGCTTGATCTTTAGAAAGTTATTGAAATGTAGTAATAGTTCTTATTGACTTTTTAATGTATATTTTTATACATCATTACGATTTCACACCCCGGAAGGAGTAACCAGTGGCTGGACACACACCCATGTCATAATATGTTGACAGCCTCATTCCACCAACCGATTCGGTTCTGCGTGGCAAGTTGTGAGCCCAACGTCGCAAGCAATACTCCTTCTGACACAGTGAAGTGAAGACCATAGACATAGAGAACTTGACAGCGCATTTTCTAGTCAGCTGTGAAGGTCGTAAATGTTTTTCAGAGACGAAAAAACGTGTGGTGTCTTGTCTATAAGAAAAAATACTACAGGTTAACTTTGTCTCTTTATAAAGTGTACCCAATTTTGTAAGGCTATTGTGCAGTCCATAGGACAGATTACAGGTTTCTATTTGTAAGAGCATTTATAATAAACATCTATACATTAATAACTATTACCTTTTATATTTTAGCCAAAGAAATGATGAGCAAATTATCGGGGAGGCTGTTATTGTAATGTTATTGTAATGTTATTGTAATGTTATAACGCAAAATATAGAATTTTGAAGTGTATATATTTCTTGACTGTTTCTAACATACATATTATATGACATTTTAAATTAATTTTTTTCGAATATACTAAGAATAAAATGGCATACAAATTCTAAATAAGGCAAAGTTGCTCAGATAGACACCATAATAAAACATTGCCTAGGTTTAAAATAAAGCAATTGACGACCAAGTTGGAAAGTCAAGGCGCCAAAATCACAGATTATAAGTTACTAAGTAATGAAGTTTTAAAAAAAAAGCGAGGTTGAGGCTATTTTGACCAAGACTTTTAATATAAGAATAATAGTTGGGACATAATATTTATTAGCTCTTATTTGATTGCGCGTGTATCTAATTATTTTTTAAATGGTTTTTAATAATAAAGTAATAGAAGTGCAAGATTCTTAATACTTGTTTTTACTTTATTAAAATCTTTAGAAATATCTAAAACTGTTTGTTTTCTTATTATTGTATTTTTTGAAAAAAAAACAAAAGGTTAAAACTAAAACGGACTACTAGATAATATAGACGTAAATAAACAAGTGTTGTAATCTAAGATTAGAGCAACGCTTCAACGGTAGTACATTGGACTGCTGTATCAAATTTTCTAGTTTCGATTCCCAGTTATGTTGAAGGTTGTTTTGACTCTGTTTTGTACTCAGTACGGCGATAGGCTCAATACGGCGATAGGAACAGTACGGCGATAGGAACAGTACGGCGTTAGGAACAGTACGGCGTTAGGAACAGTACGGCGTTAGGAACAGTACGGCGATAGGCTCAGTACGGCGACAGACTCACCACCTAAGTGAATGTTAAAAGCGTACTTCGTAACATATCTGTCAAGTTTTGGGAATTATTGTCGTAGCGATATGTTAATTGTTAAGATTGCCAAAACTTAAAATTTTAATCCTTAATTAAATGTATGTGTTTGTTTGGGCAGTCAATCACCTAATTGTATCTTAACTATTGAATACTACGGATATACAAATTAGAAATATAAATAAACTAAATATTTACCTACATATAAATTTTAATCACTTCGTAGCTCCATTCCTGCGCTAGCGAAGGAAGACATTGTTTTGTAGAAATGTTCCCAAAATCGTAAACTGAATGCAATGTGAAAACATACAAGAAATTATTTCGGCGCTCGGCGTTTTTAATTATTGCATTTAAAATATTTTTGTTGGTTTAATTTTGCTTTCTTGTTTTGTTTATATAATGATACAATTTCATAGCGCGGTTGTTTTCATAGCCAGGGTCTCCATTGATATAAGTCAACGTATTTTAAGACCAAGTATTGAATCGCACGCATATATCCTAAATGTTTAGGTTAAGTTCAATGTGAGATCAAAACCTTCGTTTAAAAAAATACATCATTAACTTCAAATGTATAGATTGTGGAAGAAAAGGAAATAGAAGATAAAATAATAGTTTTTCATCTCATTTGTATATCTGTGTATTAACTAAATTAATCAAAATAGAATCAACTGACAGGTTCGTGTCTCAGTAGGTAATGACCCGACTGCTGGTTCGATTTCCGGACAAGACAAACCTTACTGTAATGAATATTTGTGTTTGTCTTGAGACTAGGTGTTTACAAAAAAGTATGTATATACATATATATGTATTTGAACCCGTTGTCTAGCATCTATAGTACAAGCTTTGCTAAGTCCAAAAAATATTTATTTATTTATTTTTTATAACAGCTCCTTTATCTATAACATGAGTTTTCGGCGATGTGATGATTAGATTATATTATCATTATTAGAGCTGTTGGCATGAGGTGGATTACCAAAATTCGTTTATACTGAATGAAAGCGATTGTACTTACGGTTAACTGTAGCATAAGAGAGCATTAAGCGAATACTACTGGTCTCGTAGTAGCTCGTCAATGTTCTTTTAATTGCCTGCACTTAGAAGAGTACAACAACATTGTTTAAAAATAATTGTTTAGACTATTACAGAATATAAGTAATTAAAGTATAAGATATACCAATTAAAAAACGAGAAAATAAGTGCGATATCTCAAATACTACAACAGTTACCATAAAACAGCTTTTCTAAGCGTGTACGTTCCGAATACAGCCCCGTATAAATCTCTTATAAACAGCTATCAAAATAACAACCCTCTACGTTACGGCTACGCCTACACCGTACATACAGCAACGGCATTAACGAGAATTTGCGCTAACTAAAGTGCATTCAACAGTAACCATGAAATAAAATTGTGATGGACATTTTTAACCGGAAAAATAAAAAAGAATATTGCATTCAGCTTCAGCAGGTTTTGCACGGGATTATTAAACCATTTAGATGATAGATTCCTTCGATATATCTGCATGCAAATATGTTTATAACACCCGAAAAACTTTTCGGGTTACTTACTACAAATGTAACGACTAAACCACTTTTAAGGCGCAGATACTACCTAACTAGCGCGGCAAAAGTTTGGTATTTTTAATTTTCTTACAAAAAATATTTTAAAATTTTTAATAACAAATTAATAATTATTAGTAAGTAGCTATTATCAAAACGTCTCTTGTTGTTCCTAAAATATATCTGTTGTAAAAAGCATACCTGGTAAAAACGACCACTTTTAGTAGATATGCTAACTACAATTCCAGAAACAATACCTACATCCGACAACGCTGTAATTTTAACAGCTTATGACTTGTTCTAAATATTGGCGGCATTAGTTAGGTAATATCTTGATCTATTTTTGATGCAGGAAACAGAAATTTTAGAACGAAGTAAGTACAGTTTTTGACAATAATATATTGTTTTCGAACATTTAAACTTTCTCATATATTTATTATAGGTTATTTTATTTATATAAATATATATCATATGTTTTTAAATAGATATTTCCAAAGATAAACGTAAATAATCTTAATGAGTATCACAATAAAAAAACATAGATTGCCTATTTTATATTTTGTAAATCATACAACATGGTCACCATACAACACCCTGAAATTACTGACGGAAGTGTTGCAATCGCTGCCTGGTAATAGCGGGTAGATACTCGCTTCCGCTATTATATTCAATAGTACGGTAGATAGTAACCTCTACTGGGTTTAAGCTTTGTATTTGATTTGGTTTGACTATCCTTTTTTATATTGAAATTTATCAATTTGATATAGCTAAATAGCCTGACACTTTTGTTACCGCAATTAGACCAATAGTAACAAATCTGCTTTTATGTTATTTTAGACTCTGTGAGATTCTATTAGTAATTTTACTAATATAGTAAACGAGCTTTTGCCCGTGATTTCAAGCTTTATGACTATATATTAAGCAATATTTTAATTAGGTTAAAATGGTACACGGAAGTTAAATTTTTAAAGCAGTTGATGATAGTTTATTTTATTTTGGAATAACTTGCTCAAGTATATTAAGCTTATTATACTGTTTACATTTATATAACTTATTTAATTATATTACTTATGTAGCTTGCTTAATATATAATATATAATTGAGTTCGAGAAAACAGATAGGCTCCTTTCTATTTCAGAAAATTCAAAATTTTCCGTAGAAATAACTACAACCAAATTTTCAAAATCCATTTGAAATTGTTAAATTAAATTAATTTATTTAAATTTATTGCTTAACGCAGTTAACAAACTAATAAACAGACTGTCAGAATTAAACAAGTATGTACCTATATTAGTTTGGATAAATAGTAGGTATTTTATTTTTTTCCTTTCTTACAAATTAAAAATATATTAGTTGGTTTACTGAATTTAGATTGGATGTGAATACTCGTGTGTTTGTAAAAATCACTTGAATATGACTGGAACTTGAGGGACATAGGTTATCTACTTTTTATCCCGAAAAATTCAAAAGAGGAAAATAACTATAGAGAAACTCCACGTAGACAATCTTTAGCTTGCACCAAACGGTCGCCATAGGAATTCCAGGGCGATAACTGAATTAAGCGTGGGTGGACCCGCGTGCAAAAGCTAGCACTATAGACATTTAAAACCTATTTGACATATAAGAGTACGCCCACCTGGAATAAAAGCGTTCTACACAAATGAAAAGCTCCAAGTGAAAGCGCTGGAGGCGATTGACATAATGAAACAGGGGTCTATTTAGTTACAAAATTCATTACATGAAGAACAGACGTGGAAAATTTAATACGTGAGGATACATCGTTTGGAAGCAAATTAGGACATTTGCCTGCCTTAACAACATACACTTGGTGCTTCAGAGGTAAGAGTTCATGTTTACTGAGTAGGGTTAATGAAATTGAGTTTTCAAGGCACTCTAAAACTTTATCGCAGCTTTGTCATATAAATGTGTCAAGACTTATTTAAAGCTTCGGTGTTGCTACTTTGAAAAGAATAAGATTTTGGACAAGTTTTAAATGAGAAATTCAAGTACATTGTGAACGAATAACTTAAATAATACTTACTTAATAAATACAAACCAGCATCTATACGTTCCCACTGTTAGGGCATGGCCTACCCATACCTTTCACAAGGGTGATTTAGTTATATAGTTTATCAGGCGGGCCCAGTGTGCGTAATATACTTTTTAATCTGCAAGCTTGGCATATAAAAATTTGCGGCAACTGCGGGGTATCACATATGGGACATATACAATAAATAATTAATTAAAACCGCACATTCGGCTATCCAGGGTCGCCTTAGTCCGGGGGTAAAAGGGGAGCGAGTGTGAGGTGCCCAGGTGAAAGGTCACAGGGGGTGCAATCCAACCGGCTAAATCTCGTATAAAAAACAATTTCAAATTGCGGAATATTGAGTACGTGTTTATTTCTAATTCACACCACAATAACGTTCAGTTGATTTAGTTAAATTTAGAATAAATATAGCTTATACCCTAAATTAACTAGTTATAGCAAACTGCCTTTATACATATAATTACAGAGTTGCCGTACAAACCCCACGCGGATAACTGAATTTAGCGCAGGCGGAGCGGCGGCCAAGAGGCGCTTAGTAAAATTATATATATTTTATTTGCCTTTATTTAAAATAGAATACATGGATACATTTTAAGCCAGAAAGCTCATTTCTGTAATGTTAACGATATATATGTAAACTAGCTTTCAATAACTATTCAAATATAGAAAAAACCAACTCGCACTTGAGGTTTTTAGTAGCCTATGTTCTTTGCCGGGTCTTAAACTATCTCCATGCCAAATTTCACCTTAATCCATACAGCCGCTTAAGCGTGAAGAGGTAGCAGACAGACACAGTTACTGTCGCATTTAAAATATTAAGTACCTGGAGGACCGAGCTTTACTCGGTTTTTTAAACAGCGCCATCTATTGTCAAGTAGCTTAAGTGTTGCTTAATAATGCCACCTATTGTCAAATAGCTGTATTGTTGCTTATTACTACCCGCCAATAGATGTCAGGAAGAGTCATAATTTTCAGTTTATTACTGCACGAAAACACGCATAAAACGACGTTTTCTAAAACTACGGTCAACTATGGTTTGTATGCGTCTGCCGGACAAAAAGCCAGCCACCCTTTTGCACAAACCCTCGGGCACTCCGCAAGATGGCAACTTCGATAGAATACCTCGGTGCCAGACCCGATCGAACGCCTTCGCTATGTCCAGGCTACATGCCAATGTCTCTCCCTGACTCTCAATAGCTAGTGCCCATCGGTGTGTGAGATACACTAGAAGGTCACCCGTCGAGCGACCGTGGCGAAAGCCATATTGACGATCACTGACCAGGTCTTGTTCTTCTAGGTATCTTAGAAGATGTGTGTTGATCACACGCTCCATCACCTGGGAGAGGAGAGAGGTTATAGCGATAGGCCTGTAATTCGATGGATCTGATCTATCGCCCTTTTTAGGCATCGTGTACACATTCGCAGTCTTCCATGAAGACGGAAATTGCCTAGTGTGGTAGGAAAGCGCGAAGAGGCGCGTGAGTACAGGACATAACTCAGGAGCACACTGCTTAAGCACCACTGCTGATATACCGTCTGGCCCACACGACTTATGAACGTCTAGAAAAAGCAACGCCCGCCGGACCTCCCGCTGTGTTATGGAGATTGCCGGCATGGTCTTACCGCACCACGGTATAGTAGGTGGTACAGCGCCTTCATCGTTCATATTCGAGTTTGAGGCAAAGAGACTGCCCAGTAGATCGGCTTTCTCTTTAGCACTATCGGCCAAGTCACCATCGGTCTTTCGGAGTGGTTTCCTTCGGCAGCTTTGGCAAGCTACCAGAAAGCACGACTCCCAGAAGTATAGCTCGCAATTCGCCCACCTATTTTGCCGATGAATTGGAATTTTGCTCTGGCAGTTGCTTTCTTACTGAACCTCGAGACAGCATTTAATTTTCATTTTAACTCAGAAATATTCGGATCCTTATTATTACGAGCCGTGGTCCAAGCCTCATATGCAGTTTGCTTAAGAATTTAAGCTTTTCTGCATGACGAAGTTTTCTGACGCCGGCTGCGCAGACTTCAGGATCTTCTGAGTTAAAGCAGATCTGCCTCGATGCATAAAATTCTCGCAATCCATCCCAGTCTGCCGACTCACAGTGCCACACATGACGCTTATTAGTTGACCCAGATGCATCGGGTTGTGTTCATGACATTTGAGTCAGAACGAGACAGTGGTCCAAGGAGCCAAGAGGTGCATCCACTGAGACGGAGTATCCGTCCGGACGAGTAGTCAGCAGAAGGTCCAGTTAGGAGCTTGTATGGTCTTCTATATCTGGTAGTCTCGTTGGAGAAAGTACCAGCTGAAAGAATCCATAGGTCAGAGCAAATTCATAAGTAGATATCCCTGCATAGTTATTGGTTCGAGAACTGAGCCTCTCACGATGGTGGGCGTTAAAGTCTCCCAAAATAACTAGTTCTGCTGTGGGATATTGCTCTAGAACTTTGTCAGTCGTCAAACTTAGGTGCGTGAAGAGTCGAGTTACATCCGTTTTACCCCTATGAGACCTGTATAGGCACGCATCGATACGAGTGTGGCCGCCGTAATCTACGCGCACCCACAATATCGACAGGTCCCTGTCTTCAAGGCTAGAAGGCAGCGACGAACATACATACACCGGCTCGACTCATTAAATTGGGTTCGAATTTGTAGCCGGCATAATGAAGGTATGATGTGTCGGCCGGGCAGGATATCTGCGTCTCCGTTACAAAAAGAATGGTCGGCTGCGCAGTCTCGAGATGATGGTGGACTGCGTTAAGATTTGCGTGAATACCACTGATGTTGCAAAAATCCACATTATATGTGGATGGAGTAGCCGCTGTAAAAACTCTTTTCGTTTTCATTCTCATTGCCATTATATATAAAAAAGGTTACTTAGATTAAGGATGAGGATTCACTGCACAGACAGCTTGGAGCACAAAAGGTGCGGTACTAAGACTGCCGAAGCTCGCCACAAATGATACGGTTGCTGGCACGGCGGGCGGAAGGGCCCCTGATTCCCCTCTGTTGTAGTAGCCGGGTCCACTCCGGTCTCCTTTTCCGGCATTACTACTACTTCAGAGACTTTACACCGGTTGGCGGATCAACCTCCCAGGGCAGAGATTAAGTGATTCGGGTTCGAGAACCCGTTCAACCTGCGGGCGGCCAGCGGTCAGCCGTTTCATCAGGTCTCCCTGACCGCCGAACCAGCACGCCGTGTCTACGCCGAGCAATGACAGCAACGAGCACCGCCGGTCTTCCGCTGTCCGCGCAGCGAATCCTCAAAGAGCTCTGGCAACCTTACTCACCGCCAGGAACACAACACTACTCAATGTTAGTGTTATTATGGCCGCGGTTTTCTGTAAGGTGGAGGTACTTCCCCAGTTCGGACCGCTCATTCTAGCAAGTACTCGCTATGCCCTGCTTTAGTTTTTCGGGTGGCTTAATAAGTTAGTTTAAAACACGTAAAAAATAATAAGATAATGCAATAACTGATTTAATTTTATTTTAATCAATGCTTTAATAACAACTAACTAAATCTAATTATTTAACTGACTCTCATATTTTTTCGATCCTTCACATGCTATAGTTTCCTTCACATACGTCATTTTAAAGTATACAGGTTTCCTCACGATATTTTTTTTCAAGGAAAAGCAAATGAAATAAATAAATATTTTTGGCCAATACATTATATTCTACCGCCTGGCCTTAAAGTAAGTAAAGCTGGTGTTATGGATACCAGGCAACGGATCCTCGCCAGCATTTTTAAGTTCCCACTGTTGGGGCACGGCCTACCCTCATAAGCGAGGCTGATTAGGGCGTTAGTCCACACGCGGGCCCAGTGCGGATTGTGGACTTCACATACGTCTTTTTTTTGTCTTGACGTATGCGGGTTTCCTCACGATGTTTTCCTGCACCGAAAAGCTAGGGGTGTGAATAAATAAATCAGTGTACTTGAGAAATTAAGATAAGACACATTGTTACACACCGACCCCGGGATTCGAACCTCCGCCACTTGGGACGTGAAGTGAAATTTAAACCCCTCGGCCACCACTGACTTTTCCCTCGGCCACCACTGACTTTTACAACAACGGATACATATATTACTTTTTTTTGTGAATACCAACATATAACACAAAAAACATCCAGACTCAAGACAAACATAAATTTTTATCACTTAAATGTTCGTCCAGTGCGGCAATAGAAACCACACCTTCTGCGCAGTAGCCAGCCACACTACCAACTAGGCTGCGAGGAAGTCAGTGAACGAATAATGAATACCTATAACGAAGAAATTAAGAAAAACCTTATAGTCCATTGAAATGTTACAATTCATGGACCGAATATTGCATTTGTTAGAAGACACAATTTTATTTTTGGGACATGCGTGGGGGGTCAATAGAAGCTTAACCTCAAGTTTGAGGGGTCGCCACCCTTGTCATCTTGCCGCCATCTTGGAAAAAGGGGTGAAAACGCTTTTTTCGCGATATCTCGGAAACTATGCGTCTTACAAAAAATTCGTAAAGACATAATTTGTAGCAAATTATTTACAATATGAAACTTATTTTCTGCAGATGCAAAGGAACTGTGGAAGCATGTGTGGCTGCAGAAAAGCAGGCCTGAAATACTCTATTCCAAGTTAATGGAAGAAAATGAATTCGAAGATGAACTTCCAAATATGACTCCAATTTTAACTCCTGTCATTCCTCGAACTTTCACATTTGACGTTGATTAAGAGATTCTGAGCCACAGCCCGGACCATCGAAGAAAAGAAGATTAGAGAAGCAAGCTTATAAGTGATTGAAAATATTATGATGTCGTGGAGTAGGCCTACTGGGAAAAAAAACGCGCCTACAGACACTACCTCAATAATTTTTTAATAATTTAAATGACTGAAATTAAAAAAAATTACAGAGAAAAATTCTCCTCAAAAGATTATCTTCAAGATTGGTCTGAGGTAATTTTTTTGTAAAATGTATAAAAAAAAAGTTATAGAGCAAAAAAGAAAATTTTTATAAAAAAAATCTCACTTTTTTGCTTATAACTTCTTTCATATTTAATTTAGGGCAAAAAGTTATAAAAACATATTTGTAGGCAAAACAATTTTCTACGAATTATGTCTTTACGAATTTTTTGTAAGACGCTTAGTTTCCGAGATATCGCGAAAAAAGTGTTTTCACCCCTTTTTCCAAATTGGCGGCGGATGACAAGGGTGGCGACCCCTCAAACTTGAGGTTAAGCTTCTATTGACCCCCCACACATGTCCCAAAAATAAAATTGCGTCCTCTAACAAATGCAAAGCTCATGTTACTCTTCAATGGACTATTATTCGTACACGCCAGAATCTGAACTCCGCCCTTCAGATCGCGAGGCAGGTGTCAAAACCACTAGGTCACCACAGACTGACATAATGAAAATTTATTAGCCACAAACACCATAATTTCTTAAATAGACTCAGAGATATTTCAATGCTTTTTTAAAAGGAAATAAAAATCTAAAATGTCCTTACTGGCATTGGAAATGCTAGTTAGGCGACAGAAATATTGATATGGCGAAATATTAAAGAGGGAGGGAGGAGTTAGAGTAAATACATAGCTTAATCCTAAATGTAATTTTAATTCTCAAAGATTATCAATACAATTTTGTAAGAAATTAATTTGAATTTTATGACAATGATAAGTTGCCTAACTTCCGGCATTTTAATACTCCAAAACTTAAACAATACTTGGAGAGTTTGAGATAACTGAATCTATTGTAAAGATAAAGAATGAATAAGATTTTATTAATTAATCTGCTTTCATTGTTTTTGATCCCTTAAAGTTATTTTATTTCGTAATTCAAGAATAAGTTTTAAAAATGTTTAATTATTAAACTTAAATCATAAAAAAAACTGGACAATAAATATTTAAACTAGCCTTTATCGTACTTAATCTGATACAACAGGATTAATCATTTATTTATTTACCATATTATGGTAATACAGATTTTTCGCTTTTATTTTTTATGATAATGGAGTTACTTGAGGGAATATTTAAATAAAAAACAGAAAATTGAAATATTTCGACTATATTTTCTGATTAAGAATAAAGAATATAGTCGAAACATAAATATTCTGTTTTTTTTTTTATTTAAATATATCTTAAAATGATACTATTATCTGACACAACAGGAGTATATAAGTACTTAAATACGGTTGTATATATGAACAAAACAGGTATTTTGATAAGTATGTTACCACTAACTAGCCACAATTTTCTCACCGCTCTGTAGTAAATAGATTGTCATTTCAATATATAATAATATTAGTAATAATACGCATTTATATCGTTTTCTGAACAAGCGGTAACAACTGCAATATCAAAAAAAATGTGTGATTTGCAGGATAACCCATTCTACAACTATTACTATAAAAATATCAATAAGAGTGCGATCGTGATAATTTTTTTATGATCAAAATTTAATTTACTTTCTTTAAAATTTTAGAGATCTAGAAGCAAAAACATCCAGAGGCACATACGATTGCAGTAAAACGAAATGTGTGATTTGCAGGATAACCCATCCTACAACTATTCGTATAGTAAGAATTATGAGAGGGAGATCTTGATCATTTTAAGATCATCAAAATTAGGGTTACTTTTTTAAAGCTTAAATTTAAACGGATTATTGTGAGGTAAAGAATGGATAAAAACGTATTAAAGATTCCTCATTCATAGCTTTTAGTTACTTTAAATCATTTCATTTTACAAACTTTTAGAATGAGTTAGAACTAAGTTGAATCGTACATTAAAATCGAAGTTTAAATTATGTAACCTTTGTCTTTAAACTTAGCTAAAATGAATATTGCAAAAATATAGAATTATCTTAAAAGCCACTTACTCTGACCACACTTAATAATAATTATAATTATCTTTATTGAGTAACAAAAATCATACAAAATACAATTACAATACAAATACTTACACAAAGAGAATTAAAATATCGATCTATCAATAAAAAAAATGTGATTTGAACACTTATTTTAATGCGAATCTTCTATTTGGGAAAGAACGTGATAAGAGACTAATATCATAAATCTTAAGGGTCGTGGCTTGTTACTGAATAATTCCGCGGCTAGGTCGACCAAACAGATTGAAATTAAAGTTGGTTGGCAGACTGCATTGGTCAGGACTTATCACAATTAGAAGATATAACTCCCCAAAAAAAGTCTGATGGTTGCTACATACTACTTACAGACAAGAACAACGCTTTTACTAAGGGACCTGAGGGAGTTATTAGATTTTTAAGAAATCGTCAAAAATCATGATACAAAATTCCAACTCGTTTTTCACCGCGTATGAGGAATGGATTGTGCCTGCAACATAAGACCAATTAACTGATCAGTCGGCTCAGCGATGTTAAGTCAGGAAGTCAATTATTGAGAACATTGCGTTATATATGTACTAGATTTTACCAGCGGCTCCGCCCGCCCGAAATTCGGTACCGGCGTGAAACTCCTTAACTATACTATTGAAGTTTGCTATAGCAAGCTATAGCTGTAGCTATAGTCCGTTTAAGCTCGGTTATAATTATTTCCGCGGGAACTTTTGAATTTTTCGGTATAAAAACTATCTCTATAACAAATTTCATCTAAATCGGTTTAGTGGTTTAAGCGTGAAGTGGTAACAGACAGACAGACAAACAGACAGCCAGACAGATACAGTTACTTTCGCCTGTGTCCTAATCCAGGACCTAACCTATATGTGTGCCAGGTTCAATCCCGATCCATCCATTGGCTAAAGCTTGAATGAGTAACAAACATTCATCCATCCATACATCCAGACATACTTTCACATTTATAACATTAGGATTATAGGATTAGTAGGATTTATTGATTTATTATAAAGGTACCAATTTGCTATTCAGACGTTACCTTTTGTGTAAATTGCCATTATTACTACGAAAATAAAAAAAGAAAACTCTTTCTGTATTATGTTTTGGTGTTTATCCTCAAACAAACAACAACAGGCAATATTCCTTCAGGTTTCTCACCGATCCTTATCTGTAAATGGATACGGTTGCACACGGAACTCACTGCCAACGAATAAATTCTTGTATTTTTATAACGAAAAACTTTACAAAAATTGTTTTTTTTTTCCAGTGTATTTAATGTATGATGCGAGTAGGTGTACAAAAAGAAGTGTATTAGCCGTGATGGTAGTAGGTAGGTCTGTAGTGCTTCTTACCATATCTTCCAGCAACTCCTTAATGCGATCGACTAGTTAAGCATAATTATAAAGTTTCACACAATAATACACATTACCAACCAAAACTAAATATTATTTTTTTGATTTTATTTCATATATAGAAATGATGAGATGAAATTGGTGTTACTTTTCTTATTTCTAAAATTTTATGTTCTTAAGTATTACTTACTAGCTTTTGCCGATGACTGCCTACGCTAAATTCTGTTATCGGCGTAGGGAGGGTGAGACATGGCTGGGTGGTTAAGAATATGAAAAATATGACTAAAACACAGGTTTTGGTAAATAAGTTTATTTAAGTATAGGTAGACTGGAACATTCTTACATTAATTATATACAAATGGTAAGGAACCCGTCGTGCGCCAGTCCGACACGCACTTGGCCGATTTTTTTTATATTACTTATCGACTTTTTACTTATTAAATACTCATAGTTTCGCACACATTAGTGGTACGAAGAAAACTTAATATATTTTATCTGAGGGCACGGAAGTGACCCCGCCAAGTCTAGCAAAAGAGCAAAAAAAGGGCACGGCTAGGTACTATCCTTTTCTCAAAGCCATTCGGGCCATTTTCGGCATTACACAGCTAGATATGTTTCTTAATTATATCTTATTTAAACCAGTAGTTTAAGAATTATTGCAAGTCAAAGTTCCTTAATTTGGTCACTGACTGACTCACCGATCATCAAATATTTCTAAGGTCCTTCTAGCAGACCCACAAGTTCCAAATTTTGAACACAGTTATTGTTTAGTCTATAAAGCAAGGAAAAACTCTATTCCGAATTTTAGCCTCGTTTTCAAGATATGCATACAGTTTGAAAAAGTAACTTTGTTATCTGGTGAACGCACCCTAATCATGTACCGTGAAAATGTTGCAATTAAATGTAAAATACTGTCTGTAAGTTAATACAAAAAAAAAAAATTAAGTTCCTTATCCACCCTGGGTTGTTCCTATTCTGTCTCTTTAACTGTACCTCTGCCAAATTTCAACCTATTTAGCTTTGTTGCGGTTGCGACGTGAAGCAGGGACAAAAAAAACACACGCATTATCTTATCTTAGTATATAAGTGTTTAGCTTTACTCACTCAAATACATTAGGTACAAAAATCATATTAAGCTCAATTTTCTTCGAGCCTTTGTGTATAAAAAGGTAATTTAGGAACAAACGCGCTACGCAGTACGAAGTCTATCCCAAGGGCGTTTATTTTTTACCCCGAAGGCACTAGTGTAATAAAATATAATATTCTTATTATTGAAGTATATGCGTTATATTAAAAACCGATAATTATAATATATATATATAATTATAAGATACAAATTAGATACACACATTTTGTGTAATGTTTATGTAGATATAGTAATTTACGATATTTTTAAAATTAACTTTGCTGGTATTTTAATTTTCCGCTCAAGTAATCAAAAAATAATATGGTAGATGTAATTTCTTTTATGTTAAGAATACAAGTTTCAACAACTCCTGCTCCAAAGAATACAACAATTTGGTTTCAAATTATGTTTTCTCATGAATTAAATTTTCCCCTTCGGTAGCTAAGTTAATGAATTTCTGGCTTCAGTACAGTGTCATTATCTTAATCTCCTTTCGACAAAATTTCATTACAACCAACATTATTGTTTTAGAGCACGTTCGATTTGGGATAGCACGTTACGTTTGATACTTTTTACACTTTTGATAACGCCAGTTTTGTCACCGGCATCTATCGTTCGTGTAGCTTTGAAACGTTTCTAACAAAAATGTTGGTTACAAAACGAACGGTTGACGTACACACACTACGATAATAACAAACACACTACCAGAAACATTAATATGTGTAGGGAGTTTGACTGATTAACTTATTCATATTCGGTGCAAAAGTGACAAAAATAACAAAAATATCATAAACGCTTGACAGTTTGTTACAGATGATACTGAAATGTTTGTTACCAATAACAAACGAACAGTATAACAGGTGGCAAAAGTAACTAAAATTATGATTTTTATCCCAAAACAAACGCGCCCTAGGTGCTAGCTGATAAACATACCTACTACATATAAAAAATATTATAATATAAATATATATATTTATATATACGTTGCTTTGCAGTACTACGTGACAGTAAAAACAAGGATGACGCGATATGTAGCTAAGCGTGCATGGGTAGTGCAGCTACATCATAATTCACTTATATTTCATTGAAATACATAAAATACATTAAAAGTTACATAATTGTTGTCAAAAAATGCTTATCTCAGGGTTTAAAGCACTATCACGGATATGCTTTAACACAGTTGTAAAAAAGCTATAAAAAGGGGTCAGCTGTGAAATTAAATGCTGCCAATTTTTATGCTTCTGACTGTCTTGGTGGATTCCGTACGAGGTTAGCCCTCGTCGACGCATTTCAAATTTGCAATATTCGGCAAAATTGATGCCAAATTATTGTTTTAGTGAAACTTTCGCACACAGCTCCTTCTATTCTGACTTAATTCCCATTGACTTTATTATTTTGTTTTTATTCAAAAAAATCTTTTGGCACATGCTGTACTGTACATTTTGAAAGTTGTTTTTGACTTTGACTTTCTGACACATAATTCAAAAATATAAATTAATCAACAAGGATTAATATAAATAATCATAGAAGTAATTATTAAATTGTTGTGCTGATTCTAAATTATTCCGGTTCAAAAAGCAAATAGCGTTCGAATCGTGCGAGGGTTTTCGCTTGTAAGGTGTTTTATGACGTTCGAATTCGAGATTCTACCAGTTTATTTTTATTTTATGCAACAAAATTGGAATTGGTTTTCTTTTAGTTTTATTTTCTTTTTTTTTTTGCAGTTTCGTTTTCCGAGAAGCTTTTAGTTTTTCCAATTTAAACAACGACATAAGATACTAAACTGTTTTCTTGTAAAAGGAAAACATTGAATTTTATATGAGAGTAAAAATTATTGAGTTATAATTATTACTATAGCAATATTATAAATATACAAGTTTATGAAGATGTCTGATAAATCAATCACGTAAAAACAGCAAAACTCGATTTATATAAAATTTGGCACATGTTTTGGCATAAATGATTTTTTATTCCTATTGACAGTTCCCACGGGTACCTATGTGACTGCAAAAATAAAAAAATAACTTGGGGCACAACTAGCTATAATATTTTATAAACAGCCGAATTGAATTAATATTAGCGTGTTTGCCTCCCGAGTTGTGGGAGCCGGGTTCAGTTCCCAGCGGGAGCATCAAATGTGTGTTCATCACATCAGTTAAGCAGTATTTGTATTGATCAGTTGTTTGAATGATGGAAACTGTTGTTTTTTTTCAGAGAGGTTAACACGGAAATAAAACAAAAACTAATTTTAAAAAAACCGACATGTATTTTAAACAGAAAAAAGAAAATTAGACTAATGGAGGAACCAGCTGTGGTTTTAATTAGTAAAAGTTCTTTTTGAAATTTGATACAAAATAATTACATTTATTATGTATGGAATTGTCATGAATATTAAAAACAGTATTTTGAGGTTTCAAGGCAAGTGTTTTGTAACTTTACCAAGCCAGTTACCATTTTCAGCAACCATTATAAAAGATATCAATATTTTTTGGTTTTTTCGGCTGTAACAAATTCTGAAAATCTGACAAAATATTTTAAATCTACTTGTACATATGACTACCATCAAGAAAAAAATTGCAATTCATGAAAAGCTTGTCAAAAGAACCCCTGATTGCGTTAATTTAGTATGCTATTTTGTTTTTATGTAAAGTCTCGCAGCATTAATTAAATAATAAAATTGTACCCAGAGCCGTCAAAAATGCTTAAAAAACATTATTTAGAATCGAAAATGGTGCTGTCCAACTTCAATGCATATTTCACAATTTCCACAAATACCAAACAATTATTTTTAATACACCCAAAAAAATCGCCCTTTATGAATTCTTGGAAATACTAGCAATACTGATTGTAATGTGCTCATTAGTTAGTAGTAGTTAGTAGATTTAGAAATTTTGTATGCAGGCAACAATTCCGTATTCGAACCTACGTTACTCTAATTTGGACCGGACATAACTAAAGAGTAAAGGCGAAAAATAAATAAGTATGAGTGCCAGAATTCTATGTTATTGTGTTCGTCAATTTTTAGTTAAAAAATTTCGCATGTAAATCTAGATATACTTATACGTAAATAGGAGTTTTTATTGTAATAAGTTTTTTTTTGTTCTATGCCGTGATACGACATCGCAATCTATTACATAGGGGTTAATACTATGCCTGTGGTCATAGCCAGCAAATGTTGATGTCTTTTGCCAATTAACATATACTTAGAGCTTATTAATTCCATAGCAAAACAAGAAGTAAAATCTTTATTATTATATTATTATAGATGTGAATGACGTCACAGGTCGCCAGATTAAAGATATGAACAGTTGCCAGAGTAATGTGACGCTATCATTTAGCACAATGCCACTTGTACAGTTTCAACTTTGCCCTGTGGTGCCACAGAGACAAGGCCCAAATCTGACGAAGGTCCACGACATATCCGTGAGACATTATCTGGACAGCTATATATAGAGCTATTTTTAGTAAAAGACTTCATCAAAACTTTGCATATGGAAGTTAGCCGCACAAGTGCTGTGTCTAATTAATGTTTGTGTAACTATTTTTCACGGCTCTGGGTACCTTTTATTATTTTCTAAATTATGCTGCAGGCCTAAAACACAATGGCGCACTAAATTTACGCGACCAGTGATATTTTTGACAAGTTTTTCATCTATACTTAATATTATAAAGAGGAAAGATTTGATTGTTTGTATTGAATAGGCTCCGAAACTACTGGACCGATTTGAAAAATTCTTTTACCATTAGAAGATGAACATAGGCTACTTTTTACCGCGGGAAAATGTTTCATTCCTACGGGAAAACGGGTCATAGGACAACGGGTAGCAAATAAGAATTATCCTTCGGTACTTTATTTTTTCACATAACTTCTAAACGACTGGACTAATTGGGTTAAAATTGTATATGGGTTATTATGGGTATTTCGATGGTTTCCTGGATGATTAAAAAATACAATTGGACTCGGTAGGTGGCGCTGCTGTCGGTATGTCAAATACTAAACGGCTTGACCGATTGGGTTAAATTTTGTATATGTATTTCTATGGTTTCACAGACACGAATGTATTATGCCATTAAGGAGGAAAGATTTGATTGTTTTTTTTCTATAATTGAGGAGTTGCCGTTAACCTACGCCGATAACGAAAATTAGGGCGGGCAAAGCCGCTGGCAGAAGCTAGTTAAGTGATATTTTGCTTCTCGGTTGACTACCGATGTACAAGTAAAATTTAAATAATTTTTTTGCAGAATTTGTTATAGCCAAAAGAACCAAAAAAAAAATGTTGATGTCCTTTATAAATTTCATTAACTCGTAAACAGAGTCATTACGTGCTGGTAAAGTGGGTGCTAATATTGTATATGATAATATATAATACTAAGACATTAATTAATCCAACGGGCTTTTTCTTCGTAAATGTTAGTTTTTTTAAAGCAAAGCAAGGGTTTACTGTCCCACGGGCGGTAATGACGCCCCTATTCTATCAAGTATGTAGACCACAGAACACTTATAATTGACGTACATAGACATGTCTATGTCATGTAAAAACTGTATGTTTAAAACTAGAGTTTAAATATTTCGCTCGCTGCATAAGCAGCTCGCGTGGTATTTGTGGTATAAACCCCTCATACATAATTTTCACCTACGGAGACTACCACTGGGAATATAATATTCTTTATTATAACATCATTATGGCGGCCATCTTTATAATTTAGAAAATCAAAACAATTACTCAATATTTAATATCGGTGACCCCGAAAACCCCCGTATGCAAAGTTTCAGCCGGTTCGGTGAACAAATTTTTTCCCCCGCCATTTTGAATCCGCCATCTTGATTTTTTTTCAGTCAGACCGTAGCTCTTGTTGCCATTTACAATATTTATTCGATTACCCCCTTCCTATATCAAATCATTTTTGAGATAAAATAATGTTTTGTATGGGCGGCCATGTTGTTTTCGGCCATTTTGAAGTTTTGAAAGTTTTCCCATACTCAGGGGACCATTTATATCAAACCCCCTATACATCATTTTCACCTCCTAAGACTCCTTATGGGAGAACAATAGACTCCAACAAAACAGCACTATGGCGGCCGTCTTGAAATTTTAGATAATCAAAAAACCAACTGAATGTTTAGTATCAGCGACCTCGAAAACCCCCGGACGCAAATTTTCAGCCGGATCGGTGAACAAATGTTTTCGACCGCCAATTTGAATCCGCCATCTTTAATTTTTTTGGCGCCCTTTATTACATTTGTTCGAACACCCCCCCACACACACACCTATAACAAACACTTTTTAAACATTCTTCATTGGATTAAATGTTTTGTATGGCGGCCATTTTGTTTTCCGTCATTTTAAAGATCTGAAAGTTTTCCCATACTCACAAGGCCCTTTTCATCAAACCATCCATACATCATTTTCATCCCCGAAGACTCCTTCTGGGAGACTAAAAGTCTTCAATAAATAAGTATTTTGAGTATCTTGCAGTTTTTACTACCAGTACCATTTCGATAAAACCCCCAATACATAATTTTCACACTCAGAGACTCCTGCTGGGAGACTAAAAGGCTTCAATAAGTCATCACTATGGTGGCCATCTTGAAATTTTGGAAAATCAAAAAACCGAATGAATGATTAGTATCAGCGACCCCGAAAATCCCCGGACGCAAAATTTCAGCCGGATCGGTGAACAAATAGTTTCGAACGCCATTTTGAATCGGCCGTCTTGATTTATTTTTACTTTAGGTAGTTGCTCTTTGGTGTCCTTTACAATATTTGTTTGAGCACCTCCCATCCTATAGCAATTTGTTTTCGAGATATTCTTCGTTGAACTGAATGTATTGTAGGGCGGCCATGTTGTTTTCCGTCATTTTGAAGTTTTGAAAGTTTCCCCTTACTCACGGGTCCATTTTTATCAAACCCCCCATACATCATTTTCAACTTCGAAGACTCCTTCTGGGAGACTAAAAGGCTTCAATACAACATGACTATAGCGACCATCTTGAAATTTTAGAAAATCAAAAACCGACTGAAAGTTTAGTATCAGCGACTCCAAAAACCCCCGGCTGCAAAGTTTCAATTGAATCGGTAAACAAATATTTTCGACCACCATTTTGAATCCACCATCTTGGATTTTTTTCCACAAGGCAGCTGCTCCTCATTGCCCTTTACAATATTTGTTCGAGCACCCCCCTCCTATCGCACATAGTTTTCGAGATATTTTTCGTTGAATTTAATGTTTTGTACGGCGGCCATTTTGTTACTCACGGGACCATTTCTATCAAACCCTCCATACATCCTTTTTACCTCCAAAGACTCCTTCTGGAAGAACAATTGACTCCATCAAAACAGCATTATGGCATCAGTTCAATCACTTTCCCCATACATCACTTTCACCCCCGGAGGCTCCTTCTAGGAGATCAATTATGTCAATCAGTGAGTCAGTGAGTGGGTCTCCAGCTTTATATATTATAATATAAACTACGCGCACGCTACAGGCAAGCAATTACAAGTTTTATCTTCAGCCAATTTCTTTTAAATTCATAAATTCTCTAGATCTAGAAATTAGCGCGGCTGACAGCGCTCAGCGGGGGATGGTGCCTCAGCGTTAAAGTAACGGAAATGATAGAACAACGTCCGTTAGGTCAGCTAATTGTGTTGCGTATATGCATAACTATATAAATTCTTGAAAGATTATACCAAATGATAATTTCCTAAGCCATTACATAAGCAATATAACCACGGCAACATCGAAACAAAAACCAATAAAGAAACACTTAAGTAATTGTCACTTTAATAATTTTGCTGAAATGTCAAGCACAAACATCAAAACTCAAGTTTTACTCATTACCAAAAGTGATTCGTAGAAAACAGTCAAAGTAATGAAAGCAATTATCGAAACAACAGAAGTAGAAAATTAATTTTGTTATTTTCGGAAAGCTCGCATTAACTTAACAAAGTTCAATCAAATATATTTTCTCATATGTACGCTATACTTAGATATTATTACTAATCCAGATGTTTGTGTCAATAAAGATGAATAAAGTGTAGGTACTGAAAGTTATGCATAACAACTGTTATATCTATCTTAGATACAATAAACTACCAGCCCCGATGATAACTAACGGTACAGAAACGTGGTCTCTAACTGATGGCCTTTTAAATAAGCTCAGAGTGGCTCAGCGAGCTATACTTGGTGTTTTTATGCGCAATAACATCCGGAACGAGGAAATTCGCAGAGGAACCAAAATAACCAACATAGCTTTAACAGTCAGTTAAAGTGGCATTGGGTAGGCCACACAGGAATCGGAAGGCCTACGTGAATGGACGTCTTCCAGCTGAGACAACGATGGCCCCTTTTTCGTGGCAGCCCTGTTAGTCCTAACTGTGTTAGCGGTCAAAGTAACGGTGGAGCCAAAGATGACATACATGATGCAATTGGTGGGGCAGAGACTGCTATGGAACCCTGACAGAAATCACATACAACGCACGCATATGGAAAACTGGCAAAATGATTTAAAAGCTTAAAGAAGAATAGGGCATAAATAAAATAAAGAATAAATATCTAAAGTCCGATGGCAAGGTGGGCACCGTATATTGTGCTCCAATCCAGCCACTTGCTCTACTATCAGGATGCTGAACAACTGTCCCTCTCTCACTCTATGCAATTTCCAATTCCACTATTCAAATTTCCAATTTCACTTTCCCCACTATCCAATACAAACAATCAAAAAATCAAAATTTTCCTCTATTTTACTAGTAGTGTATACAGGTGTGGAACCGAACCAAAGAATATATTGGGCAGGGCTGCTAGCTACATCGAAGAATGGTGTTAGTGCTACTACGTAGACGACAAAAAGGAATTTCTTCTTTTCCTCTTTTCCTAGAATGACAAATAACCCATTGACACGCTTATTAGCGAAATACCCAGATGCACTGCAGTACCTTGGTGGACTAAACGACATATCTTATTATATCTTTGTTATACTGATCGCGCGGAACGTTAAATTAGCAACTGTGTAAAGTTGATTTACAGACTGCACGTTTAGAAAGACTGGTAAAAATCTTTAAAAAGAGTAATTTTAACGTATTTACTGCAACTGGCAAATCTGGGGATATCCCTCCCTTTCAGTGACTTCTTCATCTACTAGGGCCGCTAAGACACAGCGACCCAGGTATTTGAATGTGGAAATTGCCAAAGCTATTCATAGCTCCCCACGAAAAACACCCATGTAGCCGACCTTTTCGTTGTCGAGGGGACTTTAACGCAACGCAAACTAGAAAATATTATGAATGAAAATTACAGTACATTTGGAGTGCTACATCCTGGTGTAAACCTTAGAATCTAAATGGTCACCTCGAGGGCATTTTAAGAGGAACTTCCTCCCACAAACTGACTGTAAGCGGTTTCGAGGCCATTCTAATCTAATACAGGATGACATCCAGGATATCTTCTATAATTTGTTATTGTACAAATTGAGCAGTGTGTATTCGGACTGATCAGATGAAGACTGCAGTTTCCTAAGCTTAACCATCATAAGATTTAAAGTCTGATCATAAAGTTTTTGTGTTCTATTTTGCGGAGAGCTTTAAATAATTTAGCTCCAACCGCTTGGACAGTACCAGTTCTGAAGTTGGAGCTCAAAACGAGCGATTGGACGGTGGATAGGAGCTACGGAAAGGGCACAACACGACGTCTGCTAGAAAAATGTATGTTAGTATGTTTACCCGTGAAAATACTTCCATATTTTTTTCTCTCGAATTCCAAAGTCTGGCGTATTCGAGACTGTTTCTAATAAGCTCCCCGATCATGGTGTTACTGATATATTATATAAAGAAAACCCTGATTCGACATAAACACAAAAAATTATCCTGACATAAATGTTCGTCTTGCGCGGGGATCGAACCCTCGGTTCAGCAGGCAGTATCACCACAGAATAAGCAAAAAATAGGTACTAGTATTACTCCCAAAATACCCCACATGTAGTATTTATACTATGATTAAAACTGTTACCAGTTCAGTTAACATGAATTCAATTTCAATAAAATCTTGAATACAGAAAATTGCATTAGGTTGAAAAAGCTCTGTAGTCGGGTCGATCTAGAGTCGAGAGTCGATGGTGCCGTGCATGCAGTGCATCCAAAATAAAACTGCACTTTCGAGTTACCTGAAATTTTATTTTATTGTGGCTTGGGTTGAGGTAGTAAAGCTAACAAAATTTAGAATACATGAGTACCTTTGTAAAGTAAAGTTGTAAAAGACAGAGAGACAAACTGGGACACAAGAATATACCCACTTAGCCGGTCCTTGAACTATAAGAGTCTAGAAAAAAATGTAGGTATACCACTCTTGTTAATAAAGTAAACTTTTAAAAAAAACTGGTAAACATTTACAAAATTCTGAAACACAATTACACTGCCGTACTTACAAGAGATTACCAATTCCATCATGTAAATGGAAGGTTCTGCGCCAGAAAGAAGTACTAGATATGTTTCGGTGTTTATCTTCTAACAAGTAGCGACTGGGGATGTAACTTCAATTTCTTCAACGGGTTTTATTTACACGCGACACACAGACTTATAAAAAGAAAAACTTTGATCAGACTTTGTGAAATACATATACCTATAACTTCTTCTTACTTCCAAAATATGTGAGTGAACGATGTAAAATTAGCTGGTAAATAAAATAAATAAACTTCAAGTGAAATATTATTCAATTACTTGTTGTCGGATCATTAATCTAGGATGATTTTGAAATTGAATTTTGATTTTTCTTCGGATCTTCGCTATCGAGTCTTAAGATTTTCGGGATTTTAATCCTTATTTAAAGACTTAATTTTTCACTTCTGGGTCACATCTTTAAAGTCAATTTCGACAAATTTCTCTGCCTATGCCGTGCGCTTATTCTACATACGAAACCAAAATGAAATCGTTTTTTTGTACGATATCCGATTTTTCTTACGGGTATTGATAATTTGATCTTACAAATGACTTGCACCATAAGTACAAAGTTGCGAGCCATTTCCTTTGCAGTAGAGCTACCAATAATATTTGAATAAAAATGTAGGAAGTTTTACTAACACGTTAACCGTGTGTCCGAGCCAATAAGGGTAATCTCGAGGAGGATGCGAAACGAAATACTCGTCTCGACTCTGGGGAGCGCTCGCCCCGAGTAGTAGGCGGTACCGAAGAATATATGACCAGTCGTTACGTAGCGTACAGTTACAGATCAGTGCCCTCACCAAGAGATCGGACAAAATTCAACGTTCATATTAAGATCACGTGTTTTTTAGGATTCCGTACCTAGAAAGTGAACGGAGCCCTATTGCTTAGCCTACGGTGTCTGTCTATCTGTCTGCCAAACTGTATATTTAAGAGCCTACTTAGAGTACTACTTTTTTTTTGGCAAAGGCTTCTCCGGATCCGCTTAGCAGATCTGACAAAATTTTGATGACTGTTCTTTGGGACATGGTTCAAACCCTGACAAACGTGAAAACACGATTAATGAACTTTTGTTGGATTAAAATCCTAAACTAACTTTTTATCTAAGCTTAACTTTTTAAGTTTTGGCAAAGAAATCTTTAAAGTTCTAAGTGCTATTAGCTTACAACTTTGCTAATCCATAGTCGTGATGGTGCTTTAAACCCTGAGACGATAACAAAGGCTTAATAATAATGGGTCCCATCACATTGGCACCCTCTGGGTACGGAACCCTATAAAGTATAGCAAATGCAATGGTACGACAAATACTATGCTACATATATATATATAAATTTATATACAACTTTAACCTATTATCCAGTCCGCGACTTATCTTCCACACAGATCTGTCAGGACCTTCGTCACATTCCGACACCTGGAGACCAAATCTGAGGCATGTGGCGTGCTGGGAGAAGATACTGTCACCTTACGGGAATATCGGCCTCATAAGTCGGTTCTGCTGAATCCGTAAAATATATAGAGCATAATTTTTGATGTTTTTAAAATAAAACAAAAACACATTAATTTTTTATACTTACACAATTAGGTTTTCACTATATATAACAATATTTTTTTTTTTTTTTTTTTTTTTTTTTTTATTTATTAAAAGTAAATAACTTTATTTAAAAATTGAAGCTAATTACGCACAAAAAATAACAAACTATAATAAAACTAACTTAAAAACAATCAAATAAACCTGGTCCGCGTGGCATTGTGGCAAGAATGCAGGCTGCGTTTCCTCTTTGGACGGCTAAGCTAATCCTTTGAGCAAAATAGCAGCCCGCATTCCTGTCACCGCTGATTCCGATTAGTCGAGGTAGTATTGACTTTAAGAAAGTTTTAGCACTTGAACCCCATGGACCCAGAGTCTCAACTGCAAACGGCACAAACTCATAGTTTCTTAGTAATGAGTTATATATGCGCCGTTTGCGAGACTCTGCAACTTGGACTGCCCCTCCAGCTTTAAGTTTGGTCCTAGGGAGGTGAGACGGAGCCAGGGTATCGACGCAAGTTGCGTCCCAAATTAAGGCCCGCCCCTTCTCCCAGGGAATCAACGATAAACCATCCGGTCTCTTTCCGTCATCACGATTTATGCCATGAGGTTCTAAAATAGAAGGTATATTGATGGTGGAAAGAGACCTCTTGATTATATCGTTAATTGAACTATGCCTGGAGAGTCTACCTGCACTTTTGATACAGTACAGTCCATGAAGTCCAAGGCCATCAACGTTTTCACCACACGGACATATGTGTGGATGGCAAATTGTGGCCCCGATTATAACATAATTATAACAATATTACACTTATTACATTAAGATAGGGGTGATGTTTAATGTTCATTCTTGAAACATATATGTATGCGATTTGTGTCGTATAAGTTTAACTGCTATTTTATTTGCACTGTGTTTAAAAATTAAAAATGACGTTATTTGGTGTTACTAAAATATATTTTTATACTACTAAGGTGGCAAACAAGCTTGCGGCCTGCCTGATGGTAAGCGATCACTGCAGCCTATGGACGCTTACAACTCCTGAGGCGTTGCCGACTCTTCAAAAATCTAAAAACTTCTTTCTTGTAGAACCACACTCACCCAAAACTTAAGCATTCGTGGGAGGAAGTTTCTCTGAAACCGCACTGTACTTGACTATTTGGATTCTAAGACGTGAGAATGAATTCCCTGGCGTTCGCGAGCAGTGTAATGGTACACAGAGAGAAAAGATAGTGTTCGCATTAAAATCTTGCTTATTAAAATGCGTTAATACTAAATTTAATTAATTTCAAATTTTTTTTTCTGGCAATTACAAAACAATATAATTTTTAATACATTTTATTAATTTCATAAACTAATAACTACAACATAGTTTTATTACTTTCCGAAAATAATAATTTGTACTTCGGATTACAGAATTTTACAAATCCTATAAAACTTTCCCGGAATTTATGAGTAGGGTAATTAATATCAACATATAAAGCATACTAAAGATTACAAAAAGTTTTCTTAAAGTGGGAAGATAAAACACTACTCGTCATTACAGTGAAGGCCAATAAATGTTTACAAATACCTTGCTAAGAATCAGTGAACTTTACTGATAACAAACATCATATCGTACCGCTACGCGTCCTACATCGCGCTATTTAAGTTTCTTGGATAGTTCGAATATTTACAAACCGAATCGCAACTGAAATAGACTAAAACGTTCTCAAAGCGTAACTCCTCACCTGGCGGGGAATTCCCGTTTACCGCCGCTTCACAGTTGGTGACCATGAGCTGAACAAATTGACGCACTTTCCGCCGCAGCCCTTCATGTACCAACTCGAACTGCTTCGAGTGGTCGGGACCGTTCGAGACTACATCTCGCATTCGAATCATGACAAATTTATTTCAAAATGATTGGGTTCTAGACATTATTTCAACTCTTAGCGTAAACTATATGTTCTAAAATCTAAAGTTATTGTCTAAAATATAGGTCAGAGTAATTAAAAGGGCGGAAAAAAGACTTATATTACCAAATATAATATTTTTTTACCTTTATTCCTCTCATAATACATTATTAGTCTTTTATCAATTGACTGATTGGCCGATTTCCGTAATTATCAGTCACCCATGACGTCATGCATTAGAGTAGGCGTTTTTAAATTAAAAACGCTCTGAAACTGTGCAACGGAACGTACCTCTTAGCGTAACCGGTTCACAATGGCAACATTTCTCCGCTTCGAACGACATTTTGTTCGAAGGTTGTTTCGATTGATAGTGAGAATACAGCAAACGAGCAAATAATGTCTACGATCGAAATTTTACAGTCGAGATGATGTCTCCCAGATAATCTCTAATACGAGATTATCTCGGATGAAGTGAGAATTAGGTCCCAGATGTTCGCATCACGGAGGTTCATCAGTAACTATCGATGTAAATGCTTATTGTAAGCGTGTTACTTTATTTTATTCCAATAAATTTTACTTGTTTTTTAGTAAATAACACTGTTATTCCGACAAGACTAGTTTTATTCTTTTTAGTAAACATAATAAGTAAAACTCATTGGTAGCCGTCACTGTAATTCACTGGTCCTCGGAATAACTAATATTTTGGTGAATAGTTTGTTAGTACTATTTACTTGTGGCTACTAAAGTTTTTTCTCCGTGTAGTAAGTCGATGTGGATATGATTTCAAAAAGTTTCTCTGAATACAACCAACATATATTATACAAGCGGTAGAACACACACGGGCAAGCAAAGTCTCTCCTAAGACTTTTATTTATATTTTATGCACTTATTTATCTACATAAAATGCTATTCGGGAATGTACCAAATCTCAATTACGAGTACCTACATCATTAAAAATTATAATTATTTTTTGCGTTTACTGGTGACCTAAAATTAATAGCACAATTTTTATTCTCAATATCTGAAATTTCGTAAGATAAATGCGGCAAATAAAATTTTCTCAAGCACCAACTGCTCTCGGTAATATTCCGAACAAATAGCCTATCAAAAGATTATAGCGCCAATCGCCGGGGCCATCACAATGGCTGAGACATTCGGAACAATAAGGATCGCTTTCTGATTGTCATTGGATGACGGCGTAGTAAAGTGAAAAGACGACTTTTCGAAAGAAAGGCCGCACTCACAAATTATATATATTCTAATTTTATAATGGAGCGATAATCGATAACGAAATGGTTTAATAACAATTATTGTCTTGCCTTTTTAGGGTTTCGTAGACAAAGGGCAAAAAATTAATCCCTTATAAATTCGTCATGCCCTTCCGTCGGTTCGTATGTCACAGCCTTATAGTTCCGCAACCTTTCTGTATATTGTAATGAAATTTTACATAGATATGTGTTTTGTGAACCGCCGCTTTTAAAAATGCTTTTAGGTTCTTAAGAAAAATTTTCTCTAAAATTTTCATTTTTCGAGTAGGTTATTGGGCTTCCAAAGATGAAATATTTGAATCTAAGATATATGAGAACTACAAAAAAGTATTTATGTAAAATTATTTTAGCAGGGAAATTATTGTGCTGGCAACTAAAAACTGTAATAAAATTACAATTAAATAAAATTGCCAGCATTTTAAATTTTTTTGCGACGAAAAAATGAAATAAGCATTCAAAGTTAGGTTTCATAAAATTTTAGAAACAACGGATGATCAACAAATTAATAATGAAAAGGTAAATGTCAATAATGGATGGGCCTATAGATAACTGGTAAAGAAATACCACATCCAAGTATACTTTCATGGTATGTAAAACTACTTACTGCCATCTAAGAGAACATAAATGGCTTTGTTTATAACACATTCCAGTTTTATTATTTAATATTTTGTTTTTTTTTGCGTTACGTAATAAATAGGGGGCGTCCCCTTTTCATATTGAGAAAGAGGGAACAACAAGTCGCGGGGCCTCAGTTCATGTATGCATAAGTATCTTGAGACTTACCATAGAAAGACTAAAAATCGGCAAAGTACGAGTCGGACTTGTGCACCGAGGGTTCCGTTCCTACCTCCAATTACGTAATTTAAAAATCAAACAAAAAGTGAGCCGCTAAATGGTCGCGTACAGTGCGGTTTCAGAGAAAATTTCTCCCGCGAACGCTTGTGTTGTGGAATGAGCTCCCTGCCAAGGTTTTCTCTAAAGACTACAGTACAGGGTTCTTCAAGCCCAGCCAATTACTGACCAAGCCTGGTGTTGCTTAACTGGAATATCGTTTACAACAAACAAATGTGTTACTGTTTCGCTTAACTAGGTGGCGCTGTAACGGTGATTTAAGATATTAAATGGCTCGAGCCTGTCTCACACTTGTCCTGTTTTTATTATTAGTTGTTATACTTTAGAGCTACAAACATTATGATCACTGCAAGATTATATGTGTTACTGTTTTTCGATAAAGAAACTAGACGCCGCGCCTGAATTGGAACGTAAAGATACCAACAAGTACAAACTTCATCTAAGTACCTTTTGATAGAATCACTATGAAATTTATTCGACTACATTTTTACCTTACCTACACTTACCCCTTCCTGTCAATATTACTCTACCCAAATGTTGCCTTGTAGAGATCGCTTTTAAGCGATAAGGCCGCCTTATTATGCTATTGCTTCTATTGATATTTTTTTTGTGTATTTTAAATTGTGCAATAAAGAATATTGTATTGTACATTTTAAAGTGAGTCGACTTTTACTCATTAAGTTGTAAAGCATACTTAGCTATGATAGTTTTCCTTACTTAGCTATGATAGTTTTTAATTTTGTTATATCTTTCACGTAGAGCGAAAATTAACTGAGTGACACTTTTAACGAAAATGAGTTTTGAATGTCACTCTGTTCACATTTTTTTTCTTTATTTTTCCATCTTATCACCATAGCTCTAGCTCTTCGTATGACTGAGATAGGAAATGTCAAAACTCACCAAATGCAACGATTATACCCTACACATAAACGGACAAAATAATAAATGAATTAACGCTTAGGCATTTGATGATATTTCAAATGCCTAAGCGTAATTAGTTAGTTTTACTCCGAAACATTTGATTAAAATCGCTACTGGACTCGTAAAGAAAATTCACTAAATGATTTTAGTGACACAAAAACCCAAGCTTAAAACAAATGCAGCAGAACGAAAACTAACTAAGTCGTTTTAGTGAATATACGAATATGATTTTGTTAAATTTGACAAAACTTACTTTTAGTTACAAATAAATAATTATCTTTTAGTGAATTTTCACTCATTCCAGTATGCAAAATAGGTTTATTTAAGCATGTATAAAATCTTTTTCCTAGTTTTTAGGGTTCTGCATCCAAAGGGTAATAAGCGGAAGTTATTAGGAGTTTTTAGTTTATTCACACAATATTTAGTCATGTAGTCACTTTAAAAATAAATGACTGAATTGGAATAAAAAAAATATTTAAGGGGGGCTCCCATACAAAAAATTTGATTTCTTTGCCGTTTTTATAGATAATGGTAAGGAACCTTCGTGCGCGAGACGGACTCGCACTTGGCCGATTTTTTAATTTTGATGATTTGCAGAGAGCCATTGCAGATAACTGCTCCCGAATGCGGTTTAGCTAGTTATTGCTTTCCTGGAACACGTTTTGGCTAAATTCTGTCTCTGTAATTCGAGACAAAAATTTATGTCGAGACGCACGCAATAAAACTGTATTCTAATTAGTTTGTAAAGCTAGTTGTAGTTAATTTACTTGACGATTCGAAAGTGTTCTTAGTAACCCATTTAAATAAAAAGATTTTGATTTTTTATGGAAGTCTGAATTTACTTGAAAACATTTTCTGGAATCCCAGAATCTGAATAGCTCCAGACTGTTATACCCAATAAGGTCTCAGTACAGCTTTTTGTACCGATATAAGTTTAAGTTGAAATCTCTGTGTGCTTGAAATGGCTAAAATTATGAAAGAACCGTTGTATCGAAACATTCTCTGATAATAACATTATACTTCATCTACTGTAGTTTTGCTAGTAGGTCGGGAATAATACCACGGATGCAACTCAAGAGGTATAATTCCTGTCGTACATAGACTTATCACGTCCTTCTTGGCCTCGGAAATAGCAAGACAACACATAGGGGAGCCTGCTGGCGGTTCTTTCTCTAGACGCTCATAAGTCGAATGGGCCAGATGGTGGTGCTTAAACCGTTTTTTTCTGAGTTGTTTACTCCTTTTCTACCATACTATGCAATTTCTATTTTCATGGAATACTGCAAATGTGCACCTGGTGCCGAAAAGGGCGATAGATCAGATCCATTGAATCCAAGCGCTATTACCTCTTTCCTCTTCAAGGTGATAAACACAGCGTGTGATAAACACACAGCTTCTAAGATACATAGAAAAACACGACCCGGTCAGCGACCGTCAATATGGCTTTCGCCACGGTCACTCGACTGGTGTTACACACCGATGGCGCTAGGCATTGAAAGTCAGGGGAAGGCATTAGCATGTAGCCTGGAATCTTAGCGAAGGCGTTCGATCGGGTCTGGTATCGGGATCTTCTATCGAAGTTGCCATCCTACGGACTACCCGAGGGTTTGTGCACATGGATGGCTAGGTTTTTATCCGGCACTCACATACAAGTAGTAGTTGCTATGATAGCATTGTCATTAACGCTGGTGTCTCGGAAGGCTCTGTGCTGTCTCTTACGCTGTTTATACTACATATTAATGACATGTTGTCCAATAACAACATACATTGCTATGCAGATGACAGAACAAGTGAAAATTATTATTCGGCCAGTAGCAATATTCCTCGCTCTGTTGAGGAGGATAAGCGCTGAGAACTTGTGTCTAAAATCAAGATCACTATGTCCAAGGTCTCTGACTGGGGACGGGAAAACTTGTATCGATTCAACCCTAAGGCGACACAAGTCTGCGCGTTTACTGCTAGGAAGGTTTTCATTCACTGAGGTTCCACAATTCTAGAACAGACCCCTTACCATTTCCAAGAGCATTGGGATCCTTGTTGTTGGCATTTTCAGCGATGTTCAGTTCAGAGATCATTTGCAAGACAAAGTATAGCTGGCTTCCGAAAAACTTGGTGTTCTCAACAAAGCAAAGCAGTACTTCACATCGGGGCAAAGATTGCTGGTTTACAAGTAGTAATATTGCGACAATCTCTTGGCAGGTACACCCGGATACCAGCTTAGCCCTTTTGACTTGGTTTAACGACGGGCTGTGAGAATCGTCAACGATCTCAAACTCACAAGCCGTATCGAACCCTTAAGTTTGAGGAGAGACTCTGCCTCCCTGTGTGTGTTCTACCGCTTTTATAATGGGATGTTATCTGAGGAATTGTTCGAAATGATGCCCACGACTACTTTCTACCATCTCACCGCTCGCCATAGGCAGGGTATTCGTCATTACACTTTAGAACCTAAATGGTCACGTGCAGTGCAGTTACTGAGATACTCCCTGCCAAAGTTTTCTTTAAGGACTATGTAGCCCAGTTCGAGTAGGGCGCAGCCATCTCATCAATATTATGAATGCGAAAGTTTAGATGTTCGGTTGTTTGTTACTCAATCACGCTTCAACTACTGGCTTCGATTCGATGGCTACTGGATCGGGAACCGCTGAACCGATTGAGATAGTTTGAATCCTGGGGAAGGACATAGGACATAATTAATCCCGGAAAACTCAAAAATTTCTGCGGGAGTAACTTTAACCGAATTCCGCGAACGAAACATAGCTGCAGCTATAACTTGCTATAGCAAAGTTCTTCTGTATAATCAAGGAGTTTCCGAAAAAATCGTACGCCGATAACAAAGCCTCCCTCGCAGCCTAGTTGGTAGTGTGATGGACTGCCGTGCAGAGGGTGTGGGTTCGATTCCCGCACTGGACAAACATTTATGTGTTAAACATTTGTGTTTGTCTTGAGTCTGGGTGTACTTATGTATGATGTGTATGTATTTACAAAAAAAAAAGTAATATATATGTATTTATATCCGTTGTCTGGTACCCATAACACAAGCTTTGCTTACTTTGGGGCTAGACGGCGCTGTGTGTAATGTCCAAAAATATTTATATTTTATTTTTATTTATTTTATAAAGTTTAGCGCGGGTGGAGCCGCTGGAAAAAGCTAGTTAAATATATTTTTTGATGTAAATTAAAGATGCTCTCAATAGTATTCGTTCGTGCGTTCGTTTTAGCCGACCGCAGCTGAACGTACCTAAATGTCTCTACAACGGCCGATCCTGAGCCGCTCGCGCCCATGGAGCTAACTGTTTGAGCTATGTCGGCGAATTTCCTCGTTTCGAAATTTATCGCGCAAAAATCACCAACAATAGCTCTTTCCATAGCTCTCTGAGCGACTCTGAGCTTATTTAGGTCTGGCACCCAGCGATTTTATTTTTATACATTCCGAATAACATTTAATTCAAACATTTTTTTCTCTTGTCTATTTTACTTGTAGCCTTTATTTGGAACCACCAACTAGAGAATGTCTCTATAGACATCAAGTACTCTCATCATGATAAATTTATATAGTGTACGATAAAGAATAAATAAAAATAAACGTAGAATAGATTATTGAAAAAAAGTAAACTTAAAAGATAAACTGGACTCGAAAATTTTGATGTAACTTGCTACTGCTTGTAACTTGCTACTGCTTGTAACTTGCTACTGCTTGTAACTTGCTACTGCTTGTAACTTGCTACTGCTTGTTTTCTCAATTTCACCTCAATTCAGATTACTCTAAGCTCATCTAAAAGTCGTAAGTCGCGTTAATTTGGCTTTTAATACAAAATAAAAGACATGAGAGCTTATTCGCAAACATTTTTTAGTCTCGAATTTGCCAGACTCTCGAGAAAATAGTATGCAAGTACTATCACGGGTCTCGAAAGGTAAGACCTACTTGTCAAGATAAATCCAATGCTTTGAAAAACACGAAGGGACTATCTTGTTAAGTTGAGGAGTTCGTTTGTGCAATATTGCATTGTTATCGAGGCTACACAATTAGGTGCGCATAATTTTAGTTCAATAGGATAACAAGAAGTGCTTAAAAAATTATAAACAATTTTAAACGTCTCCAAAGCTTAATGAAAGCTTGCATTAGAGTAACTCTTTAAAACTATATGTACTTTTAAACGTTGGACTGGTAGTCTGTTTGTTCGAGCATTGTTTAATAATCTTTTCATCACACTTACTCGTAAACAATGTCATTACGTGCAGGTAAAGCAGGTGATAATACCTTACTCCCACGGGCCCTTTCTTTGTACATTTTATAGTTTTCTAAGCAAATCGCACGTTCATGGTACTCACGGGCAGTAATGACGCGCGGGTTCTATCATGTATTTATAAAGCTGTCTGTTCGAAATATAAATTACGCACTTTTAACTTTAGCTAAAACTTTTAATTCCTTAATTCTATAGATATCTAGATATCGATGGTGTTGTTTTCTCTACTTCTATGCCCACCACTTCAATTGTGTTTTGGTAAGTTTTTTTTACTTTATATTTTTATTAATTTACTTGCAAATGTGATGAAACATTGTGTGCAACACGGGCGGTACGGAAATTACAAACTCGAGACATTAAAGCCTTTGGACTGCGGTCACAAGCTTCTAAAAAACATCTCGTTAGTAATTTTCTTCTTACCGCCCTTAATCCACTATGTTCTATTATATAACTTATTTTCTTTTACTCTCTTTAAAATCTACTATTAAAACTATCTTCGTATTACGGAACACTTCAAATTACATTTCGATAGAAATAACTTCGCCAGCGAAGAGTCACGCGTCGCGCTTTATGGGCCATATCGGAAGTGGCTACAGGGAAGGTAATGGCGTTTCTAGCATTTCCGTTTAATTTTCTCAGAATTTCTTTTCAACTCTATTTGCATACCAAATCTTATTCTAGGATTACTTGTGCAAATGAATCCTGAACTGAATTTTTAAAGTTCTAAGACTTCAGTCTGTCATAAAAGGAATTTCCAACTTCTTTTTTGTTTATGCTTACTTCAACCATAAATAACTTCTGTGCAGTAGTAGACTGTATAAATACTTATTTCTGTTAACAATTATTACTTTGGATGGTAGGCTATGTCGTAATCATCATCTTAGCTGGAAGACGTCTACTATAAAGCTTAGGACTCCACTCATATATCTTCAGAAAACGACCTGTCTTGTTTATCCAGTAGCTTTTTGCGGTCCAACCTGTAAGTGGCGCGTCTCCCAATCCATTTTTAGAACCTAAAATATATACAAAACGAATCACAAGTTAGGCGGTCCCCAGGCATAACACCCCACCTGGCGGAAGCTCTCTCCTTTTCCGCCGCTTTATTATTTGTGACCCCTAAATCAACATTGTCGCACCTTCCACAGCAGCAACCATTCCTTATCTGCCAGGTACACGGACCAGTTTTTAGCCGTACGCTTCGAATAGCTGAGCTTCATCAGGACATATCGCAGCACTTTAGCGCTTTATAGTTCCTTAAGCTCCTCTGCAGCGACGCCAATGTACAGCATTCCACCGCACCCTGTCAAGTACTTCTTCTGTTTGTCGCTTCTGTCTCTAACTCAGGCCGGAGTGACGACTCAAAGGGACACTTAGCCAACATTATACGGTCTCAACCCTCTGTAGCCATACGCACCTCCATGTCAGCACTCGCTAGTGTCTCGACTCACTGTAGACACACAGTCAGCAACCACCAGTCTCGACACACCGCAGACTGTTGATATTCGGCATGCACTAAACGCCCACCCGACTCACTGTAAAACTGCGCATCAAACTTTCTACAAAGATCACTGCAAGAAGTATCGATCTTCGATCTGGGACCTTGCTATATAAGCTATGTCGTTGACTTCGGTTAATGGGCAAATGTTCCCATTTCGGATTTTATCACTAAAAGAAACATCTACCGTATAGCTTGTTCTATAGCCCGCTGAGAGACTTGGAGATAACTTAATATTTGTAGAAGGACTATTAATATAGTGCTGCACTATTTAACACATATATTATTATGTTTGTTTTAAATTAAACTAGAAAATGGACAGACGGGCATCTGAGTCACACATGCTACATTAATACTGTTAATACTGTTAAACCCCTCTCTGCAAAATCTATACCAATGCTATAAATGCGAAAGTTACTCTGTCTGTCTGTCTGTTTGTAACCCCTTCACGCTTAAACCACTGAACCGATTTAGATGAAATTTGTTATGGAGATAGTTTGTTGCCCGCATAGGATCTAGGATAGTTTTTATCTCGAAAAATTCCGCGAGAGTTACTATAACCGAGCTTAAACTAACTGTAGCTATAGCAAATTTCATTTGTATAAGTAAGGCGTTGTCGTAAGAGTCCTACGCCGATAACTAAATTTAGGGCGGGTGGAGCCGCTGGCACAAGTAAGTAATATAAAAATCTATCTGTTTTGTAAAAAATTTTCTCTACCTACATATTAGGTTAACATCAAACATTTTCATTCCATTTTATTTTATTGGATTAACAGAACAAATTGAGAAAATCTCAACGTGGAACGTCATAAAACACGTCCCAGGTCCGACTCTAAACGAATCGTAGCAATGCGATGTTCCCGAGGGAATTGCCAGCAGCGAGTGCTGCAAAAATCTTTGACGCAAAGAATGTGAGAATACAAATAAGTACGACTTTGTATTGATTTTCACACTTAATGTGCCTCGCGGTGTCACCCGCGGAAAAACATTCCGGTGGGAACTCTAAGATAGCAGTATTCTATATAATTTTCAATCTCTTCAACCACAATCATTCCTGCGCTAAAAATCAGGTCACATGCTGTTGCATCATTGCATTGTGCAGGAATAATGCCTTCTGACCTCCGGCTCAATTTACAAAGATTGAACCTTAAAATTATTCTAATGATTACCAATTAAACATTTCTAAGGGATAGTGTAGCTTTCTGTAAGTAAAATAACTTTTACAATCGGTTTAGTTCTTGCAGAGATTACAAACAAATAATTACCTCGTAATACATCTTCAGTTATATAATTTTTCTGTACATGTTTACGTCAGTAAACTCCTCCTAAACGGCTGCACTGATTTTGGTTGAAATTGAGTCAGTCCCTGGATGATTTAGATTCACGATTGGACCCTGTTGGTACAACTGTGGTCGAGTTACTAATAAAGTTGTATTTATGGAGCAGAATACCATGTTTACAATATACGTTGGGTTAGTGTAGAAAAAGTCAATCACAAAATCTAGATCCGATAGGTGGCGCTGCGGTAGAATTATTTAAAAAAACAATAATAAAAATAATAATAAAATGCCCTAAAACTTCATTACATACGATTCAACACTAGTATTTCAACTACTAAAATAATTATTACGTTAAAAAATAAATGAAAAATGAGGCACATTTTTAAAGAAGGAGTATAAACATTTCGGCTCCTACAGACTTTAGAGGATACAATGCAACAAAGACGTTTAAATTAGGCTTTTCTGACCTTGAGCCTTTTCTTAGTTTGAAGCGCCAACGAAAACCAAAAAAGCCCCCTTTTTTTAGAGTTTGGAAGAAGCATAAACTTAAGTAAAAACGATTTTAACAATTCCAAATTACGAATTTGATTAGTTTTTTTTTATATTCAAATTCATCATAAAATGCATCTTTATTTATATTTAATTTAAACGCATAAATATTTTTTACCAGTTTTAGAAACCAAATGCTTCTATCTGCGACTTACTGACAGATACCTACTGGTTAGTCCGCCAGATTTCGAAATTATTTCACGTTTACGGACGCCCACAAAACTGTGGCCCTCACTGCATACACAAGTATCGTCAGCTTAAATATTGGACGCCTCGAATGTTCGGTTTATAACGACCTGTACAAATCTTACATGAGGAAATTCAATCTCTAATTCGTTGAAACACCAGATTAACATCCTTGTCTAGATTAAAAATTACACTGCTATAACTGTCTTAAAAATAAAGTCAAATATTCAATTAATGTAGCCCAGTGTACCTAGTGCAAGTTTGCACTTTCATAACAGTACAATTGCCTAAACATACATTTCATACATACAGTCCGCCAACGAAGGCGTCTAGTTAGACAAAGCATCGTGTGGCAAGGTGCGCGTCATCATATATACCTACTGGTCGCGTGCTGTCCAGCCAGTTATCCATTTTGTCGCGGCGCCACACAAAGACATAGGAATTGACTTTTTAACCATCGTTTTTTTCAACATGGCTTTCGGTTACTATTTTGGAACTGGTGAAACGCCTTTTATGTTGATGATTGTATAAAACTTTGTTACGAGTATGGATGATTTTAGTGTACAAGAAAAAAAAAAGAAATTCGTCACTGGAAAGAAAAAAAAAAAACTTAATAAAATAACAAAAACAACCGGCTTCAAAAAGACTAAAAAGGTAAAAACTAATTAGTAATTAACTAATTTCCAAAAATCTGATCTGAATTACAGTTTGAAGTTGGTGTCTATGTACCTATGTAAATTTTTATACCACACATTGCTTGCATGACACGAATTTCAAACTGTATTCAGATCAAATTTTTGGAAATTAGTAATTATTTTTACCTTTTTAGTGCATCTTTTTAAAGCCGGTTGTTTTTTTTTGTCAAAAAGTTTTTTTATGTTTATATACAATAGGTAATTTACTTTGGCATAAAAATGTTATTTTTATTATCAAATTAATAACAATATAAATATTATAAAAATCAAATAAACAAACAAAATTAAATGCTTAAGAATTACATACCTAAAATATTAAATAAAACAAAAAGCATACCTAAACTACATAATTATTACGGAAACTAGCTTTGTTTGGCATAGTACATACCTACCCCGAACACTGGCTATATCCTTTGGATCGCAGCACGGTACTTGTCTTGTGGGCGAAATAGCAGCCAGCCTTCTAGTCTCTGCTAACATTTTATTTTTACCAGTAAGGTGGCAAACAAGCATACAGTCCCCCTGATGGTAAGCGGTCACCGTATGCTTGTTAAAACATCCACTAATGTAGCTGTTACAAATAAGTTTACTACTTTAATGCATACGAATTTGGAAGATTTACTGATTTGTAGTAAGCGTCATAAGAATATATTTTTGAGCACCTAATAAAAATAATAGGTTGCTGGATCCGCTCTGAATTCAGCTCCATGGTTATTCATTGTAATCCCTAGTTAAAACACCAAAAGATAAAATATTGTGCTAAGCATGAGAAAAAGTGAGCCCGTACTTATGAAGTTATCTTGTTTTTTACTAGAAAAAGCACATTCAGTGTTCAAATATTAGCTTTTGGATCTGCCGCTCACTAACAGCTGTTCAAACCTTATAGTCATGAAGGAGGTCACGTAGTGAATGTATCAATACTTCAAATACTAAAACTGAAGTTTAGCTGTACACAAAATCTCCGTATTCATGCCATCTACCGTACCATCGTCCTTTTATAAAAGTATTTTGAATTTACAATTTAAGCTAGCAGTTTCAAATACGTATAGGCAATTCTTATTTCTTGCTTGCTCAACTTGGCCATGCTTTACTGTGGCTTTCTCGAAAACCCCCATAGTCGTGAGAACTACGGAATAAAAGTATATAAAAACACTCTTACATACATTTAAAAAGTTCAAGAAGAAATATATAAAAACACTATTCTATTAATAAATAATAAATAAATAATTGCACAAACGCAACATTACGTTAAAATTTCAAGTAACTCCATCGACAAATTTTCGAGTTTTGCGAACACAAACATACGACGGAAGATGATTTTAAATATATATAAAGAATTCAAGACAGAATATTGCATTTTAACTGAAACAGAATTAACATATTTATATACCGAATTCAGTTTAATTACATTCTATATTTGTTGAAAACATTTCAATCTTTGTATAGGCAAGTATGTTAACGCAATAACTTTGGCAAACTTTTAAGGGCTTGCAAAGTTCTCAATCCCGACACAGAAAAGCTGCTCTTCCTGTCGCGTCGCCTCGGGAAAATAATATCGCATATATTACAAGAGAAAAGTAATTAATTAATATACCTATAGATATGAGTCAAAGTCAAAGTCAAAGTCAAAATGGTTTATTCAAATAAGGATTTTACAATAACTTTTGAATCGTCAAAGTTATAAAATATTATTTTTTGAACCCTCCCACCTTCCCGCCGGTTCACAATGTTGTTGATTTCTACCGAGAAGAATCCGGCAAGAAACTCGATAGTTACTCTTTTAAAAACACTATCAATAATACAAATAAACTAAAAATACAATTACTGTTTTAAATAAAAAAAATTTTGCGTACAATTTTATGTTATTTCCATTTTAATTTGGTTTACCTATGCATCCTGTAATTGAGCATCATCAGTCCCAAGGATTTTTATCATTTACATAGTCTGAAATATTGTAGTATGCCTTTTACAAAGTACCTGTGTTCGCTAAAATTCGCCCCTCGAATTTGCTCGCATATATTTTCTTATTATAAATAAATAAATTCCCTATACCCGACTACCGACCGTACGTTATTTATAACTGACATAATTCTACGGGACCCAATGTACAAGACTACGTGACCATACCGACACCGACACCTACGATGGAAAGGTACCCAAGGCCGCCAGGCGGCTTGCAAGCCGCCCGCTGCATCGACAGACAGTTGTACCAAGCTAGCCGTCACGACCGCACCGCGCGCACTGAAGCGCCCCCCGCCCCGCTTGCCGAAGACGCACCGCGACACCGCGTGTGTTATTATAATACAGACCATATAAAATTATAGAAGAACCATAGAAGATTAAATACCGATACCGCAATCCGCTGTTTTTATTGAATCTGTGTGTGTTAGCTCCATTATCAAGACCCATCTCCGAAACAGAACCGACACATCCAACCGCCATCCGCTACAGCAACCGCTGCACCTCTCTCTCCGCATTTGAATTGAACTGACGCCCGATTCCGCGCACAACCTGCTTGATAAAAAATTTAAATTTACTTATTAATAGATTTTGAATTTTATTGGAAACTTTGTTGTAAAAGTGTATACATTGCCCCATAAAAGAGTTACTTATTTTGTGTAGACGTGTATCATGCACCAACAGCTTATTTTTACTTCTAGTATTTACTTTGTGAACGTCACTTTTCTTGCTGAAACTATTGATATTTTTATGTACATATAAAAGATTGTCATATATGTACTGCGACACTAAAGTTAAAATTTTTACTTCCCTAAACCTATCCCTCAGAGATATCCTAGATCCTAATTTATAAATAGCACGAATTGCCCTTTTTTGTAACAAAAATATTGTATTTACATCAGCAGCGCTACCCCACAATAGGATACCATATGCCATTATGATACTATGGAAATAGCTAAAATATACTATTTTTGCAGTGTCGACATCGGTCAATTGTCTTATTTTCTTGATCGCATACACAGCATAGCTAAGTTTTTTGGCTAGGTTATGAATATGAGGACCCCATTGAAGTTTGGAGTCCAGCGTTATGCCAAGAAAGACTATTGAATTAACAAGTTCTAATTGCTCACCATTAATATTAATACATTTCTGTATCTGAATAACATTTGATAATGTAAATTTAACACATTTGGTTTTTTTTTCATTAAGTAACAAATTATTAGCGTTAAACCAGTTTACAATTTTAGAAAGGGAATTATTTAATTCATTATAATATGTCTGTCGCCTCTTAACTTTAAAAAGCAAAGAGGTGTCATCAGCAAATAAGACAATGTCAGGGTTTTTTACATGATATGGGAGATCATTAATGTAAATAAGAAATAGAAAAGGACCTAAAATTGAGCCCTGAGGGACTCCCATAATGACTGCTGATCCCGGAGATCTTTCACCGTTGACATCTATTTTCTGTACTCTCCTACTCATCTAGGATATCAAAAGGTCGAGAGCTTTGCCTCTTATACCATAGTGATGTAGCTTCCTGATGAGATTTTCATTTTGAACACAGTCAAATGCCTTAGATAAATCACAAAACACTCCAAGGGCGTCATTCGAATCCTCCCAGGCGTTATATATATTTTTTAATAGTGTCACTTCTGCATCGGTTGTGGAACAGCCTTTCATAAAGCCAAACTGTTTACTACTAAGTAGCTCATTAATACAGAAATGGCTTAACATTTGACAAAGTATGATTTTTCAAAAACTTTACTGAGTATAGGTAGTATTGAAATAGGCCGAAAATTATTAGGATCTGTTGAACTACCCGATTTAAAAAGAGGTATAACTTTGCTAAGTTTCATCTCATCAGGAAACACACCACTATCAACACAACTATTAAAAATTATGGCTAAGGGTTGTGCTATAACATGAATTATTGAATTTATAGTTTTTACAGAAAGTCCCCAAAGGTCTGTGGTGTTTTTAATTTCTAATGTTTTAAATGTATTAATGATATCCGTAGGACTAATGTTTTTAAATACAAAGGGAACGTTACATTCAGGAACACTAGTTTTTAATAATTTTTCTGCTAAGATTGGACTTGAGTTTAGATGTTCAGTTGTTTTTAATGGAATATTCCTAAAAAACTGTTCAAAGGCAACTGCTACCTCAGAATTTGTTTTAAAACTAGCATCATCTACAATCAACTCAAAGTCCTGACAAGAATTCCTAGCTTTACCAGTTTCATTATTCATTATGTTCCATGTAGTTTTTATTTTATTTGTTGAATTTTTTACTTTATGTCTGAGGTGAATTGCTTTTGCAACAAGACAGACCTTTTTAAAGGTTTTTGAGTTTTTTTTTAAATATTCCCTAAATCTTTGGCTATTATTATATGTTTTTTCTTTATATAATTAATACAGTTTACGCCTAATTTTATGAATACCTGGGGTTGCCCATTCACTCAAAACTTAAGCGACTGGAAATAAGTTTCTTTTTTGCAGTAAGTGTGGAGGACATCTATAGTGAAGGATTACATTAATTTTATTAATTGTTTACTCGTGCACGAGAAGATCTTTTCATAGCTCGCTGAGCAACTTTTCGCTTGTGTAGCCGACACCATGGCATATTTCTATAATATAAAGTTATTATTGACCACACAATCGCTAATTACTTCAATTGGTTCATTACTTTCGCTTGAAAATATTATAATACAGGACCAAGTGCTTTGTCGCGTCTGGCTCTGTACATTTTTTTCTTAAATACTTAAGTGATTTTATTCTGGTCTTTATAAATGAGGTATTTCTAGAGAACGATTAAAGAATATAATTTATGGTCATGTATATCCGTGGAAAAAAGCAGCAAATAGTGGCTGTTAGATATACAACCGAGTCAGATATACAAGATATACAACCGAGTTAGATATACAACCGAGTCAGATATACAAGATATACAACCGAGTTAAATGTACAACCGAGTCATAATGTGGGTGGCAGCTTCTTTTCTCTTTTCACCAACCACTTAAGTCCTGCGTGATAGGGGTGAGCCTATCACCGCAACACTGCTTCTGATAATAGTGTATCTGAACTGAGTTGGATATTCATACGTCCCATCCTACTAATATTATAAATGTGAAAGTATGTCTAGATGGATGGAGGGATGGATGTTTGTTACTCAGTCACGCTTCATCCACTGGACGGATCGAAATGAAATGTATCACACATATAGGTTAGATCCTGAAATATGACATAATCTACTTTTTATCTCGAAAAATTCAGAAGTTCCCCCGGAAATAACTATAACCGAGCTTAAACGACCTATAGCTGCAGCTATAACTTGCTATAACGCTGATAACCGAATTTATGGCGGGCGGAGCCGCTGGCAAAATCTAGTAAGTCATAATTTACCAACTTTATAGTAATATGTGGTATAATAAAATACCAGTTCTTTAATAATAAAATACCTTCATTGCCAGTTCCTGACTAACTATAATTACATATCCAAACAACGTTCGCCCGGTAAATTATACAAAGAAAAATGCTAAGCCCGCTTCCTCCTCTGCCTTGCGCCAAACACAACAAACAAAAGGCTTGTATTTACTTTGACGAGAGCAATAATGTAAAATTCATAACGAGGAGCTTCGTGTCTCTCGCTGTAATTGATGTTTCGAACTTTTAATGTTTTACATAACCTTGTAACAAGTTTCGTAGTAGATATTTGTATTTGTAATACTGAAATGTGGCCCGTAGATGTATATATATATATATATATATATATATAATAAATATATAAACTACCGTGATATGAATCTATGTTCATCGATCAGATATAACAAGACCTATATAACCAATAGCGTGTATTAAGAATGCTGTTAAGCTTCAGTTTTCGAGCCAATTTAAAAGTTTTTTGTAATGGACTGCGTCATAAGAAATTGTCTGATATTATGTACACGGTTACTTTCTACCATCGCACCGCTCGCCTTTGCTGGAAGGTTCATCCCCACATCTTAGAATTCAAAATGTTGACGTTATAAGTGCTTTCGGGGTCGCTTCTTCAAGCGATCGCTTAAGATGATTTCGGGTTCTTTTAGCAGCAGAATATGATGGGATCAAAAGGGCTGCAAAAAGATCTTTTCTAGAAACGTGAGCGACCAGTCAATACCAGTCAATATTTCGAAAGCAACTATGGTGGACTAATCACTTGGGCCCGTTGCATAATGAAGGATGTTGTCGAGGTAGTGGCCATACGACTGTGAGTTTTCATGGCCTATGACTTAGTTTTTCGACTGATTTCATTGACAATACACACACTTTATACAGGCACTGAAAAGCTCAAGTTCTTTTACTACTAGCGGACACCCATCTTGGTACTGACTGCACCCGATATTGCTTAACTTCACTAATAAAGTTGCCATGAAATATGAATCCTGGAAAAGCTAAATCCAAAACACATTGTGGTCGTACTTCGCAATTTGCTAGCATATTCACAAATCACAAACTCCAAACGAACGTACGGACGGATTCGCAGTGAAGCAACGATAATGAATGTCACTTTCGTGTGATGTGTCACATTTGCTGAAGTCAGCTCGTTCCAAAACAACATGACATACGCTAATTGAGTTCTGCTCAACTTGATATTCTAAATTTCCTCCGAAAACGATAAAATAATATAAAAGTTTAATTTAAATATCGTGCGTACGAAAAATTTTTTTTTTATCTGGCGCTATGTACTGAGGTCCATTCCCTGTATTATACCATATCAGTTTAGGGCATTCAGCCAAAAAATCAGAATGGAAAACTACTATAGACTTCCATTGGCAGATTTTTTTAAGAGGGCCCCCAACGCGCATATACATTTGCTTCATGGGCGTTAAGCTGAAATCGACAATGTTGATCTCAAATAGAGCTCATTTATCAGTGGCTAAAATTTATTTTAGATAGGCGTACAGCAAAGCGTAAAAAGTAGAAAATAATTAATTACAGTTATATGACATAAGATATAAAAATTATATTACAGTTATTTGCTAGCTTTATAGTTACTTAACATTTCTTAGAATATATTATGTTCCAGCTACTAGTTGATAATTAGTTATGAATTAAAAATAGAAAAACGAGAGGTTCGGCCGTTATTTTTTTAAAGCGATGTTTCAACAGATATATTAAAACAAATATAGTAGTTTGCTAGTTAAAGAATGTAGAAAGCCATGCAATTTTTTTCCAGTCTGAAATATGCAATAGGACAGTGGAATCGATTTTAAAAACCAACAGAAAACTGCACATATAAGTAGGGCGCAGCCTTAATATCTCACTGATGTTGTCTTTTTGTATAAGTTATTAAATAATTATATTGATGCACCAGATTTACATAAAATTTGTATCCGAGTACCTCGCAGATATGAACGGAGCAATCGCAAAATACATATTTTTTCTGTTGCAATCAGTAGTAGTTGTTACGTTGCTAATAGTTTTATTAAACGAAGTTGTAGAATTTATAATAATAAATTTTGTAATGTAGACATATTTAGTAATTCTCTACAATGTTTTAAAAACTTATGTTAAATTGCATAACCTATTGGATAATATGTAACTTCACCTTCTTGATTTAATTAGACTTTTTTTTATATTCTTTTCATCTCATTCTAGTACTTTGTATATGTATGCTTAGTATTTATTTTCGTAGGTATATAATTGTCAATATAGGGAGCTATAGGTCTTTAATATTAATTATTTTTATATGTGTACAATGTAATTAATAATGACTGTTTGTTCCTTAATAAAATAAAAAAAAAAACCATTGCTATTAATCGTAATATTATTAACATTGTAACGTGACAACTTGTGCCTTTCACTTTTTATGTCTGTCTCTCACGCTCTTAGGCGGGCTAACCATGCCGCGTGCCTCTCACTCGCTCTCATTGTGAGCGCATAACGTGAGCGGAGCGTAACGCAGTTTCTTGAAGTGTCACCCGGCAAACCAATTTATAAGACGTTGTCACGTCAAAAATAAAAAAAAAAATAATATTATACAACCAATCACTGTTACGTAAAAACGGTATTGTAACCAATGAATGTGTAATCGTGTGGTAATAAATCAATTTTGGCAAAGCTTAATCGTTCTTTGCTGCATGGCTTTATATTGTTTTTTAACAGACGAAAGTAAAAATAGGAGGTTCTCATTGCGATTGTATGTAAAATTTTAATGAGCAACTTAGGTCAATATCTCAAAACGCTGCAGCGCTGTAACCTAATGCTTTATGACACTTCTGACATTCTGCCACCACTGTTTGTTATTTATTTTCAATATAGGGTTTTTTCTAAGAGGGGCACTACTGTGAATGCAAAAAACAAAATAGTATGGTAAATATATAGTTTCGCTTTTCAACATATTCAGACTTATATGGCGCGACTTTAGTTGTGCAAGATATGACAAAATGTCAAAAGAAGAAATAAGTAATTTGGTTATTTTTGACGCGTTTAATTTTTAAGGTCCAGTAGACAAATGACAAAAACTAAGTTTTTGTAGTTTCTAGGAAATTCGTGAAATGTATGTATGATATTAATCAAAAATAATTAAATGTTTGTGCCGAAAGTCATCCGGTTGTTTTCCTTATGGAATAAGATTTACTATCAAAGTGTTCTTTGTCAGAAGTTTTATCAATAAGTTGTATAAGATCTAGGTTTGAGCCGTGAGATGCAAAACCGTAAGAGAGAGAAGAAAGAAAAAAAAAGAAGTAAGACAGAAATTTTTGAATTTTTTTAGGATAACTTTACGCTATTGTACTACGTTACGCACTATGCTATGTGAAATGGAATATGGATGGAAAATGGAAATGGTTCTTAAGGCGCATATAGCAGCTAACTAGCGCCGCCATTAGATATCCTCAATTTTCTCTAATCTAATCTCTAGAATATCTAATGGCGGCGCTAGTGGGCTGTAAGAAGGGCCTTAACCAAAGTTATAACTATATATCATTTCAAACAGCATTTTTTTGTGATTGTGTTTCTTAAAATAGAATACGTATCATTAAATAATATTATTAAAATAATGATACTAATATCAAAAGTGACTTTGTTTATTTGTTTGTGCCTCTTACGCGACGCAACGGAGCATCCAATTGAGCTGAAATTGGGAACAAGGATAATAGAAATGAAGCAGGACAAAGGCTTTTGTAATATTTTAGGCTCAGTAGTTTCAAGGATAAGGATAAGCGATGGTCAACTTTTTCCTAACAACTACAATTTCCAAAAACAGCAAGAAATCTAGGAATGGGCAATTTAAGACAAAACAATTGGGGTCACTTGAATATGGCACATCTGCCTTGCTTCGGCTTAGTACAAAAAATAAACGCGAAAGTAGCAGGAAGTGCAATGCAAAAAATGTCTGTCAAAAACTAACTTAAGCGAAGCAATAAAGCTTGCTAAGAAAAACAAATGCCACCCAAAATGTAAAAATGCAATGCTTTCCTCAGATTTCAAAGAGGATAAATATTTTGGTTTTGTACCTATGTGTTGAGACCTATTCAGATAGTATTATTTATTTACCCATCTAAATTTAATAAAGTAATACCGCAGATGTTGTTTATAATTCATATAATTCTGTTAAAAAAACCCTTAAGCAATTAGGCAAAAACCCTTCGTAAATAATGTGAGTATCTTGAAGAAAATAACATCTAATCCGAGTTGATTGTGACTAAGTATAATCAGACCCGGGGTCTAGCACGATATACTTATTTCTGTGTTCGCTTAGTTTTAATATAAGTATCTCACACCTAACACAACTAACATAGCAATATCTACTTAAACATGAATTTAATTATCCCAACAACAGAAGTGGAAAACGAAATTTATGAGAAAATATAATTGCTTGAAACAAATTAGATCGCGCGCTTATTTCGCGTAACTCAATTAAGTTTCAAAGCTGTTGTATGCGGGAATTTAACAAAATTTTGCTAGAAGCATTAATTTATGTAGAAATAAACTGTATTATTTACTACATATATATTGTTTTATGCTGCTGGAAACAGAAATAAGAAAACCGGTCAAGAACTATCGGTCTATGCTTGATGTAGGGTGTGGTCAGTAGACATTAATTACTACATATGAGAATTACTAACTTGATTTCGAAAATAACCCTCACCACTGAAGTGCCTAAGCAGTCGGACGTAATTTTATAAATTTATTAATTTTTATATATTTTTTATATATAGGTATGTATCAAATTGCATTACAGTAGTCTAAGTAGTTTCTAAATAAAATGACTATGACACACGGACGAACGAACAGCGGGACGGATGTGACGGAACCCTAAAATCGACTGTTTTCATAGTTTACATATAAGGTCCTACTTAATTCAATCAAAATATAAGAACAGACGCGAAGATGCTATTCAGTGTTATTTTTTGTTCGCTTCATTATTACCCTTCATCTATACTATTTTCTTTAATAAATAAATTATAATAGAGTCCTTTTTTGTTCTTTTTCTGTTAGATAGTTGAAGGGCCGTAGAAGGACATTGTTCCCGCATGAATAACTATCTATCTAACAATAATGCGAGTATGTTTGTTCATATGCTATAGCCGAATACTAAGTGGACTAACTATAGCTTCTTACTAAACCTTCTTATGTTACTACATGCTCAAGGAGGTAGGTTAGGTCCTGGAATAGGACGGGCTACTTCTGATCCTGGAAAATTCAAAAGTTTCCGCGGGAATAACTATAACCTAGCTTAAACGAGCTATAGCTTGCTATAGCTAATTTTGTTAGTATAAAAAAGCATTGACGTAAAAATTCCACGCCGATAACCAAACTTAGGGCGGGCGCAGCCGCTGGCAACATCTAGTAACATTGAAAGACTTGCAAACAAAAATTCGTATAAGCAATAATGTGCTTTTTGAGAATCGGTAAACCTTATATTGATGTGCGTCGAACTGACCTGATGATAGGGACAGAGATAGGTAGCTCTAAGGACAGGAGATCTTCTACCCCTATTTTGAGTCCCCACGGGATATTTCCGGGAGCCGCAACAGATAACGTTTTCTTTTCCAAATAGATATTTCGAGTTTCTTATAATAATTCAAGAACAAAAATAAAAGATTAAAAATTGAAATAAAATGACCAAATGAATCTAATTTTATACTGGTAATAATAATTTGATTCCTAAGGGCCGCGTTACTTTAGTTTGTTTAACAAGGGCAAAAAATTTAAAAAAATCATATAGTTACTATAAACAAAAAGAACTCCACGGCGGGGAATCGAACCCCGGTCTCCCGCGTGACAGGCGGGGATACTCACCACTATACTACCGAGGACATATAAATGTAATTGAATTTTAAAAACAGCTATTAAAAGCCAAATATATTTTGGCGAATGTTTTTACTGATGATACTCGCATTATTCATTCGTCACACAGATATATAAACAAATGTCGGTTTGATAAATATACGATGTAGATACCTATATAGATTATACTTAAAATATTATTACCAACTTCATAATATATATAAAAACTGGTCAGGTGCATGTCGCACTCACGTTTCGTAGTTTAAACCCCAAACACATTTTTTTTTTAAATATTTTTAAAGATTTTTTTGAAAACTAATTTAAGAAAATTTTGAAGAATAACTCGCAATACCGAAGCAAGAAATTCGCTAAAGATCTTAAATGTGTTCCAAAAGACGAGAACATTTCACGCATCCTAATTAATGAGTTAAGTAAAGAATGGGTCCGACTCATTCGGAAGGTAGAAAAAAAAAGAGTTGCACTCCGGGAGTGCCGGCAGAAGTGAAAACCTTTACACACGATTCGCGCTTAACACTCAAATATGTCACAAGACATGTCTTTGACATTGTCAAGAAATAATAATGTTTGTTTATTTACTTTTTTGACGTAGTATATTTGACATCGCAATCTGTCATAGAATTAAAATTCCATATCCAACCGCCCTGTACTACTCATAATCGCGAATACTAAAAATAAAAATTATAATAGGCGTGGCATTACGGTTTCCGTCTTACGAATTTCCACGATTAGGACACGTGACCTGACGCGAGTTTATCATTTTTTACCCATACCAAAAAAAGTGCACAACGCCGCTAAAGAAGTTTTCACTTCAAAAATCATCTTACTTATATACCTACTGATGTCGCCTGCAATTTTCTATATTGGTACTGAGGGGAGGCAGGCCAAATCCAAAGAGCGACTAACCAAGTATAGTACGTAATCGGGTCAAGTTAGCCTTTGAGTCAAGTTTCAATTATCAGTTCAAACTTTACGGTCGCAGTGGTCCAGCTTCCAAGCTTAACAATAGAGGATGATAACTTTATCTTAAGTTTCATGATGAACAAAGCCTAAGTTATTTCTTATACATTTCTTATAGTCCGGTTTCTTTTGGGCATCGTTGTAAGTAGACCTTGCGCGAAGCAATGCCACTTGGCATGGTTGATATATCAGCCAACCTGAGGTCAATAAGCCTGGTAGCCAGAAATTACCTTGAAGCAGGTGGGAAGGAGTATTTGAGTTACAAGGTCGAGATTGGTATCGTTTTCAGGTATAAGTATCGAATGAGGGCCCATTCATGAGTAAAGTCAATTATGTAGGGTTCCGTATTGAAATATGTCGCAATGCTTAAAGAATAAACTTGAGGTACATAAAACAAGCAAAATAACCCTCATATTTTCCGATTTGTCAATATAATTTGTAAACTAAAAATCCCCAACAGAAGCTCTTTTAATTTAGATTATAAAAACATTAATATTAAATATTTATCCAACTAATTTCATAGCAAAATGAAACAATGAACATGACAATCACGAATTTTTAAATGTCAGTGATTTCAATCCTTGTGTTGCATTCGGATATGATTCCCATGCCTCAAACGCAGTTTTCTTACCCCTTCCATAAAATCACGACGTAGTGTCAAATCCTGTAAAAGACTGAAATAATCGCAAAACTCGTGTTCTATCTGGGCCTGAAATAAAAACAAAAAATATATCAAAGTGTCTATACCTATTCGTTATCCTTGCGATTGATGATGAATTTATCATAATCTGATAAGTTAGTTACCTAAATATATTCCGCCCACGGGCTTTTCTTTGCAAATTTCATAAAACCCCTTTGGTTGGTAATGACGCGTCTATTCTATAAAGAACGTTTAAAAGCTGTCTGTTCAACATATGAACAACGCACACACTACAGGCGGGCAATTACAAGTTTTAACTTCAGCCAAAGCTTTTTAATTCACAAATTCTCTAAATATTTATGAATTAAACAACTTTCCTCTTCTTCTATTCTCGGCATTTCAATTGTGTTTTGGTGAGTTTATCTATTTATTTACTCGCAAATGTGCTGAAAAAAATTGTTTGTAACACGAGCGGCACGTAAATTACAAACTCGAGTCAATAAAGCATTCGGCCTTCTAAATAGCTTCTTATTAGAAATTTTATCCTTACCACCCTTAATACACAATGTTCGGTAAAGATAAGCCGTGGCCGAACGATTACGGACGCAACCGCGTACTTCGCCGATTGTGGTCATTTGGTTTATACGGAGCGAGGCAGCGGGCCCGCTTTAAGTTTAGTATCTAATTATGAACGGATTCATTTTGTGTAGGACATCCGTGTATACATAGCCTTCCAGACTACACTCAATGCAGAAAAGTATGGACAAATGCATTTACAACATTGAGAAGCTACTCGGTAAGTAGGTCAAGGCCAGGCATACTCCTAGTGCCTTTTTAAGAAAGGTATAGGATTAGTTAGATATGGGTACCTTCATTTCGCGAATCCTCCTTCAAATTATTTTCGTCCGTATACGTCTGGTCCTCATATTCCTGATTACTCAATCTTGAAGAAGTACACGAAACTCGTCTATAGCTGCGGTAACGGCGCTTAAGAATTCTTGTTTTATATTTTTTGCTCTTTGATTTTTCTTTCTATATATTCCTTCTCATCGGCGTCGTAATGTTTACGATTTCCCATATTGTTACAACACAAACACACTAATATATCACTAATTAGTCTAATTATTTGCCGCACAAAATAAAAGTACGTTCACGATGGCCGCGACACAAAACGTGTATGGAATACCCCCAAGTTAGATAAATGCTTGATGAACTAACGAGATGAAACTATTGACTTTTGCCTTTATACGGTGATATTAATATTAGTTATGTTACAAATTAACTACATCTAGCCTGCGGCTTTGATGATACGGATGTTCCATTGGGACTGATATTATAACAGCAACATCTTCACATTCACCTTCAAGCATTTATGTCAGACCTTAAGACAGGTTTTATATGTTTGTGAAAAAATTACCGATCTTCTGCTGCTCCAACCCTTCTTTTTCTTCTTCGAGTATAACAGAAATTAAGAATCTCTGCAGGACATTAAGTATCGATACTCGACCCTGACGTAATTCTGTCATCGCCCGCCGCACCGGGTTATTGTTCTTAAAAAGTTTCAAGGCCATTCTAATCTAATACACGTCCAGGGTACCTACGATATACTGAGTGTCGAGTTTATTTGCTTCTGAGTTGTGTCCCCGGGATGTTGACAAGATCATGGGTTGAGGTGTATAGCCGTCTATAGAAGTCATGGCTCTCGCTATCAAAATTTTAGGTTTGGACGCAACAATATTGCCAGTTTCGGTCCTTAGCGTAGTCAACTGCCATTACGCAATAGAAAGATCTCTGGAAAATACTTTTAAGCTTGTGTTTTGCTCTACAGCCCTTTTCACACGTGATGTGTTAAAGTGGTGTATATCGCGACGCATGGCTTTCGAGATTCGTCTATTGAGCCGCGTGTATTCTGACTTATCAGGTGAAGACTGCAATCGCCTTTTGCGCTGCACGTTTATAAGATTGACAGTCATATCAGAGTGTTTTTGTGTTCTGCGGCGAGATTTATAGAACTTAACTTGACCGCTTGGACAATTTCCACCGGCCTGTCCATTTACTCATCCACGTTTCCACAATCTGCTAGGCACTGGAAGCGATTTTGGAGTTCGAGCGAAATTGTTTCGGGTTCTGTATGTAGGCAGTCACTGGTTGGAGCGTGGACTTTATCAGACGACGTCTTTCAAATTCCAGATTAATATTTAATGTGACTCTGTTATGGGGTTATCGCTACCAGTTTTTACCCTATTGATCACGGAGACGTCGCGGAATATTCGCCTATTGGAAGTCAAAATAAATTCAAAATCGTTTTTGGTGAAACCGCCGCAGCTCATTTAGGACCATTTTCTATTAGATAACTTTTTGAAAAAAAGAATCATCATAAAGGGTCTGTCTTTCTCCATAAAGATGACCACTTGCTTGCCCCAGCTACTGGGATTCCCTCATTCTACTAGGGGGCTAGGCTAGGGACATCGCTAAGTATCCTTGAACGGCATGGGGGGTAAACCGTGTAAGGCATCCGATTTTGAAAAGAAACGGTAATATTGAACCCAGGTACTTTTGAAAGTGGTCTCTTTTACAAAGTTATTTTATTTCAAGTATTCAGTAAATAATTAAATATTGCATCATATTCGAACCACAGACCGACAAACTTTATATTGTAAGTTAGATGTAGTGTAGATAGATATATCTACGCTTATCCAACTGCCTTTAAAAAAACGGGCTATTAATATTTCGCAGTAACTTCACTTCAAACCCGCGTAAACCATAATATTCTAATCACGAAGTAAACAATTAAGGTCACCGCATCAGACGTATTTAATCACAGTTATGTTTGCTCAGTTCACAAAAGTTTTAAACTCATACAATAACTTTCAAAACTTTGAAGGGCTTTCAGAGTTCCCCACACGCTAAAGCTTGTTTTAACGTGTCGTCGTCTTGGGAACATATATATAGCACCGGCCCTGTAACATATATATAGCACCGGCCCTGTAACGCCGAAGTTGTTAATTAATTTTATCTACTAGTTTACACCTGCGGATTCACCTGTATTGAATTTTGAATACGACAAGGTATCTCTTCGTTCCCCTCAGAAAAGGTTCCAGGGTATGCATAGCAAATAACATCCCATTTCCTTATTTCCGACTGCCAAAAGGCGGGTAAAGTTTTTGTGATAAACTTGTGAGTTGCCAACCTTTGAACATCTGATCACTCTCTTCTTGAATAAAACACGACAGGGAGTTAATTTCAAAATACCTCTGCACCTCTGGAACAGCACAGTGCATGAAAAAAGGTTCTGGAAACTAAAACCGTAACATTAAGTATTAATACAAATATACATAGGTACATACATTTACACGGGGAATTTATTTTATTAATCCTTTCCCATTTAACGAGGTGTCAACTTTCACCGAAGCTGTCGTTTACAGTACGTACTAATTGATTGATGCGCAGTTATCAGTATATTGGTAAAAAATCAACAGTATCAAAAGACATGGCTACGGAACCGGAATCGGTTATGACTGTCACACCTGCATGTTAGGTAAGTTTAAAAAAACCTATCCATCAGTTTAAAATGTTTTCTTAAAACGAATAACGTAGCCTATTTTAGGTAAACGAAAAAAAATTGATAAATTCTCAAAATCATTGATAAAAATCGTTTATCTCTATCACTTTCGAAAATTGCCATAAACTTCCTTTTTTCCCGACAGTGCTAGAAGGAGGGATTTGTTACTCGAGTGTATGTATGTATGTACATTTTTTTTTTGGCTTGCTCTGTAGCCTAAATGGCTCATGGATTTTAGCTTATGAGGTGTCGTTAGATTCCTGTCAATTGTGAAAGTGTCAAGTTTATGAGTACATAAAATTCTTTAAAAACCAAGATGGCGAATTTTATGTGCTTTAATGTGCGGGCAAAAAATTTCTTTTATTTAAGACCCTCGGGTTGGGTATCAAAATAAAGGGCTTTAAAAGGCGACTACAAATATATATATAACATGTATTTCAATAATAAAAAAGCCACGCGCGAGTAAAAAAAATAAAAAAAATTACACAAATATATAATTAGATAAATAAAAAACCCGCGTGCAAAAACATTCAGAACCAAACAAAAATATTTAACTAAACATAGTAAATATTTAACTATTAGCAGCCGGAACTCATTTCAATGCAAATTCAAATAGTGTACAGATGTCTACAGATGTGTACAGATGTGTACAGATGTGTACAGATGGCTCACACTATAGTAGTTACCTTAAAATGAGTACCGCCTGCTTATGGTTAAATATTTAGTATGTTTTAATTTTTGTTTGGTTCTGAATGTTTTTGCAGTCGGGTTTTTTTATTTATTTATTTCTAAGAAGCTTGCGTTCGTGTAGAGTGAATGAGTACATTTATTAAGAAAAAAACCCTGAATTCCCTGAATTTTGATTGTTATTGAATTTTGGTAATTTTTGGTCAAACTATCATGCCCAAGGATACCGCTTTAGTTTACAAACGAAGGTAATAAGATTCTCTTAACCTTTTTGTTCTTATGACTTTCCTATAGAATGAGTACTTTCACTAATATACCGCTTAAAATTAGACCGAAATAAAAAAAATGGTACTTTTGGGACAAAAAACCTAGGGAACCTCTAGACCTACAGAGCTCTAGTATACCACTCTAGTATACCACTCTAGTATACCACTCTAGTATACCACTCTAGTATACCACTCTAAATCTAGTAAACATTACTTCATTTAAAGCCTTGTGAAATATATACAAAGATCGTCCAGAGTTTTTCAGGTTCAGTACAACGATGGGTTCTGTTTGCTGATGGGGCTGCCCTATTAGTGTAGCATGCACCAGAAGTTTTTATGCAACCATGCACAAACAAACAATATCTTTACTGCGCAGGGTGCGCGGCATCATCCTAAAAACCGCTTTAGCGGAAAAATTCCATGATTTTTGGGCTGTACCCATCGATCCTGGAATTTATGGGGATTGCTAATCTAGATTTCTACTATATTCGTGAACTTTACCAACATATTAAAAAATCGGAAAAAGTGCGAGTCGGACTCGGGCACAAAGGTTCCGTACCATTATCTATAAAAACGACAAAAAATCACGTTCGTTGTATGAGAGCCCCCCTTAAATATTTGTTTTATTTCAATTTAATTATTTTTTTAAAGTGACTCTATAACTCAATATTCTGTGAATATTTTAAGCGTCTATCTGTTGCCGTTATCAATATCGAGCAAAAAAATTACGTTTGTTGTATGAGAGCCCCATTAATTTTAATTTTAGTCTGTTTTTTAGTATTTGTTGTTATAGCGGCAACAGAAATACATCTTCTACGAAAATTTCAACTGTCTAAATATTACAATTCATGAGACACAGCCTGGTGACAGACGGACGGACGGACACCGAAGTCTTAGTAAAAGGTTTCGATAATTACCCTTTGAGTACGGAACCCTTAAAAGCAACCTTGCCACATTTAAAGCATATTGGATCTACTATTGTGTGTAACACAACTGGCTACCGGCACCACTGTTAGTGAATTTATGAAGACCTACTACATCAATCTGACAAATACACAAATTTTCATAAAATTAAGTAATAGATGATAAATAAACAAACATACATAGTTATAACCTATTTTCATTAGAGACTTCCTGAAAATTGGAGTCTTCGAACAAACGTATCACAAAGCCATATATATCTATAATTATATTAACAATATAAATAAATCTTTCTATATTATGATATGGACATAAAAAAGATATCTTCTAATTACTTTAAAACTAAGCTACGATTAACGATCTATTATTTAAAGATATCATACAAATTTTTATCTAAAGCAGAACTTCAGAATTATTTCATCCGTACTAATTAGACGATTCCACAAAATGAGGGAAATTTAGAAAATAAACGAAAAAAATACTGACAAAGGCAAATCTAACGGTATTTTGTGACGCTGAAATATTACCAAAAACTTTGAAAGCAAATAATATGAAAAAAACTTCTTCTATATAAATAAAGCTTAATTGATGTTTTTAATTAAGTGCATCATATCAGAATTTGTTCGTAATAAACAAACAAGGTTTTTAAGAGAAAGTTTGGAAATATTCAGTAAAATATTTTTTTGAAGTGAAAACTTCTTTAGCGGCGTTGTGCACTTTTTTTGGTATGGGTAAAAAATGATAAACTCGCGTCAGGTCACGTGTCCTAATCGTGGAAATTCGTAAGACGGAAACCGTAATGCCACGCCTATTATAATTTTTATTTTTAGTATTCGCGATTATGAGTAGTTCAGGGAGGTTGGATATGGAATTTTAATTCTATGACAGATTGCGATGTCAAATATACTACGTCAAAAAAGTAAATAAACAAACATTATTATTTCTTGACAATGTCAAAGACATGTCTTGTGACATATTTGAGTGTTAAGCGCGAATCGTGTGTAAAGGTTTTCACTTCTGCCGGCACTCCCGGAGTGCAACTCGTTTTTTTTTTTTTTTGGAATTTTTGCATGCTTGCCAGCCTTCATACGTCCCCACTGTTTGGGCACGGCCTACCTTCAGAAGCGAGGGTGAGTTGGGACATAGTCCACACGCGGGCCCACTGTGGATTGTGGACTTCAGATACGTTTTTTTTTCCTTGACGTATGCAGATTTCCTCACGATGTTTTCCTTAACCGAGAAGCCATTGGTGTGAACAAATAAATCAGTGTACTTGAGAAATTAAGAAAAGACTCATTGGTATATGCCAACTCCAGGGTTCAAACCTCCGCCACTTCGGACGTGAAGTGTAATTTAAACCCCTCGGCCACCACCGACTCTTGGACTGGTCTTGGATTTTTACATATTAGTATATATTGACAATTTGAACAAGATCAAAATAAGATTTATTAACACTTCGACAGGAAAACCATCTGTCGGGTCAGCTACTAGTAAATAGAAGAGTTTGTTTGTTTGTGCCTCCTTCACGTTACAACGGAGCATCTAATGGAATTGAAATTGGGCACAGGGATAATTGGACAGACGAAGAAGGACTAAGCTCCTTTTATATTATAAAAATCAAAAGTTCCCGCAAAAATAAAGATAACCCACATTACTTCGTAATGACCGAGGCAACAGGGTCTTCACGTGGTACGTCCACGTGCTTTTAGTTCTACTGGAGTAAATAATTAATACCGCAAGGCACGACCAACGTAATTTTAATACACACTTGTTATATGCGTAAAACATGTAACTTTTATTGCACTATGTTTCACGTAGTTTCCAAAGCCATCCTACCTTTACTTTTAACGGTTATCGGCGTGGAATTTCTATGTCAACTCCTTAATTATACTAATGAAGTTTGTTACAGCAAGCAATAGTTCGTTAAGTTTATTTGTGAATAAGATGACAGGTATACATTTAAATGCCATAATCCCTAACCATGGGTTTTATCAAATAAATGTTTTACACTACTGACGTTTACTTTGTCCTTTGAATAAATTGTAAACCATAACTTAAATGCCAATAATAAAAAGGATACAATCCGCGGCGCCTCGCAGCGTGTTTCCAACAAACAAATTTCCTACTTGTTTGGGACATATACTGATCAAATACTGTGTGTTGTAGGCATGATCTGAAGCCAAATATCTATATCTGCGTCTTTCCAAAATCCTAAAGAAAGTTTTTATTAACTTTTAATTTTATTCGAGAACATTTGTACGAAAAACTAGAACCCTGTATAGCTTCTAAACTAATAAAAATAATTTAATAGAAAACATCGTTAAAATTTTATGGTGTCTTATTTGTAAGAATCAAGAATAAGCGGGAAATTCGTTTGAAGCGCAAAAAGACGCTGCGAATCGTATTCACTTAACTGCCAATGACGACACAAGTTTTATAAAAAGTAATAAATGCCTTAATGAAATTTTTATCAGTCTTCAGAACTAGGTAAAGATTACGTTCAGAAATATACATACCGCAGCCTAAACCAAACTAAACTTTTGTTAATTGCAGGAGTTTGGACTAAAATAAAAAGCATTGGTTGATTACTTAAAGAAAAAACCCTATACTTCTAACTTGTACAAAGCTGTTTAAAGTCATTTAGATGTAAGTATACGGGCATCTTGGCCCAAAAAAATACCAATTTAAGTTTAAATCAAAAATAGGAAAGCTTCTATGACGTATTCTATTTGTTTTTGGTTGTAATAAATATTTTTAGTAACATTTTTAACCTAGAAATAAAATATTTCAAAACACAAAACCTTAATAACGATATAAGTGAATGAAATGAAGAAATCGATGGGAACCCGTAGTCAGGTTCTATATCGATATATTATAAGTTGTGCCTTGTAGGCATATAAATGTTAATCTTTTTTATAAATATAAGCAAATAACTTTTTTTTTTTTACTATACGATTTTGCCTATCGATGTATAATATCGACAAGGTTCTGGAAGTGATAAGTAAACGGTTACACCCCCTGGCACGACAAAATTGTACGTTATTTTTTGTGCAGACGTCTCTAGTAGCAGCGAGTGCAATATGGTTCCGAGCTCTGTGGAGGACATATACACAAACAATTTTAGAAAAATAAAAAAAGAACAAAACTTAAAGAAAAATGTTAAGAGCTGGAATAAAGACAACTTTATATACAAAAAAAATCGAATTATATACCCTTGGTAACCCGACACTTTTGATTTTTAAAGCTTTAGAGGTTTATTCGTTTAATTTGTCTTATATTGATTAGAATTGGCCCGATACCGGCATGCAAATTGAAAAATAAATTTTGGATTTCACTGCCTATTGGCCTCCTACTCCCACTTTAAAGCGCCGTCTTTTTCAAATGGAAGCAAATGGAAGACAGATAAGACCCTAAAAAATATAAATATTGTGACCGGAACAGCTTTTTTTATGGCAATAATTTGATTGTGTTTGAAAGAGGGAGTAGACAAAACTTTATTTAAAAGAAATAAAAGTACTCCACGGCGGGGAATCGAACCCCGGTCTCCCGCGTGACAGGCGGGGATACTCACCACTATACTACCGAGGACTTATTAGAAGATTTCAATTTTAGCAAAAAGTACCAAAAGAAATTTTATTCGTGCAAAAATCTGTTTTTTGTTTTTTAATGAGATACACATGAGATAATTCCATTCGTCACACAGTTGAATAAACAAATACTAAATTCACTGTTTTCTTTTTAACAATATACAGTACTGGTGCGTGTTGTACACGAATCAACTTGGGTTCCGTAGTCAATTTAAGAATTATTTCAAGCCGCGAATAGGCCTTTGACTTGGCTTAACGACTGCTATATGACATACGGTTTAACGTGCACGGCTCCTAAAATATCTAGTCATGTAATAATACGCCTAGGTATTGAACATTACTGGATTTTGTTATTATATGACAGGAACAATTTGTAATATCCGGGAAACCACACGAATGTGCTCTAAGCTCAACGTTTTCATGGGCTGTGCAAACAACCCTCGTTCCGCTGCGAAGGAAAATCGCGGAAAACTTGTGCCTAAAATTGGGACCACTCTGCCTAAGATCTCTGACTGTGGACGGGAATAATTTGTCCAATTCAACCCTACGAACACACAAGCCTGCGCGTTCACCGCTAATAAAACCCTATTCACTAAAGTTCCACAATCACAGTACACACCCCTCCCCATCTCCAAGAGCATTAGGGTCTTTGGTGTTTACATCTCCAGCGATGTTCAGTTCCGAAATCATTTTCAAGACAAGGTGAAGCTGTCGCCTTAAAGACTTTAAGTACTCACCAGAGCGAATCAGTACTTCAGCTCAGGGTAAAGTTTGTTTCTTTACAAGTCACAAGTCCGGCCCTATATGCAGTACTGCTGCCATCTCTGGGTGGGTGCATCTCGAAACTAGCTTGGCACTTTTGACTTTGAATCTGTTAAGCAAAAAAATAATTAATCCAAAGAATACAAAGAGAAACATTGTTTAGCAACATAAAACTTTTCCCTAATTAATCCTTTACGCAGTCTGAGCATGGTAAACGCAGCAATTCAACTGCTAATGTAAAGTTGTGTTGCACAGTATACGCAAACATTAGTTCAAACCTACATAAAACACAAAATATCATAATATATCTTTATAAATTTAATAAAGCTGAAAAGATGTTTTTTGTTTGTACGCGCTAATCTCTAGAACTACCAGTCGGATGACACAATTTCTTCTTGCATTTAATAGTCCAATTCCTGAGAAAGGTAAAAGACTGTTGAACATTACGCTTCAACCCTTAAGATTCGAGCAGAAACAACAAAAACCAGAAAGACTCCAAGGGTCAATTCACACCGAGACCCGACGCGACTCGACGCGACACAAAGCGGCTTGAAAATGTAACAAGCTACACACGATACCTCAAGCTGCTCCGCGGCGCATCCCAACGCTGCGGTACGTATCTTTGCGGCTTCGCGGACAAGACAACGCAACTTAGAAATGCGCAATGTTACTACAAATGTCACAAGTGCTGTAATGGAAGTTTTGGAAACTCAAAACAGAGTAGTAAAGGCTGTTTTATGAGCAACTGTGATAAACAATATAATATTGTGATGCTGTTAGGTCAACCTAAACATGACTATTCATTGATAGAGTTGCAAACTGTATAAAGTGTTTTAATTCTAACAACTGTGTCAAATCTAAATCTGTGTTTGGGCTGGAATGGCGTAGAGAAGAAGAATGCAGTTAGGTCGAACTAAAATTACTATTCCTTCCAAGATTTGCAAACTGCATAAAAGGTTTTAATTTTAATTTCTAGAAACTGCGTCAAATCTGAATCTGTTTCTGGACTTGAATGGCGTAGATAAACCGTGGTGAAGGCTCAAGCCGCTTCCTGCAGCTCGTGGCCTAGACGCCGCGCGGCGCATCCCAACGTTGCGCGACTCATTCTGCTGTACTTCGACACGTATAACCTGTCACTTTTGGGCTCTTACTAAAATTTATATCTTTCTGTCAAGTAAACAAGTTACATATTGCGTTGACATCTCAAAAATTACGCGTCGCGTCGCGTCTCGGTCTGAGCTGACCCTAAGTGAAAACATATAATGGCACAGGCCAGCGCTGCGGGAGAGCAGCAACGAAAAGGGCAGAGCAACGTCTGCCAGGTCAGAATATTATAAATTTTCAAACACCTAAATTCGCACACAATGTAGAACCAGAAGCCATTGAAAGCTATGCCGCAGACTATATAAGGCTATGCAGATTCCTATTGCAAGGTTCTTGATGCAAAAGCGTTCATATTTAAACAGTCGACGCGCGATGTATGTAGCTTGCCTGTACACATATTAGCTATTCCCTGCAAATACGTGGTGGATAACTTCGAAACATTGCCATACTTGAATTCAAGTTTCAAACCTCAGACACCAAACGAACGTTCAGAAAAAGTAACGTATCGATTAAAAATGTCAAGTTTGTAAAGTCGCGCCTGTTTCAAATAAGCAACTCAAACACAAAATTACACCGGCTTCAAAATTTCACTAAAAAGTAAAAAAAAAACCTCACGCACGCACATGGAACATGCAGTTGAGTGTTTGCTTTTTGAATGCCAAATTTGTGCAGCAAGGTTACAAGATAATTATTTATTGGCTTTTGGTCCATTGAAAGGTTACATGAGCTTTGCATTTGTTAGAGGACGCAATTTTACTTTTGGGACATGTGTGGGGGGGTCAATAGAAGCTTCACCTCAAGTTTGAGGGGTCGCCACCCTTGTCATCCGGCCGCCATCTTGGAAAAAGGGGTGAAAACCCTTTTTTCGCGATATCTGGGAAATTATGCGTCTTACAAAAAATTCGTAGCAAATTGTTTTGCCTACAAATATGTTTCTTTAACTTTTTTGCCTAAATTAAAAATTAAAGAAGTTATAAGCAAAGCAATGAACTATTTCGACTTTAAGAGGATACAATTCGCGGCTTCATACAAACGATTTTCACTTATTTTTGACACTTGTTGATCAAACAGCACAAAATTTTGAAGACATGTTCTAGGAATAAATATCTAGGTCTGCAGTGTGCCATTTTTCTATAAAATTTTATAGTTCAAAAGTTATACAGGATTCTAGTTTTTTATACAAATGGTTTTAAAAAAAATTCTAGTTAATTTATAAGATTTTGGAAAAACCACAGACCTAGGCATTCGGCTTGGGATTATGAATAAGAAATTTCACAGTTATTGATCAATAAATGTTAAAAACAAATATGAAATTCGTTTGTATGAAGCCTGTTGCGAGGCGCCACGAAGTATATTCTCTTAAGAAGAAGTAAACACATGTCCTAATTCAATTTTCTACGTACGTTATGTTTTTTTATTAAATTTGTTCATTATTTTATATTTTAGTTAGTACTAGGATATACTTCTATCAGTAGGGGATCACAATTTTGTAACTTAAGACAAAATCTGGGTCCTAAACGAAGAGGGTGATCAGAGTTTTCAAGTGTCGCCAATGCCCGAGCCATGCCCCTGGGTTACAAAAACGAGTTGTCGAAAGCCTTCTCTACATCAAAGAAGTAAACCGATGACATGTTTTCTAATGAGTTTTTGTAGTATTTCTAGTGAGCGACACGATGCAAACCAAAAATGACCATACACTATAGAGTCAATTATTTTTAATGACTTATTGTCATCGTGTTTACGTATTAAACGTAACTAAAAATAAAAGCAAACCCAAAGTGTAAATCAAATAGGACTAAATCGAATATTAGTGTCGAGTAACTTAGTTTTTCAACATTGCCTAACCGCACCATATTTATCCACAATTCCCATTTCCATCCAGGTGCCAGAACCTGACGAAGGTCCGTGACAGATCCGTGAGAGAGATAAGTCACGGATTGGATAATGGCTTCACGTTGTTTGTACAATTAATTACCGTTATCTGAGAAATGGCGTCTCGTTTATTTTCTAAGGCTATTTATCTTTACTTAAGATATAATAAATTAATGTATTACTATTACTAGAAAAATGATTTTTTGTAACGAAACCCTGCTACTTTGTCATTGTCTAAGCTCGAGGGTAAAATATTTTTCTCGGTCACGCACGCTTCAAAAGCTGATTGACTGAGCACAATCCTTACTTATCTTAGGATTAAAGTTATATGAAGAGAATATGTGCATTAAGTTTTAAATTTAAGTACAAACACTGAGAATATTTATTTGGTTAGGAGTAAAATTTCTAGAACCGTTAATTTATTTAAATAATAATAAGAACAATTGTATAAAAATACGAGCTTTTCCCTTGTTCTGAAAATCTGAGAAACAAACTTTGTAAGTCGCAGCGGTACACCCGAGGGACACAAACGTTGTAAGTCGCAGCGGTACACCCGAGGGACACAAACGTTGTAAGTCGCAGCGGTACACCGGAGGGACACAAACGTTGTAAGTCGCTCCCAACTGCTCCAACTACTTACTCTCTCCACTTTACGAGCGCGAACCGTTCGGAATTTATTATAATTGCATTATCTGTGAGCCAACACATGGCTCTGAAACTTTCTTAGCTGTTTTCTCATCTTTCAAGTTGATGCAAAAGAAGTTAGGTTTAGTCACTAATTTATTACTGAACTTACTGCAGACGACTCTTTTAGATCAAGTGGCTACCTTGCTCAAAAGCTAGGTTTTATTTTACAATGTCTTCGTCACTATGCCACAAGGTACTCATATCACAGTTAAACAAAATGAGAAAAACACTTTTGGTCAGTAATTCTAAATAAACAATTTAATTTTAAGAGCAAGGAATACAGGGCGCTGGCGCTACTCGCCGGCTAGAAAACTTTATATAAATAAATCGAATTATATATCTTGGTAAGCCGGCACTTTTTAATTATAAAGCTTTAGGGGTTTCGCGTATTTGTCTTTTGTTGATTAGAATTGGTCCGATATCGGCCTGCAAATTAAAAATTAATTCAGGACCCCACTGTCCATTGGCCTCCCACTCCCAATTCAAAGCCCTGTCTTTTTCAAATACAAGCAAATCGAAGACAGGTAAGGCCCTAAAAAATTAAAAATATTATGACCGGAATAGCTTTTTTTATGGCAATAATTTGATTGAGTTTAAAAGGGGAGTAGACAAATCATTTGATTTTATTTAAAAGGAAAAACAATGCTCCACGGCGGGAAATCGAACCCCGGTCTCCCGCGTGACAGGCGGGGATACTCACCACTATACTACCGAGGACTTATTAGAAGACTTCAATTTTAGCAAAAAATATCAAAAGAGATGTGATTCCTTGATTAGCGTAAAAATCAGTTTTTATCAATGAATGCATTATTTGCATTATTACTTAACACATGAGATAATTCCATTCGTTACACAGTTGAAAACACAAATACTAAAGACATAGCTTTCTTTAAAACAATACCAATACTAGTGCGTGTTGTACACGAATCATCTTGGGTTCCGTAGTAGATTTAAGAATTATTCAAGTTTTTGTTCTAAGTTAAGCTAAGAGACCTTTGAGACAAGTTTAATATTATCAGTCGAAACTTTACGATCGCACTGGTTCAGCTTCTATACTTAATAATAGAGGATGATAACTTGATCTTAATAAGTTTCATGATGAACAATGGCTAAGATTTTCCTTTTTTATCTCATCGGAGATAGTCTCGCGACGCAAACGTTTTAATAATACGTCTTGCTTGCCTCTGACATTGTACACTCTATTACTGGGGCACGAGCCTCTCCCTGGAAAAGGATGCTTTGCTTAGTGCAAATAAGCCGACATTTGTCGTGCTAGTAGCCACCTCGTGTTTCAGGGCTTTGAAGCCGCGCATAGGCCTCTAACTTGGCTTAACGACTGCAATTTGACTGACGGTTTAACGTGCCCTTTGAAACACGGCTCCTGAAAAAAGGTGCCACTAGGCGTTCAACAGGCTAGTGAGCGGCCTTCCAGGGCGCGAGGGTTGTCTACCTTATCGTGTAGAAGTATATGTAAGTATATGTATGGACATATGATTGTGCAAAAATATAATTATGATGTCGCTAATGCCACTAGTGCTATTAATTGTCGGAATACTCTTAAGTATCTTAATTCCTTTACTCGATTGACGATATTTGACGCTTCACATGGTGCGCCCCCTATGCCACATAAAAACAAAAAAAATCGACATGTTTGACTTTGTTTTTAGTAGCTTACTAACTTATTTTTATTACCTAATAAGTGTTTCGATACATATTGTATACTTTTTAGCTAATTATCAAAGTTTTGTATTATTACTTTAAATAGAACTTCTTGCCAGCTCTTTTTGGCAGAAATTAACATTGTTAACATTGTATTGACGATTCAAAAGTGTTCTTAGAAACCTATTTGAATAAATATTGTTTGATTTGATTTGATTTATTTATTTACCCACTTATTTATTACTCTATAACGCTGGTGATTATGACTTATGGGACATATACAAATCCATCCACGTCCAGATACACTGTCTCAGAAGAAATGTTGCATCGAAAAGGTCACCGTCTGCCACGCAGGCCTAAGTGGTTAATGACAGGCGGCTGTCCCCCATATCATGTAGATGTGAATCCAACAAGGCGTTTACCCCTTCTGGGGATTAAACACGCGATGATATATATATATGTAAATCAGTACAAGTAAATTATTACTTATTTTATAAATCCTTTCCTATTTCACGAGGTGTCAATATCTAACACCAAAGCTGTCGTTTGCAGAAGACGCAATTGATGCCAGTTATCAGTGACGAGGTGTAGGTAACTAGTGATGTAACGAGCGACGGGAGACTTACGACAGCATGACGTAGGGTTGTAATATTTACAGTCAGCTGTGTATATATATCTATACTACATAAATTGAGATAGGCATCACGCACACCTATGACGATAGGTTAGTAGGTAGAACCGACTACTTGAATTTCTTTTTATACATCTGTATGGACCCTAACAACATAGATAGGCCTTTTGTCTAATATGACTAGCTTATTATATTACACTGTATAATATAATATTATGTTATATTATATTATACGAGTAAACTGGAGAATACTATTAATAGAATAATATTTCATATAAAACAGTAGATAAAAACGACTAGATTTTACGAGAAATTATCAAGCTTATTATAGATATATACTAAAAATAAAATGTCTTTATTCACAAATATATAGGTATGTTACAAAGAAACACGGTGAAGTCTCTGACTGCTGTGGTTGGAATTTCCTGAGTTACTGAGTCAATGCCAGTGCTCCAAATTGTCTTAAAACAACATAAAGCGACTGCCTACACCAACGACTCAAACTATAAAAATCAGCGTACTAGCAGTTATGTATGTTTTCCCGTAACATGTCGCTCGGCATTTTCTAGGCGACAGCAACAACCTTGGGCTGTGGATATACACAATAAAATAAATAAAATTATAGAATCGAGAGGCCAAACATAAAGTTAAAAACTGGTTACTGTCTATGGATTATTATGAGTCAGAAAAACTGTTAAATTAGGTTTTTTTTTCTTTATATATTTATTATATATATATTTGCCTCACAGATGGTACTTGACATTTTTTGTACAGAGACTTTGTTGGAAATCTGTGTGGTCCAACTAAAGTTCATGACTTTTAACAAAGACCTTTGTGCCCTTTCTGTGAGTATTACTGAAGTTTTAATTGTGCCACCCCAAACTCCAACGCAGTATCCTAAAACTGACTAAACTAGTGCATAATAGATGGTTCGCAGGAGTTCATAGCTAGCAACATGCATAAGTTTCTCAAATATCCAAATAAATTTTGTAGAACGGGAGGTTACTAAGTTTACATGCGCACGCCAAACCAGACTGTTATGTAACAAAACAATAGGTATTTAATATTACTGGATTTTGTAATAATATGACAAGAAAAATTTGTAATATCCGGGAAACCACACGAATGGGCTCTAAGCCTCAATATTTCCAGGCTCAATTTTGTGATATTAAATTTGAAGAAACCTGTTTTTGAAAGATTTAAAGTAAATATGCAGTACTGCTGCAATCTCTGTGCGGGTGCTCCTCTATACTAGCTTGGCACTTTTGAATCGGCATAGCGACGAAAATATACAAAATAAGTCATCTTTAGTCTGTCAAGTAAAAAATTATTAATCCAAAGTGTAAGATGTTTAGCAAAATAAAACTTTTCCCTAATTTATCCTTTTCGCAGTCTGAGCATGGTAAACGCAGCAATTCAACTGCTAAATGCAAAAATGCGTTGCACAGTATACGCAAATTTTAATTCAAACCTACAAAAAACACAAAATACCATAACATATCTATATAAATATAATAAAGCTGAAAAGATGTTTGTTTTTTGGTCGAACGCGCTAATCTCTGGAACTACCAGTCGGATTTCAAAATTTCTTCTTGCTTTTAATAGTCCAATTCTTGAGAAAGTTAATAGGCTATTGAACATTACGCTTAGACCCTTAAGATTCGAGCAGAAAAATAAAAAATCAGAAAGACTCTCAATTCACACCAAGACGCGACGCGACACAAAGACATACTTATATCAGTAGGGGATCACCTTTTTGAAACTAAAGACAATATCCGGGCCCTTAACGAAGAGAATGATTAGAATTTTCAAGTGTCGCCAATGCCCGAGCCATGCCCTTGTGTGGCAAAAACGATTTCCCTAGAAAATTGCGTAGGATGAGTACGAGACGGTCCGGTATTCCGCCAGCAGTACCGGACAGTTTTTCAAACAAGCCGTTCTGTCAGTCTTGTCGAGAGCCTTCGCTACATCAAAGAAGTAAACCAATGACATGTTTTCTAGTGATTTTTTATAAAATTTCTAGTCAGCGACACGATCCAAACCAAAAATGACCATGCACTATAGAGTCAATTATTTTTGATACCACCTGCTCGACAATGACTAATTATGCACGTGTTCCTAAATTCAAACCAGCATACTGGCCAGCAGTATGACGTTCGAATTTAGGAACACAGGCTATATGTCATGCAAAACTAACCTATTGTTTGTCAATATTCCCTAGGGATCTAATATTGTTTGGGTAATCCCTAGGGATTTGTGTGATTAGAACTTAGAATCTCATCATAACAACGACGACAATTGAAAAATTGTAAAAACATTTTCTACTGAGAACAACTTACTAGCCACCACGAGTAACAGAGAAAAAAAAGCGCGAATACTGCAAATTAGTGCAACTTTCCGTGCTGTTCTGCACTGTTTAATACATTAAAATACTTTTTTAAACGAAGCACTTGACCACAGCTATTTTGCCCTAAAAAAACAGGCAAAACAGAACCCTTATAAATTTGTTATACTTGCCTATTATTTATTACAGGTGGCCTTGATTTTTGGAGTTAATGGCGCATGTTTTAGAAATGAACTATAGAACATAAAAATCGAAGATATCGAAAAGCATTCAAATGATTTATTGCTGTTAAATTTGCCCGATACAAAAACAAAGAGAAAACATTCATGAAGAGTACGTTAAAATTGACGAAAAATACCAAGCTCTACGCTCCACTAATACAAACAGCAACAGATTTTTTTATAAATTACAGTAATGCCAAATGGACCAAGCAAGTCACTGGTTAAAATAAAATCGGTGCCATGCCGAAAGAAATTGCAAAGTACTTGAAATTGCAAAATGACAAAACTCAAATTAAACGGCACGGTGGCTGGAAATCTGATGCAGTCGTGAAAGGCTACAAAGAAAATTCTTTATAGAACAAGAAAAAAATAAGCTGCCATATTGGTGACAACTTCTATTTGAAAACTCCGTATCTAGCTGATCCTTGGAAACCATTGTCACCGCAACCAACCACATCAAAACACTTTATATCTAGTCCGCTACCTCAAGCACCACCTTTACCAACCTTCACGATTCAAAACGACCCCCAGACGCAAGTTTCTGAAGCTGTAGGCAGTACACAAATAAACTCCACCTCAACTTCGATTAATGTACCTAACAAATCCATTATCCCTCCACAACTGGTTTAATGTATCAAACATGCATTTTCACCTTTAATTAAAAGTGAAAGTGCATGTTTGAATTAGGTACTTCGTATTAACAACCAAAGTACTTTGATTTTACCCCAAATATTTTTTTTTCCAATACTCTACGGGGATAAATAAGGGTTTCGTTGTCGTAGGCGAACTTCAATCCCTCGTCGAACTCAGGATTCTAGTTTTAACTACCTCGCTATACTCGGGAGTTAACTTAAATCACCCTCGCTATGCTCTGGTGTTCACCCTAGAATCCTTCGTTACCTCGGGATACAATTTGGCGCCCGTGACATAAGACACTGCTTTATGCCCTTAGTGCATAATCTACTATTAAATGATTAATTGTCAACGTGTTTACCCACAAACGTAACTCAAAAATAAAAGCAAACCCAAAGTGTAAATCAAATAGGACTAAATCGAATATTAATGTCGAGTAACTTAGTTTTTCGACATTGCCTAACCCTACCACATTTATCCACAATTCCCATTTCCGTCCAGGTGCCAGAACCTGACAAAGGTCCGTGATAGATCCGTGAGAGAGATAAGTACAGATTGGATAATTGCTTGCAGTTGTTTGTACAATTATTTACCGTTATCTGAGAAATGGCGTCTCGTTTATTTCCTAAGGCTGTTTATCTTTACTAAAGATATGATAAATTAATGTATTACTATTACTAAAAATATGATTCTGTGTAACGGAACCCTGCTACTTTGTCATTGTCTAAGCCGTACCGTAAGCCCGTGGGTAAAATATTTTTCTCGGTCACGCACACTTCAAATGCTGATTGACTGAGCACAATCCTTACTTATCTTAGGATTAAAGTTATATGAAGAGAATATATGAAAAAACCGGTCGAGTACGTACGACATGCATTAAGTAAGGGTTCCATTGAATGAGAATTATTGCAAATATCTAAAAAAAAATTTATATTAAACTTGTTTTGTTTAAGAAAAGTATATTATTTTTTTTAATTTTGGAAGCCAATATACATCTCAAAACATAAACATCTTAGAGAAAAAATACTCAGAATCCTCAAATGTATTCATTTTTGGAGCCCTATTTAACGATACCCCACACAATGGGGTGCGTAAAAAAATGAATCCCTTCCTCCAATGATTTAAAGGAATTCTACATTACCCTTTTACTTTTTTTCATAACAAATCTGTATGGCGTCTCATAAAAGACACCTTTTTTTGATAAATTTTAATAAAACTGTAGGGGAATTATAATTCTGTGACATGACGAAACTATAAGGATTCGCCATTTGTCTACGGAACCCTAAAAACCAGTTTTGAGGCTACTTTACAAATTGTTACAATATTAGTTGTCAATACCGGTAATCGAATCGCTTGCCAAAACTTTGCCAAAACATCAAAACTACACTCACCAAATTATAGTGCTCAGAACTAACGTGACGCAGGCAACTGACCAAAGAATCTCCTCACCTCTAAATACAGACCGTGGAGTCGAAAATATATATCTAACTGCTGAGAGACCAAGGTGAGCTAATGCGATTTCAATGCAGTTTTAATTGTTTGATATCTGAAGATCTAGAATATTTACCTGTGCCAAATTAATTATTATCGGATGTTAAGTATCAAAACTGTTTTTTTCAACAATGAGTGCAGCTGTAAACAAGTATACATTCACAGGAGAGTATTATTTTTTATTTGTTAGCATCAGCTATGTTATGTCCGCGCATCGTATATTTTATTAACTGATATATATTAAAAAGTTAAGTAAGATAAGTTAAATCCGTATCGATTTATTCAAATTAATCATGTTTAAACCGGTCGTACCTCAATATGCTGCTAAGACTGACAGATGTCAAATGTGATCTATTTAAGTGGCCCTACTTAAATATAACCTGAACCGTTTTTTCACTTTAACACAAATTTTATTTTTCCTGTAGTATTCAGTTAGCGGAGGACCAGGAAAAAAGGCGCGCCATCAAGGAAAGAAGCTTGTGCTTGCCAGCAGTGGACTAAAATAGCATGATATGGTGATAAGGATGGTGATGAGAATAAGAATAATAATAAATAATATATAATAAATAATGTGTTGAAGTGCTGCTCGGCAGTGTGTATTGGCTGGGAAATTGCTTCTCGGCCCGCGCTGAGTGTGTTTGTGCGTTCTTCAACGCGCCCATAACCGAGTGTTTATCGAAGCGATACTGTGCGTTTTTGTGCGTGAGTGCGTGTTCTCGTAGTCGCGGAACTACTACGCATAGCGGTGACCCTCGCTTGCCTCTTTGACTGTTACCGGTTCGCCCGGTCTGAGTCCGGCTTTGTGTTAAATCGCTAGCGTAGTATTTCCGCTTCAGCGGTTCGCCGCTCCGTGCATTCTCGCGTTTTAAGTGTCGATTGCGTTTTAGTTTGTAGAAATCCAGTTCCGAGTGCTCAAGGGCTGGTGGGTGAGATCGTATAGCTCTTTTCAGAGTTGCGGTCTACCTAAAAGTTTCTCGTTCATAAACGTCTCGTTGCTGGGGGGAAACCTAACGGTGACAACGTAACCCCGGCCGTAGGAGTAGGAGTTAGGTACACACCAGGCAATCCGTAGCACTGCGGGGCGCCTGGCCACATTTAGGTATTCTTGCTCCTCGCCAGCAATGGTGGGGAGTCACTAGGTACTCACAAGCTACACCTCGGCCACTCCCGCGATGGCCGAAGAACTACTCACTGGCATGTCCCGGGACCAGATAGGGGAGATCATAAGGTTATGCCTTCGTGATCACTCAGATCTGGTCCGAGCCTACGCTTTCCAGGCTGTGGCTGCCCACGAAACGTCCGACAATTCGGTACCCTCCCAATGTTCGCCGCCGCCATGTTCGCCGCCGCGTGCCCCGTCCCGTTCGCGTTCTCGCTCACGCACTCGCTCGCGCTCTCTCTCCCGCGAACCCCGCCATCGCGACCCGCGTGTCGCTCGCCGCGCTCTTCGGGCCCCTGAGCCCATTCGCCCTCCCACTCCGGTAGCCGATGAGACCCTTACTCGGTCTCTCGCTACCCCGCCCCCCGCAACCTCCGTAACCGCACCCCGGTCTCCAGCAGCCGTAATGTCCGCTGAGTCGGCGTTGTCTGAGGACGACGAAGGCTTTAAAGTGGTTGGCCTGGGAACCAAAAAGGGTAAAAAGCGGAAGAAGTCCGCCAAGTCCAAAAAGGCTTCGGCGGCATCCGCCCTGGAGTCTTCTACTCCTCCCCCCTCCGATTCCGAGGCTAAGCGCCTCAAAGCGCCTAGCGCTTCCGCGTCCCCGTCCCCGTCCACCTCGGCGGCCAGCCCTGAGCTAGCCGCCATGGACACAACGCCCCCCGCCGCCACCTCTTCGCAGTCCGACTGTCCCACTTCGGGACGGAAGGAAAAATCTCCGCCGCCCATTGTCATCAAAGACAAAGGGGCCTGGCCAAATATAGCGAACGCTATGAAGGCCAAGCGGATTAACTATACGCACGCCCGAAATGATGCCGAGCGCGGTATCAAAGTGCAGGTCCCGACACCGTCAGATTTCCGAAATCTGACGGCCTTCCTCACGGCTCAAAAATATGAGTACCACACGTACTCATTGGCCGAGGAGCGCGTTTTAAGGGCAGTCATAAGGGGAGTCCCTAGGGAATTCTCCACCAAGACTGTCCAGGACGACTTAATCGTCCAAGGCCTCCCCGTACGGGAAGTACATCGTATGTACAATGGCCGAAATAAGTCCGAGTGCTACGACATGGTGCTCGTTGTACTAGACCTAACAAAAGAAGGCAAAGCCATCTTTAACATTAAAGATGTTTGCAGCCTCAAAGGCATCAGGGTCGAGACTCCGCACAAGCGGTCGAACCCGAGTCAATGCCACCGATGCCAGCTATATGGCCACGCGCAGCGCAACTGCAGACGCAGACCGCGCTGCGTCAAATGTTTACGCGATCACGCCACTCCGGACTGTGATCGCGATCGCTCAAACGCATCCGACCCGGTCGCTTGCGTACTCTGTGGGAGTGAAGGCCACCCAGCGAATTACCGCGGGTGCCCCAAAGCTCCCAAACAGAGCTCGCGTAAACCCCATCAGGGTAAATCGCGCCCATCCGCCCCCCGCCAACAGGCTCCGCTCGTGCCTGCCCCCCTCCCGGCTGTCAACGCCTGGAGCCGTCCTCCAGCGCTAGTAGCGTCCAAATCGAAGGAGACAGACAAACTTTTGTCTGCTCTCCCCGGGCCCGTCTCAGTTACGGGCATTCCCTACCCCGCCCCTCTGATGTCCCGGGACATCCCGCGTCCAGCGCCCATGAGAAGTGCACCCGCACCTCTCGCGCATACGCGCCTTGCCCCCCCGCGCCCCTCTTTCGCGCTGCCCTGCAATGCCGTTCATACGGCCGAGCAGCAGCAGCACCTCGGCATTCTCGCCGAGATTTCTTGGGCCTTCGACGCGGCCAATTTCGAGATCGTGTTCGCCGAATACGAACAGATCACCGATATCTCTCAAATGCTCGGCTTCATGGCTAAGCATCGCGATTTCTTCGCCGCCCTCCGCAGGGTAGCTCCAAAACCGTAGAATCAAAATGGATTGCACAACCGCGCGCGAAAAACCCCGGTCCGTCTCCATAGGCTATTTTAACGCCAACGGTCTCCGCAACCAAAGAGAGGAATTATCGCAATTCCTCTCGTCCCAAAAACCGGACGTCTTCCTCATCCAGGAAACGTTCCTAAAGCCCGCTGTCCGTACCCCTTCAATCGCGAACTATCGTACCGTCCGTAATGATAGAACTGCCTCCAATCTCGGAGGCACTCTCATCTATTACAGGCGCTCCCTGCATTGCTCCCCTATCGATCCTCCACCGCTTACGAATTTAGAAGCATCCGTCTGCCGCTTAGCGATGACCGGCCAACAGCCGATCATCATTGCATCGGTTTATCTCTCTCCCCTAAAAGACTTGCTCGAGAGCGACCTTCAGTCGCTCTTAAGTTTAGGCGACGCCGTCATTCTTGCCGGCGACCTAAATTGCAAGCATCGCCGCTGGAACTCTTCTGTAACTTCACAAAGAGGCAGACTCCTCGACGATTTAGTTGACAGACTAAACTTTGACATCATCGCTCCCATGACGCCCACTTACTTTCCCCACAATACTCGGTTTAACCCCGACGTACTCGACATAGCACTTCTAAAGAATGTAAGGCTAAGCTTTCGCTCTATAGAGGTGCTTGACGAACTTGACTAGGACCACCGCCCTGTCGTCCTCCGATTAGGTTTCCCTTCGGACTCTCCTCCCGACACTAGAACCGTGACGGACTGGGCAATTGCTCGAAAATCCCAGCTCGCCACATCTAGATCGCGTTCCCAACGTTATCTCATCCGCGACCGATCTTAACGTAGCTATCGACTCACTCACTAGCCACCTGACCGCCACCGTTGGCGAGTGCTCACGACAGGTGCCGGTTGGTGATTATCACCACCTAATCCTGCCTCAGCACATCAGGTCGCTAATGACTGAGCGTAACGCGGCCCGCCGCGCTCGCGACCGCGCTCCCACTATCGAAAATAAAGCTCGCTTCAACGACTTACACCGCCGTGTAAGAACCGCTGTAGCTGAGCTCCGCGCCCAACGTTTCGGTGATCTTATGGAGAACATTTCTCCTTCTCACCAAGCTTATTGGCACTTAGCCAGAGCTCTAAAATCCGAAACCGCAAACTCTCTCCCTCCGTTAACTCGTCCCAACAATAGCGTTCCCGCGTTCAATGACGACGAAAAAGCGGATTGCCTAGCATCCAGCCTCCAAGCCCAATGTGCCTTAAGCACACAGCCTTTCGATCCCGATCATGTGCGCGAGGTAGACGGCGAAGTGGAGCGCAGAACTTCTCTGCCTCCACAAGACCCCCTGCCCCCTGTCACTGTCGACGAAGTCATACAGGTCATCAAAGACCTACGCCCCCGTAAGTCCCCCGGCGCAGACGGTATCTCTAACGATATCCTAAAGCGCCTCACTCTTCCCCTTATCTGCCTCCTAGTAGCGATCTTTAACGCTGCTATGGAACATTGCATCTTTCCATCTCAATGGAAAGATGCAATCGTTATAGGCATCCATAAGCCCGGCAAAGCTCGTACCGAGCCGTCCTCCTATCGCCCTATAAGTTTACTAAAGGCCCTTGGTAAACTCTATGAACGCCTCCTTCTCGCCCGCCTACGGAACTCTATAGTCTCCAGAGGCATTTTAATAGACGAGCAGTTTGGCTTTCGTGCCAAACACTCATGCGTCCATCAAGTCCTCCGCATAACGGAACATATTCTTACAGGCTTTCAGCCAGCGTTAGGTAAGACCCGTCACACGGGCGCTGTCTTCTTCGATGTAGCGAAAGCTTTCGACAAAGTCTGGCACAACGGTTTAATTTTTAAACTGTACAACTTTCAGTTGCCAGATCGTCTCGTGCTCATCATACGAGACTATTTGTCGAATCGTAGCTTTCGCTACAGAGTTGAAGGCACTCTCTCCTCCCCCCGCCCCATAGAAGCAGGAGTCCCGCAAGGGTCCGTGCTCGCCCCCGTCTTGTACCTTCTGTACACTAACGATATCCCAAAAACGATAGGTACCCAATTAGCCCTCTATGCGGACGATACCGCTCTCTATACTACCGATAGGCAAGTGAGTCGAATCACTGAGAGACTCCAATCCGCTATCACCGCCCTAGGCGAGTGGTTTCGGAAATGGAGAATCGAGGTGAATCCCGACAAAAGCTCTGCCGTCCTTTTCACCACAGGCAGCCCTCCGCGGCCAACTTCCCTCTCTCTCTTCGGTCGTGCCATTCCCTGGCAAAATAAGACCAAATATCTCGGTGTGACCATGGATAGACGTTTGAACTTCCACGCTCACACCAAAATAGTCAGAGACCGAGCCGCTTTTGTCCTCGGTCGTCTCTATCCCATGATAGGCAAGTATAGTAAGATGTCGCTTAGAAATAAGCTAAAACTTTACACAACTTGCATCCGCCCCATACTAGCTTATGCTAGCGTAGTCTTTGCTCTGTCCAAGCGCAATCTCCACAAACTCCAGACCCTCCAAAACCGCTTTCTCAGAGCGGCCTCTGGAGCCTCTTGGTACGTTCGCAATGCGGACCTACACAGAGACTTCGAACTTCCCACGATTCCCCAGTACTTTAAAGACTTGGCAGTCCGCTTTTTCGAGCGTACGCAAAATCACCCGAATAGATTAGTTGTGCAATCCACGACGTACATTCCCCCCGATCGTCCCCGTCGCGGTCGTAAAACTATACTCAGGCGGCCTCGGCACGTACTAACGTCCCCAGATGACGATCTCGCTGTCCGGATAGCGAGATTAGTCTCTACTACGTCGACCCCGAATAGGGCCTCCCTCCAAACACGACGCCGACGTCCCCGGGTTCGTCGGCGCCCACAAGGATACACTAGGTATCAAAGAGTGCCGGGGCGCTTCTCGCCCCCACTCAATCGCAACCGCACCCGCGTAACGGGGAACTCCCCTCCTGGCGGTGACTCACCTTCGGGTTCGAGACTCACGCCGGTCGAAGGGACGCCCCCGAGAGCGACAACCCAAGCCGAGGCTTCCCCCGCGGGAAGCCCTTGAGCGTTGGGCGCTATATGGGCTGAGGCTCCTTCAGAGTCTCGCCCCAAAAGTCCGGTGAAGCAGTAATGGCTGCAACAGCCAACTGCATAGTCAGCTCAGAAAAAAAAAAAAAAAAAAAAAAAAAAAAAAAAAAAAAAAAAAAAAAAAAGTCGGAATACTCTTAAGTATCTTAATTCCTTTACTCGATTGACGATATTTGACGCTTCACATGGTGCGCCCCCTATGCCACATAAAAACAAAAAAAATCGACATGTTTGACTTTGTTTTTAGTAGCTTACTAACTTATTTTTATTACCTAATAAGTGTTTCGATACATATTGTATACTTTTTAGCTAATTATCAAAGTTTTGTATTATTACTTTAAATAGAACTTCTTGCCAGCTCTTTTTGGCAGAAATTAACATTGTTAACATTGTATTGACGATTCAAAAGTGTTCTTAGAAACCTATTTGAATAAATATTGTTTGATTTGATTTGATTTATTTATTTACCCACTTATTTATTACTCTATAACGCTGGTGATTATGACTTATGGGACATATACAAATCCATCCACGTCCAGATACACTGTCTCAGAAGAAGTGTTGCATCGAAAAGGTCACCGTCTGCCACGCAGGCCTAAGTGGTTAATGACAGGCGGCTGTCCCCCATATCATGTAGATGTGAATCCAACAAGGCGTTTACCCCTTCTGGGGATTAAACACGCGATGATATATATATATGTAAATCAGTACAAGTAAATTATTACTTATTTTATAAATCCTTTCCTATTTCACGAGGTGTCAATATCTAACACCAAAGCTGTCGTTTGCAGAAGACGCAATTGATGCCAGTTATCAGTGACGAGGTGTAGGTAACTAGTGATGTAACGAGCGACGGGAGACTTACGACAGCATGACGTAGGGTTGTAATATTTACAGTCAGCTGTGTATATATATCTATACTACATAAATTGAGATAGGCATCACGCACAACTATGACGATAGGTTAGTAGGTAGAACCGACTACTTGAATTTCTTTTTATACATCTGTATGGACCCTAACAACATAGATAGGCCTTTTGTCTAATATGACTAGCTTATTATATTACACTGTATAATATAATATTATGTTATATTATATTATACGAGTAAACTGGAGAATACTATTAATAGAATAATATTTCATATAAAACAGTAGATAAAAACGACTAGATTTTACGAGAAATTATCAAGCTTATTATAGATATATACTAAAAATAAAATGTCTTTATTCACAAATATATAGGTATTTTACAAAGAAACACGGTGAAGTCTCTGACTGCTGTGGTTGGAATTTCCTGAGTTACTGAGTCAATGCCAGTGCTCCAAATTGTCTTAAAACAACATAAAGCGACTGCCTACACCAACGACTCAAACTATAAAAATCAGCGTACTAGCAGTTATGTATGTTTTCCCGTAACATGTCGCTCGGCATTTTCTAGGCGACAGCAACAACCTTGGGCTGTGGATATACACAATAAAATAAATAAAATTATAGAATCGAGAGGCCAAACATAAAGTTAAAAACTGGTTACTGTCTATGGATTATTATGAGTCAGAAAAACTGTTAAATTAGGTTTTTTTTTCTTTATATATTTATTATATATATATTTGCCTCACAGATGGTACTTGACATTTTTTGTACAGAGACTTTGTTGGAAATCTGTGTGGTCCAACTAAAGTTCATGACTTTTAACAAAGACCTTTGTGCCCTTTCTGTGAGTATTACTGAAGTTTTAATTGTGCCACCCCAAACTCCAACGCAGTATCCTAAAACTGACTAAACTAGTGCATAATAGATGGTTCGCAGGAGTTCATAGCTAGCAACATGCATAAGTTTCTCAAATATCCAAATAAATTTTGTAGAACGGGAGGTTACTAAGTTTACATGCGCACGCCAAACCAGACTGTTATGTAACAAAACAATAGGTATTTAATATTACTGGATTTTGTAATAATATGACAAGAAAAATTTGTAATATCCGGGAAACCACACGAATGGGCTCTAAGCCTCAATATTTCCAGGCTCAATTTTGTGATATTAAATTTGAAGAAACCTGTTTTTGAAAGATTTAAAGTAAATATGCAGTACTGCTGCAATCTCTGTGCGGGTGCTCCTCTATACTAGCTTGGCACTTTTGAATCGGCATAGCGACGAAAATATACAAAATAAGTCATCTTTAGTCTGTCAAGTAAAAAATTATTAATCCAAAGTGTAAGATGTTTAGCAAAATAAAACTTTTCCCTAATTTATCCTTTTCGCAGTCTGAGCATGGTAAACGCAGCAATTCAACTGCTAAATGCAAAAATGCGTTGCACAGTATACGCAAATTTTAATTCAAACCTACAAAAAACACAAAATACCATAACATATCTATATAAATATAATAAAGCTGAAAAGATGTTTGTTTTTTGGTCGAACGCGCTAATCTCTGGAACTACCAGTCGGATTTCAAAATTTCTTCTTGCTTTTAATAGTCCAATTCTTGAGAAATTAGTTGTGCAATCCACGACGTACATTCCCCCCGATCGTCCCCGTCGCGGTCGTAAAACTATACTCAGGCGGCCTCGGCACGTACTAACGTCCCCAGATGACGATCTCGCTGTCCGGATAGCGAGATTAGTCTCTACTACGTCGACCCCGAATAGGGCCTCCCTCCAAACACGACGCCGACGTCCCCGGGTTCGTCGGCGCCCACAAGGATACACTAGGTATCAAAGAGTGCCGGGGCGCTTCTCGCCCCCACTCAATCGCAACCGCACCCGCGTAACGGGGAACTCCCCTCCTGGCGGTGACTCACCTTCGGGTTCGAGACTCACGCCGGTCGAAGGGACGCCCCCGAGAGCGACAACCCAAGCCGAGGCTTCCCCCGCGGGAAGCCCTTGAGCGTTGGGCGCTATATGGGCTGAGGCTCCTTCAGAGTCTCGCCCCAAAAGTCCGGTGAAGCAGTAATGGCTGCAACAGCCAACTGCATAGTCAGCTCAGAAAAAAAAAAAAAAAAAAAAAAAAAAAAAAAAGTCGGAATACTCTTAAGTATCTTAATTCCTTTACTCGATTGACGATATTTGACGCTTCACATGGTGCGCCCCCTATGCCACATAAAAACAAAAAAAATCGACATGTTTGACTTTGTTTTTAGTAGCTTACTAACTTATTTTTATTACCTAATAAGTGTTTCGATACATATTGTATACTTTTTAGCTAATTATCAAAGTTTTGTATTATTACTTTAAATAGAACTTCTTGCCAGCTCTTTTTGGCAGAAATTAACATTGTTAACATTGTATTGACGATTCAAAAGTGTTCTTAGAAACCTATTTGAATAAATATTGTTTGATTTGATTTGATTTATTTATTTACCCACTTATTTATTACTCTATAACGCTGGTGATTATGACTTATGGGACATATACAAATCCATCCACGTCCAGATACACTGTCTCAGAAGAAGTGTTGCATCGAAAAGGTCACCGTCTGCCACGCAGGCCTAAGTGGTTAATGACAGGCGGCTGTCCCCCATATCATGTAGATGTGAATCCAACAAGGCGTTTACCCCTTCTGGGGATTAAACACGCGATGATATATATATATGTAAATCAGTACAAGTAAATTATTACTTATTTTATAAATCCTTTCCTATTTCACGAGGTGTCAATATCTAACACCAAAGCTGTCGTTTGCAGAAGACGCAATTGATGCCAGTTATCAGTGACGAGGTGTAGGTAACTAGTGATGTAACGAGCGACGGGAGACTTACGACAGCATGACGTAGGGTTGTAATATTTACAGTCAGCTGTGTATATATATCTATACTACATAAATTGAGATAGGCATCACGCACAACTATGACGATAGGTTAGTAGGTAGAACCGACTACTTGAATTTCTTTTTATACATCTGTATGGACCCTAACAACATAGATAGGCCTTTTGTCTAATATGACTAGCTTATTATATTACACTGTATAATATAATATTATGTTATATTATATTATACGAGTAAACTGGAGAATACTATTAATAGAATAATATTTCATATAAAACAGTAGATAAAAACGACTAGATTTTACGAGAAATTATCAAGCTTATTATAGATATATACTAAAAATAAAATGTCTTTATTCACAAATATATAGGTATTTTACAAAGAAACACGGTGAAGTCTCTGACTGCTGTGGTTGGAATTTCCTGAGTTACTGAGTCAATGCCAGTGCTCCAAATTGTCTTAAAACAACATAAAGCGACTGCCTACACCAACGACTCAAACTATAAAAATCAGCGTACTAGCAGTTATGTATGTTTTCCCGTAACATGTCGCTCGGCATTTTCTAGGCGACAGCAACAACCTTAGGCTGTGGATATACACAATAAAATAAATAAAATTATAGAATCGAGAGGCCAAACATAAAGTTAAAAACTGGTTACTGTCTATGGATTATTATGAGTCAGAAAAACTGTTAAATTAGGTTTTTTTTTCTTTATATATTTATTATATATATATTTGCCTCACAGATGGTACTTGACATTTTTTGTACAGAGACTTTGTTGGAAATCTGTGTGGTCCAACTAAAGTTCATGACTTTTAACAAAGACCTTTGTGCCCTTTCTGTGAGTATTACTGAAGTTTTAATTGTGCCACCCCAAACTCCAACGCAGTATCCTAAAACTGACTAAACTAGTGCATAATAGATGGTTCGCAGGAGTTCATAGCTAGCAACATGCATAAGTTTCTCAAATATCCAAATAAATTTTGTAGAACGGGAGGTTACTAAGTTTACATGCGCACGCCAAACCAGACTGTTATGTAACAAAACAATAGGTATTTAATATTACTGGATTTTGTAATAATATGACAAGAAAAATTTGTAATATCCGGGAAACCACACGAATGGGCTCTAAGCCTCAATATTTCCAGGCTCAATTTTGTGATATTAAATTTGAAGAAACCTGTTTTTGAAAGATTTAAAGTAAATATGCAGTACTGCTGCAATCTCTGTGCGGGTGCTCCTCTATACTAGCTTGGCACTTTTGAATCGGCATAGCGACGAAAATATACAAAATAAGTCATCTTTAGTCTGTCAAGTAAAAAATTATTAATCCAAAGTGTAAGATGTTTAGCAAAATAAAACTTTTCCCTAATTTATCCTTTTCGCAGTCTGAGCATGGTAAACGCAGCAATTCAACTGCTAAATGCAAAAATGCGTTGCACAGTATACGCAAATTTTAATTCAAACCTACAAAAAACACAAAATACCATAACATATCTATATAAATATAATAAAGCTGAAAAGATGTTTGTTTTTTGGTCGAACGCGCTAATCTCTGGAACTACCAGTCGGATTTCAAAATTTCTTCTTGCTTTTAATAGTCCAATTCTTGAGAAAGTTAATAGGCTATTGAACATTACGCTTAGACCCTTAAGATTCGAGCAGAAAAATAAAAAATCAGAAAGACTCTCAATTCACACCAAGACGCGACGCGACACAAAGACATACTTATATCAGTAGGGGATCACCTTTTTGAAACTAAAGACAATATCCGGGCCCTTAACGAAGAGAATGATTAGAATTTTCAAGTGTCGCCAATGCCCGAGCCATGCCCTTGTGTGGCAAAAACGATTTCCCTAGGAAATTGCGTAGGATGAGTACGAGACGGTCCGGTATTCCGCCAGCAGTACCGGACAGTTTTTCAAACAAGCCGTTCTGTCAGTCTTGTCGAGAGCCTTCGCTACATCAAAGAAGTAAACCAATGACATGTTTTCTAGTGATTTTTTATAAAATTTCTAGTCAGCGACACGATCCAAACCAAAAATGACCATGCACTATAGAGTCAATTATTTTTGATACCACCTGCTCGACAATGACTAATTATGCACGTGTTCCTAAATTCAAACCAGCATACTGGCCAGCAGTATGACGTTCGAATTTAGGAACACAGGCTATATGTCATGCAAAACTAACCTATTGTTTGTCAATATTCCCTAGGGATCTAATATTGTTTGGGTAATCCCTAGGGATTTGTGTGATTAGAACTTAGAATCTCATCATAACAACGACGACAATTGAAAAATTGTAAAAACATTTTCTACTGAGAACAACTTACTAGCCACCACGAGTAACAGAGAAAAAAAAAGCGCGAATACTGCAAATTAGTGCAACTTTCCGTGCTGTTCTGCACTGTTTAATACATTAAAATACTTTTTTAAACGAAGCACTTGACCACAGCTATTTTGCCCTAAAAAAACAGGCAAAACAGAACCCTTATAAATTTGTTATACTTGCCTATTATTTATTACAGGTGGCCTTGATTTTTGGAGTTAATGGCGCATGTTTTAGAAATGAACTATAGAACATAAAAATCGAAGATATCGAAAAGCATTCAAATGATTTATTGCTGTTAAATTTGCCCGATACAAAAACAAAGAGAAAACATTCATGAAGAGTACGTTAAAATTGACGAAAAATACCAAGCTCTACGCTCCACTAATACAAACAGCAACAGATTTTTTTATAAATTACAGTAATGCCAAATGGACCAAGCAAGTCACTGGTTAAAATAAAATCGGTGCCATGCCGAAAGAAATTGCAAAGTACTTGAAATTGCAAAATGACAAAACTCAAATTAAACGGCACGGTGGCTGGAAATCTGATGCAGTCGTGAAAGGCTACAAAGAAAATTCTTTATAGAACAAGAAAAAAATAAGCTGCCATATTGGTGACAACTTCTATTTGAAAACTCCGTATCTAGCTGATCCTTGGAAACCATTGTCACCGCAACCAACCACATCAAAACACTTTATATCTAGTCCGCTACCTCAAGCACCACCTTTACCAACCTTCACGATTCAAAACGACCCCCAGACGCAAGTTTCTGAAGCTGTAGGCAGTACACAAATAAACTCCACCTCAACTTCGATTAATGTACCTAACAAATCCATTATCCCTCCACAACTGGTTTAATGTATCAAACATGCATTTTCACCTTTAATTAAAAGTGAAAGTGCATGTTTGAATTAGGTACTTAGTATTAACAACCAAAGTACTTTGATTTTACCCCAAATATTTTTTTTTCCAATACTCTACGGGGATAAATAAGGGTTTCGTTGTCGTAGGCGAACTTCAATCCCTCGTCGAACTCAGGATTCTAGTTTTAACTACCTCGCTATACTCGGGAGTTAACTTAAATCACCCTCGCTATGCTCTGGTGTTCACCCTAGAATCCTTCGTTACCTCGGGATACAATTTGGCGCCCGTGACATAAGACACTGCTTTATGCCCTTAGTGCATAATCTACTATTAAATGATTAATTGTCAACGTGTTTACCCACAAACGTAACTCAAAAATAAAAGCAAACCCAAAGTGTAAATCAAATAGGACTAAATCGAATATTAGTGTCGAGTAACTTAGTTTTTCGACATTGCCTAACCCTACCACATTTATCCACAATTCCCATTTCCGTCCAGGTGCCAGAACCTGACAAAGGTCCGTGATAGATCCGTGAGAGAGATAAGTACAGATTGGATAATTGCTTGCAGTTGTTTGTACAATTATTTACCGTTATCTGAGAAATGGCGTCTCGTTTATTTCCTAAGGCTGTTTATCTTTACTAAAGATATGATAAATTAATGTATTACTATTACTAAAAATATGATTCTGTGTAACGGAACCCTGCTACTTTGTCATTGTCTAAGCCGTACCGTAAGCCCGTGGGTAAAATATTTTTCTCGGTCACGCACACTTCAAATGCTGATTGACTGAGCACAATCCTTACTTATCTTAGGATTCAAGTTATATGAAGAGAATATATGAAAAAACCGGTCAAGTACGTACGACATGCATTAAGTAAGGGTTCCATTGAATAAGAATTATTGCAAATATATAAAAAAAATTATATTAAACTTGTTTTGTTTAAGAAAAGTATATTATTTTTTTTAATTTTGGAAGCCAATATACATCTCAAAAAATAAACTTCTTAGAGAAAAAATACTCAGAATCCTCAAATGTATTTCTTTATGGAGCCCTATTTAACGATACCCCACACCGCAATGGGGTGCGTAAAAAAATTAATCCCTTTCTTCAATGATTTAAAGGAATTCTACATTACCCTTTTACTTTTTTTCATAACAAATCTGTATGGCGTCTCACAAAAGACACCTTTTTTTGATTTGACCTGTGACATGACGAAACTATAAGGATTCGCCATTTGTCTACGGAACCCTAAAAACCAGTTTTGAGGCTACTTTACAAATTGTTACAATATTAGTTGTCAATACCGGTAATCGAATCGCTTGCCAAAACTTTGCCAAAACATCAAAACTACACTCACCAAATTATAGTGCTCAGAACTAACGTGACACAGGCAACTGACCAAAGAATCTCCTCACCTCTAAATACAGACCGTGGAGTCGAAAATATATATCTAACTGCTGAGAGACCAAGGTGAGCTAATGCGATTTCAATGCAGTTTTAATTGTTTGATATCTGAAGATCTAGAATATTTACCTGTGCCAAATTAATTATTATCGGATGTTAAGTATCAAAACTGTTTTTTTCAACAATGAGTGCAGCTGTAGACAAGTATGCATTCACAGGTGAGTATTATTTTTTATTTGTTAGCATCAGCTATGTTATGTCCGCGCATCGTATATTTTATTAACTGATATATATTAAAAAGTTAAGTAAGATAAGTTAAATCCGTATCGATTTATTCAAATTAATCATGTTTAAACCGGTCGTACCTCAATATGCTGCTAAGACTGACAGATGTCAAATGTGATCTATTTAAGTGGCCCTACTTAAATATAACCTGAACCGTTATTTCACTTTAACACAAATTTTATTTTTCCTGTAGTATTCAGTTAGCGGAGGACCAGGAAAAAAGGCGCGCCATCAAGGAAAGAAGCTTGTGCTTGCCAGCAGTGGACTAAAATAGCATGATATGGTGATAAGGATGGTGATGAGAATAAGAATAATAATAAATAATATAGAACACAAACTGCTATTAAATATTATTAACTTTTAAATTTAGGTACAAACACTGAGAATATTTATTTCGTTAGGAGTAAAAATTCTAGAACCGTTTATTTTTTAATATAATAATATGAACAATTTTAGTAAAATAAGAGCATTTCTCTTGTTTTGAAAATCTGGGAAACAAACGTTGTAAGTCGCAGCGGTACACCCGAGGGACACAAACGTTGTAAGTCGCAGCGGTACACCCGAGGGACACAAACGTTGTAAGTCGCAGCGGTACACCCGAGGGACACAAACGTTGTAAGTCGCAGCGGTACACCCGAGGGACACAAACGTTGTAAGTCGCAGCGGTACACCCGAGGGACACAAACGTTGTAAGTCGCAGCGGTACACCCGGGGGACACAAACGTTGTAAGTCGCTCCCAACTGCTCCAACTACTTACTCACTCCACTTTACGAGCGCGAACCGTTCGGAATTTATTATAAGTGCATTATCTGTGAGCCAACACATGGCTCTGGAACTTTCTGGTCACTAATTTATTACTGACGACTCTTAGATCAAGCGGCAACCTTGCTCAAAAGCTAGGTTTTGCTTGTTTTGGTCACTATGCCAAAAGGGACTTCTTTAGACGAAGTGTTCTTTTTATAATTGCTATAGTACGGTATTTTTAGGGTTCTGTAGCCAAATGGCAAAACGGAACCCTTATAAATTCGTCATGTCCATTCGTCAGTATGCCACAGAACTTATACCGCAGTAAGGAAAAAAAATTAGGGGTAGCTCTTCGTACATTGAACCGAAATTTATTTTTGATGCACCCCATCGTGTGCGGTATCGTTAGATGGGGTTTCAAAAATTTATGTGATGTCTAGATGTAGTTTTTTTCTCTAAAATATTTTACAAATTATTGGTTTCAAATGTTAAAAAATTTGTATCCCTCACCCCTCTTAATTTAAACCGCGTGTTTTAAATATCTGAAAAAAAAAACGTTGATTTTACCAATACTTACTGACGACGAAAATTGTTTTGAGATTTGGGGAAATTAAAGTAAACTTTATCTCAACTAAGAACTATATCTTTGCCGTTGAATTATGTATCTGGTTATAATCATATCGCAACTAATGTTCTATGGTAAAAAGAACCGTTACAAATTTTATCACAGTTAAACAAATGAGAAAAGCACTTTGGGTCAGTAATCCGAAATAAACAATTTTGTATTATTGTCGTTCTGTCTGATTAAGACAAACATTAGGCTTACGAAGTATACCATGTGTAAGCGAAAATTCAACAGAGGAAAAACGTGTCACTCAGAAACGTCAATTCTAATATTTCTTAGTGCAAGTCTGTTTGTTAGTCATTAGCTAGAGAGACACCAAAGTATACTCAATCCTGTACAAGAGGATCCCCATAAGAAACTACAACAATAATCTAATTCCGCGCGGACCGAGCCGTAACAAAAACTTTAAAGGGTTGCGAAGCCTTTTGCCCGATCCGGTCCTTTGTTATTTTTGCTGGCCGGAGTCAGACCAACACCAATCGACAGAGGACATATACACTAACGATTTTAGAAAAGTAATAATAAGAAAACAAAACGGAAAAAAATATTGTAATATAAGAGCCAGGATAAAGAGTATTTTATATTAAAAAATTAAATGAAATTGAATAATACATCTTGGTAAATCGGCACTTTTAAATTTTAAAACTTTAGGCATTTATTCGTGTATTTGTCTTTGTTGACTAGAATTGGTCGGATACCGGCTTGCAAGTTAAAAAAAAATTTTGGACCCCGCTGTCCATTGGCCTCCTTCACCCGCTGGCCCCTCTCCTTAGTAAAAGGCTAAAACCCTGTCTTTTTCAAATAGAAGCAAATTGAAGACACGTAAGGCCCTAAAAAAGTATAAATATTGTGACCGGAACAGCATTTTTTATGGCAATAATTTGATTGTGTTTGAAAAGGATGGACAAATAATTTGATTTTATTTAAAACGAAAAAAATACGCCACGGCGGGGAATCGAACCCCGGTCTCCCGCGTGACAGGCGGGGATACTCACCACTATACTACCGAGGACTTGTTAATAAATTTAAATTTTAGCATAAGATATCAAAAGAGATATGATTTCTTGATTAGCGTAAAAATCTGTTTTGAACAATGAATACTCACATTATCACAGTATACAGCTGAATAAACAAATACTAAAGTCATTGTTTCTTTTAAACAATACCAATCGTCTTTCATATAAAGACGCGTGCGTGATATATAAGAATCAACTTGGGTTCCGTAGTAGATTGAAGAATTATTGCGGATATCTACATAGAAAATACTTCTAAAAAAATAAATTTTGTTCAAAACAATTTTCATTAAAATTATTTTTAGCCCCAATAACTTATTTTGTTATTTTTAGATATTTGAAGGACTTTGGAAGATGATAGCTCGTAATTATACACCTCTCGCAAATTCGCTTAAGATCTCTCCAGAAGCTAACTTGAAGCCGTACAATGATTTATTTAACTTTAAAATTTTAGTGTCACTAAGTAATAAACCATTAGAAATATATTTGATGTAGTGATACTTAATTCATTGTTTGTCAAATGGCGTACACTTACCTATTTCTTTCCGGGAGTTGCACATAGCAAAATTTGCACGTGTGTAATTCGTCGAAAAAACACAAAAATAAGAAAAAAAATATTATTCATAGATTTATCATAACAAACTGTATTTATGTTTTGATTATTTGGTGAATTCAATTTCAAATTTTAACAAGTTTTTTTTGACGTGACAACGTCTTATAAATTGGTTTGCCGGGTGACACTTCAAGAAACTGCGTTACGCTCCGCTCACGTTATGCGCTCACAATGAGAGCGAGTGAGAGGCACGCGGCATGGTTAGCCCGCCTAAGAGCGAGAGAGACAGACATAAAAAGTGAAAGGCACAAGTTGTCACGATTCCGGACGGTTGTCCGACACTAATTTTTTTTTAATTATTAACACTTTTTTATTCTTAAAAGTTTTCTAACCTAAAATATTTTACTAAACCGACATGGGGAAACGTGGCGTACGTGAAACTCACACTTTATAAGTTTTTATCACACAGAAATATATTTGATGTAGTTATACTTAATTGACGTAACTGGATGGCAACTACAAAGATCTTACTTTCTTACTGAGTGAGTTACTTATTTGTAATGAGTTCCTAAGACAGACCAAGTAGTACTTTATCGGGCCAAGTTAGCCTTTGACACAAGTTTAATATTATCAGTCGAAACTTTAAGGTCCCCCTGGATGACCAACGGTTTAACGTGCCCTTCGAAGCACGGCTCCTCAGAAAAAGTTGCCACTAGGCAGTCACTCATCCAGGTGCTAACCACGCTCCACGTTGCTTTTCTTCGCTTATCATTTCCGAAAAACGAATGCGATTAGGCCACCAGCTTCTCACATTACTGACGTCTACGTGCGTAAACCATGCGAGACCTGGTCAATAACGCTAAAACGACGAACTTATACAAAAATTGTCAAGTCTTCAAATGGGATGAATGATAAAACTAATTTTTAATCAACTATAGTAACTAAGGTACTGATTCGAAATACTTGAAACGATTTTTAGATACGAAATGGCAAAAAGCCTAAAATTTAGAGATTAATTAAATTAGTCATTAAACGTCCACTGCTAAACATGGCATATGTTTTGCTTTTTAGATTTTTAAACGCTTCTAACCTAAACTACGAGTAGCTGGTAGCCATCCACTTCTGCTTTATCCGGATGACGGTCACCACTCTACAATGTCTACCTTTTTCAACTTTTTTTTGTTAAACTAAGTTTACACACACTAGTATTATTACAGTAAATATAAAGTATCTAAACCTTACTCCAAATTATTTCCAAATAATAATTCTCCATATTGTCACATCAAAATCTATAATGTACAAATTTTCAGAAGCGCTTCGTTAAGAGCACTTGATATAACGAGACGTGATCTACTTAGACACAAAACTCATTATCGAAATAACAAACGTGAAAATGAAATTTATGATAAAACATAATTTGAAAGCTTAGAATCTCGCTTGTGTTGTACAACTCAATTAGGTCGCAAAGCTTTTCGGGATAAGCTTAGTTTTTACCAAATGTCAATTTTTAACTTGAGTAGCGGCCCTGGGACAGAGTAAGAGGGGCAGCAATTGCGTAAAATTCTAAACAATAATCACAAAAAAAAAAATGCGTCTTTAAAGCTATATTAATAGTCGTGTTCCCCATCTGTCACACCAAAGCAAGCAATGTTATAACTAATTAGGGTTTGTGAAGTCTCAACATTCTCAAAGTCCCAAGAGACGAGATATTACATGCAAGGCTTCTACTACACGAGCTTCCAGTGTTTTAAAAAAACCCACCAGCTTGATTGTTATTAGCCAATTGTGATTAAATTTTTTTCAATAAAACGGCAAATATGACTGGTATTGATTCTCGACTTATGTTTGGAAACAGTCTCAGGGCTTCGATAGCCATCCCGGGACCCAAACGCTATAACTAGCTATTCAACTGAGTAAAGTTTTCTTATACTTATTACAGATTTAAAACGAGTTGGCCAAAGGCGCCGAGAGGCAATTGCCCTTTACCCTGACAAATAGCTAGGGTCGTCGCTAACTATCCTTAAACTACACAGGGGACATACAACGTAGGGCGTGTGTTAAATATATATAAAAATAGTAAAATAAAATAAATAATATAGCCCTTTATTCTACTGCTTTAACATTAAGGTTTAAAATGGGTTATAATCATGATTTTAAAATTTTAAAAGTCTTAAATTAAGTCCACTTCATGTCAAATCAAAACTTGTATAATATTAAAATTTAAAAGAATATAAAGACAATATAATACATTAAAGATTAATAAATTATACATTGAAGATTAATAAATAATACATTAAAGGTTAAAAATTTATAATAGCTTAATATTATTTAGCTAGGAAGTAGTCGCCTCTTCGGCGTAGGCCTCCCCAATACCTTCCACCTCTTTCTGTCTCTTGCTACTCACATACAATGGGATCCTACTCTCTGCAGGAATACATCACTCTATCGTCTTTTTTGTCTTCCTTGTTTTCTCTTCCCTCTCTGGGGATCCATTCAGTTACCTTTTTGTCCATTTGCATTTTCCATCCTGCATATGTGTCCTGCCCATATCATATAGCTTAGTTTTTTGTCTCATATCTCTGTTTCGAACTTTATCTCTCAGTTTTAAACCTAACATGCTGCGTTCCATTTTTCTCTGGCAATATTTTTTTGCAACCAAGTTTGACAGCCATAAGTGAGACACGGTAATATTGACATTTCAAACACGTTTTTCTTAATGTACAAATTGATTTCTTTGTTCTTCATAATCTCTTTAAGACTCCAGTACTTTTGCCATGCTATAGCGATTCTCCTTTTAACCTCTTTTTCTGTACAATTAGTAAAAGCAATTATCTGACCCAGGTAAATATAGTCATTTACGTATTCGATCTTTTTGCCGTCTACTAATACATCTTTAGTATCTCCATTTGTAAGAAGCTTTGTCTTGGACGCGTTTAAAGTTAAACCTACTTTCAGGCTCTCTGATGCTAATTGATTCAGCATGGACTCCATATCTAAAGCTTTTTCGGCAAAAAGCACAATATCATCCGCGAAGCGTAAGTTATGCAGGTATTTTCCTTCTATTTTCAGTCCTTTGTCATCCCAGTTGAGCTTCCTGAAAATTTACTCTAACATAGCAGTTAATATTTTTGGTGATATAGAATCACCTTACCCCTTTATTAAGTGGAAATTCTTGACCATCTGTCTCTAGCCTGATCTTAGCACTAGTTTTGTTGTAGATATTTCGTAAAACTTTCACGTGTTTTGCCTCCACTCCTTGTTCCAATAAAGACTCCCATATTGCTTCATGATGTACAGAATCAAATACTTTCTTAAAATAAATAATTTACATGTATATTGTTTTATTATATTCGTTGGCCTTTTCTATTATCTGTGTCACAACCTGGATGTGGTCTATGGTGCAAAAATTTTTACGAAAACCGGCCTGCTCTTGAAGTTGATTCTCATCCAAAGTATTGGAAATTCTACTCAGTATGAACTTCAAGAAAATTTTGTACAGATTTGTCATTAGGCTCATAGGACGGGTATAACCTTGGATACTTTTATCCCCCTTTTAAAATAATAGTATGATGATGGACTCCGACCATTGCCTTGGTGAAATTTTTTTGCCAAAACCTTTTCAAAGAGAGATTGTAGAGGTTTCAGTAGAGCTTCGGAAAGTGATTTTAGTAACTTATTTGTTATGTGGTCTTGACCTGGAGTCTTATAATTTTTTTGTGACTGTATCACGTGTTGAATCTCTGATTGCAGAATTTCTGGAACCAATATAGAGTCTGTTACTGTAGAAAAATAGTATCTATCCGATGAGTCGGATTAGACAATTTGTTGAGAAAGGATTCCATAGATGTTTTATCCTTTTTTACAGAGATGGTATCATCAATTGTATTAGAAGCCAATTGTTGGGCAGTTTCTGAAAAAAAAAGGTGTTTTCCTTTTATAGCTGCGTGTAGAAGTTGTGCGCGCAACAGCTTTATTTTTATCATAGTCGTTGTTTTTCTTTGGGGATACTTGTTATTTGAGCTGTTGTCACTCCGCTTCCTACTGAACTTGTTATTTATAGTTACAATCCGGTCATATTTCAGGAATGCCGTTTCTCCTTGTAGCTTTCGATCATTTAACTCTTCTTGTAATTCTTTACGTTTTTGTAATACCTTGGGAGGGAAATCTTTTTTTATGTTTATCGATGTTCCATATAGAGTTTTTTTTATTCTTTAGAAGCTCTTTCTTCTTGCCCAATTAAGTGAAAGCCAGTACTACCGGCTCAGTGTTATTTCCTCTTTTTCCAAGCCTTCTGACTGAGTCAATGTCCTGTTTGGTACAGACTACTTTCATGTCGTTGTTAATAGTCGTTAATATAATTTTTTAGTAGTTGAAAGTAGCTTTTTTCGGACTCCTCAATTCCAAAGAATATTAGATTCCTCTTAATCATTTGGTAGTTCAACATATCAATTACTTTCTCTTGCTCTTCTAATTTAATTTCTAATTGTTTCGTCATTACTTCAATTGGGTCGAATTTCTCATTTATGTTTTCGTTTATACTTTTTACTATACCCTCCTTCAATTCACGCATTTCTAGCTTTTGACTGGCCATTTCTTTTTGGATTTTATTCAAAATGTTCATTATGCCTTCCATGTTCTATTAGATGTCGCTGCTGTCTAGTGACGAATAGTAGAACCTCGTATAATGTATATACCGCCCTCTTATGACATTTTTCAGAGCCTTTATACAGTGACCTCTGTTGGCGATCGGAAACTATTTATTTGGTACTGGTATTCTCCAACCGGCGGCACTTTCTAAAGTTTAACATTGTATTTTGATATCTTGATTGAATGACTTGTGATTTTAATAATTTTCAAGGCTTTTTTTAAATTTATCATAAAATTTATACACATACACGTTATATTTCTCACTTACAGTTTACTGTTTTGCTGTCAATTTTAAAGAAAATGTGGTGTTGATTGCAGTTTTACTGTTTCTTTCTCAAAGAAAAACGAAGTTTGTTAGGCAACCATTATCACTATTCACACAAATAATTCTGTATACAAACACTTCTCGCACTAAATAACAATATTTTTGGTAATTTGTCACTTTAGTCGCAGTTTACTCTATAATGACTATAATTTGGGTTGCTTTTTATATAAATATATTAATTTGTCGGGAGCAAAATTTGAACATGTTTTTTAGAGCACAATGGCGCCCCCCCGTATGTATATATATATAGAACTATTAAAGTCTGTTACAGAAACCAACAGAGAGTTCATAACGAAGAGCCCAATTCCAGAAATATCTTATTTTCTAAAAGTTTGTAAACTTTCCTACTTTAAAAACACTGTAGGTATATACTATCATTAAACTGTCTAAGTAATATGAAGTGCCTAAATTAAATAGAATGAATAACCGAAAAAGTAAGTTTTGGACTTCCGCACTTTGGGAACTGGACCTTTCGTTAAAGTTAGTGGATTTAGTTCAGCTATAAAAATAACCGACTATTACTATTATTATCAACACTGTATTCAAGTCACAGACCGACGCGCTTAAGTAGTTTTTATGTACAATGTTCGTTCATAGATATATGTATGAAACTGCCTTTAAAAACAAGCTATAAATATTTTTCGGTTATAATATGTTAATCGCGAAGGAAACAACTAAATTTCCAGCAGCAGACATATTTAATCACAATTATGTTTGCTCAGTTCGCAAAAGTTTTGTTCTCATACAATAACTTTCAAAACGTTGAAGAGCTTTCAAAGTTACATACACACTAAAGCTGCTCTTACCGTCGTCTTGGGAACACACCTAACACCGGCCCTGTAATGAGGCTGTGACAGCGAATTCGTTTATTCATTTAATGTACTGGCTTACAACTTTTTTAATACTAGCTTCTGCCAGCGGTTTCGCCCGCACTTAATTTCGTTATCGGCGTAGTTGCTTACGGCAACTCCTCAATTATAGAAAAAAAAACAATCAAATCTTTCCTCTTTCATGGCATAATACATTCGTGTCTGTGAAACCATGAAAATACACATACAAAATTTCAACCCAATCGGTCAAGCCATTTAGTAGTTGACATACCGACAGCAGCGCCACATACCGGTTCTAATTGTTTTTTTAAATCATCCAGGAAACCATCGAAATACCCATATAAAATTTCAACCCAATCGTCTCAGCCGTTTAGAAGTTATGTGAAAGAGAAGAACGGAAGGATAATTCTTACTTCCTTGTCGTCCTTTTACCCGTTTTCCTGTAGGAATGAAGCATTTTCCCGCGGTAGCCTATGTTCATCAGGGATAGTGTCGGCTACTAATGGTAAAAGAATTTTTCAAATCGGTCCAGTAGTTTCGGAGCCTATTATAATACAAACAAACAAATCTTTCCTCTTTATAATATTAGTGTAGATAACACTAAAGTGACAAACAAGCTTACGGTCCGTCGGTCACCGTTGCCTATGGACGCTTGCAACACCAGGGTTTTACTCGCGCGTTACCGACCCTTCAAAAATCTAATAACTTTGTTCTTGACACCTGTGAATTTACCCGTATTGACTGTCAAGATATCTCTTAGTTCCCCACGGGAATGGTTCCAGGGTATGCAGGGTAATTAACATCTCATTTCCTTTCTCTACTTGTTGTTAACGCCATCTCTAACTTAATATTAACATAACGTACACATGTACAATTGATTAGAAATGGACTGCGATTCTTGTACCCACCTGACCTATCCTTGTGGTGCACCTACATCGCGACAGAGGGCATGAGCCGTCTTGAAGACTGCAAGCATAGAAATTTGCCATCGTCATCAGTACAATGACAGCAACCATATGATCGATACTCGCCGCGTGTGTTTACTTAATCAAATATCTCAGAACAGCTGATCGCTCGCATATGAAAGTGTATCTACGCCCTGAAGGATTAACTGAAGGTTAGTGCACTCTCCTTTAATTTCCAAATTCCCTTTTATTTTATTTTCTTTTATTTTAATTCGCATACAGTCCACTTTATTATTTGAAGATTTAATTATTAAATAACATTTTTGGTCCATACGATCTCGGATAATTTACCCGCCCTTATTAGGTCGCCTTTATTTATCTAATAAGTGTTTTATTCCGCGCTGCAACATTGCGTTGCGTATTTTACATCTAAAATATAACTATACATTTATATTAATATTCATTTCATTATTTATATGTTAATAAATTGGTGAAAACAAATTGCTTCGATTGCGGTTATAAGTACTCACGCCTTTTGCTGACACGCCACGTTTAGTTTTAAACGTTTGAAAGTGAAGACCGTTGAAGCAACCGCGCCGTTTTATCAAGTTACTCGCACGCATACCTACCGCTACCTTAAAAAAAAAAAAAAAATATTAATATTTTAATTTTGTCAACTTGCCTATTAAATACGCACAATGTCTAAACCTCAAAATAAAGATATTGAGGAAACTGAGGATGTTTCCTTACTGATGTTGGAAGCAAAACGCAGTGTTCTTTTTGAATACTTGCAAAATATTTATGATTCGTCAAAAACTTTAAATAAGGAAACGTTTCTTAGTAAATGCAGTAATATTGCCGCCATTCGTTCTGAATATATGCAAGTACTAGACGAATATAATTCGCGTATGCTAAAGGTTTACCCAAAGGCTACACCAAATTTTAAGAGCCTTATTTCATTTGAAGAATTATATTGTCAAATAAAATTTGTAATTGATAAGCAAAACGAAACCAATCCTTAACATTCTGATATTCCTCAGAAAAGTAAACCTTCTTTACCGCCTATCGAGCTAGTTAGTTTTTCTGGTGATATTCGCTCTTGGCCATTATTTTATGCTAATTTTAAGTCCACTATACATGATAACCCATCGCTCTGAAATGCTGAGAAATTATATTATTTATTGGGAAAATTATCGGGCAAAGCGCAGTCTGCCTGCGTCGGCGTCACACCGAGCGCGGACAATTACCAGCTGATTTGGCAAACGCTCGTTGATAAATATGAAGATAAACGCATGCTAGCCTCCACGTACTTAAATCAAATGTTTGACTTTAAACCTTTAACCAACGCGTCCCCTAACAATTTTGATATGTTTTCCGATAGATTTATTAATGCAGTCCGTGCCTTAAAAAATTTAAAGGTTGATGATCTCGCCGATTTAATAATATTACACGTTGCGCTTAAAAAACTAGACCCTGAGACAGTTCGTACATTTGAAATGAACAACAAATCCTCAGGAACTCCTACTTTCAATGACTTAATTGAATTTGTTCAAACCCAGTCTAAAATATTACAACGCACGTCCTCAACCGGTTATTTTTCGATGAGTAGCAACAATAAAAGGTCGAACGACCGCCGCGTAAATAATATAGCTACAACCTCGGCACCGAACTATCAGGCTTACGTGGCGATCGAGTCTCCCTCCGCCGCTGTTAACGCTCAAAAATGTTTATGTACAAATATTGTACATCAACACTTGTTTAAATGTCCCGCATTTAACAAAATGACACCGGAGGACAGGTTCAAAACTGTCAAAGAGTGTAATGCTTGTGTCAACTGTTTAAGCATTAGACACAGGGTTTCGTCATGCAACTCTAATTCGAGTTGCCGCGCTTGTAAGTTAAAACATCACACGTTATTACATTTTAACCGAGAAACGAACAATTTTACTCACGCACAAACTACCTCCACAACTACCTCGGCTGCACCGCCGCCGCCGCTGTGTAATTGTATAGCATCTGCTGAGTCATTACCTACACTTTCCGCGCCTGTCCCTCGGTCGCGTTCTGACGTCATACTATGTTCGACGGCTGGTGCTACACCACGCGCTACGACTGCGAATGCTACGCCGCTCGTAGATGTATCGTACAGTGCTACAGTTCTACTTGCTACGGCTGTTGTCACTGCGCGCGACCGTTTTAATAATGAACATTCTTTAAGAATTTTGCTTGACACAGCGTCGCAAGCAAATTTTATTACGAAGGAATGTTGCGAACGCTTAGGTTTACAGCAACAACAAATACCGCGTATTGCAGTAAGGGGTTTCGGTGGCTCAGAAAATTTTAGTGATTGTTCAGTATGTTTCGAGTTTAGTTCTCGTTTTAATTCTAAGGTAAAATTTAGTATTTCAACCATGGTTGTTGAACGAATTACTGAAAACTTACCAACCGCTTTGATTGATGTTTCCGCTCTTCCTCATTTAGAAAAACTCCCGCTCGCCGATCATACGTTTGCGACTCCTAGTAAAATTGACGCTTTAATTGGTGCATCGCTTTTCCCGCATTTATTGTTACCTAACATAGTAGAAGGTAACCTGTCAGCACCTCCCGCTATAGAAACGGTATTGGGCTGTATCATTATGGGGTCCGTACCGACTTTATCGCCGAACCGCCCAGGTTTTCTAGCCACATGCTGTGTAGTCCAAGAGCCTGTTGAAAAATTAATTAAAAGATTTTGGGAGCTTGAGGAGCCTCCACATGCGATTATTCAACGCTCTGATGACGTTGAGTGTGAAGAATTTTACCGTGCGACTACTGAACGTGATCTGGACAGTGGTCGATATATCGTACGTTTGCCATTCTGTGATGATGTTTTTTCGCTTGGCGATTCGCTTGAAATCGCTCGCAAACGCTTTATGTGTCTCGAACGCAAGCTCGAAGCTTCTCCTACACTAAGAGCTTCTTATGATGATGTAATTAAAGAGTACATTGAAAAGGGTTACATAACCCCCGCGCCTCCAGATGACTCCGAGAGCACTTTGCTCCCGCTATACGTTATCCCGCACCACGGTGTCATCCGAGAGGATAAAAATTCTACTCGCTTACGCATTGTCTTGGATGCTAGTTGTAAAACAACATCGGGTCGTTCATTGAACGATGTATTACATACTGGATCTAATCTTCAAGGCAACCTTTTTCAAATAATTTTGAATTTTCGACTTTATGCTGTCGCTATGACCGCTGACTGTCGTCAGCAGTTTTTGCAGATTATTGTAAAGGATTCTGATCGTCGCTATCAACGTATTTTGTATCGCTTTAGTCCTAATGACGCACTGGTCCAGTGGACCGTAAATAGGGTTTGTTTCGGCGTAAAATCTAGTCCCTTTCATGCATTGCGCACCGTTCAACAGCTAATCGCTGATGACGGCTCTAAATACCATTCTGCGCGCGAGATTGCTTTAACTTCTCTTTACATGGATGATATTGCATTTTCCGTAAAGACTGAAGAAGAAGGAGTCACCGCTTCCAAGGAGCTGATAGATTTATTCAAAGAAGCTCAATGGGACTTGGTCAAGTGGAATAGTAACTCACCAACCGTTTTAGAGAGCATTCCCGTGTCACATAAACTTCCGAGAGAAGTTGAATTTGATAAGTCCGCTGAATATAAAATATTAGGTTTACACTGGTCTACAGACACTGACCATTTTTATTTTAAATTTTCGCCGCAAGATAGTATTGAATGTACTAAGCGTTCAATATTGTCGACAATAGCTAAATTGTGGGATATCATGGGCTTTGTCGCCCCCACTATATTATACGCCAAACTAATAATTAAACAACTTTGGCAATTAAAGGTTGACTGGGATGACGTACCTCCTCCACATATCGTAAAAAGGTGGAAATCGTTTTGTGACGAGCTCCCAGTACTTAATTCCTTTCAAATTCCGCGACATTTAGGCATTTCAGATGGCAGCACTGTCACTTTACTCGGGTTCTCAGATGCAAGCGAGAACGCTTACGGGGCAGTAGTTTATATACATGTTAAATCTGCCACGGAAGAAAACACTGTGCGTCTGGTTTGTGCTAAATCGAAAGTGGCTCCTTCACCGCCGCTAACTATTGCTCGACTAGAGCTCTGTGGAGCCGTTTTATTGTCAAAATTACTACGCACAATTTTAAACAATTATAGTAACCGCTTTTCGCCAAATGTTTACGCTTACATTGATTCAAAGGTCGCGCTTTACTGGATCAAAAGTTCTCCGCACCGTTGGCAACAATTTGTTGCAAATCGAGTCGTGCAAATAGCTGAAAATATTCCGCCTGAATGTTACCACTTTGTTCCTGGTTTGCTGAACCCAGCTGATAGCTTATCTCGCGGGATAACCCCTCTGAAATTATTATCACACCCTCTGTGGCTTCGTGGACCCTCATGGGCCTCTATGGATCCTTCAGAGTGGCCAATCGATGAAGCTATCACTCCAATTACTGGTGATATACCGGAACAAAAGCTATTTTCTCACTCAGTTATTACTCCAGAGAATGATTCTATTATTTATGACCTCGCTCAACGCATGTCATCCTGGAGTAAGCTTTTGCGGGTTATTGTTTATATGTACAGATTTCTAAAACTTTTGCCCAATCGTGTATCTGCCTCTGTTACTGTCAGTGACTTAGAATTCGCTGAAAATAAATTACTTATTGTTTTACAAAACAAGTATTTCGCAGAAGAAATCATTAATTTAAAAACAGAAAAATTATGTTCTGTTACAATAAATAAATTGCGTCCTTTTTTACACGAAGGACTGATTAGAGTCGGTGGCCGCCTTAATAACTCCGAGTTATCCTTTAATAATAAACACCCAATAATATTACCGCGTCATGACCATATCATTAATATACTGATCGATTATTACCATAAAAAGTATTTACACGCAGGGCCAGAACACTTAATGTCTTTATTAAGACAGAAGTTTTGGATATTGTCTGCTCGCCGTATAATACGGCAAAGAGTGTACCGATGTGTTAGGTGCTTCCGGATGTCACCTCGTCCCGCTTATCCGCTAATGGCTGACTTACCTAACACTCGCGCTAGGCAGGTTATAAAACCGTTCACTCATACGGGTTGCGATTATGCCGGCCCTATTTTATACACTCCGATTCGTCGCTGCGGAACGCACAGCCAAAAGGGCTATTTCTGTGTGTTCACATGCCTTACTACTCGCGCTGTCCACATTGAGGTAGCTACAGATCTTAGTACGGTGAGTTTCTTGGCTGCACTAAAAAGATTTCTCTCCCGCCGCGGTCCCGTAGAGTGCCTTTTCTCTGATAACGGTAGTAACTTTCAAGGCAGTAGTGCTTATTTACGCGATTTATACAAATTTTTAAATAAAGAATATCGCTCGCGATTTGAAGAGGAACTAACGGAAAATCGCATAAATTGGAAATTCAATTGCCCAAACGCACCGCATTTTGGCGGTTGTTGGGAGAGTATGGTCAAAATTATTAAAAACCATTTGTTTAAGGTCATTGGACAACAGCTCCTGTCGTACGAGGAGCTAATTACGATTGTAGTTCAGATAGAATGTCTACTGAACTCAAGACCGCTCACAGTTCTTAGCTCGGACCCTGCCGAGCCGACAGCCTTAACACCAAGTCATTTCTTGCATACCTCGCCTTTGTGTTCTCTGCCTGCCCCTTTAATACAGTCTGAAAATCTCAGTTTGCTCAATAGACACTCGCTTCTAGACAAACTCGTACAGTCGTTTTGGGAGCGATGGAGAATCGAGTATTTGCAAGGACTTCAAGTTAGAGCGAAGTGGAACACCCCCAGTGTCCCCATAGTTCCGGGAACAGTGGTAGTTATTATTACCGATAACGTGCCTCCTCTAGCTTGGCCTTTGGCGATTGTCGAGAAGGTTCACTCTTCTAAAGATGGAGTTATCCGCGTAGTCTCTGTAAAGACTGCTAAGAGTACATACCTTAGACCGGTTGTACGCTTATGTCCGCTTCCAACTCAGTAGAATATAATAATAGGTATAAATTACTTTAATTTATTTATAACAATAATTAATATAATTATTGTTATAAATATATTTATTTATTTGATTAAATTTAATATAAGTTAATTACGCTTTTCATTTATACGCATATTATATATTCTTATATTTATGATTGTATGGTATGTATAATTATGATAGTTTATTTAAAGGTGACCCTTTAAGGCCGGGTGGAAATGTTAACGCCATCTCTAACTTAATATTAACATAACGTACACATGTACAATTGATTAGAAATGGACTGCGATTCTTGTACCCACCTGACCTATCCTTGTGGTGCACCTACATCGCGACAGAGGGCATGAGCCGTCTTGAAGACTGCAAGCATAGAAATTTGCCATCGTCATCAGTACAATGACAGCAACCATATGATCGATACTCGCCGCGTGTGTTTACTTAATCAAATATCTCAGAACAGCTGATCGCTCGCATATGAAAGTGTATCTACGCCCTGAAGGATTAACTGAAGGTTAGTGCACTCTCCTTTAAATTCGCATACAGTCCACTTTATTATTTGAAGATTTAATTATTAAATAACACTTGTGAATTGCCTCCTTTAAAAATCTGATCTTGAATCATCATTCAATAAAACACGAGTGAATGACCATTTTATGTTTTAATATGTAAGGAGGAATTCCCTGTCTGTTCATTTATTTCTGACTTAATTTAACTGGAGCTACTATACGAAATTAGTTAAATTACAGTACAACTACAACAAACTGTGTATTAAAATGTCTTTATCCAAAGAACTGCCATCTGGAAGTGTGCCCAGAAGCCTGGCAACGTTACCTCGTTAAATAGCTAAACTAATCCTTTAAACTAAATAACTACCAACCCTTTTGGGCAGTGTTAATTATGTAACTGTTAATTCTATCTCTTGCTTTATTAACCACTTATTAATTACTCTATAACGCTGGTGATTATGATTATGGGACATATACAAAGCCATCCATGTCCAGATACACTGTCTTAGAAGAAGTGTTGCGGCGAAAATGTCACCGTCTTCCACGCAGGCCTAAGTGGTTAATGACAAGTGGCTCTCCCACACATCATGAGGTAGGTGTATCCAGCCAGGCGTAAATCCCTCCTGGGGATTAAAGCCGCGATGTTACATATATGTTCATCAGTACAAATAATTTATTACATACGGGATACTTATTTTATAAATCCTTTCCTATTTCACGAGGTGTCAATATCTAACACCAAAGCTGTCGTTTGCAGAAGACGCAATTGATGCCAGTTATCAGTAACAAGGTGTAGGTAACTAGTGATGTAACGAGCGACGGGAAACTTACGACAGCATGACGTACGTTGTAATATTTACAGTCAGCTGTGTATATCTAAATCATCTATACTATATAAATTGAGATGGTTATAAAGCATAACTGTAACGATAGGTTAGTAGGTATAACCGACTACTTGAATTTTTTCAAACATCTATATGGACCCCAACAACATAGATATTATAAAAAGTCTCGCCACATGTAATGCAGATTGGGTTCACCATTTTGCCTAATATGACTAGCTTATTATATTACACTGTATAATATAATATTATGTTATATTATATTATACGAGTAAACTGGAGAATATTATTAATAGAATATTATTTCATATAAAACAGTAGATAAAAACAATAGATTTTACGAGAAATTATCAAGCACGCCAACCTTATTATGATATAAAAGGAGATGTTATTTTCTACTAAATCTTTCAAACTAAGCTATATATTTACTACTATATAATTATAAAAATAAATTATTAAAATTTTAAACTAAAGCAAAACTTGAGTATTATTTCATCCGAACTAATTAGATGATTCTGCACGAACGCAAATCTAACGATATTTTGTGGAGCTGAAATAGTAACACTTCTATATAAATAAAAATTAAGTGCTCTTTGTTATAAAGCGTAACACTCGATAGGGGCCGCCCATCCGGAACACTCGATAGGGCCCGCCAGGCCGCCACTCTCGATAGGGGCCACCCGGCCGGAACACTCGATAGAGGCCGAACCGATTTTGCTATTTTTTTTAATGTTCTCAATAATCCGATCAAGGTCCCTAGGCAAACAAGACTGGAAATATTTCCTGAAATTTTGTTCTAAAAGTGCTTTTGTTCTATGGATTTTTACATAAAATACTCGCTATTCGATTAAGATCAAAATAAGATTTATAGAAACTTCGACAGGAAAACCATGTCGAGTCAGGTAGTAGTAAATATAGAGTTTGTTTGTTTGTGCCTCGTTCACATTACAGCGGAGACTTTAACTCAGATCATACTATTTTTTGTTCACTGCATCATTTTGAGCAATAATAAAAAGGTTTGATAACCGCGCAAAAAAAATGGCTCCACCTTCCATACAAATTCCGGCATTGACTTTTTATCTAAATTTGTTTAGTAGTTTAGGCGTGAATAGGTTATAGACAGACAGATTCACCATGCGTAAAATTTTAAAAAAATTCTTTGGATACAGAATACGACGGATTCCACACATTTTTCTTAGTCGCAAGGACTTAATAACAAACTTATTGAAAACCAAACCTCTATATCTACCTTATTCATTACATTTATGTATATACATATAACATACGAGTCAAACAGAGAACTCCCAATGATGTTGTATATAACTCTGGTTACTTAAAGTCTAGGCCAGTGTTTTTCAGCCACAAACCTTTCTAGAAAAATATAAAATAGAACAACGAAAATTCCATTCAAATCGGATAAGTAGTTATTGAGAAAATCACGAGCATACAGACATACATACATACATACATACATACATACATACATACATACACACAATCGGGTCAAAGCCATAACAACAGTCGGTTTAAAATTTAAAATACCTCAGTGATCCTGATCATTATTTTACATTTTCACACTGTGTTTGTACCTCATTCTATCGATATTTTTTCTTAGTCAATTCCGCCATTCCCAGCACAGTCACGTGCTACTTCAATTAACTCCGTGAAATAACTTTTGAGACTATCTGCATTCAATACTTGCGCAGTGATCGAGACAAAGATGTTAATTTACCCTAATTCTTCTTTACGCGGGGTACCTAATGAAGAGTAACCGAGTGTAGGTAATGATAATCAAATACTGAAGTAAAAACATTTGTAATATTTGTAAAGTGACTACATTTTTACTGCCTATCTGCTAGTCAGTTTATCAGTTTACTCTTTTATTTACCATTATACAAATATATTCTGGCACTATCAATCTTTGACCTATTACTGTTCAAAAGTTTTCAAACATAAAAATTCAAAACCCCAAATTTTTAGGCCACTGTGTAGCAAGGCATTTGTAAATTCCATTTAAAATTTCTTAATTGTTATGAATTTTTCGATATAATTCTTCAAAGTAAAAAATTACTTTATTTAAACTCAATGCCTACCAACGTATTTTACATCCGTTAAAGTTTTACCTGACTTCTTGAGTACGAGCGTTAGCTTCTTTCTACTCTTGAGTGTTTAAACATACGACCTGTGGAAATTTGGTGTCGGTAATGAGTCCATTTATCTCACATAAGGCAATCATAATAAATTCCCGGTAAAGTTCCGCCGAGCGTCTGAGTAACGTGCACACGAGCGGCTGATAGCGTCTCATTACGATACCCCAGGGTACACCGAACAGGCTGGATGGATATGGAGTTTCTTCCATATCTTAAGCAAAAAAAGAAAATTAAATGTAACACTCTTTTAACTTGCTCGTGCTGTCGTGTGTCCGACATGATATTCATATACGATATTAAATAATTCCAATAGATTATTTGAAGACATCGAGGCTTTATAATTATTTTTTTTCCATTATTTTATTTTATTTATATTCAATGTTGTCGATGTCCACCTGAAAAAGTAAAGTTTTAAAACATAAATAAATAAAATGAAATTTTAAAATCTAACAAGAACTAATTTAAGATACTATATACATGTCCATGTATCGCACTTCCTACATTATGAAAACTTGCAATCAGACAAACCTGGTAGTGTGACTAGTAATGATGTGGTTCTCAAGAAAAGAGAAAAACAAGACGTAAAATCAGAACCAACCTATAAAAAATAAGGAAAAGACACAATTTTTGGGTGAGGCAATACTAGCCACAGCTCGTCATCGGCAGCACGAAATCGGTTGGAACTGGGAGCTGCTACAAAGAAAGCACAGATTGAGCTCGAAGCGATCGGTCGAGGCCGAAGCATCATCTAAAGCCAAAGCAGCCGCAAAAAGAACAGAAATCGAAGAATGTTCCAAAAGGTCAAATATTTCTTCAAAGGAAAAAGTTCAAGATTGGTTGAATAAACCCAGTAGTAGGTTACCGCATGTCCAGGAATATCGGCCGCCGAGCCTGGACAAGAATCTCCATCAGCGCAGAAATATTCGGGAACTAGGCGTCACATGACAAGAGGCAATTTCCACCTCAGTCTCAAATAATCAAAATCAAGAGCTGTTGATGATTCTAGCAACATTTAAAGACCTACCATTATTTTTTGGAGATCCTTTGGAATGGCTACAGTTTAAAATACATTCTACGAATCAACCTAGCTATGCAACAACAGCCAGACTGAAAACATGTGGCGCCAACGCAAGTGTCTTCGTGGAGAAGCTAAGGAAGCAGTATCCTCCCTCCTTATGGGAAATACTACACCAAATGACATACTTTGCACACTAAAGCTACGATTTGGCAGACCTGAAATAATTATGAACAGGATCGTCTCTCAACTAAAGAAAATACCATCGTTACCACTTACCTATCATGGAGAAATAGTGCAGTTTTCGATTGAAGTGAAGAATTACGTAGCCGCTGCCAGATATATTAAACAGCTTGATCATTTACACAGCCTTGAGCTCGTGTCTATCGTTATCTCCACGCTACCCACTATTTTACTAACCAAATGGGCAAACTACGCATACACAAAAGTAAAGTGAAACTGAACAGAGTGGAAAACCCAAGCTGGAAAAATTAGCAGAGTTTTTAAATCTGGCGGGTTAAAAAAATGGCCAGTTTCGGTGTGAGTTTTATGCACAGCCAAGCTGAACACAAACGCACACCGGAGTATAACAGTAACGCTTACTAACATGTGTTTAGTTGCAGCAACACCGACGGAAACGGCGACAACTGTAAGTTTTGTCATACGAGTGTATATAAACATACATTAGAAAAATGCGCCAAGTTTAAAAGAGCGTTACGAAAATATCGTATGATAGAATGTTTTAATTCCAGACATACTGATATAATACAACAAATATGGAAATCAAACTTAAAATGGGACGAAAAACCTAATGACAATTTATTTAATAATTTTCGCGAACGGATTAACCAACTGAAAAATGTTACAAAATTTTATATACCTAGGTGGTATTTTCCTACGAATAATGAACACAAACAAATGTCCTCGATTGATAAGGCAATTGCTACGAACGATTGCGATGCCGTAGGGAGCTACGCACCACGCCACGGCTACGCTACAAGCTATAGAACATATAATCGAAAACAAGGAGCTAGAATTACATGTTTTTTGTGATGCATCTGCACTATGTTCCATCAGAATTAAATATTGCCGACTTTGCAACAAAAAATAATCACCACCACATAGCGGTGACGATTGGTTTACTGGGCCTAAATATTGGTTTATATTTATTAGAAAAATTACACTGGCACACTACTTCTTTTACCACAACGAAAACAGACGACACTGTGCTGGAAAAAAAATTTTTGTGCACAATCAAGCTGATACAAAGCAATACTTACCTGTCGCCCGGTCGCTTTTCAAGTTGGTTACGATAACTTCATGCCACCGCTTACGTTTTATTATTTATTGTCAAGTGCAAGAAAACAAAGATCATTACGTTGACTGATGACTTGATGTACGAAAACGAGCTGCTCAGAGTTGGAGGCCGTATAAACGCCGTTCAATGAGTCAACGATTACGTAAAAAATCCAATAATATTAGATAGAAATCACCATGCCGCCAGACTAATTGTAATATATATGGCGGTCCACACCGCACATGCGATATTAGATTGGTTGATTCGGCTACGTCCCACCGTCCGTACCGTCGCGTTGCAGTGCTTATTATGCCGCATTTAAAAGGCTGCTTCTAAACCATCAATACTTGGTGACCTACTTGAGACTAGACTGACCCACCATCAGCGACCTTAGCTACCTTCTGCGGAGTTGATCTGTTTGTAACGCGCGTAGCTTTACCGTTTGGTGATGAGTGTCGTCAATCCAACACTAGCGGGGAAAATATACACAAGATGTTAAAAAAATATTATTAAATTAGCAAACCCGCGTGCGAGCTCTTGTTTAGCATCGCTGTTATCGGCTATGGACGTTACGCTCCCGCACACAGCTCGCAAATATTTTAAAAATCTTCTTTTTCTTTACCTTCTCCTCACCAGTGACTTTCCATTGTCTACTTTCGATGATCCTGAAGTTTTCTACTCTGTAAAGCTTAAAATATCCAAAATAAGTCAACTTTTATCTACTCGTCCAAAAAGTAATGAATCCAAAGTATTCAAAAGCAGATTTTGAATTAAGAGACTATTAGGTATTCCAATAGCAAATGTCCGGCAGCTTGTCAATCAAGCCGCTATGCCAGGCTTTGTTGAAAGGATTCGCCACATCAAAGAAGTAGACTTTTCTAGTGTATTATAGTACTTTGCTAGTTGAGTGATTTTTCTTGAAAGTTATTATAGTATTTCTATATAGTTCTTTTATAGTATGTCTATTCGAAGTCGAGAAACCAAGTTTTTCGACACTGTCTAACCACACTACATTTATCCACAATTCCCTTTTCCATCCAGGTGCCAGAATCTGACGAAGGTCCGTGACAGATCCGTGAGAGAGATAAGTCACGGATTGGATAATGGCTCCACGTTGTTTGTACAATTATTTACCGTTATCTGAGAAATGGCGTCTCGTTTATTTCCTAAAGCTGTTTATCTTTACTTAAGATATGATAAATTAATGTATTAGAAGTCTAGAAATATGGTTTTGTGTTACGGAACCCTGTTACTTTGTCATTGTCTAAGCTGTATCGTAAACTTGTGGGTAAAATATTTTTCTCGGTCACGTACGTAAAAAATACGTATAAATAACGGAGCACAATCATTACTCGCTTATAGGATTATGGATGATACGAAGCGTACTCGCACGGAGTTTATTCAGAACAATTTTAGTTCAAAGTATTTATAAAGATCTATCATGTTAAGCAAATAACTCACAAAATATACATCTTGGAGAAAAAAATCTTAAGAACTACCTTATCTCTAAATAAAGACCGAGTCGAAAAACATTTATAACTAACCGCTGAGAGACAGGGGTCTACTAATGTGATTTCAATGCAGTTTTAATTTTTTGACATTTGAAAAGCTAAAATACTTCTTATGATGTTTGGTTTAATGTAACAATTGTTGGTTGACCATAAAATAAAAAAAAAACTTCAATGAGATAAATTAAGCAACAAAACTGTATGTTAATAATTGCGGCTGCAAAAAAATATGCATTTACAGCACCGAAGTCGTGGGCAAACGTATAGAAATGTATTATTTTCTAGTTGTTAGCAATCAATCTGAAAAGTTTTTTATTTAAATAGACTTTTAAGAAATTATCACCGGTTCGGAATGATTAACTACCGAGAAGAACCAGCAAGAAACTCAGCAGTTAGTATTTTATATTTTTTAAACTTCGTATAAAATTACGATATACAATAGAATATAATAATTAGCTATGCAATTTTCTCGTTCGTATAATTTGTCAACAGATATATGTAAGTATAACCAAAACCGTTACATACTTTTTACATTGATGTTATTTTCCTGTAGATAGCGAAAGGCCGATTGCAAATGTATATCCGGGAGATATGGCGCGCCATGGAGGTAAGAAGCTTGTGTCAGCCAGCAGTGCACTAAAATGATGATTGTGATAAGCAAAAATATGCATAAAGCATAAAATATGGTGTTGCAAGCGTCCGGAGGCTGCAATGACCGCTTACCATAAGGCGGGCCGTAAGCTTGTTTGCCGCATCAGTGGAATAAAAAGAAATAATTCTACAAATGAAAATTGTATGAAAATACGAGTATTTTCTTGTTCTGAAAATCAACTTATAAAAACTTATTTAAGTAGTTTCGTCTACCTCCGTACGTCCAACCTAAGCGGTACACCCGAGGGACACAAACTTTGTAAGTCGCAGCGGTAAACCCGAGGGACACAAACGTTGTAAGTCTTTTTTTTTTTTTATACCACTAAGGTGGCAAACAAGCCTACGGTCCGCCTGATGGCAAGCGGTCACCGTAGCCTATGGACGCTTGCAACACTAGGGGCATCACTCAAGCGTTGCCGACCCTTCAGAAATCTAATAACTTCTTTTTTGAAGAAACCCCTAACTGTAGTCCTTAGAAAAAACCTTGGCAGAGAGCTCATTCCACAACCCAAGGGTTCGCGGGAGGAAGTTTCTCTGAAACCGCACTGTACGCGACCATTTTGGTTCCAAAGTGTGAGAATGAATTCCCTGTCGATGGCGAGCGGTGCGATGGTAGAAAGTAGCCGTGGGCATCATTTCGAACAATTCCTCAGAACACAATCCATTGTACAAGCGGTAGAACACACACAGGGAGGCAAAGTCTCTCCTCAGACTTAAGGGCTCGATACCGCAAGTGAGTTTGGGATCGTCGACAATTCTCACAGCCCGTCGTTGAACCGAGTCAAAAGGGCCAAGCTGGTATCCGGGTGCACCCGCCCAGAGATGGCAGCAGTACTCCATATGGGGCCAGACTTGCGACTTGTAAAGTAGCAACCTTTGCCCCGACGTGAAGTACTGCTCTGTTGAGTACACCAAGTTTTTTGGACACCAGCTTTACCTTGTCTAGCAAATGATCTCGGAACTGAACATCGCTGGAGATGTCAACGCCAAGGATGCCAATGCTCTTGGAGATGGAGAGGGGAGTGTTCTGGAATTGTGGGACTACAGTGAATGGGGTTTTCTTAGCGGTGAACGCGCAGACTTGTGTCTTTGAAGGGTTGAATCGGACCAAGTTTTCCGCCCCCAGTCAGAGACCTTGGACAGACCGATCTCGATTTGAGACACAAGTTCTTCACGCTTTTCCTCCACAACGGAACGTGGGATGCTTGCACGGCCCGTGTAATAAGCGTCTCCAGTACTGTCATCTGCATAGCAATGTATGTTGTTGATGTCCAACATATCATTGATGTGCAGTAGAAACAGCGTAGGAGACAGCACAGAGCCTTGCGGGACACCAGCATTAATGTCCATGCTATCAGAGCAACTACCGTCAACTACGGCTCGTATGCTTCTGCCGGACACAAAGCTAGCCACCCATTTGCACAAACCCTCGGGCACTCCGTAAGAAGGCAACTTCGATAGAAGACCCCGGTGCCAGACCCGATCGAACGCCTTCGCTATGTCTAGGCTACATGCCAATGCCTCCCCCTGACTCTCAATGGCTAGTGCCCATCGGTGTGTGAGATACACTAGAAGGTCACCAGTTGAGCGACCGTGGCGAAAGCCATATTGACGGTCACTGATCAGGTCGTGTTTTTCTAGGTATCTCAAAAGCTGTGTGTTGATCACACGCTCCATCACCTTGGAGAGGAGAGAGGTTATAGCGATAGGCCTGTAATTCGATGGATCTGATCTATCGCTCTTTTTGGGCACCGGGTGCACATTCGCAGTCTTCCATGAAGACGGAAATTGCCTAGTGTGGTAGGAAAGAGTGAAGAGGCGCGTTGTAACTAACCCCCCCAAGAACATATATACTAGCTACTCTAATCGTACCTACCTAGCTAACCAGTATGGAAAGAAAAGATTATAAGACAATATAAACACGAAACTTGAAAATTGAAGTATAAATTTATAGAAGGATTGGCTATGTGATCGTCTAAGTGGTAGGACCTTATTATGTAACGTAGACCGCAGGTTCTTTAAGAGAAAGACTGAAACACCGTTCTAGTAATGAAAATAGTATCCTCTACCCCTATTCGCTTTTTATATTTCTAAAAAAATAAAAAGGCGGGAAGCTCCACCCAGCGCTTCCCACGGTACGTGTCCATACCGAGGCTAACTTAGCGCACATCCCCCGAAGGAGTAGAGGTGTGAAATCATAAATGGTATAACCATTAAATTATCGTTGCAGCCGAAGCTGAAGACCGAAGTCTTAATATGTAGTTTCAGGAACAAATCCTTGTGCGTGCATAGCACAAACACTCAGCCTTAGGCCAAGGAGTGTGACATCCGTTCGCACAGACACAGCCATGACATTGTCAAGAGAGCACGCCTCGTGTTAAGCACACTCCGAAGAGCAGGACGCAATAAGCCCCACTGAACCATTTGTGTAGTAGGTAATAATTATTATGTACCAATGGAACAGCCATGGAATTCACCAAGAGGGCACGCCCCATGCTTAACACACTCCGAAGAGCAAGACGCAATAAGCCCCACTGCATCCATGTAACTTCAGTTGTAGATTATAAATGATATATTTCGGTTTTCAAGCCGGCGTCCACACCATACATGATCAAGGATTCATATACAGGTTAAATGTATAGGTATATTATCAGTTCAAGTACGAAGAATTATAGTTTATAGTTTATTTGATTGATTAACAATAGAATAAGTGTGAGTTATATTATTTATGTAACGATGTATCGCAGCTTTTTAGGAATTTAGTCGCGAACCAAATATGATTCCATGAGTTTGTTACCAGTCGCGTAGGTGAAGTATCACTGTCGCCTTCGCGTAATCAGCGTCCGACTCCCCACAACATGGCAACGGTTCACGTGTCAATTTAAATAAAACAACAATTGCCTTCTTTTGCAGTTTTTCGACTCTGACAGACAGCTCGGGGCAAGGACCTTTACCCTTCTACACTGTGTGATCTGTTGTCGTCGTTCAAGTCGCTCGGCACTGAACTCACATTCGTATTTGACCCAAACAAACGGATCGAAACGTTAGGCGAGAGATGTTCAAACCGTCTGTGAGCTCAGCCGATGTAACTTGAAGCCACTAACGAATGTTAACGATAAACATTCTGAGAGATCAGTAGGTTTTAAGCTTCCGATCCCCGGGCATGCCTCCATTTCATCTCCTTGTCTCCTCTTTACTTTACTCAGGTGAGGCCTTTTTACCTGTGTAATATAGAAGCATTATAAACGATCAAACCTCAGAAGCAACGTCCATCACTAATACAAGCAAAGAAGTCGCAGTCCAATATTCAAATCGCTACAAGACTTCTCCCTATTTGGTGTCACCAGTCGCGTAGGTGAAGTATCACTGTCGCTTTCGCGTAATCAGCGTCCGACTCCCCGCAACATGGCAACGGTTTACGTGTCAATTTAAATAAAACAACAATTGCCTTCTTTCGCAGTTTTTCGACTCTGACAGACAGCTCGGGGCAAGGACCTTTACCCTTCTACACTGTGTAGTCTGTTGTCGTCGTTCAAGTCGCTCGGCACTGAACTCACCTCCGTATTTGACCCAAACAAACGGATCGAAACGTTAGGCGAGAGATGTTCAAACCGTCTGTGAGCTCAGCCGATGTAACTTGAAGCCACTAACGAATGTTAACGATAAACATTCTGAGAGATCAGTAGGTTTTAAGCTTCCGATCCCCGGGCATGCCTCCATTTCATCTCCTTGTCTCCTCTTTACTTTACTCAGGTGAGGCCTTTTTACCTGTGTAATATAGAAGCATTATAAACGATCAAACCTTAGAAGCAACGTCCATCACTAATACAAGCAAAGAAGTCGCAGTCCAATATTCAAATCGCTACAAGACTTCTCCCTATTTGGTGTCACCAGTCGCGTTGGTGAAGTATCACTGTCGCTTTCGCGTAATCAGCGTCCGACTCCCCGCAACATGGCAACGGCTACATAAATGTGTTAAGCCCGTCTTTAGAAAGTCTACAAAATTATTAAAGACCTCCACCGCCACGATCCTGGCTAACTTTTTCTAAGTCCTCGATCTTCCACGATCTTATTTAATTATTATTTTGATAATTATATTAGTTTTATATAACAATTTTATTTTATGTTTATATTTTTTTTTTTTTTTATTATTAAATTTTATTTTTATAAAATTTAATATAATAAAGCACGAAGATGGCTTGGTAGACGGGTAGGCTTGGCAGATGGGTACAGCGTGAGTACAGGACATAACTCAGGAGCACACTGCTTAAGCACCACTGCTGGTATGCCGTCTGGCCCACTCGACTTATGAACGTCTAGGGAAAGCAACGCCCGCCGGACCTCGCGCTGTGTTATAGAGATTTCCGGAATGGTCTTACCGCACCACGGTAAAGTAGGTGGTACAGACAGACGTCGAAAGTCGCTCCCAACTGCTCCAGCTACTTACTCACTCCACTTTACGAGCGCGAACCGTTCGGAATTTATTATGTTTGCATTATCTGAGCTAACACATGGCTCTGGAACTTTTTAGCTGTTTTCTCTTCTTTCAAGTTGATGCAAAAAAGTATTTTTTTTTTCTGAACGGTCTATGCAATTTGCTGCTGCAGCCGGGCTTTTTGGGGCGAGACTCTGAAGGAGCCTCAGTTTTTTGCGGTCGCCAACGAACCCGGGGACGTCTGCGTCGTGTTAGGGTGGATGCCCTAATAGAGGAGGTCGTTGAGACTAATCTCACTATCCGTCATCTGCAATTCTAATATTTCTTAGTGCAAGTCTGTTTGTTAGTTATTAGCTAGAGAGACACCAAATTATACTCAATCCCGTTCGAGAGGATACCCAATGGAACCCACAACAATAATCTAATTCCGCCCGGACCGAGACATAATAGAAACTTTAAAGAGTCTCGAATCTTTTTGCGCGGGTTGGTCCTTTGTTGATTTTACGGGCCGGAGTTAGATCAACGCCAATCGGCAAAGGACATTTACACTAACCAATTAGGAAAAAATAAAAAACTTGAACTTAAAAAAAATCTTAAGAGCCGGGATAAAAAGAACTTCGACACCAGAAATTCGATTTTGTCCCCATATTAAATTGATTAATATATCTTGGTAACCCGACACGGAGTATTTGTCCTTTGATGATTAGAATTGGTGCGATTCTCACCTGCGAATTAAAAAAAATGTGTAGGATCCTGCTGTTAGGGCCCATTGGCCTCCCACTCTCACAGTCCCACCTTCCTAAATATAAGGTTTAAAGTCTTTTTAAAATAGTTTTAGATATTGTGACCGGAATAAGTTTTTAATGGGTGTTTAAAAGGAATAGAAACAAATAATTTGATTGTGTTTGAAACAGGACGAGGCCAATAATTTGATTTTATGTAAAAGGAAAAAATAAACTCCACGGCGGGGAATCGAACCCCGGTCTCCCGCGTGACAGGCGGGGATACTCACCACTATACTACCGAGGACTTGTTAAGATATTTCAATTTAGCAAAAAGTATCAAAAGGAATGTTACTCGTGTAAAAATCTGTTTTATCAATGAATACTCGCATTATCACTAAACACCTAAGATAATTCCGTTCGTCACACAGTTGAATAAACAAACAGCGGGGCCTGATTCTCATGCTGATAGAGATAATCTCGAATTTGAGATATGTTTCATTGTTTTATTGATTTACTCATGGCCTTTTAATCGTGGTAACAGTTTTAGTGGATAGATCGACTAGGTTAAACTAGACATGTAAGAAACATAGCGGATATCGTCTGCAAATAGTTTTTGACGTGACAACGTCTTATAAATTGGTTTGCCGGGTGACACTTCAAGAAACTGCGTTACGCTCCGCTCACAATATGCGCTCACAATGAGAGCGAGTGAGAGGCACGCGCCCGCCTAAGAGCGAGAGAGACAGACATAAAATCATTGTCACGTAAAACTTTCGCCCGTATACCGACTTTACAGGCAACCAGTTTTTTTGTATTCTAAGAACCTCTCTTTAGACATATGTCGTACGGTAGCGGTCGACATGCATCGAGTGGTCGGTAGCAGTAGAGATAGGACGTCGCGCGGAAAGTCGTATAGAAAGGAGTCAGAATTAGTGATATTAATTTTGTTTTGGGAGGAGGGGAGAGTGAGTGCTTCCAAACCCCCTTTTATCTTTAAAAAAATACAGTCACAAAAAATGTTAAGTACAAACATTGCTGGTGGTGATAGAGCTCAAAGAAGAAAGAAATCAATTTATTTATAGAAAACTTTTACAAATTTTGTTGAAATCAAATGTATCTAATAATTTAAACTGAAAGATTAAGATAACTCGCAATCATACACCAGAGCAAGACATAATGGTCATGAAAAAAATTGAACCCCCATATATGAGAGATATAAGAGAGACAAGATTGTGTGAGACAGGCTACGGGATGGAATCTACAAATAGGCGGAAAATGTCAATACTCCCCAAAGTGCTCATAATGTGGCGTAAGTGGAACAAACTCTATCATTTTTATTACATAGAAAAATATTTAACGTAATACTTCATTGACGTAACTTGATGGCAACTACAAAGACCTTACTTGCTTGCTACCATCTGAAATGGGCCAAGTTAACCTTTGAGACAAGTTTAATATTATCAGTTCAAACTATACGGTCGCACTGGTTTAACGTGCCCTTCGAAGCATAAATAAGCTCAGATAAATGTGCCACTATATACTCACCCATCCGGGTACCAACCACGGACGACGTTGCTTATCTTCCCTTATCATTTCCGATACACAAATACGACTAGGAAACCACACATTATTGACGTCTACTAGACAATAATTCGCCCAGTCGTAGGAGAGCCATGCGAGACCTAAACGATAGCGCAAAAAGACAAACTTATACAGAAAAATGTCAAGTCATCAAATCTTGAACCAACGGGATGAACCATTAACTTTTTTTCTATACTATATTGAGAAAGGTACTCATTCAGAATTATTAAAATAATTTTTAGGTTTTCAATTCCACAAAGTTTAACATTTAGATTTAATAAATTAATCACTCAACATCCATTGCTTAACATGAGAGTCCTTCATCCAGATGATGTTCGCCACTCCAGAATGTCTACCTCATAACATTGTTTTCTTCTCTGAACTATATTGTTATGACTTTTTTACTTTCATCAACAAAGTACCTCATTATGAAACTCCTTACATATCTCTCTTTATAGCCCACTAAGCTATATCGATTGTATTAGGTCCACAGAGTTTTTAAAAAGTACTCTTAGTACTGCAAGTCATCACTGGCAACACACACTGGTATCATTCCGGTAAATATAAACTTAAATTAATTTTTAAACGATATTAATACCTACAGTCACATCAAAATTTATAATGTAGCAAATTTCAGAAGCGTTATATTAAAAGCACTTGATAAAACGAGACGTGATCTACTTAGACACGAAACTCATAATCGAAATAACAAACGTGAAAATGAAATTTGTGATAAAACATAATTTGAAAGCTTAGACTCCCCGCACGTGTGTTGTACAACTCAATTAAGTCGCAAAGCTCTCCGGTGCGATACTATACATACATACATCCATACATACAGATTTCTCATAGATCTAACGAGGTGAGACTGATGACTTGCATTTGACTGGTGATATTAATATTAGTTATGTTACAAATAAACTACATCTAGCGCAAGACACCCAAGGTTATGATTACACGGTTATTAGTAAACTTTTTAACATTTTTAAAACTAAAGTTTTAAAACCAAGCATTGTTAAATTAAAAAAAAAAAACATACTTTTAAAGTTTAAAAAGAGAAAAATATAAACAATACGATTTATATTACAGACAGAATTTATTTATTACTAGACTTTGCCAGCGGCTCCGCCCGCCCTAAATTTGGTTATCGGCGTAAAACTCCTTAATTAACTCCATTTAAATTGTTCCAATTAGTTATACCAATGCATTGCTATAGCATGCTATAGGTGCAGCAATAATTCGTTTAACTCTGTTATAGTTATTCCCGCAGGAACTTTTGAATTTTAAGGGATAAAAATAGCCATTATGCTATTCCAGGACCTAACCCGTTCCAAATCCGTCCTGTGGTTAAAGCGTGATTGAGTAACAAACATCCATCCAGACATACAAACTTTCACATTTAAAATATTAGTAGGATTTAATGAGACCCACATCAAGGAATATAGGTTATAGTTTTTAACTCCCATTGGTTAAAATTTTTAACTAATGAGAGAGACAGCAACTGCGCAAAATTCTAAAAAAATAATTGCGACTTTAATGCTTTTTTTTTTTTTTAATACCACTAAGGTGGCAAACAAGCTTGCGGTCCGCCTAATGGTAAGCGGTTATCGTAGCCTATGGACGCTTGCAACACCAGGAGTATCACTTGCGCGTTGCCAACCCTTCAAAAATATAATAACTCCTTTCTTGAAGAATCTCTTACTTTAGTCCTTAGAGGAAACCTTGGCAGGAAGCTTGCTATATTAACTACTTAGTTAGAGATTGGGAAGTCTCGTTATTTAACTACTTAGTTAGAGATTGGGAAGTCTCAACATTCACAAAGTCCCTACACACGAGACATCACAGGGTTAATGTTCCGGGATTTCGAGACTTTTCTAAATAAATATATATATATATATAGAATTAATAACAGAAAAAGTTATTTTTGGACTGAGGCACTTTGAGAACTGAACTTTTCTTTGAAGTCAGTTGATTTTGTTCAGTTATAAAGAAAAAAACCAGCTATTTCTACTATTTCCTACACTATACTCAAGCAAAAAACCGGAGCGCTTTAGGAGTCTAGGCCTACTAATTGGCGTCATGTGTGCCATTATAAGTTGGTATACTGAGATGGATTGCGAGAATTTTATGCATCGTACTCGTGGAGACAGCTCTGCTTTAGCTCAGAAGATCCGGACGTCTGTGCGGCCTCAATCACTGAGACAATCCTCGCTGGTATGGAATTTTTTATTCTTAACCTGCGTCAAAAATGGTTCGATAGGTCTTGCAGAAAAGCTAAAATACTGAAGCAAACTGCGTATGAGGTCTGCTCGTAATAATAAAGATCCGAATATTTCTGAGTAAAAACGCAAATTAATAGCTGCTAAAAGGTTCGGTAAGAAAGCAACTGCCAGAGCTAAATTCCAATTCACCTCAAATGTCAAATTGGTGGGCAACTCTCGAGCTATCCCACTGGGAGCCGTGCTTTCTGGTCTGTTGCTAAAGCTTCCGAAGGGAACTTTACCACCACTGCGAAAGACCGATGGAGAATTAGCCCATAGTGCAAAAGAAACCAATAGGTATCTACGGAAATTGCAACTGAACCATAGATAAACTTATCCAAACAAAGGTTTAGAAATATTTTATTGTAACGAAAAACGTCTATTTTCAGAGAAAAGACGGTTAAAACTACGTAACTGTAATAATAATTTCAGGAGCAAAACGTGTCGTCAAAGATTATGGGCCATTCTGGAAATGGCTACGGAGCGCGTATTAGCGTTTTATACGATGCGCTTTAAAAAGCTATATAAGCTAGGTAAGGATATGCAATTTGTATGCACTACTTGCAGTTAAGCTATCTAATTTTCTGAGACCGTTTTGTCAAACATTTTGTCTAATTTTTTTAAGACCTTTATTTGAGTAAGTGGCAGTTTTTTGATTTTTACAGATTTCAATCAAATCTTACCAGAAGGTAATGATGCGGTTTGAATACAGCAACACTTTATGGTAAATCACAGAATTAAATATAATCATTTAGATAGAGCTAGACAGATAGCGGAATTATAGGGCTGTATCATACAGACAGACAGACCAACGCACGGACATGATGAAACTACAAGGGTTCTGTTTTTATCGGTTAAGCCATGAAACCCTAATTATGCAATCTGACAACACTGGCTATATAGACTACTAGCTGTCGCCCGCGGCTTCTATCTTGCTCAATTCTCTTATCGCAATGACGCTTACGACTCACACTTGACATTTTTCAAGTAGCCTATGTCCTGTCCCAAGGTAAAAGCTATCGCTTTGCCAATTTTCATCGATATCGGTTTAGCGGTTTACCAGTAAAAATGAAACAAACAAACAGAGACACTTTCACATTCAGAATATTGTAGTATGTATGTTATCAGAAAAAATATACATAATTATATCAAGAAAATAAAAGTCGAAAAAACAGCTAGTAAAGTATTTACTAATTTCACTATAAATAAAGTATCTGGGGACTTAAGTATAGGATTCTTCCAAAAACTAGTAATTAAAATTTTAAAGGTGCCGAACGAGCGCGAGTAATGCCTTCGGGGTTACAAGCGTCTATATGCTACGCTTAACAACAGACGGACCGTAAGCTTGTTTGTCACCTTAGTGGTAACAAACACACAAAAAATATTCAAATAAACGAAAAGATTTTTTTAAACATCAGATGGAAAATTAAACGAAGCTCGTATTCAGCTCGATCGTTAATTTAAAATAAAGAAAGTAAAATGAAAATGTTTGGAACAAACATAATACACAATTAAGATTATGAAGCAATGAAATACCCATTTGTGATTTTAACAAATACCCACTGGTTAAGGTTTCAGTTGTATCTGTTTTATGAAATAAGGAAAATTTTATTATTCGTAAATATTTTTAACAAGCTTCTGCCAGCGGCTTCGCCCACCCTAAATTTCGTTATTGGCGTAGGTTCTTACAGCAACATTTCAGGCTATATAAATAATAAACATCCGTTATACTGAAGATGCTGAATTACAGGCCGCATAGGTTAACCAAATAATAATAAAAATAATATAAAATTTTTAAAGTGTTGTTTATATTGGTTGGTTATTATTATCATTTTTAGGGGACCGTACCCAAAGGGTACAAAACGGGTCCCTATTACTAAGACTTCGCTGTCCGTCTGTCGCCAGGCTGTATCTCATGAACCGTGATAGTTGGACAGTTGAAATTTTCACAGATGATATATTTCTGTCGCCGCTATAACTGAAAATACTAAAAAACAGACTAATAAAATATTTATGGGAGCTGCGATACAACATACGAGATTCTTTTGATCGTTTTTGCTCCATATTTTATCAACAATGAACGTTCTACGCTCACCATCCGGAAGTGGCCTAAGCGATTCGCAACCAAACTTGTCGATATTAACAGATAGTGACATTACCGCTTCAACTAAACGCCTCAAGCGGAAACAAACGGTTGACAATTAATGGATACGAACGGATTTTTTAGAGTTAAGAAAACAAATAGCAGATATGATGTCAGTAATAACTTCCTCTTGTGTCAGTCAGAAGGAAAGCACTACCAAGATTTGCCAAGATGTAAATGACATAAAGACCCAAGTAAGTAACATAAGTAGTACCATCCACAGTATAATCTCAGAGCAAAGTGATCTAAAAAGTAGACTGGCAGATCTAGTTATCACAACAAATAATACAAAAAAAAACTGTAAATTCTTTCTGAGAAGTGAATAAAGATCTTAAACCGATATTTTGTAACGGCAACAAGTAGACGCTTGAAATATTAACAGAATATTAAGTTATATATTCAATTTATAAACAAATAATTAAATTAAAATAAAACAAATATTAAAGGGGGGCTCCCATACAACAAACGTGATTTTTTTTATAGATTATGGTTCAGAACCCTTCGTGAGCGAGTCCGACTCACACTTGGCCAGATTTTTGTTTAAGTTGAAACATTAATGACTTTTTTTTGTATTTTTTTCATTATGTATACGAGGTATGTTAGCTCAGTGTTTTTTAACTATCGAGTTTCTTGCCGTATTCTTCTCCGTAAAAATCCACACAGTGAACCTGATTTCAAGAAATAGAAATAATATTTAATAACTTCGATGATTCAAAAGTGTTTGTAATCGAATTTGAATAAAAAAATTGAGTTTGAGAATTGAGAATCTGTAAGATTGCCGCACGCGTAATTATTGGACGAAATCGCACTGGTGTTGGATTTAAAACCCCTTATGATTCCCAGCAGACTTACGAATCACTGGGCTGTATGAAATGGTTGTTTTTAGGGTTGCGTACCTGAAAAGTAAAAGGTGGAACCCTTATAGGAACACTATGTTGTCCGTCCGTCCGTCCGTCTGTCCGTCTGTCAAGACCCCGACCTAAGGAACGCGTGGAAGTATCAAGCTAGAATTTATTATCAAAAACTCAGGTCTACTGTCCCTTTGGAGCTGTGAAAAAAGGCATTTTGAAGATAGTCGAATAAATTTTTCGACAAAGGCAAATCTAGCGGTAATTTGTGGAGCTAAAATTTTAACAAGAACTTTGAAAGCGAACAGCCAGAAATACTTAGTTAACGACTTGTTTTCTACATAAACAAAAATTAATTTTGCTGTTTAGGCTCATCACTTGAGAATGGATCGTAACAATCTAAACGATATTTTTAGGGAAAGAAATGTTAGTTACATTACGCAAAATTTCTGAAAAAACGGGGACATCGAAACTGCTTTTTTCTGTGGAGTTTTTGCATAAATATATACTAACGATTCACGTAAGATTACAAATAAATTAATAAAAACTTGGGCAGGACAACCGTCTATTAAGTCAGCCATTAGAAATCCAAGTTTGTTTGTTTGTGCTTCTTTCACGTCGCAACGAAGAATCCAATTGAGCTAAAATTTAGCAAAGTGATAGCCAAAGACACGGAGAAGGATAAGATTCAAAAAAAAAACCAAAGGCTTCAGCAAAAATAATTTTGACCATATTCGACGTGGACGAAATTAAAATAACTTTTTGACTATTTTCAATGAATTGTCGTAGCACCTAACCTGCCGCTAACCGAATTTAGCATAGGCGTAACCGCAGGCCAAACTTGTAGTATATAAATCGACAGTTATTGAACTTCTTAAATCAAAGAATAAGGCTACATCTTTTGAACTTCTTCCAGAGATAGCCTTATCTGCCCGTATAATTTTCCTTTAGAACTGAACCTCTACAAACGTTAAGTTTGAACAGATAACATGAAACTCGTCTCAAAGGCCAACTTGAACAGATAAAACTCTTAGTTTACCTTTCTATGGAAACTAAGTCCGTCCTCAACTGACTACAGTAGGGTGGATTGTTTTGTATACGTCATATAATAATAGAAGATTTTTGCAAAGGGGAAGAAATCGTTTATTACTGCACCGACGGCTACTTTGATGCCCGAATGGTCAGAGATCTAAATACTATGGGTACCATTTTGTACTTAATGAATCATTTTTAAACGGAGTTTTATTTGCTTTTCTTTCAACTACTTCTGATATTTATAATAAATGAGATTTTTTTATTTTACGTTTTGACTTTGATCTCAAATTTATTTTTAGATAAGGTGGATTTAAATATTTAAATACACATACAGCAAAACTAGGATTCCATGCTATGTTTCATACATATTGTTGGGTATGTAGCAATTTCTTGTTAGCTACCTTCAATATGTTAAATAAACATTTCCTACGATTTACTGTTTGTTTCATTACACGTATATTCAACTCATATGACAGTCGAATTCCATCCACACTCGATCCCTTGGGATTTGAAACATGAAGCCAGTATCGGATTATGACGGAAATGCGGTAAAATTTATTTGTTAATTACTGTGAGTTTTCACTTTTCTGTTGTTCTTTTTATAGGAATGTAAAGTAATGGTATATTCTAAAAGGTCTTGGTAGGAACCCAAAGGTATTTGAACACAAGTTATTCACTATAATAGGGTTAAATGTCCTTATATTAATTATATAGCTATCTGACAGATAGCTGGAGCCTTTAGACTACTCTGACGAGACAGAAATTTACTATATGTCAGTTATTTTTATAAATCATCAGGACAATTAACACTATCACAGAGAAAAACTTTTATCTTTCTTCGTCAAATTTTCCTTCATTTTCCATTACATCAACACCTATATGATGAAATGAATATCATTTGCGCTGAATATCAAGATTGTCATCCGACCTCTTTTGGAATCTGAAACCGCCCGCCCTGCTGAGCACGGGGCTCTTATCTGAAACTTCTCAGTTAGTTTGTCAGTAATCTCTCACTGTTCCCCATGTACACAGCAACCACTTGTTAGCCCTACCGTCTGGGCTCCCATATTGCATTGTGCATTGTGTTACTAAGATTTATGTACTATGAGTATACAAGCTGCCTTCTTATCTTATCTTTAACTTTGTTTAAAATGTATATTATTTAACTGTGTGTAGTGTATCCACACACAGGCGGCGCCGTGCTGTATTCCCTGAGGTATCGTAATGAGACGGTATCAGCCGTATTTACTCACGTTACCCGCTAGCTAGCTAGTTTACCGGTAATTTATTATGAGAGCCTTATGCGAGATAAATAGACTTATTACACGTTGCTAATGCTGCAAAAGAGGCCTAGTGGTCTTGGAGTCTGCCTCACGTTCTAAGGGGCGGGCGTTCAAGCCAGTGAGTCTTTTTATAAATTTCTCAAGAACATTTTTTTTTCACACAACTGACTGGCTAAAATTCGAAGAAGAAAAACATTGTGAATAAACCTAAAAAGACGTATGTGACAATCCGTACTGAGCCCGCGTGATGGATTAAAATCCAAATTTCCCCGCTCTAGATGAGGATAGGCCAGCGCCTTAACAGTAAGTACTTACAAAAGGTGGCAAACAAACTAGAAAATATGTCTATCATGTTTAAGCGTAAAACAAACGAACGTAGTTTACATCTAGGAGTTATTAATCGATAAGACACACATATTTAAGGTTTTTTTTTAATTTTCAGCAAATACATTAGAAAGCATCGTATGTTCAACCTTTACCATGTTTGATTTTAGTTTAGCTTTTTGCCAATCTGGCCTCTTGAGAAGTTAAGGTTGCAAGTGCAAATGGGAAAATGTATCGGAAGAATGCGTTTTAGTAAGATATGTATTGTATGTGTATTGTACGTACCAGGTTTAGCAATGAGTACTATTGCAGGGACATGAGTGGTATTATTAGAAAGAAGTTCAGATTATAAAAATCAATGGATTTAAGATTCAGGTAAAGTTTTTTTGGCCAGCTAAGTAGACAATAGTATTTATAAGATGAAATATTGCTTGCAAATTATTAGTGACTAGCTTCTGCCAGCGGCTTCGCCCGCCCTGAATTTCGTTATCGGCGTAGGTTCTTACGGCAACTCCTTAATTATAGAAAAACAAACAAACAATCAAATCTTTCCTCTTAAATGGCATAATACATTCGTGTCTGTGAGACCATGGAAATACACATACAAAATTTCAACCCAATCGGTCAGGCCGTTTAATAGTTGACATACCAACAGCAGCGCCACCTACCAAGTCCAAGTGTAATTTTAAATCATCCAGAAAACCATCGAAATACCCATATAAATTTTCAACCCAATCGGTTCAGCCGTTTAGGACTTACGTGAAAAATGAAGTAATTACGTTATAAGTAATTAGGAATGTACGGAAGGATAATTATTACTACCCGTTGTTCTATTACCCGTTTTCCCGTAGGAATTAAGCGTTTTCTCGCGGTAAAAAGTTGTCTATGTTCATCAGGGATAATGTCGGCTTCTATTGGTAAAAGAATTTTTCAAATCGGTCCAGTAGTTTCGGAGCCTATTCAATACAAACAAACAATCAAATCTTTCCTCTTTATAATATTAGTATATATGTGTAGTTTTTATGGCATAGAAAAATGGCTTACCTTTGACTTCGTAACCTTTCATTACTTAAATGACGATGGATAAAGAGATTTGTTTTCCTTACTGTGCTCCTAAACGGTTCGTTGCTTAGCTATGTATCTAACAAGGAGACCACCGAAGCAGCCCTTTAGAAAAGTCGGTGCTAACAAAGCTAGTGTTGTTCTTGGGTTAGTGCACAGATCTGTGTGAAACTATAATCAATAAGTTGTTTAAAGAGTATATATAGGGTTGTTTTTACTTTAACTTATTTCCTTACAAAATAGAATTTCATTATTATTTTTTCAACTTCACTGAATTTAGTTAAATAATATAACCTCAATTTTCTGCTACGTATTTAATTCATTAAAATGTTACATTTTGAAAAGTAACACAAGCGTGAAATCAACTCCCGAAGTATTAACAGGGATTTAGAAGATTTTACGCCGAAAGTGAGCGAATGAAAGCGGACTTCAGCTATTTCTCTCAATTAATAATTCGCTTGCACAAAATGGTTCGGGATTTTGCGTGAGTTGAAAGTTTAGCAAAGTACTTTACTATTCGACTACAAAATTGTGGGGATCCACCAATGTGAATTTTAATGAGATTAAAATATACGCCGAGTGCTTTATCATGATTCAACATCACGACGAGATCTCGAACAAAATTTGCCTGATTTGCACGTTTTAAATGTTTTTTGTAATATTTATTTTATCGAAAGTTAAACATTAACTTGTAGGTACAACAGCTGTACCTTATCACCACAACAAGGGTTGCCATCCAATTCTAATATCAAGTAAATTTATAATAGGTACAATTTATTCGACATTCTCTGACTGTACTCTATCGGAGAATTTCTTAATAAAAAATAACGTGATTGATGTAGAGTTGCTGCTAGTAATAAAACATTATTAGATGACATGTGACTTTTGTTATTTTTTATGTTTTTTTTTTAATATCTCAATTTGTGTTAACATTAATTCTGTCGATAGTTATTAAGAGTTTTTATTTTTACTGAAATTTTAGAATTTCGTTACTTTATTATTAAGTGTAAAATTTGCACACCCTGAACGGGTAGAATAAGATAATCGTGTACATAAATAATTGATTAACAACATTTGTAACTTATTCAGGCAAATAAAAATATTATAAAATTTTTATTACTCGCGCGACTTCCTCGCAGCTTAGTTGGTGGTGTGACAGGCTGCGGTGCATTTATATAATAAACATTTGTGTTTGTCTTGATTCTGGGTATTTTTATGTATTATATGTATATATTGACAAAAAAAGTAATATATATGTATTCGTATCTGTTGTCAGGTACCCATAACACAAGCTTTGCCATTGGAGCCAGACAGCGCTGTATGTAATGTGAAAAAAAATTATTTATTTATTTATTTTTATTCGATACACCTAGTATTTTATAATCTATTATACTAATAGCGTACGCTGAAATACTCTACTAACGTATACTAGGTCCTTTCGCTAGTGAAAAGGCTCGGTATCTTTGCCTCTCGAGATTGGTAACTTTTTGATACAAAGTTCGACGACCGATGTAATGTGACGCAATAATTGTAGGAAAAATAACTTTTATAAAAATTTTAATAGGTATATAATAATACTCTTTTTATTACTCTGCACTCTTTATTAACTCACTTTCAAACAAACCTAACGACAGCCCAAACGCTGTATAATTAATTTTGTAACAAGATAGTGTTATTTTTTTTTTATTTAAACGAAATCATAAGAATTTTATATTCATTTTATACAATCTGTAAATATATTTGTGAATTCACGAACCTTTCAAAAGATTGCCAATCTCATCGCGGTAATGGAAAATCTAAACTCCTGGCTTAGCTCATGAAATATGTGTTTCTTTCTAAATGCGGTCATAGCAAATCTTTTTTTTCTAAAATATTAGCTAATATTTTCGAAAGTGCGTTTGTTTGTTTTCCCTCCCTTCACGTCGACCCGGAGCATCCAATTGAGATGAAATTGCCACAGAGATACTCCTAGCTACCCAGACGAATAAAGACATAGACTGATAATATACGTTAGGCCTTACAAAAGCTTGCGAGAAGCCTTATAAATTTTAGAAACTATTTTTTAAATTTTCGACAAACATTTTACTTTTATAGTAACTTGTCCTTTGTGTTTTAATCATCATATGTCCTTACTACATGGGTACAGGCCTCTTCTTCGAAAAAAAGTCTTAGGGCATAGTCCACTGGGCTGGCCCAATGCGAATTAACGGTCGCAATCAAGCTAGTCGCTTCTTGACTATCGTCCATAACGCCTCTCGGTTTAACGACTGTTGTCATATGACAACCACCAACACCGACGATTCAACGTGTCGCCTTCCAAAGACAGAGGACCTAAGGAAAATGTACCAATAGAGCGGTCACCCATTCAATAACTGTTTACTCCCGATCGTGCTCAACTTCTCATATCGTTTCTAATAGACGAATGCACCTGGGCTACAAGCTTTTCCTTGTCCTAGAGTAATAAAAATTAACGCTTGTATAAAATAAATTCGATCTCATGTATCCTTTAAGAATCGAAGATAGTAACTTCTTTTGTACAGTCTTTTATAATCACTTGCAATTTATTCAAGTGAAAATTGCCAATATTGATGTAGGATGCGGTTCCAATAACGAGTATTCATGACAGGAACCGATAAAAATTCAATTTATGCGGAAGAAAACAGAACACGCTATTTGATCGCGAGGTGTTTTAGAGCTAATATACCGCATAATAGAATGCTTTGCGATATTACTGAAGTCAGCAAGACAAACTGGTTCTTGCCAACTTTATGGGAAGAGCTCCTGGGTTTTGTAGTACCTACTTAAATTTGTTTTTGTGAAAAAAGCGTCCAAAAGATTTTTTAACACACTTGCTTATAAAGTACAGCCTCTACTGCACCTTTCTTAGGAGTAGAAAAAAAGCTCACCAATTTTTCTGCTTTGTACGACTCGCGCTTGACCACTCTCAAAACATCGTTGGTTCTGGCGCACTACCCTCCAACCTCAACCCCTCGCTTTTCTGCCCCGCACGACTCGCGCTTGACCACTCTCAAAACATCGTTGGTTCTGGCTCACTACCCTCCAACCCCAACCCCCCGCCTAAAAACTTTTCTGCCCCCGCACCGCGCTTCACCACTCTCAAAACCACCCCTGTGTCTGGGGTGTGGCGACTCGCGCTTGACCACTCTCAAAACATCGTTGGTTCTGGCTCACTACCCTCCAACCCCAACCCCTCACCTAAAAACTTTTCTGCCCCGCACGACTCGCGCTTGACCACTCTCAAAACCACCCCTGTGTCTGGGGCTATGTCGACTCACGCAACCAACCCCTGTGTCTGGGGCTATGTCGACTCACGCTTGACCAAAACTACTGCGTGACGTCACAGTGGCTCCTGTCTCTAGTTTTGTTATGTAATTACATCATTATCGTAATGGGTTATCATGTTTTTCCCCGTTCATAATAAAGTTATTCCTATTTAATTACAATGATGTTGGTGGTGACATTCCAAAAACTAGTCCCCCGAGGGTGTATCTCAAGGTTTTAGGGGTGTGTCCACTCACGCTTTACAAAAACAACCTGGAGACGTGTCGGTTCACGCTTGATATGACTTGACATGTTATACCTACAGAAAATCTTCAATTCAAGTCGGTCGAAGTTTAAAGAGAAAAGCTGATAATAGTGTTAAAGATTTACAACTAGCATTGACGTCATCATGATGTGTCAAATATGTGATTTACAGGTTAAGCAAAGATTCTATGCTCAGCACTTACGATCTAAGAAACACAAATAGAAATGTCTTATTCTTAATCATAATTTACTTTATGTGTCTGTTATATCACTCGTGAAGTATTTATAGCATCAATTGAAGAATCAATACTATTTTATTATTCATGCAGATTTTGATCAGGAAACAAAAGATTTAAAAAATTCTTTTGAATTTTTAAATTTGACTATTAGGAATTGGATAAAAAATGGTGAATTAGAAAATTATTCAGAACCTTTAAGTGATGACATTAAAAATAAAATGTGTAATGACACATAGTGATTTAGAAAAAAAAGAAAATGTTTAGAAATGCATGTTAATAAGTTTAATCCCTTACGGGGATCTTCGTATATTCGTAAAAAAGAACGATCAACAATGTTTTAAGAGGACTATATACTGCAAATACACATTCCGATAGGGTATCATCATACTTGAGGCATTAAAATAAACTAACGTTTAATAATATTCAGTTCCCAATCAAATTATCTGATATACCCAAGGTAGAAAAACAAAATGACATTAGCATTAATATGTTTGAATTAGAGTTTAACAAAGAAAAAAAAACTTTACAAAATGTTCTAATTAATTACAAATTAACTTATTATTTAAACAACGGTTGAAATGGTCATTATTGTATTTATCACGCTTGGTAAATAAACAAATAACAAATTGAAATGACACTATTCATATCTGGGCCGGTTGCCGTAACTATTTTTAATCTAAAGTTAATTTAATTAATCACCAGAAACATGAATGTGCTCAAATTTTTACTGAATAACTAGGAATTCATAAAAAAGAAGAATATTGGTTTAATAGGGAAACAAATAATGATGAAATCTATTTTGATAAATTTCAAAGAATATTAAAATTACATTTTATAATATATGCAGACTTTGTAGCTCATTTAAAACCCTCCTATTGTCACCTATTGTGTCCCTGATCCATCGAAGTCATATACGTAAACAATACATGAACATGTAGTTTGTTCTTATGGATAATATATAAAATGTTCATATGATGATAAACTGTCTATATACAGAACATACTCAGAGCCTAATTGTACAAAAATGTTTATGGAAAGCATTAACAAAGATATTAGCAATATACATAGGATAAATTGTTTTCAAAAATGTCCACTTTCTTTAACTAATGAAGAGAAGGAATCTATAAGAAAATCGCAATTATGTTATATTAGGTGATGAAATCACAGTAGACTATGACTGGAATACTAGTAATTTTAGAGGTGTTAGTCACGAATTATTTAGTAGCACAAAGTATCGTGTTCCATTTTTCATTCCTATTCTATTTCACAATCTAAACAATTATGATGCTCATTTTATTGTTCATGCTTTGAATTTTAAAGATTGAGAAATAAAAATAATTCCGCAAAATAAGTAAAAATATAATTCATTCTCATGTAAACCTAATATGTCGTATAGTTCATTTGCGGTTTTTAGATTATTTTTAATTTATGATCTACTAGAGTTTAGATATATAGAATATTATATAAAGACCAATTTGCAGAATTAAGAAATCAATTACAAACGAATTTTAATAAACTTATTAGGAAAGGTGTTTTTCTTCATGAATTTGTTAATTCTTATGAGTCCTTAAAAATTACATCTCTTCCAAATCAAGACGCTTTCTTTAACTCTTTAATACCAGTGTATCAAATTATAATTATAAACATGCTCAAAACGATGTCAGCCCAATTTAAATGTAAAAATATGTTGGAATATTCCAATCTATATTTAAGAACTTATGTAATGCTACTCACTGATATTTCTGATAACTTTAGAATTTTTATATCTAATGTGATATAATTGTAATTATTTATTTTCTTCTTTTTACACTAAGCTGTACACCTATCTATAATATATTTTTGCCACGGAAAATGAGCTCTATTTTAAAATTAACCTGTAACCTTAAGTACCCTGAACATTTACATGATCTTAATTCAGATTTACCTTTATGCCCTGAAAAACATTGTAAACGGTTATAGTAAAGATAAGAAATTAGTATCAAATTTTTATAATAAAACTAAAATATAATTTACTATAGAAATCTCAAACAATGTTTACAACTTACTATGAAGTAAATTAGGGTTCATAGAATTTTACAGTTTAAGCATAGTCCTTAGTTGAAATATATATATATACATTTAAATACACAAATAAGAACTACAGCTAAAAGTGACTGAAAACAGATTTTTATAAATAATACATTCTTTAGTAGTTTAGTTCTTCTTATACTTCAGACTATCCTAGTGATAACATTTATAGTTACTTTATTATTAAACTTTAATAAAACGAAACTTGGATATTATAAAGATAAAAAACAATGGTTAAGTATTTATATAAGTCTACAACAAGTTTATTTATTTTTTTGTGTAATATAGTGTGTTTCACACTTCGAATTCTGCACGTGAAATATTTACATTTGTGATACATAGACACGACTTATAGTTCTCCAAATAAATCTCTTTTTTTGTCACAATTTTCTTGAAAACTTTAGATTCGGCAATTACATCAAGCAATTATAAATCTACAACAAGTTTTATTAATTTTTGTGAAGTCTGTAGGACTCTCGAAATACTTGTTACGATTTTGTATATTGAAAATATAAAAATTTTGATGTATAACTTTCATTATTATACCATGCACTTTTTTTTCGATACTTCAGACTATCCTAGTGATAACATTTATAGTTACTTTATTATTAAATTTTAATAAAACGAAACTTGGATATTATAAAGATAAAAAACAATGGTTAAGTATTTATATAAGTCTACAACAAGTTTATTTATTTTTTTGTGTAATATAGTGTGTTTCACACTTCGAATTCTGCACGTGAAATATTTACATTTGTGATACATAGACACGACTTATAATTCTCCAAATAAATATCTTTTTTTTCACAAATTCACGTTTTTAACATTTTCCATAGTTTTACCAAAGAATGTATTATTTATAAAAATCTTTTTTCAGTCACTTTTAGCTGTAGTTCTTACTTGTGTATTTAAATGTATATATATATTTCAACTAAGGACTATGCTTAAACTGTAAAATTCTATGAACCCTAATTTACTTCATAGTAAGTTGTAAACATTGTTTGAGATTTCTATAGTAAATTATATTTTAGTTTTATTATAAAAATTTGATACTAATTTCTTATCTTTACTATAACCGTTTACAATGTTTTTCAGGCATAAAGGTAAATCTGAATTAAGATCATGTAAATGTTCAGGGTACTTAAGGTTACAGGTTAATTTTAAAATAGAGCTCATTTTCCGTGGCAAAAATATATTATAGATAGGTGTACAGCTTAGTGTAAAAAGAAGAAAATAAATAATTACAATTATATCACATTAGATATAAAAAATTCTAAAGTTATCAGAAATATCAGTGAGTAGCATTATATAAGTTCTTAAATATAGATTGGAATATTCCAACATATTTTTACATTTAAATTGAGCTGACATCGTTTTGAGCATGTTTATTATTATAATTAGATACACTGGTATTAAAGAGTTAAAGAAAGCGTCTTGATTTGGAAGAGATGTAATTTTTAAGGACTCATAAGAATTAACAAATTCATGAAGAAAAACACCTTTCCTAATAAGTTTATTAAAATTCGTTTGTAATTGATTTCTTAATTCTGCAAATTGGTCTTTATATAACATCTATATATCTAAACTCTAGTAGATCATAAATTAAAAATAATCTAAAAACCGCAAATGAACTATACGACATATTAGGTTTATTTGAGAATGAAATATATTTTTACTTATTTTGCGGAATTATTTTTATTTCTCAATCTTTAAAGTAATTGCCGAATCTAAAGTTTTAAAGAAAAGTGTGACAAAAAAAGAGATTTATTTGGAGAACTAAAGATCTACAACAATTTTTTTTTAATTTTTTGTGTAAAATAGTATGTTTCACACTTCGAATTCTGCACGTGAACTATTTACATTTGTGATACATAGACACGACATATAATTCTCCAAATAAATATCTTTTTTTCACAAATACACGTTTTTCAACATTTTCCATATTTTACCAAAGAATGTATTATTTATAAAAATCTTTTTCAGTCACTTTTAGCTGTAGTTCTTACTTGTGTATTTAAATCTATATATATTTCAACTAAGGACTATGCTTAAACTGTAAAACTCTATGAACCCTAATTAACTTCATAGTAAGTTGTAAACATTGTTTGAGATTTCTATAGTAAATTATATTTTAGTTTTATTATAAAACTTTGATACTAATTTCTTATCTTTACTGTAATCGTTTACAATGTTTTTCAGGGCATAAAGGTAAATCTGAATTAAGATCATGTAAATGTTCAGGGTACTTAAGGTTACAGGTTAATTTTAAAATAGAGCTCATTTTCCGTGGCAAAAATATATTATAGATAGGTGTACAGCTTAGTGTAAAAAGAAGAAAATAAATAATTACAATTATATCACATTAGATATAAAAATTCTAAAGTTATCAGAAATATCAGTGAGTAGCATTACATAAGTTCTTAAATATAGATTGGAATATTCCAACATATTTTTACATTTAAATTGGGCTGACATCGTTTTGAGCATGTTTATAATTATAATTTGATACACTGGTATTAAAGAGTTAAAGAAAGCGTCTTGATTTGGAAGAGATATAATTTTTAAGGACTCATAAGAATTAACAAATTCATGAAGAAAAACACCTTTCCTAATAAGTTTATTAAAATTCGTTTGTAATTGATTTCTTAATTCTGCAAATTGGTCTTTATATAATATTCTATATATCTAAACTCTAGTAGATCATAAATTAAAAATAATCTAAAAACCGCAAATGAACTATACGACATATTAGGTTTACATGAGAATGAATTATATTTTTACTTATTTTGCGGAATTATTTTTATTTCTCAATCTTTAAAATTCAAAGCATGAACAATAAAATGAGCATCATAATTGTTTAGATTGTGAAATAGAATAGGAATGAAAAATGGAACACGATACTTTGTGCTACTAAATAATTCGTGACTAACACCTCTAAAATTACTAGTATTCCAGTCATAGTCTACTGTGATTTCATCACCTAATATAACATAATTGCGATTTTCTTATAGATTCCTTCTCTTCATTAGTTAAAGAAAGTGGACATTTTTGAAAACAATTTATCCTATGTATATTGCTAATATCTTTGTTAATGCTTTCCATAAACATTTTTGTACAATTAGGCTCTGAGTATGTTCTGTATATAGACAGTTTATCATCATATGAACATTTTATATATTATCCATAAGAACAAACTACATGTTCATGTATTGTTTACGTATATGACTTCGATGGATCAGGGACACAATAGGTGACAATAGGAGGGTTTTAAATGAGCTACAAAGTCTGCATATATTATAAAATGTAATTTTAATATTCTTTGAAATTTATCAAAATAGATTTCATCATTATTTGTTTCCCTATTAAACCAATATTCTTCTTTTTTATGAATTCCTAGTTATTCAGTAAAAATTTGAGCACATTCATGTTTCTGGTGATTAATTAAATTAACTTTAGATTAAAAATAGTTACGGCAACCGGCCCAGATATGAATAGTGTCATTTCAATTTGTTATTTGTTTATTTACCAAGCGTGATAAATACAATAATGACCATTTCAACCGTTGTTTAAAAATAATAAGTTAATTTGTAATTAATTAGAACATTTTGTAAAGTTTTTTTTTCTTTGTTAAACTCTAATTCAAACATATTAATGCTAATGTCATTTTGTTTTTCTACCTTGGGTATATCAGATAATTTGATTGGGAACTGAATATTATTAAACGTTAGTTTATTTTAATGCCTCAAGTATGATGATACCCTATCGGAATGTGTATTTGCAGTATATAGTCCTCTTAAAACATTGTTGATCGTTCTTTTTTACGAATATACGAAGATCCCCGTAAGGGATTAAACTTATTAACATGCATTTCTAAACATTTTCTTTTTTTTCTAAATCACTATGTGTCATTACACATTTTATTTTTAATGTCATCACTTAAAGGTTCTGAATAATTTTCTAATTCACCATTTTTTATCCAATTCCTAATAGTCAAATTTAAAAATTCAAAAGAATTTTTTAAATCTTTTGTTTCCTGATCAAAATCTGCATGAATAATAAAATAGTATTGATTCTTCAATTGATGCTATAAATACTTCACGAGTGATATAACAGACACATAAAGTAAATTATGATTAAGAATAAGACATTTCTATTTGTGTTTCTTAGATCGTAAGTGCTGAGCATAGAATCTTCGCTTAACCTGTAAATCACATATTTGACACATCATGATGACGTCAATGCTAGTTGTAAATCTTTAACACTATTATCAGCTTTTCTCTTTAAACTTCGACCGACTTGAATTGAAGATTTTCTGTAGGTATAACATGTCAAGTCATATCAAGCGTGAACCGACACGTCTCCAGGTTGTTTTTGTAAAGCGTGAGTGGACACACCCCTAAAATCTTGAGATACACCCTCGGGGGACTAGTTTTTGGAATGTCACCACCAACATCATTGTAATTAAATAGGAATAACTTTATTATGAACGGGGAAAAACATGATAACCCATTACGATAATGATGTAATTACATAACAAAACTAGAGACAGGAGCCACTGTGACGTCACGCAGTAGTTTTGGTCAAGCGTGAGTCGACATAGCCCCAGACACAGGGGTTGGTTGCGTGAGTCGACATAGCCCCAGACACAGGGGTGGTTTTGAGAGTGGTCAAGCGCGAGTCGCCACACCCCAGACACAGGGGTGGTTTTGAGAGTGGTCAAGCGCGGTGCGGGGGCAGAAAAGTTTTTAGGCGGGGGGTTGGGGTTGGAGGGTAGTGTTTTGAGAGTGGTCAAGCGCGAGTCGTACAAAGCAGAAAAGTGGTGAGCTTTTTTTTAGGCGAGGGGTTGAGGTTGGGCGGAAGTGCGCCAGAACCAACGAATCCCCTCTACTCTTAGCATCTTAAGGGTGTCTATCACGCACTTTAACAACATATTTTTAAATGTTTAACACACTTGCTCATAAAGCAGCCTTAACTCCACTGCACACTCGTTGGATAGGGCTTTAAAAATTTATTTGATGATGTCGTTCTTAATATCTCATACTTTATAAATTCTTTCAATGAAAATTGTTTTGAACAATATCTATTCACAATTTTTTGGGATATTCGCAAGAATTATCATTCTACAGAACCCTTTCTTACTAAGTGTACGACACAAACTTGGCCGTTTTTTAGGTTTATTAACTTCTCTTTGGTATCAGAAGTTACTTTAATGGGTCCGAAAATCAAGGTAGCTGTATTTATATTTTATTTAGGTTTTGAGATCTTGGGAAATTCAAGCAAATATTGGTTAGTTCAAACTTTATCTTAACTTTGTACCATATCGTAGAAATTATTTTTCTGTTTTGAACAAAAATATGTATTGTGTTTGAAACGCAAGTTGACAAATAATGTGATTTTATTTAGAAGGAAATAAAAAGTTTTTCAACAAAACAACAACCGACTAAAAAAGATGCACTAAAAAGGTAAGTGTCCTTTTTTCGTACACTAAAAAAATACCTAAATCGCTTTAAGCCTTCAAGCCTATGAAAATTTGAAGAGTTCCCTTGATTTTTCCCGGATCCCATCATTATATCCTGACCTGATGACTATGGGACCATTGGTATCGATATTTTGTATAACAAATCCTTCTCCAGAATATTTTTTTGAAAATCGTATCAAAATCGGTTCAGCCAAACGCGAGATAATCGCTTACAAACGTACAGGTTAAGCTGAGAACCTATTTTTTTGAAGTCGGATACGTCACGGCTGGAAATCGAACCCCGGTCTCCCGCGTGACAGGTGGAGATACTCACCACTATACTACCGAGGACTTGTTAGTAGACTTCAATTTTAGCAAAAAATATATAGATGTGATAAGTGTAAAAATCTGTTTTTATTAATGAATTATCTCATTATCTCTTAACACATGAGGTAATTCCATTCTTCACACAGTTGAATAAACAAACAGCAGGTCGACCAACCAAATAGTTAAGTCATTGTTTTATTAAAAAAAATTACCAATCGTCTTTATATGTATAGAGACCGATCAAGTGCGTTTTGTAGTCAAATCAAGTTATGGTTCCGTAGTAGGTATAAGAATTATTGCGTATAAGTAGGTACTTATATGAAAATCTTGTGGGAAATAAGATTTGTTCAATACAATTTTTGTTAAAAATATCTATAGCCCCAATAACTTACTATGATGTTTTTAGATTTTCAGAACAAATAGACTAAAATTCAAAATGTTTTTATTTAAATGGATTTCTAAGAACACTTTTGAATCGCCAGAAGAAATAAACAAGAATTTGCTTTACAACTAATTACAATACCCACTAGTTTATTGCCAGCATGCAATAGTTACTTATTTGTAAAACTACAAACGAACTATAAAAATATAGTCAATGATTATAAATAAATAAATAAATAATAATAAATATTTTTGGACCTTTACACACAGCGTCGTCTGGCCCCAAAGTACGCAAAGCTTGTGTTATGGATACCAGACAACGGATCCAGATACATATACTTTACTTTTTTTTTTGTAAATACATACATATTATACATAAATACACCCAGACTCAAGACAAACACAAATGTTTTTGTCACACAAATGTTTGTCCAATGCGGGAATCGAACCACACCCTCTGCGCAGCAGTCGGCCACTCTACCAACTAGGCTGCGAGGGAGAAATGATTACTTATTTTGTATTGAAACACTTAACAAACAAGCTTTACAATCATATCAGGTTATATTGGTCCACTGCTGGACATAAACCTCCTCTACGGCGCTCCATTTCTCTCGGTTCTCTGCCTTCCGTAGCCAGCGGTGTCGGTGACTAACAATTATTTAATAACTAATATACAATGTAAATAGTTAAAATTTAAAAAAAAAACATAACTCAAGTAATATTTTAATTACCTACCTATTGTTTTCAGATTACACTCAATTTGTGAGTTGGTTTGGTCACAAGATTATATCAAAGAGGCAACGGGATGCACTCTAAAGACGGGCCGAGAGTCGCCATGGCCATACTGCCTCAAGTGTTTAAGCTGTGGCGTCGCTGGTAGAAACTTACAATTCATCAGTTTTAATTACATAAAAAAAAAATTTAATGTAATGATACTTAATTGACGTATCTGAATGGCTACTACAAAGACCCTACTTGCTTATTACCATTCAAATGAGTTCCTAAGTCAAGCCAAGTAGTAGGTACTTTACGGGCCAAGTTAGCCTTTGAGACAAGTTTAATATTATCAGTCGAAACTTTACGGTCGCACTGGTTCAGCTCACATACTTAATAGAGGATGATAACTTGATCTAAACTTAAGTTTCATGATGAACAATGGTCAAGATTTTTCTTATTTATTTTATTAGAGACAGTCTCGCGACGCAAACGTTAAAAATAAACGTCTTTTTGCCTTAACCATTGTGCGCTCCATTGCAGGGTACAGGCCTCTTCTTGGAGAGAGAGGCTTAGTCTTTTAAAGACTTTTCAAACCCTAATTAGGTATAGCATTAATTTCTTTGGTGGTTAAAAATAAATTCATGTAACAATTAAAGTCGCCAAATTAAATATTAGTCGTGATTATTGTTTAAAATTTTCCGCAGTTGCTGCGTCTCTCAATCTGTTCTAGGGCCGCCACTTAAGACAGAGGCTAAAAGAAGACATGTGTTAAAGCTTAATAGCCTTAAAGTGAGCCTGGTCTTATAATAATGTATAAGGTCTGAAGAAACTATTTGAAGTAGTATGTAAAGAAATATCAGTTAATAGAACTCAATTCAATTTAAATTCAAGTAATCAAAAGCTTGGGCACGATTTAGTTAATTTGTAACATAACTAATAGTACCTGGTAGACCGAGCTTTGCTCGTTTTTTTTAACAACGTCATATATTGTCAAGTAGATTTTGTGTTCCTCCGTCGGTAATAATAATAGTATTACTACTCGCCAATAGGTAGTCAGAAAAAGACATATTTATAGTTTATCATTGCCTAAGAACATGGATAAAACGACGTTTTCTAAAAACGAAACCTAGCTAGATTGATTTATCGCCCCCGGAACGCCCTGCATACTAAATTTCATGAAAATCGTTGGAGCCGTTTCCGAGATTCAGATTATAAATATATATATATTCGCTCGTTTAAAGGTATTAGATTGATATCACAAGGTAAAGCCAAGAGTCATCAGTTTAGCCTAGTTAGTTCATCAAGCTTTAATATGAAACGAATATGAGAAATGTGTTTGTATGTATGAATGTATACTCTCGCACCGGAGAGCATTGCGACCTAATTAAGTTGAGAGTCTAAGCTTTCAAATTATATTTTAACACAAATTTCATTTTCACGTTTGTTATTTCGATAATTAGTTTTGTGTCTTAGTAGATCACGTCTCGTTATATCAAGTGCTCTTAGCGAAGCGCTTCTGAAAATTAGTACATTATAGATTTTGATGTGACTGTAGAGATAAATATTATTTGGAAATAAAGTTTTAGAAAATATAGTTTATATTTACTGGAATGATGATGACTTTACAGTACTAAGATTTTTGAGAACTATTGGCCTTATACGTTCAAAATGCCTCAGAGGGTAATGGGAAGAGGTATGTAAGGAGTTTCTTTATGAGGTACTATGTAAAAGAAAGTAAGGAATTTGATAACAGTATCAAAAAAGAAAAAGTAGTGGTAATCTGTCTTGAGTCTCGACTTATGTTTGGAAAAGTTTCAAGGATTTCGAAAGACGTCCTGGGACCTAAACGCTAGTTACAATTCAACCAAGTGAAGTCTTCTTATAACATTGGTATTATCGTATCGTAGGTAGTATAGTATTATTTATTATTTATTTATTTATTTACAACGAGTCCGCCAAGGACACTGAAAGACAGTTGACTTTTATCCTTATAAATAGGAACGGCCTGTCCTTTAACTGCACATGGGACAAACAATGTAAAATATATCTTTAACTAATTAAGTATGGTAAAAAACTAACAAAGACTCGATAACGAAGGGCCAAATTCCAGAAATCCCTGTTTTCTGAAGGTTTTTCAAATTCCTACCTCAAAAACATAAACGATACCTTAATTTTAACATTTCTTTGATTAAAATATTGTAGGTTATGTAAAATGTATAAATATTATACTTTTGTGTTTACAAAGATTTTGAAATATAAAGTGCCTAAATTGAATAGAATGAATAACCGAAAAAGTATTTTTTGGAGTTAACTTTAGCACTTAGGGAACTGGGCCTTTGTTTAAAGTTAGTTGATTTTGTTATGTTATTAAGTAATAACCATCTATAACAATTATTAACAACACTTTATTCAAATCACAAAAGGTGGGTAACGTTTTTCTGATGAACTTGTGAGTTGCTGGCCTTTCGATATTAAATCACTCCCTTCTTGCAGTTTACTGTAGTCATCTAAAAACTCGACGGAGAGTTCATTTCAGTATTGGTATAAAACCGTTCGCGGGAGTAAGCACCTTAGTGCATGACCATTTTAATTATACGATAATTCTCTTCTTATACTATATATATACAGAGATACAAGACTTTGCCAGCGGCTCCGCCCGCCCTAAATTCGGTTATCGGCGTGACACACCTCAATTAACTCCAATTAATTAATTAATTAGTGATACCAATGAATTGCTATAGGTGCAGCAATAGTTCGTTTAACTCTGTTATAGTTATTCCCGCAGGAACTTTTGAAGTTTTAGGGATAAAAGCCTATATGCTATTTCAGGACCTAACCTATATGTATGCCAAGTTTTATCCCGATCCATGCAGTGGTTGAAGCGTGATTGAGAAACAAACATCCATCCAGACATACAAACTTTCACATTTATAATATTAATAGGATTTATATTTACAACATTTTTGACTGTGTACCTTTGTATTTTTGAAATTCATTAAAATTATAACAAGGCTTCGTCCTAAAGGCTTTATAAGCGGTCGCATTGTATCACCCATATACATACATCAATGTGCATGTATCACCCATATACATACATCAATGTACATGTAAACAGTCGACTGTTGCATTTAGGCCTTGGCCAATGAACGCCACCATACTCAGTCCTCCACCTTTTCCATTCTGCCACTTCAAGCTACAAGATAGCTCGTTAGGTTATCGGTTCACGTAGGTGTTGGGCAAAACACGCTGCACTTACCGATCCGTGGTGTCTATCTTTAACATACATTAATGAATGAACGAATGGCAGCCACTGTAGAGAAGAGTAAGAGTAAACTCCAAAAAAGTAAAAAATAACATAAACTAGTTACTGTTATCTTTCTCCTGGTCAGCTTGTCTAGTCTAGAATTGTCCATGTTTTCTCCAATACATATAAATAAATGTTTATTAATTACATAAGTGCGGAACTCATTTTATAAAACCTTTTCTATTCAACAAGGTATCAATATTTACACCAAAGCTGTCGTTTGCAGAAGACGCAATTTTGATGCCAGTTATCAGTAACGAGGTGTAGGTAACTAGTGATGTCACGACGGGCAACTCGACAGAGTCTCGCCCCAAAAAGCCCGGTGATGCAGTAATGGCTGTAACAGCCAACTACATAGTCAGCTCAGAAAAAAAATACTTTTTTTATTACCAAACTTGACAACGACCACCGAAGTTTGTTTATTATAGTCAACTTAACAGCAAAAACCACCACTAGGTATCTATGGAAATTGCAACTGAACCATAGATTATGACTTTTAACCGCACGCAAAAACTTACCCAAACATATGGTTAAAATATCCGAAAAAAAACGGGGCCATCTAAAAATGCTTTTTTTCTGTAAGATTTACACATATATACTTACGATTCAAACAAGTCAGCTAGTAATAAATACAAGTTTCTTTGATTGTTCGTCTGTCACGTAGCTACGAAGCATCCAATTGAGGTAAAATTTATCAAAGGGATAGTTAAAGACACGGAGAAGAGTTAGAAACAAAAAAAACTCAAAAGCTTAAGCAAAAATAATTTTAACTATACTCGACGTGGACTGACTACAGTAGGGTGGATTGTTTTATATACGTCATATAATAATAGTAGATTCTTGCAAAGGGGAAGAAATTGTTTATTACTGAACCGACGGCTACTTTGATGCCCGAACGATCCGAGAACTAAACAATATGGGTACCATTTTGTACTTAATGAATTTATTTTACACGGAGTTTTATCTGCTATCTTTCAACTACTTCTGACATTTATAATAAATGTGGCTTTTTTATTTTACGTTTTGACTTTAATCTCACATTCAAGTTTATTATAAATGTTACCTGTGAATCTACCTACTTGTGTATACCTAGTTCATAAGTGAGGAGAATTAAATAAATTTGTTTTTAGATTAGTGGGATTTAATTATTTAAATAGCAAAGAGGATTCCATCCTATTTTTCATACATATGACAGTCAAATTCCATCCACTCTCGACCCCAAGGGAATGAAAACATGATGCCAGTATCGGATTATGACGGAAATGCGGTAAAATTTATTTGTTAATTACTGTGAGTTTTCACTTTTCTGTTGTTTTTTTTATAGGAATTTAAATTAATGGTATATTCAAAAAGGTCTTGGTAGGAGCCCAAAGGTATTTGAACACAATTTATTGTCTATAATAAGGTTAAATGTCCTTATAATAATTATATAGCTATCTGACAGATAGCTGGAGCCTTTAGACTACTCTGACGAGACAGAAATTTACTATTTGTCAGTTATTTTTATAAATCATATCAGAACAATTAACACTATTACAGAGAATAACTTTTATCTTTCTTCGTCAAATTTTCCTTCAAGTGTTATTTTACATCAACACCTATATGATGAAATGAATATCATTTGCGCTAAGCATCACGATTATCATCCGTCCTCTTTTGGAATCTGAAACCCTCTTGAGCACGGGGCTCTTATCTGAAACTTCTCAGTTAGTTTGTCAGTAATCTCTCACTGTTCCCCATGTATACAGCAACCACTTGTTAGCCCTACCGTCTGGGCTCCCATATTGCATTGTGCATTGTGTTACTGAGATTTATGTACTATGAGCATACAAGCTGCCTTCTTATCTTATCTTAAACTTTATTTAAAATGTATATTATTTAACTGTGTGTAGTGTATCCACACACAGGCGGCGCCGTGCTGTATTCCCTGAGGTATCGTAATGAGACGGTATCAGCCGTATTCACTGACGTTACCCGCTCGCTCGGCGAAACCTTTACTTGCCATCCTACATACGTCCCCACTGCTGGGGCACGGCCTACCCTCTTAAAAGAGGTTGATTGTGCCATAGTCCAGACGCGGGCCCAGTGCGGATTCTGGACTTCACATACGTCATTTTTTTTTTCTTGACGTATGCAGGTTTCCTCATGATGTTTTCCTTCACCGAAAAGCCAGTGGTATGAATAAATTAATCAGTGTACTTGAGAAATTAAAAAGACTCATTGGTACACGCCGACCCTGGGGTTCGAACCTCCGCCACTTGGGACGTGAAGTGAAATTTAAACCCCTCGGCCACCACCGACTACTACGAAACCTTTACCGGGAATTTATTATGATAGCCTTATACGAGATAAATGGACTTATGTAAAGAGGCCTAGTGGTCTTGGAGTCTGCCTCACGTTCTTAGGGGCGGTTCAAGCCAGTGAGTCTTTTTTCAATTTCTCAAGAACTTTGTTTTGTTCACACCATTGACTGGCTAAATCCGGAGAAGAAAAACATTGTGAGTAAACCTAAAAAGTGTCACAATCCGCACCGAGCCCGCGTAATGAATTAAAATCCAAATTGCCCCGATGTAAATGAGGATAGGTCAGTGCCCTAACAGTAAGTACTTACAAAAGGTGGCAAACAAACTAGAAAATATGTCTATCATCAAAGACGACTTATACGTCTTGTTTCAGCGTAAAAGAAACGAACGTGGTTTACATCTAGGAGTTATTAATCGATAAGACACCCATATTTAAGCTTTTTTAAAAAAAAAATTCAGCAAATATATTAGAAAGTATAGTAGGTTCAACTTTTACAATGTATGGTTTTACTTTAGCTTTTAGCCAATCTGGCCTCTTGAGAAGTTAAGGTTGCAAGTGCAAATGGGAAAATGTATCGGAAGAATGCGTTTTAGTAAGAGATGTTTTGTACATACCAGGTTTAGCAATGAGTACTATTACAGAGAGGGGACATGAGTGCTATTATCAGAAAGAAGTTCAGATTATGTAACTCGATGGATTTAAGATTCAGGTAAAGTTTTTTTGCCAGCTAAGTAGACAATAGTATTTATAAGATGAAATATTGCTTGCAAATTATTAGTGACTAGCTTCTGCCAGTGGCTTCGCCCGCCCTAAATTTCGTTATCGGCGTAGGTTCTTACGGCAACTCCTTAATTATAGAAAAAAAACAAACAATCAAATCTTTCCTCTTAAATGGCATAATACATTCGTGTCTGTGAGACCATGGAAATACACAAACAAAATTTCAACCCAATCGGTCAAGCCGTTTAATAGTTGACATACCAACAGCAGCGCCACCTACCGAGTCCAATTGTATTTTTAAATCATCCAGAAAACCATCGAAATACCCATATAAAATTTCAACCCAATCGGTTCAGCCGTTTAGAACTTATGTGAAAAATGAAGTAATTACGTTATTAAGTAATTAGGAATGTACGGAAGGATAATTATTACTACCCGTTGTTCTATTACCCGTTTTCCCGTAGGAATTAAGCGTTTTCTCGCGGTAAAAAGTTGTCTATGTTCATCAGGGATAATGTCGGCTTCTATTGGTAAAAGAATTATTCAAATCGGTCCAGTAGTTTCGGAGCCTATTCAATACAAACAAACAAACAATCAAATCTTTCCTCTTTATAATATTAGTATAGATGTGTAGTTTTTATGGCATAGAAAAATGGCTTACCTTTGACTTCGTAACCTTTCATTAATTAAATGACGATAGATAAAGAGATTTGTTTTCCTTACTGTGCTCCTAAACGGTTCGTTGCTTAGCTATGTATCTAACAAGGAGACCACCGAAGCAGCCCTTTAGAAAAGTCGGTGCTAACAAAGCTAGTGTTGTTCTTGGGTTAGTGCACAGATCTGTGTGAAACTATAATCAATAAGTTGTTTAAAGGGCATATATAGTTTTGTTTTTACTTTAACTTATTTCCTTACAAAAGAGAATTTCATTATTATTTTTTCAAATCTACTGAATTTTAGCAAAATAATATAACCTCATTTTTCTGCTATGTATTTAATTCATTAAAAAGTTACATTTTGAAAAGTAACATAAGCGTGAAATCAACTCCCGAAGTATTAACAGGGATGTTAGATAATTAGAAGATTATACACCGAAAGTGAGCGAATAAAAGCGGACTTCAGCTATTTCTCTTAATTAATAATCCGCTTGCACAAAATGGTTCGGGATTTTGCGTGAGTTGAAAGTTTAGCAAAGTACTTTTCTATTCGACTACTAAATTGTATGGATCCACCAATGTGAATTTTAATGAGATTAAAATATACGCCGAGTGCTTTATCATGATTCAACATTACGACGAGATCTCGAACAAAATTTGCCTGATTTGCACGTTTTAAATGTTTTTTGTAATATTTATTTTATCGAAAGTCAAGATATAGTATGACATACGAATATGTTAACATTAACTTGTGAGTAGAACAGCTGTACCTTATCACCACAACAAGGGTTGCCATCCAATTCTAATATCAAGTAAATTTATAATAGGTACAATTTACTCGACATTCTCTGACTGTACTCTATCGGAGAATTTCTTAATAAAAAATAACGTGATTGATGTAGAGTTGCTGCTAGTAATAAAACATTATTAGATGACATGTGACTTTTGTTATTTTTTATGTTTTTTTTTTAATATCTCAATTTGTGTTAACATTAATTCTGTCGATAGTTATTAAGAGTTTTTATTTTTACTGAAATTTTAGAATTTCGTTACTTTATTATTAAGTGTAAAATTTGCACACCCTGAACGGGTAGAATAAGATAATCGTGTACATAAATAATTGATTAACAACATTTGTAACTTATTCAGGCAAATAAAAATATTATAAAATTTTTATTACTCGCGCGACTTCCTCGCAGCTTAGTTGGTGGTGTGACAGGCTGCGGTGCATTTATATAATAAACATTTGTGTTTGTCTTGATTCTGGGTATTTTTATGTATTATATGTATATATTGACAAAAAAAGTAATATATATGTATTCGTATCTGTTGTCAGGTACCCATAACACAAGCTTTGCCATTGGAGCCAGACAGCGCTGTATGTAATGTGAAAAAAAATTATTTATTTATTTATTTTTATTCGATACACCTAGTATTTTATAATCTATTATACTAATAGCGTACGCTGAAATACTCTACTAACGTATACTAGGTCCTTTCGCTAGTGAAAAGGCTCGGTATCTTTGCCTCTCGAGATTGGTAACTTTTTGATACAAAGTTCGACGACCGATGTAATGTGACGCAATAATTGTAGGAAAAATAACTTTTATAAAAATTTTAATAGGTATATAATAATACTCTTTTTATTACTCTGCACTCTTTATTAACTCACTTTCAAACAAACCTAACGACAGCCCAAACGCTGTATAATTAATTTTGTAACAAGATAGTGTTATTTTTTTTTTATTTAAACGAAATCATAAGAATTTTATATTCATTTTATACAATCTGTAAATATATTTGTGAATTCACGAACCTTTCAAAAGATTGCCAATCTCATCGCGGTAATGGAAAATCTAAACTCCTGGCTTAGCTCATGAAATATGTGTTTCTTTCTAAATGCGGTCATAGCAAATCTTTTTTTTCTAAAATATTAGCTAATATTTTCGAAAGTGCGTTTGTTTGTTTTCCCTCCCTTCACGTCGACCCGGAGCATCCAATTGAGATGAAATTGCCACAGAGATACTCCTAGCTACCCAGACGAATAAAGACATAGACTGATAATATACGTTAGGCCTTACAAAAGCTTGCGAGAAGCCTTATAAATTTTAGAAACTATTTTTTAAATTTTCGACAAACATTTTACTTTTATAGTAACTTGTCCTTTGTGTTTTAATCATCATATGTCCTTACTACATGGGTACAGGCCTCTTCTTCGAAAAAAAGTCTTAGGGCATAGTCCACTGGGCTGGCCCAATGCGAATTAACGGTCGCAATCAAGCTAGTCGCTTCTTGACTATCGTCCATAACGCCTCTCGGTTTAACGACTGTTGTCATATGACAACCACCAACACCGACGATTCAACGTGTCGCCTTCCAAAGACAGAGGACCTAAGGAAAATGTACCAATAGAGCGGTCACCCATTCAATAACTGTTTACTCCCGATCGTGCTCAACTTCTCATATCGTTTCTAATAGACGAATGCACCTGGGCTACAAGCTTTTCCTTGTCCTAGAGTAATAAAAATTAACGCTTGTATAAAATAAATTCGATCTCATGTATCCTTTAAGAATCGAAGATAGTAACTTCTTTTGTACAGTCTTTTATAATCACTTGCAATTTATTCAAGTGAAAATTGCCAATATTGATGTAGGATGCGGTTCCAATAACGAGTATTCATGACAGGAACCGATAAAAATTCAATTTATGCGGAAGAAAACAGAACACGCTATTTGATCGCGAGGTGTTTTAGAGCTAATATACCGCATAATAGAATGCTTTGCGATATTACTGAAGTCAGCAAGACAAACTGGTTCTTGCCAACTTTATGGGAAGAGCTCCTGGGTTTTGTAGTACCTACTTAAATTTGTTTTTGTGAAAAAAGCGTCCAAAAGATTTTTTAACACACTTGCTTATAAAGTACAGCCTCTACTGCACCTTTCTTAGGAGTAGAAAAAAAGCTCACCAATTTTTCTGCTTTGTACGACTCGCGCTTGACCACTCTCAAAACATCGTTGGTTCTGGCGCACTACCCTCCAACCTCAACCCCTCGCTTTTCTGCCCCGCACGACTCGCGCTTGACCACTCTCAAAACATCGTTGGTTCTGGCTCACTACCCTCCAACCCCAACCCCCCGCCTAAAAACTTTTCTGCCCCCGCACCGCGCTTGACCACTCTCAAAACCACCCCTGTGTCTGGGGTGTGGCGACTCGCGCTTGACCACTCTCAAAACATCGTTGGTTCTGGCTCACTACCCTCCAACCCCAACCCCTCACCTAAAAACTTTTCTGCCCCGCACGACTCGCGCTTGACCACTCTCAAAACCACCCCTGTGTCTGGGGTGTGGCGACTCGCGCTTGACCACTCTCAAAACCACCCCTGTGTCTGGGGCTATGTCGACTCACGCAACCAACCCCTGTGTCTGGGGCTATGTCGACTCACGCTTGACCAAAACTACTGCGTGACGTCACAGTGGCTCCTGTCTCTAGTTTTGTTATGTAATTACATCATTATCGTAATGGGTTATCATGTTTTTCCCCGTTCATAATAAAGTTATTCCTATTTAATTACAATGATGTTGGTGGTGACATTCCAAAAACTAGTCCCCCGAGGGTGTATCTCAAGGTTTTAGGGGTGTGTCCACTCACGCTTTACAAAAACAACCTGGAGACGTGTCGGTTCACGCTTGATATGACTTGACATGTTATACCTACAGAAAATCTTCAATTCAAGTCGGTCGAAGTTTAAAGAGAAAAGCTGATAATAGTGTTAAAGATTTACAACTAGCATTGACGTCATCATGATGTGTCAAATATGTGATTTACAGGTTAAGCAAAGATTCTATGCTCAGCACTTACGATCTAAGAAACACAAATAGAAATGTCTTATTCTTAATCATAATTTACTTTATGTGTCTGTTATATCACTCGTGAAGTATTTATAGCATCAATTGAAGAATCAATACTATTTTATTATTCATGCAGATTTTGATCAGGAAACAAAAGATTTAAAAAATTCTTTTGAATTTTTAAATTTGACTATTAGGAATTGGATAAAAAATGGTGAATTAGAAAATTATTCAGAACCTTTAAGTGATGACATTAAAAATAAAATGTGTAATGACACATAGTGATTTAGAAAAAAAAGAAAATGTTTAGAAATGCATGTTAATAAGTTTAATCCCTTACGGGGATCTTCGTATATTCGTAAAAAAGAACGATCAACAATGTTTTAAGAGGACTATATACTGCAAATACACATTCCGATAGGGTATCATCATACTTGAGGCATTAAAATAAACTAACGTTTAATAATATTCAGTTCCCAATCAAATTATCTGATATACCCAAGGTAGAAAAACAAAATGACATTAGCATTAATATGTTTGAATTAGAGTTTAACAAAGAAAAAAAAACTTTACAAAATGTTCTAATTAATTACAAATTAACTTATTATTTAAACAACGGTTGAAATGGTCATTATTGTATTTATCACGCTTGGTAAATAAACAAATAACAAATTGAAATGACACTATTCATATCTGGGCCGGTTGCCGTAACTATTTTTAATCTAAAGTTAATTTAATTAATCACCAGAAACATGAATGTGCTCAAATTTTTACTGAATAACTAGGAATTCATAAAAAAGAAGAATATTGGTTTAATAGGGAAACAAATAATGATGAAATCTATTTTGATAAATTTCAAAGAATATTAAAATTACATTTTATAATATATGCAGACTTTGTAGCTCATTTAAAACCCTCCTATTGTCACCTATTGTGTCCCTGATCCATCGAAGTCATATACGTAAACAATACATGAACATGTAGTTTGTTCTTATGGATAATATATAAAATGTTCATATGATGATAAACTGTCTATATACAGAACATACTCAGAGCCTAATTGTACAAAAATGTTTATGGAAAGCATTAACAAAGATATTAGCAATATACATAGGATAAATTGTTTTCAAAAATGTCCACTTTCTTTAACTAATGAAGAGAAGGAATCTATAAGAAAATCGCAATTATGTTATATTAGGTGATGAAATCACAGTAGACTATGACTGGAATACTAGTAATTTTAGAGGTGTTAGTCACGAATTATTTAGTAGCACAAAGTATCGTGTTCCATTTTTCATTCCTATTCTATTTCACAATCTAAACAATTATGATGCTCATTTTATTGTTCATGCTTTGAATTTTAAAGATTGAGAAATAAAAATAATTCCGCAAAATAAGTAAAAATATAATTCATTCTCATGTAAACCTAATATGTCGTATAGTTCATTTGCGGTTTTTAGATTATTTTTAATTTATGATCTACTAGAGTTTAGATATATAGAATATTATATAAAGACCAATTTGCAGAATTAAGAAATCAATTACAAACGAATTTTAATAAACTTATTAGGAAAGGTGTTTTTCTTCATGAATTTGTTAATTCTTATGAGTCCTTAAAAATTACATCTCTTCCAAATCAAGACGCTTTCTTTAACTCTTTAATACCAGTGTATCAAATTATAATTATAAACATGCTCAAAACGATGTCAGCCCAATTTAAATGTAAAAATATGTTGGAATATTCCAATCTATATTTAAGAACTTATGTAATGCTACTCACTGATATTTCTGATAACTTTAGAATTTTTATATCTAATGTGATATAATTGTAATTATTTATTTTCTTCTTTTTACACTAAGCTGTACACCTATCTATAATATATTTTTGCCACGGAAAATGAGCTCTATTTTAAAATTAACCTGTAACCTTAAGTACCCTGAACATTTACATGATCTTAATTCAGATTTACCTTTATGCCCTGAAAAACATTGTAAACGATTACAGTAAAGATAAGAAATTAGTATCAAAGTTTTATAATAAAACTAAAATATAATTTACTATAGAAATCTCAAACAATGTTTACAACTTACTATGAAGTTAATTAGGGTTCATAGAGTTTTACAGTTTAAGCATAGTCCTTAGTTGAAATATATATAGATTTAAATACACAAGTAAGAACTACAGCTAAAAGTGACTGAAAAAGATTTTTATAAATAATACATTCTTTGGTAAAATATGGAAAATGTTGAAAAACGTGTATTTGTGAAAAAAAGATATTTATTTGGAGAATTATATGTCGTGTCTATGTATCACAAATGTAAATAGTTCACGTGCAGAATTCGAAGTGTGAAACATACTATTTTACACAAAAAATTAAAAAAAATTTGTTGTAGATCTTTAGTTCTCCAAATAAATCTCTTTTTTTGTCACACTTTTCTTTAAAACTTTAGATTCGGCAATTACTTTAAAGATTGAGAAATAAAAATAATTCCGCAAAATAAGTAAAAATATATTTCATTCTCAAATAAACCTAATATGTCGTATAGTTCATTTGCGGTTTTTAGATTATTTTTAATTTATGATCTACTAGAGTTTAGATATATAGATGTTATATAAAGACCAATTTGCAGAATTAAGAAATCAATTACAAACGAATTTTAATAAACTTATTAGGAAAGGTGTTTTTCTTCATGAATTTGTTAATTCTTATGAGTCCTTAAAAATTACATCTCTTCCAAATCAAGACGCTTTCTTTAACTCTTTAATACCAGTGTATCTAATTATAATAATAAACATGCTCAAAACGATGTCAGCTCAATTTAAATGTAAAAATATGTTGGAATATTCCAATCTATATTTAAGAACTTATGTAATGCTACTCACTGATATTTCTGATAACTTTAGAATTTTTTATATCTAATGTGATATAATTGTAATTATTTATTTTCTTCTTTTTACACTAAGCTGTACACCTATCTATAATATATTTTTGCCACGCAAAATGAGCTCTATTTTAAAATTAACCTGTAACCTTAAGTACCCTGAACATTTACATGATCTTAATTCAGATTTACCTTTATGCCTGAAAAACATTGTAAACGGTTATAGTAAAGATAAGAAATTAGTATCAAATTTTTATAATAAAACTAAAATATAATTTACTATAGAAATCTCAAACAATGTTTACAACTTACTATGAAGTAAATTAGGGTTCATAGAATTTTACAGTTTAAGCATAGTCCTTAGTTGAAATATATATATACATTTAAATACACAAATAAGAACTACAGCTAAAAGTGACTGAAAAAAGATTTTTATAAATAATACATTCTTTAGTAGTTTAGTTCTTCTTATACTTCAGACTATCCTAGTGATAACATTTATAGTTACTTTATTATTAAACTTTAATAAAACGAAACTTGGATATTATAAAGATAAAAAACAATGGTTAAGTATTTATATAAGTCTACAACAAGTTTATTTATTTTTTTGTGTAATATAGTGTGTTTCACACTTCGAATTCTGCACGTGAAATATTTACATTTGTGATACATAGACACGACTTATAGTTCTCCAAATAAATCTCTTTTTTTGTCACAATTTTCTTGAAAACTTTAGATTCGGCAATTACATCAAGCAATTATAAATCTACAACAAGTTTTATTAATTTTTGTGAAGTCTGTAGGACTCTCGAAATACTTGTTACGATTTTGTATATTGAAAATATAAAAATTTTGATGTATAACTTTCATTATTATACCATGCACTTTTTTTTCGATACTTCAGACTATCCTAGTGATAACATTTATAGTTACTTTATTATTAAATTTTAATAAAACGAAACTTGGATATTATAAAGATAAAAAACAATGGTTAAGTATTTATATAAGTCTACAACAATTTTTTTTTAATTTTTTGTGTAAAATAGTATGTTTCACACTTCGAATTCTGCACGTGAACTATGTACATTTGTGATACATAGACACGACTTATAATTCTCCAAATAAATATCTTTTTTTCACAAATACACGTTTTTCAACATTTTCCATATTTTACCAAAGAATGTATTATTTATAAAAATCTTTTTCAGTCACTTTTAGCTGTAGTTCTTACTTGTGTATTTAAATCTATATATATTTCAACTAAGGACTATGCTTAAACTGTAAAACTCTATGAACCCTAATTAACTTCATAGTAAGTTGTAAACATTGTTTGAGATTTCTATAGTAAATTATATTTTAGTTTTATTATAAAACTTTGATACTAATTTCTTATCTTTACTGTAATCGTTTACAATGTTTTTCAGGGCATAAAGGTAAATCTGAATTAAGATCATGTAAATGTTCAGGGTACTTAAGGTTACAGGTTAATTTTAAAATAGAGCTCATTTTCCGTGGCAAAAATATATTATAGATAGGTGTACAGCTTAGTGTAAAAAGAAGAAAATAAATAATTACAATTATATCACATTAGATATAAAAATTCTAAAGTTATCAGAAATATCAGTGAGTAGCATTACATAAGTTCTTAAATATAGATTGGAATATTCCAACATATTTTTACATTTAAATTGGGCTGACATCGTTTTGAGCATGTTTATAATTATAATTTGATACACTGGTATTAAAGAGTTAAAGAAAGCGTCTTGATTTGGAAGAGATGTAATTTTTAAGGACTCATAAGAATTAACAAATTCATGAAGAAAAACACCTTTCCTAATAAGTTTATTAAAATTCGTTTGTAATTGATTTCTTAATTCTGCAAATTGGTCTTTATATAATATTCTATATATCTAAACTCTAGTAGATCATAAATTAAAAATAATCTAAAAACCGCAAATGAACTATACGACATATTAGGTTTACATGAGAATGAATTATATTTTTACTTATTTTGCGGAATTATTTTTATTTCTCAATCTTTAAAATTCAAAGCATGAACAATAAAATGAGCATCATAATTGTTTAGATTGTGAAATAGAATAGGAATGAAAAATGGAACACGATACTTTGTGCTACTAAATAATTCGTGACTAACACCTCTAAAATTACTAGTATTCCAGTCATAGTCTACTGTGATTTCATCACCTAATATAACATAATTGCGATTTTCTTATAGATTCCTTCTCTTCATTAGTTAAAGAAAGTGGACATTTTTGAAAACAATTTATCCTATGTATATTGCTAATATCTTTGTTAATGCTTTCCATAAACATTTTTGTACAATTAGGCTCTGAGTATGTTCTGTATATAGACAGTTTATCATCATATGAACATTTTATATATTATCCATAAGAACAAACTACATGTTCATGTATTGTTTACGTATATGACTTCGATGGATCAGGGACACAATAGGTGACAATAGGAGGCTTTTAAATGAGCTACAAAGTCTGCATATATTATAAAATGTAATTTTAATATTCTTTGAAATTTATCAAAATAGATTTCATCATTATTTGTTTCCCTATTAAACCAATATTCTTCTTTTTTATGAATTCCTAGTTATTCAGTAAAAATTTGAGCACATTCATGTTTCTGGTGATTAATTAAATTAACTTTAGATTAAAAATAGTTACGGCAACCGGCCCAGATATGAATAGTGTCATTTCAATTTGTTATTTGTTTATTTACCAAGCGTGATAAATACAATAATGACCATTTCAACCGTTGTTTAAATAATAAGTTAATTTGTAATTAATTAGAACATTTTGTAAAGTTTTTTTTTCTTTGTTAAACTCTAATTCAAACATATTAATGCTAATGTCATTTTGTTTTTCTACCTTGGGTATATCAGATAATTTGATTGGGAACTGAATATTATTAAACGTTAGTTTATTTTAATGCCTCAAGTATGATGATACCCTATCGGAATGTGTATTTGCAGTATATAGTCCTCTTAAAACATTGTTGATCGTTCTTTTTTACGAATATACGAAGATCCCCGTAAGGGATTAAACTTATTAACATGCATTTCTAAACATTTTCTTTTTTTTCTAAATCACTATGTGTCATTACACATTTTATTTTTAATGTCATCACTTAAAGGTTCTGAATAATTTTCTAATTCACCATTTTTTATCCAATTCCTAATAGTCAAATTTAAAAATTCAAAAGAATTTTTTAAATCTTTTGTTTCCTGATCAAAATCTGCATGAATAATAAAATAGTATTGATTCTTCAATTGATGCTATAAATACTTCACGAGTGATATAACAGACACATAAAGTAAATTATGATTAAGAATAAGACATTTCTATTTGTGTTTCTTAGATCGTAAGTGCTGAGCATAGAATCTTTGCTTAACCTGTAAATCACATATTTGACACATCATGATGACGTCAATGCTAGTTGTAAATCTTTAACACTATTATCAGCTTTTCTCTTTAAACTTCGACCGACTTGAATTGAAGATTTTCTGTAGGTATAACATGTCAAGTCATATCAAGCGTGAACCGACACGTCTCCAGGTTGTTTTTGTAAAGCGTGAGTGGACACACCCCTAAAACCTTGAGATACACCCTCGGGGGACTAGTTTTTGGAATGTCACCACCAACATCATTGTAATTAAATAGGAATAACTTTATTATGAACGGGGAAAAACATGATAACCCATTACGATAATGATGTAATTACATAACAAAACTAGAGACAGGAGCCACTGTGACGTCACGCAGTAGTTTTGGTCAAGCGTGAGTCGACATAGCCCCAGACACAGGGGTTGGTTGCGTGAGTCGACATAGCCCCAGACACAGGGGTGGTTTTGAGAGTGGTCAAGCGCGAGTCGCCACACCCCAGACACAGGGGTGGTTTTGAGAGTGGTCAAGCGCGAGTCGTGCGGGGCAGAAAAGTTTTTAGGTGAGGGGTTGGGGTTGGAGGGTAGTGAGCCAGAACCAACGATGTTTTGAGAGTGGTCAAGCGCGAGTCGCCACACCCCAGACACAGGGGTGGTTTTGAGAGTGGTCAAGCGCGGTGCGGGGGCAGAAAAGTTTTTAGGCGGGGGGTTGGGGTTGGAGGGTAGTGAGCCAGAACCAACGACGTTTTGAGAGTGGTCAAGCGCGAGTCGTACAAAGCAGAAAAGTGGTGAGCTTTTTTTTAGGCGAGGGGTTGAGGTTGGGCGGAAGTGCGCCAGAACCAACGAATCCCCTCTACTCTTAGCATCTTAAGAGTGTCTATCACGCACTTTAACAACATATTTTTAAATGTTTAACACACTTGCTCATAAAGCAGCCTTAACTCCACTGCACACTCGTTGGATAGGGCTTTAAAAATTTATTTGATGATGTCGTTCTTAATATCTCATACTTTATAAATTCTTTCAATGAAAATTGTTTTGAACAATATCTATTCACAATTTTTTGGGATATTCGCAAGAATTATCATTCTACAGAACCCTTTCTTACTAAGTGTACGACACAAACTTGGCCGTTTTTTAGGTTTATTAACTTCTCTTTGGTATCAGAAGTTACTTTAATGGGTCCGAAAATCAAGGTAGCTGTATTTATATTTTATTTAGGTTTTGAGATCTTCTTGAGGAAATTCAAGCAAATATTGGTTAGTTCAAACTTTATCTTAACTTTGTACCATATCGTAGAAATTATTTTTCTGTTTTGAACAAAAAAATTTATTGTGTTTGAAACGCAAGTTGACAAATAATGTGATTTTATTTAGAAGGAAATAAAAAGTTTTTCAACAAAACAACAACCGACTAAAAAAGATGCACTAAAAAGGTAAGTGTCCTTTTTTCGTACACTAAAAAAATACCTAAATCGCTTTAAGCCTTCAAGCCTATGAAAATTTGAAGAGTTCCCTTGATTTTTCCCGGATCCCATCACTATATCCTGACCTGATGACTATGGGACCATTGGTATCGATATTTTGTATAACAAATCCTTCTCCAGAATATTTTTTTGAAAATCGTATCAAAATCGGTTCAGCCAAACGCGAGATAATCGCTTACAAACGTACAGGTTAAGCTGAGAACCTATTTTTTTGAAGTCGGATACGTCACGGCTGGAAATCGAACCCCGGTCTCCCGCGTGACAGGTGGAGATACTCACCACTATACTACCGAGGACTTGTTAGTAGACTTCAATTTTAGCAAAAAATATATAGATGTGATAAGTGTAAAAATCTGTTTTTATTAATGAATTATCTCATTATCTCTTAACACATGAGGTAATTCCATTCTTCACACAGTTGAATAAACAAACAGCAGGTCGACCAACCAAATAGTTAAGTCATTGTTTTATTAAAAAAAATTACCAATCGTCTTTATATGTATAGAGACCGATCAAGTGCGTTTTGTAGTCAAATCAAGTTATGGTTCCGTAGTAGGTATAAGAATTATTGCGTATAAGTAGGTACTTATATGAAAATCTTGTGGGAAATAAGATTTGTTCAATACAATTTTTGTTAAAAATATCTATAGCCCCAATAACTTACTATGATGTTTTTAGATTTTCAGAACAAATAGACTAAAATTCAAAATGTTTTTATTTAAATGGATTTCTAAGAACACTTTTGAATCGCCAGAAGAAATAAACAAGAATTTGCTTTACAACTAATTACAATACCCACTAGTTTATTGCCAGCATGCAATAGTTACTTATTTGTAAAACTACAAACGAACTATAAAAATATAGTCAATGATTATAAATAAATAAATAAATAATAATAAATATTTTTGGACCTTTACACACAGCGTCGTCTGGCCCCAAAGTACGCAAAGCTTGTGTTATGGATACCAGACAACGGATCCAGATACATATACTTTACTTTTTTTTTTGTAAATACATACATATTATACATAAATACACCCAGACTCAAGACAAACACAAATGTTTTTGTCACACAAATGTTTGTCCAATGCGGGAATCGAACCCACACCCTCTGCGCAGCAGTCGGAGACTCTACCAACTAGGCTGCGAGGGAGAAATGATTACTTATTTTGTATTGAAACACTTAACAAACAAGCTTTACAATCATATCAGGTTATATTGGTCCACTGCTGGACATAAACCTCCTCTACGGCGCTCCATTTCTCTCGGTTCTCTGCCTTCCGTAGCCAGCGGTGTCGGTGACTAACAATTATTTAATAATTAATATACAATGTAAATAGTTAAAATTTAAAAAAAAAACATAACTCAAGTAATATTTTAATTACCTACCTATTGTTTTCAGATTACACTCAATTTGTGAGTTGGTTTGGTCACAAGATTATATCAAAGAGGCAACGGGATGCACTCTAAAGACGGGCCGAGAGTCGCCATGGCCATACTGCCTCAAGTGTTTAAGCTGTGGCGTCGCTGGTAGAAACTTACAATTCATCAGTTTTAATTACATAAAAAAAAAATTGAATGTAATGATACTTAATTGACGTATCTGAATGGCTACTACAAAAACCCTACTTGCTTATTACCATTCAAATGAGTTCCTAAGTCAAGCCAAGTAGTAGGTACTTTACGGGCCAAGTTAGCCTTTGAGACAAGTTTAATATTATCAGTCGAAACTTTACGGTCGCACTGGTTCAGCTCACATACTTAATAGAGGATGATAACTTGATCTAAACTTAAGTTTCATGATGAACAATGGTCAAGATTTTTCTTATTTATTTTATTAGAGACAGTCTCGCGACGCAAACGTTAAAAATAAACGTCTTTTTGCCTTAACCATTGTGCGCTCCATTGCAGGGTACAGGCCTCTTCTTGGAGAGAGAGGCTTAGTCTTTTAAAGACTTTTCAAACCCTAATTAGGTATAGCATTAATTTCTTTGGTGGTTAAAAATAAATTCATGTAACAATTAAAGTCGCCAAATTAAATATTAGTCGTGATTATTGTTTAAAATTTTCCGCAGTTGCTGCGTCTCTCAATCTGTTCTAGGGCCGCCACTTAAGACAGAGGCTAAAAGAAGACATGTCTTAAAGCTTAATAGCCTTAAAGTGAGCCTGGTCTTATAATAATGTATAAGGTCTGAAGAAACTATTTGAAGTAGTATGTAAAGAAATATCAGTTAATAGAACTCAATTCAATTTAAATTCAAGTAATCAAAAGCTTGGGCACGATTTAGTTAATTTGTAACATAACTAATAGTACCTGGTAGACCGAGCTTTGCTCGTTTTTTTTAACAACGTCATATATTGTCAAGTAGATTTTGTGTTCCTCCGTCGGTAATAATAATAGTATTACTACTCGCCAATAGGTAGTCAGAAAAAGACATATTTATAGTTTATCATTGCCTAAGAACATGGATAAAACGACGTTTTCTAAAAACGAAACCTAGCTAGATTGATTTATCGCCCCCGGAACGCCCTGCATACTAAATTTCATGAAAATCGTTGGAGCCGTTTCCGAGATTCAGATTATAAATATATATATATTCGCTCGTTTAAAGGTATTAGATTGATATCACAAGGTAAAGCCAAGAGTCATCAGTTTAGCCTAGTTAGTTCATCAAGCTTTAATATGAAACGAATATGAGAAATGTGTTTGTATGTATGAATGTATACTCTCGCACCGGAGAGCATTGCGACCTAATTAAGTTGAGAGTCTAAGCTTTCAAATTATATTTTAACACAAATTTCATTTTCACGTTTGTTATTTCGATAATTAGTTTTGTGTCTTAGTAGATCACGTCTCGTTATATCAAGTGCTCTTAGCGAAGCGCTTCTGAAAATTAGTACATTATAGATTTTGATGTGACTGTAGAGATAAATATTATTTGGAAATAAAGTTTTAGAAAATATAGTTTATATTTACTGGAATGATGATGACTTTACAGTACTAAGATTTTTGAGAACTATTGGCCTTATACGTTCAAAATGCCTCAGAGGGTAATGGGAAGAGGTATGTAAGGAGTTTCTTTATGAGGTACTATGTAAAAGAAAGTAAGGAATTTGATAACAGTATCAAAAAAGAAAAAGTAGTGGTAATCTGTCTTGAGTCTCGACTTATGTTTGGAAAAGTTTCAAGGATTTCGAAAGACGTCCTGGGACCTAAACGCTAGTTACAATTCAACCAAGTGAAGTCTTCTTATAACATTGGTATTATCGTATCGTAGGTAGTATAGTATTATTTATTATTTATTTATTTATTTACAACGAGTCCGCCAAGGACACTGAAAGACAGTTGACTTTTATCCTTATAAATAGGAACGGCCTGTCCTTTAACTGCACATGGGACAAACAATGTAAAATATATCTTTAACTAATTAAGTATGGTAAAAAACTAACAAAGACTCGATAACGAAGGGCCAAATTCCAGAAATCCCTGTTTTCTGAAGGTTTTTCAAATTCCTACCTCAAAAACATAAAAGATACCTAATTTTAATTTTTCTTTGATTAAAATATTGTAGGTTATGTAAAATGTATAAATATTATACTTTTGTGTTTACAAAGATTTTGAAATATAAAGTGCCTAAATTGAATAGAATGAATAACCGAAAAAGTATTTTTTGGAGTTAACTTTAGCACTTAGGGAACTGGGCCTTTGTTTAAAGTTAGTTGAATTTGTTATGTTATTAAGTAATAACCATCTATCACTATTATTAACAACACTTTATTCAAATCAGAAAAGGTGGGTAATGTTTTTCTGATGAACTTGTGAATTGCTGGCCTTTCGATATTAAATCACTCCCTTCTTGCAGTTTACTGTAGTCATCTAAAAACTCGACGGAGAGTTCATTTCAGTATTGGTATAAAACCGTTCGCGGGAGTAAGCACCTTAGTGCATGACCATTTTAATTATTCGATAATTCTCTTCTTATACTATATATATATATATATATATAGAGATACAAGACTTTGCCAGTGGCTTCGCCCGCCCTAAATTCGGTTATCGGCGTGACACACCTTAATTAACTCCAATTAATTAATTAATTAGTGATACCAATGAATTGCTATAGCATGCTATAGGTGCAGCAATAGTTCGTTTAACTCTGTTATAGTTATTCCCGCAGGAACTTTTGCAGTTTTAGGGATAAAAGCCTATATGCTATTTCAGGACCTAACCTATATGTATGCCAAGTTTTATCCCGATCCATGCAGTGGTTGAAGCGTGATTGAGAAACAAACATCCATCCAGACATACAAACTTTCACATTTATAATATTAATAGGATTTATATTTACAACATTTTTGACTGTGTACCTAGCACTTTGTATTTTTGAAATTCATTAAAATTATAACAAGGCTTCGTCCTAAAGGCTTTATAAGCTGTCGCATTGTATCACCCATATACATACATCAATGTGCATGTAAACAGTCGACAGTTGGATTTAGGCCTTGGCCAATGAACGCCACCATACTCAGTCCTCCACCTTTTCCATTCTGCCACTTCGAGCTACAAGATAGCTCGTTAGGTTATCGGTTCACGTAGGTGTTGGGCAAAACACGCTGCACTTACCGATCCGTGGTGTCTATCTTTAACATACATTAATGAATGAACGAATGGCAGCCACTGTAGAGAAGAGTAAGAGAAAACTCCAAAAAAGTAAAAAATAACATAAACTAGTTACTGTTATCTTTCTCTTGGTCAGCTTGTCTAGTCTAGAATTGTCCATGTTTTCTCCAATACATATAAATAAATGTTTATTAATTACATAAGTGCGGAACTCATTTTATAAAACCTTTTCTATTCAACGAGGTATCAATATTTACACCAAAGACGCAATTGATGCCAGTTATCAGTGACGAGGTGTAGGTAACTAATGATGTAACGAGCGACGGGCAACTCACGACAGCATGACGTAGTGTTGTAATATTTACACTCAGTTATTTATACCTAAATCATCTCAACTATAAATTATGATGAACATAACGAAAGACCACATACAACAAACTTATTTATTATACTTTTTCAGCCGTTCCATTCCTTGGAAAAACAAGACCAAATATCTCGGTGTGACGCTGGATCCGCGATCACACCAAAATAGTAAGAGACTGAGCCGCTTTTGTCCTCGGTCTTCTATATCCCATGATAGGCAAGTACAGTAAGATGTTTCTTAGAAATAAGCTGACTCTTTACACCACTTGCATCCGCCCCATACTAGCATATGCTAGCGACGTTTATGCGTTGTCTAAACGCAATCTTCACAAACCCCAGACCCTTCAAAACCGCTTTCTCAGAGCGGCCTCCGGAGCCTCCTGGTACGGACCTACACAGCGACTTCGAGCTCTAGCTTTTTGGAGCGTACACAAAGTCACCGGAATCGATTAATTGTGCAATCCACAATGTACCATCCCCCGACCGACCTTGGCACGTGTAACATATTGTTTTATGCTACTTTAAAAATAAAGATGCAAGTAAATAAAGAGAACTGAAACTTTGCTAAATTCTTAGAAACTTGAATTGTTTCCTTAAGTGAATAGGTGCTTTCATTTAACACAGTCAATTTCTGTCTATGTTGATAGACAGAAATGTCAAGTGTTTAACAACTTTAAACACTGTGAGAAAATTACTTAATCTTTAAAAAGGATCAACTAAAATTTGGTAACTTTAACTATAGAAAGTCACGTACTCGAACTGTATTTTGTTTTCATCTCTAAAAGATATACAAATACAGTGTATTTTCATGTTGTCACATAATTTGTGTAACAAAGAATGCAGATTACGATGTTGAATAGCCAGTTTTATTAGATCCATGAACCGCGTGAATGCATAAAAAGGGGCGCCAGAGCCGATAATCGGTATAAAGGATTTTCGAGGAAGCAAGCGGGAAAGAAGTTGGGGCAGTCTGCAAGAGAGTTCTCTAGAGTACAGTCGTGATATTTCAGAATTCAGAATTTGATAATAATTTGGACGACGGAAGTCAATCAGAGAGTGTACGGAAGTTCAGATGTGTATAATAATTACTTTATAATATTTAAATTTTTTTTAATTAGTGGTTTGTGTTCTACAAAACAGTTCGGTAAAGTAGTATCATATTATTAATTTTTATAATATTTCCTTTTTTTAATTATGTCTTTGACAGGTTTTCTTCAGATTTTGGTTAATTTCTTATGTTGCTAAATGGTTATGACAGTTGAATGAGATGTATGTTTTAAAGGTGAATGTATGTTTTATTGACGACAAAGGTGTGGAATATGTATAACAAAGAGAGTTGATGTATGAGATATTTTTTAGAAGTATGATACTAGAGCAAGACAAAATCTTAGTCACTCTTATTTATATCTTTCTATATAAAGTTTGACATAGAGAACTATTACTTCATGTTTTTCTAACTCAACGCAGTGAAATTATATTGTGATACAATGAACTGAAGGCTAATTTACTCTATCTACTGTATTCTACTGTTAAATAGGTCTGGGACCTAATGATTATGCAAATTCGACGAGATTCCAACTACTATTTGTATTTATAAAATCTTCGTGTAAAAGCCTTTTATCAACAGTTCAAATTATTAATCACAAAACAACAAACGACAAAATTCACGTTACATAAAGAATTATGTATTTGTAAAAATACCTGTTGAACACATTTTCATGGTATTTCATATGAACTGAAGGCTAATTTACTCTATCTACTGTATTCTACTGTTAAATAGGTCTGGGACCTAATGATTATGCAAATTCGACGAGATTCTAACTACTATTTGTATTTATAAAATCTTCGTGTAAAAGCCTTTTATCAACAGTTCAAATTATTAATCACAAAACAACAAACGACAAAGTTCACTTTACCTAAAGAATTATGTATTTGAAAAAATACCTATTGAACACATTTTCATGGTATTTCATGAGATGAAAGAACGAGTGACTATTTTTGTCTTCCCTAGAATATAGCACATAGAACATAATACATTATATATATGTATTATATACAAGAATTCCTTGTCCTCTGCTTTTAACATGGAATATTTGAATTTTCTGGATTTTTATTAAAATTTTCCTTTTTTTTTTGTTTGAAAATTTCGTCAAGTACATAACACATAGGTAAACAAATCTATATACGCGTCGTGTGGATACGTAATGTCTCGAGGACTATTTGCACAAGTATATAGAACAAATGATTCTGGGAATCCTACACTTACATACATTTAAATATTACAACACATACTCGAAAAATTTACAAAACTACGAACTTCGGAACGAAGCTCTAAAGTTTTCAAAAGTAATATCTCAAAATACGAGAAATGTGAATTCCAATTTTATATACATAATATATATTCCATACTACATATATACATTGTAAATCACACATAATCAAATAAATTAAGGCGATGTATGTTGTGTATAAGGAAAGATGCTTTTATGTATCGAGATTTTTGATGAGATTTTGAATGATGAAGAGTGTGTACAGGAATGAGTTATATTTTTTAAGAAGTAATTTTGAAAAGTAATTTTGTTATTTACTTCTATTTAAATTTTCCTTATAACTATCAATGTTATAATGATATGTCATCTTTATTCATTATTTTATTTTTATTTGTCATGTTTCGTGAGTGCTCGTCCTTGTCTGTTCGACGGGAGTTTACGGAAATTATGCAGACATCATGTACCTGTGGAACTGGGGATACTTCAGGACTATAATGCTGAAATTCATAAAAGCTGAGTATAATTAATTACTATTATAGTTTTTCACTTGCATGGCATTACTTCAATTCTATTCTATCATATAAATATATCGTAAGGGATTATTTACTCTAATTACTTTGATTAAATAATTAGGTATTTTATTGTACTTAAGTAATGCCCGATTTCAGAGAAGTTCTAAAATACAAGAACCAAACACGAACTCACTGAAAAATTGATTTAGGCCACTTTGTTTTCTTTGAGAAAAGTTCAATTAATCTAGCTTACTGTTTCAATCACTTATGTACTTTAATGTAAATTAATTTCAATGTGTACTAATCTAATTTTCTTTCAGCGTCCTTTTTTCTTCATGGCTTATAATAGGCCCATCATAACTCGCTGATAGTTAAAATTAGTACATTCCAAACACTCAATTTGTATTTCTTGTTTCTCTTGTTTTTTTTTTGAGTGTTTTAATTTTTGATACGTAGTAAATAGAGTCACTGGACAGCCTTTATGTGTAGAGATCTTAAATAGATTGCGGTTTTTCTATTTAAAAATCTCGAGGAGAGGGCAACAGATATGATTGGTCAAATTATCATAAGATGATTACAAAAAAGCAGAATTAATTATATCTGTTTGGAGATAAGGATAAAGGGTCCAAACAATTAAAAGTGCAACTATTCTAATTTGATATTTGTAATTTTATTTGTTGATTTATAATTTCATATTTTTTTTTATTTTCTTTTAAAAACTAAGATTCTGAGAGAAAGGTTGTCTGGAAGAGATCGCTTTAAAGCGATAAGACCGCCTTTTGTTTTTCTCTATTTGTAAATATGTTTTGTTTGTAAATTTTTTATGTTGATGCAATAAAGTATAATAATAATAATCATAATAATAAGATTCAAAAATCTATATTATTAATTATTATGAATCCAATATATACACATTTTTAATTTCGAATTCCAGGAGCGGATAAGCGAACTCAGCGTGGTGTAAGCATGAACGACAAGCGGGAACCTACGAGCATACTCCGGTTTCACAACAGCGAGTTGGGACATTAGCTAAGTCATAAACTCTAGTATTTAGGATATTTATATTTATTATTTTACTACGAAATTATAATTAATCATACCAATAAAGTCTTTCCTCTTTTATTCACGGGAGATTTTACATATTTGGTGCCGTGACCAGGATAGAGGTCATGAAATACGAGTTTTTATTAAAAAATTAATTAACTCGTAACCTCTATAAAAGAATCTAATTTATATGTTTCTACGTTTTCACAAACGGTCCTAAACTATTAACGTAATTTTACGTAATAAAACCACTAGACTAATCAGACACTGGCCAAAACTTAAATTAAATTAATTAATCATAATAATTGTGTGATCACCACATAGATTTTTGAGGCATAGACATGTTTTCTATTTCTAATTTTTAAATCGCTTCCGCTTTTAACAAACGCTCTTTTAACCAAACAGGACAGTTTCTATTTTTAGATTGACGACGTAAAGTTTTGCTCGACAACATAAAGTGGCAAACAAGTAGGCTTCTACAATATTAGATTTGTTTTGTTTTTGTCTGTTTGTTTCGAATATATCTTTGCTTAGCTTAACTAAACATGGCATAATTACGATATATTATGTATGATTGTTTTCACGTTTCATTTAGGTGGTGTTTCTTTTGAATGCATTTTTTTTATGTGTATGTGTGTGTTCTAAAAGTATTTTCTTTCTATGTTATATATATATATAGGAATCGTGTAACGGTCAATAGGGTGTTGAGTCAAAATATATTTCGAATAAAACATTCTTATTACGAATAAAGTATTTTGCAATAAAAATAAAATTTGATTCTAATAATTCAATTAATAAAAAGTTTCTCATTTAACTAATAAACTACTTATAATGCAAATTACGGAATAGGTATTGCATAAAACTTTTGTTATTAGTCAGAATTTTAACTCAAAGTTATTGGAGTTTATTTTATCTCTAAAATATGCGCGCGTAAAATGCATTCTAGTTTAGGCGTACCGTACATTATTCTAGTTAAGGGACAAAAGGGGCTTTATTTTTTTGTTTCTGTCAATGAGCAGGTAGAAAATTGCCCGGGTCTCAGTTACAAGGAACTGAGATAGTGCTCGTTTAAATTTTAGTTAGGTACTTATTTGAGCGAGAATGTAAAACTTTTGTGGAGTAGAGTTTCAAAATTTAAATAAATAAAATTACCTTTAACTTTGTTTTCTAAACAAACTACTTAACGGTTGAAATTATAAAATTTTCCTATAGAAATAAATAAACGTAAGTTGGTTGCCATAAGTTATGTGTTTGTTAAAGTAAATATTAATAATTTTTCACATACAATCCAATGCATACAATCTCAATTGCCAAACTACTTTGTGTAAGGACTTTGTTCTTTAAGTGTTAAGTACGTGACGCCGAGAAACTCAAGTGTTACTTAGTTAGAGAGGTTAGAGATTGAAATGTTTGTAACTTTATGGGAATAGTTATGAGTCACTTGCACTTATGTTGTTTTTTTTTCATCAGTCTTTGTAGCATTCTAAACTTAAACAAGAGCAATAAAGGCATTCTTATTAAGTCATTTCATATATTGAAAGATAGGTAGTCAGGATAAAATAATAATATAGTATACAATTTTGAGATAGACACTAAAACTTAAATATTTTGTCAATCTACGCGGAGTAATGCAAGTCACAGTCTCATGGGGGCGCGGGTTATTTGTTTTTGTGTAGTATCTTTTCGCAGGTAGTCGATCTTGTAAACGAGCACGAAACATCGCCTTTTTAAAGGGATTTGAAATTTTAAATAATAGCTAACGTTCATACAAGTAATGTATTTAGGTAAAGGCTGTAGGTAATTTAAACTAAATTCATTTGTTTTTTTTTTGTGATAAAATGTCAACTAAAAAATATCGTAATTTAGGTATTTCAAATGAACAAAAGTAGCTATAAAATTATTTAGTTTGGGAAACTTACTAAATTGTTAATTATTAATATATTAAGGGTTTCATACCCGGAAGGTAAATTAAAGAAACTCTATTACCAGCGTTGCCAGACGTCCCGATTTTGGCGGGATGTTCCGATTTTTAAATATAAATTAAATGTCTCAGCGCGAGACAGGCTCAATCCCATTTTCCTGGAATCACTTGACCGCACGTGCAGCGTACTGACTCAACTATTTAACGATAAGGTCAATTTGATTTAAAATACCATATTTTTATTAGAATACTTTTTCTATGGATATATTTTTACTAGGTACCAATCTAGTGTCACGTAAACGTAATTTGAACTCAAAAAAAAAAGGGTAAATATTCAATTACTTTTGATTATATTCGTTTTTTTTTACTATGTCCCGCTTTCGACGAAAGAATCCTGTTTTTTTTTTCTTTTCTTTTTTTTTTACTCAAAAAGTTCCTAAATCCCGACTTGGCAAAACAAAAAAATCTGGCAATACTGTCTATTAATGTCTATTCGTTCGTCTGTCACTAGGCTGTTTCTCATGAACCGTAATAGTAAAACCGTAATTTTCACAGAAGATGTATTTTTGTTGCCGCTATAACAACAAATAATAAAAAACAGAATAAAATAAATATTAAAAGAGGGCTTCCATACAAGGAACGTGATTTCTTCGCTCGATTTTGTTCGACATCGATAACGGCAACAGGCAGACGCCTGAAACATTCATAGAATAGTTAGATATATAGTCACTATAAAAACAATTAATTAAATTAAAATAAAACAAATATTTAGGAGGGGCTCCCATACAACAAACGTGACCTTTCTGTCGCCTTTATAAATAATCATACGGAACCCTTCGTGCGCTAGTCCGACTCGCGCTTGGCCGATTTTTATTAAATGTTCAAACATTTACAAAACAGGGAACCTTAGTAGGCATAGTTCCGAAGCGACATCTGTGTGTGTCTTTCAATAGCATTTTCGCGGATCGAAAAGTAGTTAGCTATTATAGAACTTAGAACAAAGTAACGTTGTTTCCTTTGGAGTTCGATAGATGGCGTGACTGTAAACATAAAATCACGTAGTTTACTTAGTGATGGATAAACCTTTTGAAGTTGCTTATTCGTTGTGAATGCATGTATGTGTTTTGGAAATGTATTGGGTGATTGCATAATTTTTGTTTTTTTTTAAGAAAAATATTGACTATTTAATACAAAAATTAAAACAATTGGGGCCGCATAAATAAGTTAAAATACCAATATAACGTTCATATGTGTCTGTTTTGTAAATGTATTGAGCGATTAAATAATTTTTGTTTTATAAATTTTTTACTTTATAAATTATTGACTATTAAGTACCTAGGTACAGAAATTAAAACAATTGGGGCCGCATAAATAAATTAAACTACTAATATAACGTTCATATGTGCCAAAAGTATATAGTTTTTCAAACCTATAGGTATGCAAATTTTGTCTCATTATGAGTTTTATAATAATTGAATAGATTCGCGGGTTAGATAATATTTTTTAAAGATATTGAATTTAATTACAAATCAATCTTTCGTTATATAAAGGGGCTTTTATTTTAAAAGCTGATAAAGTTCATTTCTGTCCAAGCTCGCTGTTGTGTTACATCGAATATTTAAGGCGATATTAAGTTTACTTAAGTTTTGAAATTGTATAAACTCATGAATGTCGCTAGTGTCGCTTAATTCACTACAAGCTTTTGTATGGTTACTATGCAGTTTCATTTATTTATTTACTTTTCCACTAAGCTAAGACGGTTTAATACATTGTTTTAAGTTAAAATTTTATGAAAAATACGTATGTTGTAATTCGTATTTTATGCAGTACTAATGGTGCAAACACCTACAGAACCTATTTTCAATGGAAGAAACGCGTACCATACTACGTTTTTAGAAGATTTGAAGAAATATATTAAACGTTTGGAAATGATGGAGGAGGGATTGAATGCAGCGATGGATTGCCTAACCGGCGACGCCGGAAACTGGTCAAACATATTAACCAAAGTAAGTGGAATAATTTTGAAGATTTCGGAGCAGATTACCTGGAGCAATATTGGGAAAGGAAGGAACAGAACAAGATTCGACGAAAAATAAGCAACGGAAAATGGAATAGCTTAATCGAATCTATGTCGGAACATTTTGCAGATCTATTTGCGAAGGCAATATTAATGTACTACGCATCTGAGGACATTATCGTCAATGAAATTGTGCAGCATTACCCATCAGAAATAAAACGCTTGTGGATGTCTGGAGGAGAGTGCGAGCAATGTTGACATTAAGTTTCCTGAAAAATATGAAATGCACCTCGGAAGTGACTAAAATATCGGCAAAACCAGATATGCAAAATGTTTGGACAGCGGCTATACTAAATATTGGGTTAAGTTGTAAGCACAAAATTGGAGCACATAAAAACTTCCAAATTGGGGGCGAAAATTTAAAAAGAAAAATTCAAGTAACTTTCAAAAGAATGCGGGAGATTGAATAACGCTAGTTTGGAGATTCGGGACTTAAAGAAAACCGCATAAAACAAGTTACAGAGAATTTTAGTTCTACAATAACAAAGTAAATAAGTATGTTTCGATCTATACATATGTTCTCATAGTTGTTTCAAATATGTTACCATATGAATGAGACCTCACAGACTTGGGGCCGTTCTGTAACATATTGTTTTATGCTACTTTAAAAATAAAGATGCAAGTAAATAAAGAGAACTGAAACTTTGCTAAATTCTTAGAAACTTGAATTGTTTCCTTAAGTGAATAGGTGCTTTCATTTAACACAGTCAATTTCTGTCTATGTTGATAGACAGAAATGTCAAGTGTTTAACAACTTTAAACACTGTGAGAAAATTACTTAATCTTTAAAAAGGATCAACTAAAATTTGGTAACTTTAACTATAGAAAGTCACGTACTCGAACTGTATTTTGTTTTCATCTCTAAAAGATATACAAATACAGTGTATTTTCATGTTGTCACATAATTTGTGTAACAAAGAATGCAGATTACGATGTTGAATAGCCAGTTTTATTAGATCCATGAACCGCGTGAATGCATAAAAAGGGGCGCCAGAGCCGATAATCGGTATAAAGGATTTTCGAGGAAGCAAGCGGGAAAGAAGTTGGGGCAGTCTGCAAGAGAGTTCTCTAGAGTACAGTCGTGATATTTCAGAATTCAGAATTTGATAATAATTTGGACGACGGAAGTCAATCAGAGAGTGTACGGAAGTTCAGATGTGTATAATAATTACTTTATAATATTTAAATTTTTTTTAATTAGTGGTTTGTGTTCTACAAAACAGTTCGGTAAAGTAGTATCATATTATTAATTTTTATAATATTTCCTTTTTTTAATTATGTCTTTGACAGGTTTTCTTCAGATTTTGGTTAATTTCTTATGTTGCTAAATGGTTATGACAGTTGAATGAGATGTATGTTTTAAAGGTGAATGTATGTTTTATTGACGACAAAGGTGTGGAATATGTATAACAAAGAGAGTTGATGTATGAGATATTTTTTAGAAGTATGATACTAGAGCAAGACAAAATCTTAGTCACTCTTATTTATATCTTTCTATATAAAGTTTGACATAGAGAACTATTACTTCATGTTTTTCTAACTCAACGCAGTGAAATTATATTGTGATACAATGAACTGAAGGCTAATTTACTCTATCTACTGTATTCTACTGTTAAATAGGTCTGGGACCTAATGATTATGCAAATTCGACGAGATTCCAACTACTATTTGTATTTATAAAATCTTCGTGTAAAAGCCTTTTATCAACAGTTCAAATTATTAATCACAAAACAACAAACGACAAAATTCACGTTACATAAAGAATTATGTATTTGTAAAAATACCTGTTGAACACATTTTCATGGTATTTCATATGAACTGAAGGCTAATTTACTCTATCTACTGTATTCTACTGTTAAATAGGTCTGGGACCTAATGATTATGCAAATTCGACGAGATTCTAACTACTATTTGTATTTATAAAATCTTCGTGTAAAAGCCTTTTATCAACAGTTCAAATTATTAATCACAAAACAACAAACGACAAAGTTCACTTTACCTAAAGAATTATGTATTTGAAAAAATACCTATTGAACACATTTTCATGGTATTTCATGAGATGAAAGAACGAGTGACTATTTTTGTCTTCCCTAGAATATAGCACATAGAACATAATACATTATATATATGTATTATATACAAGAATTCCTTGTCCTCTGCTTTTAACATGGAATATTTGAATTTTCTGGATTTTTATTAAAATTTTCCTTTTTTTTTTTTTTTGAAAATTTCGTCAAGTACATAACACATAGGTAAACAAATCTATATACGCGTCGTGTGGATACGTAATGTCTCGAGGACTATTTGCACAAGTATATAGAACAAATGATTCTGGGAATCCTACACTTACATACATTTAAATATTACAACACATACTCGAAAAATTTACAAAACTACGAACTTCGGAACGAAGCTCTAAAGTTTTCAAAAGTAATATCTCAAAATACGAGAAATGTGAATTCCAATTTTATATACATAATATATATTCCATACTACATATATACATTGTAAATCACACATAATCAAATAAATTAAGGCGATGTATGTTGTGTATAAGGAAAGATGCTTTTATGTATCGAGATTTTTGATGAGATTTTGAATGATGAAGAGTGTGTACAGGAATGAGTTATATTTTTTAAGAAGTAATTTTGAAAAGTAATTTTGTTATTTACTTCTATTTAAATTTTCCTTATAACTATCAATGTTATAATGATATGTCATCTTTATTCATTATTTTATTTTTATTTGTCATGTTTCGTGAGTGCTCGTCCTTGTCTGTTCGACGGGAGTTTACGGAAATTATGCAGACATCATGTACCTGTGGAACTGGGGATACTTCAGGACTATAATGCTGAAATTCATAAAAGCTGAGTATAATTAATTACTATTATAGTTTTTCACTTGCATGGCATTACTTCAATTCTATTCTATCATATAAATATATCGTAAGGGATTATTTACTCTAATTACTTTGATTAAATAATTAGGTATTTTATTGTACTTAAGTAATGCCCGATTTCAGAGAAGTTCTAAAATACAAGAACCAAACACGAACTCACTGAAAAATTGATTTAGGCCACTTTGTTTTCTTTGAGAAAAGTTCAATTAATCTAGCTTACTGTTTCAATCACTTATGTACTTTAATGTAAATTAATTTCAATGTGTACTAATCTAATTTTCTTTCAGCGTCCTTTTTTCTTCATGGCTTATAATAGGCCCATCATAACTCGCTGATAGTTAAAATTAGTACATTCCAAACACTCAATTTGTATTTCTTGTTTCTCTTGTTTTTTTTTTGAGTGTTTTAATTTTTGATACGTAGTAAATAGAGTCACTGGACAGCCTTTATGTGTAGAGATCTTAAATAGATTGCGGTTTTTCTATTTAAAAATCTCGAGGAGAGGGCAACAGATATGATTGGTCAAATTATCATAAGATGATTACAAAAAAGCAGAATTAATTATATCTGTTTGGAGATAAGGATAAAGGGTCCAAACAATTAAAAGTGCAACTATTCTAATTTGATATTTGTAATTTTATTTGTTGATTTATAATTTCATATTTTTTTTTATTTTCTTTTAAAAACTAAGATTCTGAGAGAAAGGTTGTCTGGAAGAGATCGCTTTAAAGCGATAAGACCGCCTTTTGTTTTTCTCTATTTGTAAATATGTTTTGTTTGTAAATTTTTTATGTTGATGCAATAAAGTATAATAATAATAATCATAATAATAAGATTCAAAAATCTATATTATTAATTATTATGAATCCAATATATACACATTTTTAATTTCGAATTCCAGGAGCGGATAAGCGAACTCAGCGTGGTGTAAGCATGAACGACAAGCGGGAACCTACGAGCATACTCCGGTTTCACAACAGCGAGTTGGGACATTAGCTAAGTCATAAACTCTAGTATTTAGGATATTTATATTTATTATTTTACTACGAAATTATAATTAATCATACCAATAAAGTCTTTCCTCTTTTATTCACGGGAGATTTTACATATTTGGTGCCGTGACCAGGATAGAGGTCATGAAATACGAGTTTTTATTAAAAAATTAATTAACTCGTAACCTCTATAAAAGAATCTAATTTATATGTTTCTACGTTTTCACAAACGGTCCTAAACTATTAACGTAATTTTACGTAATAAAACCACTAGACTAATCAGACACTGGCCAAAACTTAAATTAAATTAATTAATCATAATAATTGTGTGATCACCACATAGATTTTTGAGGCATAGACATGTTTTCTATTTCTAATTTTTAAATCGCTTCCGCTTTTAACAAACGCTCTTTTAACCAAACAGGACAGTTTCTATTTTTAGATTGACGACGTAAAGTTTTGCTCGACAACATAAAGTGGCAAACAAGTAGGCTTCTACAATATTAGATTTGTTTTGTTTTTGTCTGTTTGTTTCGAATATATCTTTGCTTAGCTTAACTAAACATGGCATAATTACGATATATTATGTATGATTGTTTTCACGTTTCATTTAGGTGGTGTTTCTTTTGAATGCATTTTTTTTATGTGTATGTGTGTGTTCTAAAAGTATTTTCTTTCTATGTTATATATATATATAGGAATCGTGTAACGGTCAATAGGGTGTTGAGTCAAAATATATTTCGAATAAAACATTCTTATTACGAATAAAGTATTTTGCAATAAAAATAAAATTTGATTCTAATAATTCAATTAATAAAAAGTTTCTCATTTAACTAATAAACTACTTATAATGCAAATTACGGAATAGGTATTGCATAAAACTTTTGTTATTAGTCAGAATTTTAACTCAAAGTTATTGGAGTTTATTTTATCTCTAAAATATGCGCGCGTAAAATGCATTCTAGTTTAGGCGTACCGTACATTATTCTAGTTAAGGGACAAAAGGGGCTTTATTTTTTTGTTTCTGTCAATGAGCAGGTAGAAAATTGCCCGGGTCTCAGTTACAAGGAACTGAGATAGTGCTCGTTTAAATTTTAGTTAGGTACTTATTTGAGCGAGAATGTAAAACTTTTGTGGAGTAGAGTTTCAAAATTTAAATAAATAAAATTACCTTTAACTTTGTTTTCTAAACAAACTACTTAACGGTTGAAATTATAAAATTTTCCTATAGAAATAAATAAACGTAAGTTGGTTGCCATAAGTTATGTGTTTGTTAAAGTAAATATTAATAATTTTTCACATACAATCCAATGCATACAATCTCAATTGCCAAACTACTTTGTGTAAGGACTTTGTTCTTTAAGTGTTAAGTACGTGACGCCGAGAAACTCAAGTGTTACTTAGTTAGAGAGGTTAGAGATTGAAATGTTTGTAACTTTATGGGAATAGTTATGAGTCACTTGCACTTATGTTGTTTTTTTTTCATCAGTCTTTGTAGCATTCTAAACTTAAACAAGAGCAATAAAGGCATTCTTATTAAGTCATTTCATATATTGAAAGATAGGTAGTCAGGATAAAATAATAATATAGTATACAATTTTGAGATAGACACTAAAACTTAAATATTTTGTCAATCTACGCGGAGTAATGCAAGTCACAGTCTCATGGGGGCGCGGGTTATTTGTTTTTGTGTAGTATCTTTTCGCAGGTAGTCGATCTTGTAAACGAGCACGAAACATCGCCTTTTTAAAGGGATTTGAAATTTTAAATAATAGCTAACGTTCATACAAGTAATGTATTTAGGTAAAGGCTGTAGGTAATTTAAACTAAATTCATTTGTTTTTTTTTTGTGATAAAATGTCAACTAAAAAATATCGTAATTTAGGTATTTCAAATGAACAAAAGTAGCTATAAAATTATTTAGTTTGGGAAACTTACTAAATTGTTAATTATTAATATATTAAGGGTTTCATACCCGGAAGGTAAATTAAAGAAACTCTATTACCAGCGTTGCCAGACGTCCCGATTTTGGCGGGATGTTCCGATTTTTAAATATAAATTAAATGTCTCAGCGCGAGACAGGCTCAATCCCATTTTCCTGGAATCACTTGACCGCACGTGCAGCGTACTGACTCAACTATTTAACGATAAGGTCAATTTGATTTAAAATACCATATTTTTATTAGAATACTTTTTCTATGGATATATTTTTACTAGGTACCAATCTAGTGTCACGTAAACGTAATTTGAACTCAAAAAAAAAAGGGTAAATATTCAATTACTTTTGATTATATTCGTTTTTTTTTACTATGTCCCGCTTTCGACGAAAGAATCCTGTTTTTTTTTTCTTTTCTTTTTTTTTTACTCAAAAAGTTCCTAAATCCCGACTTGGCAAAACAAAAAAATCTGGCAATACTGTCTATTAATGTCTATTCGTTCGTCTGTCACTAGGCTGTTTCTCATGAACCGTAATAGTAAAACCGTAATTTTCACAGAAGATGTATTTTTGTTGCCGCTATAACAACAAATAATAAAAAACAGAATAAAATAAATATTAAAAGAGGGCTTCCATACAAGGAACGTGATTTCTTCGCTCGATTTTGTTCGACATCGATAACGGCAACAGGCAGACGCCTGAAACATTCATAGAATAGTTAGATATATAGTCACTATAAAAACAATTAATTAAATTAAAATAAAACAAATATTTAGGAGGGGCTCCCATACAACAAACGTGACCTTTCTGTCGCCTTTATAAATAATCATACGGAACCCTTCGTGCGCTAGTCCGACTCGCGCTTGGCCGATTTTTATTAAATGTTCAAACATTTACAAAACAGGGAACCTTAGTAGGCATAGTTCCGAAGCGACATCTGTGTGTGTCTTTCAATAGCATTTTCGCGGATCGAAAAGTAGTTAGCTATTATAGAACTTAGAACAAAGTAACGTTGTTTCCTTTGGAGTTCGATAGATGGCGTGACTGTAAACATAAAATCACGTAGTTTACTTAGTGATGGATAAACCTTTTGAAGTTGCTTATTCGTTGTGAATGCATGTATGTGTTTTGGAAATGTATTGGGTGATTGCATAATTTTTGTTTTTTTTTAAGAAAAATATTGACTATTTAATACAAAAATTAAAACAATTGGGGCCGCATAAATAAGTTAAAATACCAATATAACGTTCATATGTGTCTGTTTTGTAAATGTATTGAGCGATTAAATAATTTTTGTTTTATAAATTTTTTACTTTATAAATTATTGACTATTAAGTACCTAGGTACAGAAATTAAAACAATTGGGGCCGCATAAATAAATTAAACTACTAATATAACGTTCATATGTGCCAAAAGTATATAGTTTTTCAAACCTATAGGTATGCAAATTTTGTCTCATTATGAGTTTTATAATAATTGAATAGATTCGCGGGTTAGATAATATTTTTTAAAGATATTGAATTTAATTACAAATCAATCTTTCGTTATATAAAGGGGCTTTTATTTTAAAAGCTGATAAAGTTCATTTCTGTCCAAGCTCGCTGTTGTGTTACATCGAATATTTAAGGCGATATTAAGTTTACTTAAGTTTTGAAATTGTATAAACTCATGAATGTCGCTAGTGTCGCTTAATTCACTACAAGCTTTTGTATGGTTACTATGCAGTTTCATTTATTTATTTACTTTTCCACTAAGCTAAGACGGTTTAATACATTGTTTTAAGTTAAAATTTTATGAAAAATACGTATGTTGTAATTCGTATTTTATGCAGTACTAATGGTGCAAACACCTACAGAACCTATTTTCAATGGAAGAAACGCGTACCATACTACGTTTTTAGAAGATTTGAAGAAATATATTAAACGTTTGGAAATGATGGAGGAGGGATTGAATGCAGCGATGGATTGCCTAACCGGCGACGCCGGAAACTGGTCAAACATATTAACCAAAGTAAGTGGAATAATTTTGAAGATTTCGGAGCAGATTACCTGGAGCAATATTGGGAAAGGAAGGAACAGAACAAGATTCGACGAAAAATAAGCAACGGAAAATGGAATAGCTTAATCGAATCTATGTCGGAACATTTTGCAGATCTATTTGCGAAGGCAATATTAATGTACTACGCATCTGAGGACATTATCGTCAATGAAATTGTGCAGCATTACCCATCAGAAATAAAACGCTTGTGGATGTCTGGAGGAGAGTGCGAGCAATGTTGACATTAAGTTTCCTGAAAAATATGAAATGCACCTCGGAAGTGACTAAAATATCGGCAAAACCAGATATGCAAAATGTTTGGACAGCGGCTATACTAAATATTGGGTTAAGTTGTAAGCACAAAATTGGAGCACATAAAAACTTCCAAATTGGGGGCGAAAATTTAAAAAGAAAAATTCAAGTAACTTTCAAAAGAATGCGGGAGATTGAATAACGCTAGTTTGGAGATTCGGGACTTAAAGAAAACCGCATAAAACAAGTTACAGAGAATTTTAGTTCTACAATAACAAAGTAAATAAGTATGTTTCGATCTATACATATGTTCTCATAGTTGTTTCAAATATGTTACCATATGAATGAGACCTCACAGACTTGGGGCCGTTCTGTAACATATTGTTTTATGCTACTTTAAAAATAAAGATGCAAGTAAATAAAGAGAACTGAAACTTTGCTAAATTCTTAGAAACTTGAATTGTTTCCTTAAGTGAATAGGTGCTTTCATTTAACACAGTCAATTTCTGTCTATGTTGATAGACAGAAATGTCAAGTGTTTAACAACTTTAAACACTGTGAGAAAATTACTTAATCTTTAAAAAGGATCAACTAAAATTTGGTAACTTTAACTATAGAAAGTCACGTACTCGAACTGTATTTTGTTTTCATCTCTAAAAGATATACAAATACAGTGTATTTTCATGTTGTCACATAATTTGTGTAACAAAGAATGCAGATTACGATGTTGAATAGCCAGTTTTATTAGATCCATGAACCGCGTGAATGCATAAAAAGGGGCGCCAGAGCCGATAATCGGTATAAAGGATTTTCGAGGAAGCAAGCGGGAAAGAAGTTGGGGCAGTCTGCAAGAGAGTTCTCTAGAGTACAGTCGTGATATTTCAGAATTCAGAATTTGATAATAATTTGGACGACGGAAGTCAATCAGAGAGTGTACGGAAGTTCAGATGTGTATAATAATTACTTTATAATATTTAAATTTTTTTTAATTAGTGGTTTGTGTTCTACAAAACAGTTCGGTAAAGTAGTATCATATTATTAATTTTTATAATATTTCCTTTTTTTAATTATGTCTTTGACAGGTTTTCTTCAGATTTTGGTTAATTTCTTATGTTGCTAAATGGTTATGACAGTTGAATGAGATGTATGTTTTAAAGGTGAATGTATGTTTTATTGACGACAAAGGTGTGGAATATGTATAACAAAGAGAGTTGATGTATGAGATATTTTTTAGAAGTATGATACTAGAGCAAGACAAAATCTTAGTCACTCTTATTTATATCTTTCTATATAAAGTTTGACATAGAGAACTATTACTTCATGTTTTTCTAACTCAACGCAGTGAAATTATATTGTGATACAATGAACTGAAGGCTAATTTACTCTATCTACTGTATTCTACTGTTAAATAGGTCTGGGACCTAATGATTATGCAAATTCGACGAGATTCCAACTACTATTTGTATTTATAAAATCTTCGTGTAAAAGCCTTTTATCAACAGTTCAAATTATTAATCACAAAACAACAAACGACAAAATTCACGTTACATAAAGAATTATGTATTTGTAAAAATACCTGTTGAACACATTTTCATGGTATTTCATATGAACTGAAGGCTAATTTACTCTATCTACTGTATTCTACTGTTAAATAGGTCTGGGACCTAATGATTATGCAAATTCGACGAGATTCTAACTACTATTTGTATTTATAAAATCTTCGTGTAAAAGCCTTTTATCAACAGTTCAATTTATTAATCACAAAACAACAAACGACAAAGTTCACTTTACCTAAAGAATTATGTATTTGAAAAAATACCTATTGAACACATTTTCATGGTATTTCATGAGATGAAAGAACGAGTGACTATTTTTGTCTTCCCTAGAATATAGCACATAGAACATAATACATTATATATATGTATTATATACAAGAATTCCTTGTCCTCTGCTTTTAACATGGAATATTTGAATTTTCTGGATTTTTATTAAAATTTTCCTTTTTTTTTTTTTTTGAAAATTTCGTCAAGTACATAACACATAGGTAAACAAATCTATATACGCGTCGTGTGGATACGTAATGTCTCGAGGACTATTTGCACAAGTATATAGAACAAATGATTCTGGGAATCCTACACTTACATACATTTAAATATTACAACACATACTCGAAAAATTTACAAAACTACGAACTTCGGAACGAAGCTCTAAAGTTTTCAAAAGTAATATCTCAAAATACGAGAAATGTGAATTCCAATTTTATATACATAATATATATTCCATACTACATATATACATTGTAAATCACACATAATCAAATAAATTAAGGCGATGTATGTTGTGTATAAGGAAAGATGCTTTTATGTATCGAGATTTTTGATGAGATTTTGAATGATGAAGAGTGTGTACAGGAATGAGTTATATTTTTTAAGAAGTAATTTTGAAAAGTAATTTTGTTATTTACTTCTATTTAAATTTTCCTTATAACTATCAATGTTATAATGATATGTCATCTTTATTCATTATTTTATTTTTATTTGTCATGTTTCGTGAGTGCTCGTCCTTGTCTGTTCGACGGGAGTTTACGGAAATTATGCAGACATCATGTACCTGTGGAACTGGGGATACTTCAGGACTATAATGCTGAAATTCATAAAAGCTGAGTATAATTAATTACTATTATAGTTTTTCACTTGCATGGCATTACTTCAATTCTATTCTATCATATAAATATATCGTAAGGGATTATTTACTCTAATTACTTTGATTAAATAATTAGGTATTTTATTGTACTTAAGTAATGCCCGATTTCAGAGAAGTTCTAAAATACAAGAACCAAACACGAACTCACTGAAAAATTGATTTAGGCCACTTTGTTTTCTTTGAGAAAAGTTCAATTAATCTAGCTTACTGTTTCAATCACTTATGTACTTTAATGTAAATTAATTTCAATGTGTACTAATCTAATTTTCTTTCAGCGTCCTTTTTTCTTCATGGCTTATAATAGGCCCATCATAACTCGCTGATAGTTAAAATTAGTACATTCCAAACACTCAATTTGTATTTCTTGTTTCTCTTGTTTTTTTTTTGAGTGTTTTAATTTTTGATACGTAGTAAATAGAGTCACTGGACAGCCTTTATGTGTAGAGATCTTAAATAGATTGCGGTTTTTCTATTTAAAAATCTCGAGGAGAGGGCAACAGATATGATTGGTCAAATTATCATAAGATGATTACAAAAAAGCAGAATTAATTATATCTGTTTGGAGATAAGGATAAAGGGTCCAAACAATTAAAAGTGCAACTATTCTAATTTGATATTTGTAATTTTATTTGTTGATTTATAATTTCATATTTTTTTTTATTTTCTTTTAAAAACTAAGATTCTGAGAGAAAGGTTGTCTGGAAGAGATCGCTTTAAAGCGATAAGACCGCCTTTTGTTTTTCTCTATTTGTAAATATGTTTTGTTTGTAAATTTTTTATGTTGATGCAATAAAGTATAATAATAATAATCATAATAATAAGATTCAAAAATCTATATTATTAATTATTATGAATCCAATATATACACATTTTTAATTTCGAATTCCAGGAGCGGATAAGCGAACTCAGCGTGGTGTAAGCATGAACGACAAGCGGGAACCTACGAGCATACTCCGGTTTCACAACAGCGAGTTGGGACATTAGCTAAGTCATAAACTCTAGTATTTAGGATATTTATATTTATTATTTTACTACGAAATTATAATTAATCATACCAATAAAGTCTTTCCTCTTTTATTCACGGGAGATTTTACACACGGTCGTAAAACTATCGTTAGGCGGCCTCGGCACGTACTAACGGCCCCAGTTGACGATCTTGCTATCCAGATAGCGAGATTAGTCTCTACCACCTCCCCTAATCGGGCCTCCCCCCTAACACGACGCCTACGTCCCTGGGTAACGGGGAACTCCCCTCCTGGCGGTGACTCACCTTCGGGTGCGAGACTCACGCCGGTCGAAGGGACGCCTCCGCGGGGAGCCCTTGAGCGTTGGGCGCTATATGGGCTGAGACTCCTACAGAGTCTCGCCCTAAAAAGCCCGGTGATGCAGTAATGGCTGCAACAGCCAACTACATAGTCAGCGCAGAAAAAAAAAAACTTTTTTTATTACCAAACTTGACAAAAACCACCGGAGTTTGTTTATTATAGTCAACTCCACCACTAGGTATCTATGGAAATTGCAACTGAACCATAGATTATGACTGTTAACCGCACGCAAAACTTACCCAAACATATGGTTAAAATATCAGAAAAAAAAGGGGCCATCTAAAAATGGTTTTTTTCCGTAAGATTTACGCATAAATATATACTTACGATTCAAACAAGATTGCAAATAAATTAAAAAAAAAACTTCAGCAAGACAAACGTCTGTTAGGTCAGCCAGTAATAAATACAAGTTTCTTTGATTGTTCGTCTGTCACGTCGCTACGAAGCATCCAATTGAGGTACAATTTATCAAATGGATAGTTAAAGACACGGAGAAGGGTTAGATACAAAAAAATTCAAAAGCTTAAGCAAAAATAATTTTAACTATACTCGACGTGGACGAACTATAGATAGATAACTTTCGGGCTATTTTCAAGAAGTTGTCGTAGAAATTGACGAGGAATTTATCACGGGCGCAGCCGCAGGCAAAACTTTTATTATATAAATTAGATAATCGGCAGTTATAGAACTAATTAAATCAAAGAATGAAGCTACATCTTTTGAACTTCTTCCAGAGATAACCTTATCTTCCCGTATAATTTTCCTTTAGCAGTTCTAAACGTTAAGTTTGAACAGATAAATCGTCTCAAAGGCCAACTTGGACAGATAAAACTCTTAGTTTACCTTAATATGGAAACTAAGTCAGTCCTCAACTGACTACAGTAGGGTGGATTGTTTTGTATACGTCATAAAATAATAGTAGATTCTTGCAAAGGGGAAGAAATTGTTTATTACTGCACCGACGGCTACTTTGATGCCCGAACGATCCGAGAACTAAACAATATGGGTACCATTATGTACTTAATGAATTACTTTTACACGGAGTTTTATCTGCTATCTTTCAACTACTTCTGACATTTGTAATAAATGTGGCTTTTTTATTTTACGTTTTGACTTTAATCTCACATTCAAGTTTATTATAAATGTTACCTGTGTATCTACCTACTTGTGTATACCTAGTTCATAAGTGAGGAGAATTAAATAAATTTGTTTTTAGATAAGTGGGATTTAATTATTTAAATACACAAATAGCAAATAGGATTCCATCCTATGTTTCATACATATGACAGGCGAATTCCATCCACTCTCGATCCCAAGGGAGTGAAAAAATGAAGCTAGTATCGGATTATGACGGAAATGCGGTAAAATTTATTTGTTAGTTACTGTGAGTTTTCACTTTTCTGTTGTTCTTTTTATAGGAATTTAAATTAATGGTATATTTAAAAAAGGGTTTGGTAGGAGCCCAAAGGTATTTGAACACAAGTTATTCTCTATAATAGGGTTAAATGTCCTTATATTAATTATATAGCTATCTGACAGATAGCTGGAGCCTTTAGACTACTCTGACGAGACAGAAATTTACTATTTGTCAGTTATTTTTATAAATCATATCAGAACAATTAACACTATTACAGAGAATAACTTTTATCTTTCTTCGTCAAATTTTCCTTCAAGTGTTATTTTACATCAACACCTATATGATGAAATGAATATCATTTGCGCTGAACATCACGATTGTCATCCGTCCTCTTTTGGAATCTGAAACCGCCCGCCCTGCTGAGCACGGGGCTCTTATCTGAAACTTCTCAGTTAGTTTGTCAGTAATCTGTCACTGTTCACCATGTACACAGCAACCACTGGTTCGCCCTACCCTTTGGGCTTCCATATTGCATTGTGCATTGTGTTACTAAGATTTATGTACTATGAGCATAGAAGCTGCCTTCTTATCTTATCTTTAACTTTATTTAAAATGTATATTATTTAACTGTGTGTAGTGTATCCACGCACAGGCGGCGCCGTGCTGTATTCCCTGAGGTATCGTAATGAGACGTATCAGCCGTATTTACTCACGTTACCCGCTAGCTAGCTAGTTTACCGGTAATTTATTATGATAGCCTTATGCGAGATAAATAGACTTATTACACGTTGCTAATGCTGCAAAAGAGGCCTAGTGGTCTTGGAGTCTGCCTCACGTTCTAAGGGGCGGGCGTTCAATCCAGTGAGTCTTTTTATAAATTTCTCAAGAACATTCTTTTTTTTATACAACTGACTGGCTAAAATTCGAAGAAGAAAAACATTGTGAATAAACCTAAAAAGACGTTTGTGACAATCCTTACTGAGCCCGCGTGATGGATTAAAATTTCCCCGCTCTAGATGAGGATAGGCCAGCTCCTTAACAGTAAGTACTTACAAAAGGTGGCAAACAAACTAGAAAATATGTCTATCATGTTTTAGCGTAAAACAAATAAACGTAGTTTACATCTAGGAGTTATTAATCGATAAGACACACATATTTAAGGTTTTTTTTAATTTTCAGCAAATACATTAGAAAGCATTGTAGGTTCAACCTTTACCATGTTTGATTTTAGTTTAGCTTTCAACCAATCTGGCTTCTGCAGAAGTTCAAGTTGCAGGTGCAAATGGGAAAATGTATCGGAAGAATGAGTTTTAGTAAGATATGTATTGAACGTACCAGGTTTAGCAAATAACTTAATTAATATGAGTACTTTTGCACAGAGATGACATGAGTGCTATTATTAGAAAGAAGTTCAGATTATGTAACTCAATGGATTTAAGATTCAGGTAAAGTTCTTTTTGCCAGCTAAGTAGACAATAGTATTTATAAGATGAAATATTGCTTGCAAATTATTAGTGACTAGCTTCTGCCAGTGGCTTCGCCCGCCCTAAATTTCGTTATCGGCGTAGGTTCTTACGGCAACTCCTTAATTATAGAAAAAAAACAAACAATCAAATCTTTCCTCTTAAATGGCATAATACATTCGTGTCTGTGAGACCATGGAAATACACAAACAAAATTTTAACCCAATCGGCCAGGCCGTTTAATAGTTGACATATCAACAGCAGCGCCACCTACCAAGTCCAATTGTAATTTTAAATCATCCAGAAAACCATCGAAATACCCATATAAAATTTCAACCCAATCGGTTCAGCCGTTTAGAACTTATGTGAAAAATGAAGTAATTACGTTATTAAGTAATTAGGAATGTACGGAAGGATATTATTACTACCCGTTGTTCTATTACCCGTTTTCCCGTAGGAATTAAGCATTTTCTCGCGGTAAAAAGTTGTCTATGTTCATCAGGGATAATGTCGGCTTCTATTGGTAAAAGAATTTTTCAAATCGGTCCAGTAGTTTCGGAGCCTATTCAATACAAACAAACAAACAATCAAATCTTTCCTCTTTATAATATTAGTATAGATGTGTAGTTTCTATAGCATAGAAAAATGGCTTACCTTTGACTTCGTAACCTTTTATTACTTAAATGACGATGGATAAAGAGATTTGTTTTCCTTACTGTGCTCCTAAACGGTTCGTTGTAGCTATGTATCTAACAAAGAGACCACCGAAGCAGCCTTTTAGAAAAGTCGGTGCTAACAAAGCTAGTGTTATTCTTGGGTTAGTGCACAGATATGTGTGAAACTATAATCAATAAGTTGTTTAAAGGGCATATATAGGGTTGTTTTTACTTTAACTTATTTCCTTACAAAAGAGAATTTCATTATTATTTTTTCAACTTCACTGAATTTAGTAAAATAATATAACCTCAATTTTCTGCTACGTATTTAATTCATTAAAATGTTACATTTTGAAAAGTAACACAAGCGTGAAATCAACTCCCGAAGTATTAACAGGGATGTTAGATAATTAGAAGATTTTACACCGAAAGTGAGCGAATAAAAGCGGACTTCAGCTATTTCTCTTAATTAATAATCCGCTTGCACAAAATGGTTCGGGATTTTGCGTGAGTTGAAAGTTTAATGATCTACGGAATTTGAAAGCAAAGTGCTTTTCTATTCGACTACAAAATTGTGAATTTTAATGATATTAAAATATACGCCGAGTGCTTTATCATGATTCAACATTACGACGAGATCTCGAACAAAATTTGCCTGATTTGCACGTTTTAAATGTTTCGTGTAATATTTATTTTGTTCAAAGTCGACATATAGTATGACATACGAATATGTTAAACATTTACTTGTGAGAACAGCCGCTATAGTTAATCACCACACCTAGGGTTGCCAACCAAACTCTAATATTTTAACAACAACAAAACAAAAATCTTAACAACAAATAACATGCATCAGTGTAGAGTTGTTGCTATAGTAATATTTTTTTTTAATATGACATGTGACTGTTGTAATTGTCTTTTTTAAGTCTCTAATTGTATTAACACTATTTTATTTTATGTAATATTTTGTATTTTTGTCGTTACCTCGGTACTAGTACCTAACTTTTGTCATGGGTCATTAACACTGGAAGAGACTAGCATCTTACATACAGGCCAGGCCTAGTTTATTTGCTAGTGGCCCACAAAATATGTTACATTACTATTTACCTGATAAGTATTCTTAATGTAAACTATGTACTTTTTTGAGAATTAAACGAATTTATTATTATTTCTGTCGATAGTTATTAAGAATTTTTATTTTTACTGACATTTTAGAATTTCATTACTTAATTATTAATTGTAAAAATTGCACACCCTGAAGGGATAGAATAAGAGAATTGTGTACGTAAATAATTGATTAACATCATTTGTACCTTATTCGGGCAAATAAAAATATTATTATTATTTTTATTACTAGTGAGACTCCTTCGCAGCCTAGTTGGTAGTGTGACCGGCTGCTATGCGGAGACTGTGGGTTCGATTCTCGCAATGGACAAAAAATTATATATCTGGCAAGGCTGAAGACGGAGGACGGCAGCATTGTTTCGTCTGGACCAGAAGTCTTGGAGGAGATCGAGAAATTCTAAGGACAGTTATACACGTCGACATCGAAACCAGTTTGCAGTCCAGCTAAAGACCTTAGAGCTAGAATGACTCGACACAATACCGAGACATCCCCTTGTACAAGATTAGTATGGCTCTCAAACAGCTTAAAAACAAAAAGGCACCGGGTGATGATGGAGTTACGACTGAGCTTCTGAAAGCGGGTGGAAAACCGGTACTAAAAGCCATTCAGAAGCTCTTTAACACCGTTATTATATTTATTAAGGTGACAATACGCTTCTTAAGAATTACAGACCCATCACGCTTCTGAGCCATGTTTATAAGCTGTTTTCAAGAGCAATTACGAATCGTCTCGCTCGCAAGTTCGACGACTTCCAGCCTTCCGAACAAGCCGGTTTCCGAAGAGGCTATAGTACCGTAGACCACATACATACGCTAAGTCAGAAGAGTATAATCGGCCCCTTTGCTTAGCGTTTGTGGATTATGAGAAAGCCTTCGATTCGGTGGAAACATGGGCAGTGCTACAGGCTCTACAGAGATGCCATATTGATCATCGGTATATCGAGGTGCTACAATGCTTGTACGATAACACCACCATGTTAGTCCGTCTCCAGGACCAGAACTCGATACAGATCCAACTGCAGAGAGGTGTGAGGCAGGGAAATGTCATATCTCCGAAACTGTTCACAAATGCGTTAGAAGATGTCTTTAAGCTTCTGGACTCGGACGGTTTTGGCATCAATGTTAATGGCGACTATATTACCCACCTTCGGTTTGCCTACGATATTGTGGTCATGGCAGAATCGATGGAGGACCTTAGCACAATGCTCGAAAGCCTCAGTAGAGCTTCACAACGAGAAGGCCTCAAGATGAACACGGACAAGACGAAAACCATGTAGCACCCACTCCAATAACTATTGGGAACTCTACACTCGAAGTTGTTGACAAATACGTATACCTGGGACAAACTGTTCGATTAGGTAGGTCCAATTTCGAGAAAAATGGTTAATCGCCGAATCCAACTCCTTTGAGCAGCGTTCGGAAAACTGCGTACTATTTTCTCGTCCTTAATACTCCAGTGTTTGATGACAAAAGTCTTCAACCAGTGTGTGTTGCCAGTGATGTCTTACTACTGAGACGTAGCCGCTAACTAAGCTATTATACGAAAGCTCAAGATCGCTCAGCGGGAAATCCGTAGGAGTACTAAGGTCGCCGACATAGCTCATCGAATCGCAAAGCTGAAGTGGCAATAGGCAGGGCACATAGCTCGAAGAACCGATGGCCGATGGGGAAAGAAGGTTCTCGAGTGGCAACCACGATCCGGAAAGCGCAGCGTCGGACGGCCCCACGCTAGATGGACAGATGACCTCGTAAACGTAGCGGGGAGTCGTTGGTTACAGGCGGCACAGAGTCGCACGCTGTGGAGAAAGTTAGGTGAGGCCTATGTCCAGCAGTGGACGTCAATGGGCTGATATGATGACTTTCAAACCACATATATCATTCAAAAAAAGTTGTCAACCCTAACTCCAGCCCAAGCGCTGTATAATTGACTTTGTAACACGATAGTGTTATTTTTTCATTTAAACGAAATTATAAGAATTTTATATTCATTTTATACAATCTGTGAATATATTTGCGAATTCACGAACCTTTCAAAAGATTGCCAGTCTCATCGCGGTAACGGAAAAAGTAAACTCCTGGCTTAGCTCATGAAATATGTGTTTCTATCTAAATGCTTCAGAAAAAAAAATGCGGTCATAGCAAACAGTATTTTCACCTTACTAGCACGAAGTGGATAGGTTTGACGTCCAAATTCAGTTAGGCAAAGGGATTAACTGTTCGAACATTGACTTTTGGAATTAACCCGATGCTGAAAAAAAAACAATACAATGACTGGTCAGAAACAAATTTCGGGACAAATACTTAACCTTGTTCATTTTAATTAAGTATAACTACATAGCATTTTTTCGTGAGTTTTTATAAATTATAAGTATTATTAAAAGTTTATTCAGCTAACTTAAAAAATATCATACGTTGTTTTGATAGCAATGGCAGAGGTTGTAGTAAGTACTATTCCGAACGCAACCTCAATATAAAAAAAACAAAGTAAGATGGCGGCAAGGTAGTTTTTTGAATATAAGATTGTTTATTAAATTAATAATTCTGTTTTGTTTGAAAAATGAGCGATACAAGCTACGAAGATATTTCTCTGACACCAGAAGAATTAAGACAACATGTCTCCAATGCCGAACTTAACTTTTTACTAGAAAAGTCGCGTGAAAATATTTTTCTCGCTGGTAGAGGTGAAAAGTTGTATGTTGGACGTGTGAGCAATTTTTTTCGGTCTCGTGCCTTTAAATCCCCCGCTATGCTCAGTAGTCTATATTTCTAGACTACTTCGCTAGCTCAGGATTTAAGTTTTCTACCAAAAACGCTTTTACTCACTTGTATAAAAAATAACTATTTTCTAAAAAAAATAAAAATATATTAGCTATATTATAAATTTGAAAGTGAGTTTGTTTGCTTTCCCGTCCTTCACGTCGGAACGGAGCATACAATTGAGCTGAAATTTGCCACAGAGACACTTGTATAGCTGCCGAGTCGAATAAGGTCATAGGCTGATAACATACGTTAGGCCTTACAAAAGCTTTTCGAGCTATAGCACGAACGCGAATCACAAAGAATTTCGTACATTGACCTTTTACTTTTTAGCCTATGTCAGTTGTCAAAATAGTAGTAATTTCTGATGCCAGCGGTTGGTCATCGCATCTGTGCGAGCGCGACGGCAAAAAATTATGCGCGTGCAACAGGGACAAATAGTGACCGGTCATTGAACGAAATTCTTCCTGCTTCGCGTCCGTGCTATACCTTATAACTCTAAAACGGACGGACGGACGGACGGATGGACGGACAGCGAAATCTTAGTAATAGGGTTTCGCTAATTACCCTTTGGGTACTGAACCCTAAAAAAGGCTCAAGGCGTAGTCCACCGTGCTGGCCCAATGCGAATTGACGGTCGTCATCAAGCTAGTCGTCACTTGACTATCGCCCAAAACGCCTATTAGTTTAATGACTGTTGTCGCATGACAACAACCAAACCGACGGTTCAACGTGTCGATCTTAAAGAACAGAAGAGCAAAGGAAAATATACCAATAGATCGCTGTGATGGTGCTTAACTTCGCATATCGTTTCTAATAGTCGAATGCACCTGGGCTACGAGCTTTTCCGTGTCCAATAGCAATAAAAAATAACGCTAGTATCAAATAAATTTGAGTTTTCTAAATAAAATCGATCTCATGTATCCTCTAAGAATCGATGATAGTTACTACTTTTATACAGTCTTTTTTAATCACTTGCAATCTATTTAAGTGAAAATTGCCAATATTGCTGTAGAATGCGGTTCCAATAACGAGTATTCATGACAAGAAGCGATAAAAATTCAATTTATGCGGAAGAAAACAGAACACGCTATTTGATCGCGAGGAGTTTTAGAGCGATATATCGCATAATAGAATGCTTTGCGATATTGTTGAAGACTCAGACCTGTTCACAAATATCAGTAAGTCAAACTTGTTCTTGCTAAGTTTATGGGAAGCGCTCCTGGGTTTTGAATTTATTTTTGTAAAAAAAGCGTGAAAAAGATTTTTTCAACACACTTGCTTATATAGTACAGCCTTTACTGCACCATTCTTAGCATCTTATGAGTGTCCATTACGCACACAGGGAAAGTCTGGGGAGCTTGTGGTAAGGTCAGGGAAAATAACAGTATTTACAAAAAAAATTAGGTGAAACAAAAATGCTACATCCCAGTGATTGATATTTTTATGCTCTAGCTGACTCAAATCTAGTCTTAAGAAGCATTTTTATTTTCAGGAGAGGGGTATATTTATGTTTCTTTGTGACATAATTAGATTTCTCCGTTTAAAAAACTACTTAGTAAAAGTTTTTGTAGTTTTTAAAATTCATCTCAAAACTTAGGCTGGGGCCTGGGTTGCACAAGTTGGTGGTTTGCTGAACTTTTGACGGGTCGGTTAACGTTAAAAATAGGTGATTATGGAAATTCCATACAATTTCTCATTTTTGGCGTCTTATAAACGTCAAAGTCAGTTAGTGCAACCCAGCCTAAAGTTTTCCAAAACGGAGTTCCAGTAGGTACCAACTTTTAAACTTACTACTTAGTTTTTTTTTTTAAGCTAGAACTTATATTCATTAAAGAAGAGTATATTCTTTTATGTCAAAGATTTGACGTAAAATGCTTCAATATGACATAAATAGTTGTGACATCTGACATTTACTACTTCAGTTGATTCATAGAGCCCACTATCTACGTTATATTGATAATTTTTCACAGCTGATCTATTTGGCCAAAATAATAATAATTATATCGTAATTAAAGCATAGCTGTCTGTAATAATTTTAAGTTACTGATTAGTTATTTGATTATTGCAAAAGACATTTTAAGTTGATTATCTTTTTCTAAACATAATGGAAGTAAACTGGTAACTAATAATTATTTAGACTACTATAGTCTGCTATAATAATAATAAAGCTATTAGAGATTGAATATATTTTTTTCTTTGTTTCTTTGTTAATGAATCAATAAAATATCACGTTTATATAAGTAGAATTATTTTAAACTCCCTATTTTAAAACTAATATTTCGTCATTCCTATTTAAAATTATGTTCTACTTATGTACAGCCATTTTCATATTGTGGTTTTAGTAAAATCTCTTATGGGAACGCTACGTATGTTATCTATATACGTAATTACTTAAGAAGAGAAACATATCTATATTTAAAATTATGTTCTACTTATATACAGCCATTTTAATATTGTGGTCTCAGTAAAATCTCTTATGGGAACGCTACGTATGTTATCTATATACGTAATTACTCAAGAAGAGAAACATATCTATATTTAAACTATCTCCAAATAATGTGATTTGCGATACAATTCAATAAACTGATTCCGAAAAAATCTGAGTTTATTGTTTTTTTTTGTGTACATTAATATGAATTCATCGTTGAATTCACTGAGACCAAAAACAAGTAGAAACAGTAAAACAAAGAACCTCAATTTCAGGGTTAGTTTGAAAGTATCATAGTATAAACTTAACAAACTTGAAAGTATCATAGTATAAACTTAACAAACTTGAAAGTATCATAGTATAAACTTAACAAACTTGAAAGTATCATAGTATAAACTTAACAAACTTGAAAGTATCATAGTATAAACTTAACAAACTTGAAAGTATCATAGTATAAACTTAACAAACTTGAAAGTATCATAGTATAAACTTAACAAACTTGAAAGTATCATAGTATAAACTTAACAAACTTGAAAGTATCATAGTATAAACTTAACAAACTTGAAAGTATCATAGTATAAACTTAACAAACTTGAAAGTATCATAGTATAAACTTAACAAACTTGAAAGTATTATAGTATAAACTTAACAAACTTGAAAGTATCATAGTATAAACTTAACAAACTTGAAAGTATCATAGTATAAACTTAACAAACTTGAAAGTATCATAGTATAAACTTAACAAACTTGAAAGTATCATAGTATAAACTTAACAAACTTGAAAGTATCATAGTATAAACTTAACAAACTTGAAAGATTTCATAAATACTATAATTTTTGGTCTGGGAATTTTAAAGAAATGGTCAGGGAAAGTCAGGGAAAAGTCAAGGATTTTTTTTTGGGAATTAGAGTGGACACCCTGACTTTTTACGCACTCGTTGGATGCGGCTTTTAAAATTTATTTGATGTTTTTAAGCAGTTTTTTCCCTAAGATGTATATTTTGCAAATTATTGGCTTCCAAAGTTGAACATTTTGTATCCCCTACCCCTCTAATTTTTAAACTCCGTGTACTAAATATCTCAAAAAACACTGTGATTTTTAAATACTTTATTCTTTCAATGAAAATTGTTTTGAACAATATCAATTCACATTTTTCTAAGATATTCGCAAGAATTATCATTCTACAAAACCCTAACTTACCTACTAAGTGGACGACTGGCACTTGACTGGTTTTTTTGAAGTTAATAACTTCTCTTCATAAGAAGAAGTTATTTTAGTGGGTCTGAAAATCAAATAGCTGTATTTGTGTTTTCTTTACGTTTTGAGACCTGGGGAAATTAAAGCAAATATTAGTTAATTCCAACTTTATCTTGACTATGTACCATATCTTTAAAATTATTTTTCTGTTTTATAACAAAATTAAAAATAATTTATTTAAGTAGTTTTTAAGAAAACTTTGAAATCATCAGAAACAATTTTAGTTTCTATGATGAAAAGTAAAAGTAAAGTAGAAATAGTAGTGTAAGAAGTACGGAGAGTGTCAGAGAAAATATAATAGAGGAACAATGTGTTACTCAGAAGCGGCGATCATAATATTTTAGTGCAAGTCTCTTTGTTTGTTAGTTAGATACACCATGGTATCCTTAATACCGTTCGTGAGGATCCCCACAGGAACCCACAACAATAATCTGATTCTGCGCGGACTGAGCCGTAACAGAAACTTTAAAGGGTAAGTAGGGCATGCACCCGGGTAGAACCGGTTCCTAAACTACCCGGGTATACCCAGTTCTGAAGTACATTGAATTGAACCGGTTCCGATATAGTGATTCCCGGTTCCCCCGTTCTCTAAAAATGAAAAAATAAAAAACGTAGGGAAGTTACATGCTTTACTAACTCTCTGGGAAATACAAAAACAATTTCAGAAAAAATAAAAATCCAATTTTATTTAATTGTGTTTAAAAAGAAAGGAAACAAAAAATTTAATTGTGTTTGAAACGCAAGTAGACAAATAATTTGAATTTATTTAGAAGGAAATGACAAGTTTTTTAACAAAACAGCAACCGACTTCAAAAGGATGCACTAAAAAGGTAAGTGTCCTTTTTTCGTACACTAAAAAAATACCTAAATAGCTTTAAGTGTTCAAGCCAATGAAAATTTGAAGATTTTCCCAGGACCCCATCATTATATCCTGACCTGACGACCATGGGAACGATTATCGGTATTTTGTATACCAAATCGTTCTCCAGAATATATTTTTGAAACCCGCATCAAAATCGGTTTATCGTCACGCGAGATAATCGCGAACAAACGTACGGGTTATGCTGAGAACCAATTTTTTGAAGTCGGTAAAAAAAATACTCCACGGCGGGGAATCGAACCCCGGTCTCCCGCGTGACAGGCGGGGATACTCACCACTATACTACCGAGGACTTGATAGTAGACTTCAATTTTAGCAAAAAATATAAAAAGAGATGTGATAAGTGTAAAAATCTGTTTTTATTAATGAATTATCTCATTATCACTAACACATGCGGTAATTCCATTCGTCACACAGTTGAATAAACAAACAGCGACTAACTAAATACTTAAGTCCTTGTTTTCTTTTAAAAACAATTACCAATCGTCTTTATATGTATAAAGACCGACCAAGTGCGTGTTGTAGTAGAATCAAGTCAGGAATCCGTAGTAGGTATAAGAATTATTGCGGATAAGTACTTATATGAAAATTTTGTGGAATATAAGATTTGTTCAATACAATTTTTGTTAAAAATATCTTTAGCCCCAATTACTTACTTTGATGTGTCTAGATTTTCAGACCAAGTATTTCAAATTCAAATCGTTTCTATTTAACTTCGCTTCGCCTTCCCATATGCGGTTTTCATTCTTAGACACGTCTAATCCATTGACCATCTGTCCTCTGACTGACGCATGCCTAGGTTTCTTAATACATTACACCTGGTCTATATTAACTAATGCCACCTATCCATGATATGTTGACTTTCGAATTTAGGATTCCTAATAAAATAAATAAATAAATTTCTTTATTGCCACAAAAATATCAGTTATTATAACAGTTATTGCCCTGACTCCTGCGCTACTAAAAACTGTTTTGCAGAATCCAGTGTCTTTCCCATCTTATACAATTACAGGTTCTGACAATTTTAGGTAATCATTATAAGATAATCCGAATTAATGAAAACAATAATCTAATATTATTAGAATTTTGAGCGAGAAGAAATATAATAATATATACATATATATGAATAAATAAAAAAATGAATATTATAAAAGAGAGTACCAATCCAATGTATATTTACACATTAATAATAAAAATATGTTAAATATAGGTATATATGTGTAGATGCATGTATGTGTGTGTGTGTGTTTGCGTGTGTGTGTGTTTGCGTATGTGTGTGTATGTGTGTTTGAGGGTGTTGATTAGTTTAGATGCGGGTTTTAGTTGGTTGCAAGAACTCTGTTTAACTAATGACAGTGAGGAGTTTTTCTACCTCACTATAGTCCAAGGGCTTTAACCAGGTCGTTATTATTGTTTTAAATTTATAATTTGTTAGTTTTCGTATTTTATACTTTTTATATCATTTATTAAACACATAAGGGGCAAGAAAATTAAAATGTTTTTGTGCAAGTGTTGATTTTATACGCGGCAGTGGACAGCGATCAATTCGGTTTGATAATACTGGTGGGTCGGGAACTATCGTTCTGTGATACCTCCTCAGTATTTCACAGATATATATCTTTCTCACTGATAGGATACCAGAGATTTCATAAACTTCTTGTGTAGGATGTCTATATGGCAAGGACATAAGTACCTTCAATACTGCACGCTGAGCCCTTTCTGCACATATAAGTGAAGTTTTGGCTGCGCCTCCCCAAGCGCAGATGCAGTACCTTATTAGGCATTCACATAACGCTTTGTATGTTTTGATCAAAAGTTTTATGTCAGCTACAGAGCGTAGGTTTTTGAATACATTGGTCATATTTCTAATTCTAGCAGCCGTAGACTCTATGTGTTTGTTCCATGTAAGTTTGACATCTACTACTATGCCTAAATACTTAATATGAGAGACTCTGGTCAAGGTTGTGCAGTCGCATTTATGTTTATCTATTCCTCTGTTACATGGAAACGTATGTAGTTTTAGCTTCTGTGCCACAGCTGGTTCTCCCGATACTGTCTTACTGAAGCACATGTATTTGGTTTTATTCGTATTGAGAGATAACAGACTATTTTCTAGCCAGGTTGTAACTCTAGCTAAACCATTTTCAGCCTTCTTTTTCTTTCAGCATGGAAGATAAGGACGGTATCATCAGCAAACATAAGTAGGTCAATGTCCAATGGGGCAACGGCATCACATATATCATTAATATAAATGAGAAATAGCGTAGGCCCAAGTGTGCTACCTTGTGGAATTCCGTATTCACAATGTTATGAGTCACTTACTTGTCCAGCTATTCTCACTCTCTGTGACCCATCTGACAAGTAATCTTTGAACCACTTTAAAGCCACTCCTCTTATACCAACATTTTCCAATCGCGTTAGTAGTATTGGAATCGCAACAGTATCAAACGCCTTTTGTAGGTACAAAAAGACTCCAACACATGTTTCGCCTCTGTCCAAGTAAGATACTAAATTAGTGGTGAGTGTCAAAACAGCGTCTTCTGTCGATGTATTTGCTCTAAAGCCAAATTGGCATTTGTTAAGTAGCTGGTTTTTTTCAAAAAAGCTTGTGATTCCTTGGGCAAGTGAGATAATATTTTGTTTTAAAATATTAGCAGTGATTTTATCCCATCGGTGCACTGTGACTTTTAAGTCCCAAAATGACACTTCTCACCTCATATGGGTAATAAACTAGCGCAATCGATCGAAGTCTACAAAAAATTGTAAATTTTCTGTGCTACCATCATAAAATGTTGTTAATAATGGTAGAATTAGTAGAATTTAACAAATTATTTGTTACATCTTTATTGTACAAGCTTTTCTGGACATGGTGTCACTAGTGAAGCTAGTGCGGGCAAATTCTTTTTTAAAAAAGAACGCAATTTTAAAAACGAAACGAGTAGGTAATTTTAAAGTGTCCGTCTATAAGCAGCACACTCTGATGAAAGTGATAAATGAATTAAATTAGTAAAAAAATGTATAAACCTAATTTAAAAACTTCAAGTAGGTACTTTAGGTGGGTAATCGGCGTAAATGAGAGGTGGTGGGTAGATTTATGGTGTTGAAACATAACATGGATCCTGAACTGTAACTTACTATTGATGCTAGTCTGTGTTTTTCCGCTGTTCATCTTATATTCGAGCAATTCCATTTGAAAATGAGTAAATGCATCTGACAATAATTTAAAAAACAATGTCTATAGTTAATTAAAACACATAAGGATTGAAAGTTGAAAAATCGTTACCAAACGCTTGACAGATGGTCAGAAGCCTTAATTAATAATAATGATGTTTAAATAAAATAGATAGGTACCACAGTAGGTGATAGGTGATGAAGTAGGTAAATATGATAGGTACTTTTTATTATTTTGGGATACTCAAATGCACTCTAAACAAAAAGAAACATACTGAAGATCACATAATTCGTTTTCATAACTCAAAGTTCGCCTCATGATAATGGTAGCATATGAAAATAAAAAATATGGCAACACTTAAAAAAGGTTTGTTGTGTTTTGAATTCAATTCAAAAAATTTTCGTTTTCATTTTATAAGTTTACTGTTGTTGTTAAATTAAAGCGCTTTCGGATTTTCTGCACTTTTTCCATCTTTTAAGTTGAGTTGAGCTTGTTCTCCCCCTTTTAACGTCGAGATCTTGTTTTATTTATACACCAGTATATATTTTGAGACAGGACACTTATCACACATTCACTCTCTTGCTGTCTGGCTCACATTTTTAGTGTTTTGGAGTGTATAGCAGTGAATCTACTAAGGTACCTATCACTATCTCCGGTCATAATGTCGTTTATGATTTGCTGCGTTCCTGGATGCTCAGTCGGGGTTACTGAAGGTAAGTAGATATTTGTTATTACAATTTTATTTTATAGATACTACCTAGGTCACTGGCCATGGCTGTGTTCCAAAAGGCAACGTCGGAAGTGGTTTTGGAACGCTAATATATAACGCTCAGGGTAATTTTCCAACTGTCAAATCGAATTATTTTCACTCCATTAGATACGGTAGGAAATCACACTTCCATGTAAAAATTAACTGTCAAACATCCGTTCCAAAGCGGGTGGAAATTAACTTTATCGGGCAATAAAAAAAAGTTGACATGAGTTTTAGGTTTGAGGCATTTAAAAGATGTTTAAAAGGAATACACTGGAGTCCTGAAGTATTTTCTAAAAAATATCTTTATTTTTAAATATTTATGTATCTTTTTCAGGTGTGCCTCTACATTGCTTTCCGAACCCCATAACAGATCTGCAACATTTTCATAACAGGGTCATGAATATTCAAGGAAGAATTGGATAGCAATTTCATCTATCATAATAGAAGAGTGTGTCAAAGACATTTCGAAATGAAATATTCCTACCCAAAAAACCGACTTTGCAAATTGGCTGTACCAACACTATATTTGCCAAGTAAATGCATTGATGAATTTAAATTTTATTATGTTAAGCCATTTCATAGTTAATTGATTATTTACATACTTATCAATGAAATAATATACATACTTATCATATTTTACCATTTCTGATATGAGTAAAATTTTTAGTTCATAGTTGAGTAATTTAATTTATCTTACAGCAACTGTTTAAGTACTTTTTTAAATGAAATAGAGTAGGTATATCTGGATTTTAGGGGATAAGTATTTATAAAAAATACAATCCAGTAAAGATTGAGTATGGCTGCCATCCCTGGGCGGGGGCACCCGATTACAAGCTTAGCCCCTTTGACTCGGTTCAAAGATGGGCTGTGAGAATCTAATTAGAATTGTGAGTGTTGACAATCTCAAACTTACAAGCCTTAACTTTAAGGAGAGTGTACCTGGGTGTACTCTCCCTCTTGTATAACGGGATGTGTTCTTAAGCATTGTTTCAAAATGATGCCTATGGCCAGTTTTGCAAAGGCTAAGACTGTGAAACGAGCTCTCCGCCAAGGTTTTATTTTACAGTATGAGGTTATTCAATAAAGTTATTTGATTCTTGAAAGGTCGGCAACCCACAAGTGATACCCCAGGTGTTGCAAGAGTCCATAGGCTGGGGTGACCGCTTACTACAACTTTAAAATTTTGATGTGCCACATTGCTGAGTCTATTATGATTGTTTTTAATTTGTCATATCTTGAACAGCTGAGGTACCACGTACATACAATACATTTTACATACATACCTTTCCATACATCCTAGTCAATAGTAAAAAGTCATAGTTGACACAATTATAATTTTTCATACACCTATATGAAAAAGAGTACAGTGCTCTACTTTAGAGCATGGTTGACAACCCTAAGTGTGTAGAAAAAAAACAAATGTTTAATGTTTCAGGTTTGGAATTGAGCCAACACCTGTCTGCACCTGAAACTCATTTACCCCAAACCACTGCTTAAGCAATGTATGATTCTGTTATGATCAAAACGCTATGAAGAAAATGCTCTTTTTAAAATATACTTATATAAAAGTATTTTAACTTGGAGTTTATTATTATTTGATTTACCCACTTTGTTTTATTTTAGAATATATTATGTCAAATTGGACCAATTAGTTTCATTCATGACCTAATACGAATAAAACTTGTTAAGATAACTGTATCTTTATTTCTGTCACAGTTCTTTATTTTTATGTATTATTTACATAATGATTTGTGTTCTGAACAGCGGTAAATTGGTAAACCAAGTTATATTCGGCGTTAAAAATGAAGTTTTATTCGTGTCATGTGACATTTGAAAAATACGCTTTATGAAAGCTTAGCCATGAACTTTTACGAGGAATGTGAAGGTGTACCGATAATATTAAATTTATAGGAAAACTATTTTTCGCGCTCTACACCAGGTCGTGAAAGTGGCATTCCTGTATAATTTTCTATTGCTTGTAAACCCTCACATTTCTCGCAAAAGTTCATGATTTAGTTATAATTTGGAGATTATATATGTATGTATGTAGGTATATATAGTAAAAAAAGTTTCGCCACATCACGGATAGATGGCGTTAAACTGTTAGCAAATTAAATGGACGAGGTACCCGTCTATTTCAGGTATATATATTGTAGTCTTTGGACTGTTGGGCCAAACCCACTGCCAACTTACAATTATTTGCTAATTCTGCAAACTTACAATTATTTAATAACTAATATACATTGTATATAGTTAAATTGAAAAAACAATCATAACATAAGTAATATTCTAACTAGGCCTTTGTATACTCGTTGTAATTTATTATAATTAGAAACATGTTAAACTTAATATATGAAATGTGTTGTGATAAAAATTAAATTAAATTAAATTAGTTCTTCTTAATTTAAGTCTTATGAATTTTGTCTAATAAAAAAGACATCAAGTTTAAAATAAACTTAGTATTCTATCAGTAAGAAGTTTAATTAGTTGATAACTTAATTATAATGCGTAACTTTAATTTAAAAAAATCACTTGTAACGGACATCGCCAAATTATAACGGAATAACCGTTTCAGGTTTTCCGTATCCGGTATAGGACTGAAGGATGCAAGAAAGTATGGAAGTGAAAATTGGAAGAAGAATATCCATTCCTAGTTCTCTGAACTTCTACAAGGTTTCAAATATAGAGACCGTAGAATCGTTTTTAGGTATGACACGTTGTGTCATGCCACACTAATTTTCTCGACTGAGGACGGGTAAACTTGGTCCGATTCAACCCTACAAAGACACAAGTGTGCGCGTTCACCGCTAAGAAAACTCCATTCACTGTAGTCCCACAATTCCAGAACACTCCCCTCTCCATCTCCAAGAGCATTGGGATCCTTTACAAGCATTGGGATTCCGAGATCATTTACAAGTTAAGGTGAAGCTGGCGTCCAAAAAACTTGCTGTACTCAACAGAGCGAAGCAGTACTTTACGTCGGGGCAAAGGTTGTTACTTTACAAGTCGCAAGTTCGGCCCCATATGGAGTACTGCTGCCATCTCTGGGCGGGTGCACCCGGATACCAGCTTGGCCCTTTTGACTCGGTTTAACGACGGGCTGTGAGAATTGTCGACGATTCCAAACTCACTTGCGGTATCGAGCCGTCAAGTCTGAGGAGAGACTTTGCCTCCTTGTGTGTGTTCTACCGCTTGTACAATGGGTTGTGTTCTGAGGAATTGTTCGAAATTCTGCCCACAGCTACTTTCTACCATCGCACCGCTCGCAATCGGCAGGGAATTCATTCTCACACTTTAGAACCTTAATGGTCGCGTACAGTGCGTTTTCAGAGAAACTTCCTCCCGCGAACGCTTAAGTTGTGGAATGAGCTCCCGGCCAAGGTTTTCTGCAAGGACTACAGTATGGAGTTCTTCAAGAAAGAAGTTATTGGATTACTGAAGGGTCGGCAACGCGCAAGTGATACCCCTGGTGTTGCAAGCGTCCATAGGCTACGGTGACCGCTTACCATCAGGCGGACCGTAAGCTTTTTTGCCACCTTAGCGGTATTAAAAAAATAAAAAAAGATGTGTTGTGTATTAAAGAAAATCATGTAAGTAATTAATAAATGTATTTTCTTTACTCACAGTACAACGGTTTTCTATTTACCCTACGGCTGTTCGCCGTTACTACTACTACCTTGAAGAAGGCTGTCCTTCTCAATCGCTCTCATTGCCGTTGCGCGTCCTATCTTGAGTGACGTCCGCACTGAAGAGGAATCTGGGAGTCTGATCCTCGGCCTGAGCATCAGCAGAGTCTCGGCCTGAACAACACTGCACACCTAAACTTCGGGGCGAGCATCAGCTTACCCGCGGCCTGAGCAACACTGCTCACCTAACCTTCAAGGCGGGCACTAGCCACGTGCGGCACAACACTGTGCCTGCTTAGCAAGGCCCTGGGCTAACCTTACAAACCACACGTCCTCAGGTTCCCTAAAAGCCAGTCCCGTCCGCGTAAACCTACTCTCTCTGAGAAAAGTCGCTCAGAATATACAGAGCTTCCAGGAGACGACAAAAATATTCTAGCCAAATAACTCATGTTAGTGTGTAAACAAGACACCACGTGTTTCTTTCGAGAAAGCGCGGCGAGATTAAACCAAAGTTTTATTATTTTAACCAAACGTTCGGCCGACGTTCGTATTCGGTTCGAACCACATTCGGCCTATCCCTAATATTCATATATCTCAGTATGTAAGTTTAAAGGATCCTGGAAGATAATAGGTGACTTGAAAATAATAAGTAATATAGAAAAAATAATAAACACCTGAGCAAGAAAACGGTTATGAAAAAAAATTAATTCCTCATATAGACAAGATTATATCGAAGTGGCGATGGGATGCACTCTTAAGACGGACGGAGTGTCGTCATGGCCATACTGTCTAAATAGTTTAAACTGTGGCGTGGCTAGTAGAAACTTACAATTCATAAGCTTTAATAACATATAAAAAATATTTAATGTAATGATACTTAATTGACGTAACTTGGTGACAACTACAAAGACCCTAATTGCTTATTACCATTTAAAATATGTTCCTAAGTCAAGCCAAGTAGTAATTTACGGGCCAAGTTAGCCTTTGAGATAAGTTTCATATTATCAATTGAAACTTTACGGTCGCACTGGTTCAGCTCACATACTTAACAAAAGAGGATGATAACTTGATCTTAACTTAAGTTTCGAGATGGACAATGGCTAAGATTTTTCTTATTTATTTTATTAAAGACAGTCGCGGGACGCCAATATTTAAAGAAAACGTCTTGTTTGCTTTAACCATTGTACGCCCCATTGAAGGGTACAGGCTTCTTCTCGGAGAAAGAGGCTTAGGCCTTCAAAGACTTTTCGAAACCTAATTAGCTATAGGTAACATTAATTTCTTTGGTGTGACGGATGCAAAACGCGACTATTAATATAGCAATTAAAGTCACCAAATTAAATCTTAGTCACCAAATTAATTATTGTTTAGAATTTTCCGCAGTTGCTGGCCCTCTCAATCTGTCCCAGGGCCGCCACTTTAGACAGTGGTTCCAAATAGACATGTCTGAAAGCTTAATAGCCCTGATGTGAGCTTGGTCTGATAAAAATTTTCTTTTTTGAACTTTATGAGTACGTTGTTGCACTTTGTTTTTTATTTAACAACGCTTGGGTTTTAAGACTATTAATTTTTAAACTTTTACCTTATGTAAGGTCTGAAGTAAATATTTGAAGTAGAATGTAAAGAACTTTCAGTTAATTTAACATTCGAGCAATCAAAGGCTTCGGCTAGATGTTGTTAACATAGCTAATAGTACCTAGAAGACCGAGCTTTGCTAGTTTTTTTTAACAACGCCCTCTATTGTCAAGTAGTTTTAGTGTTGCTTAACAAAGCCATCTATTGTCAAGTAGATTTAGTGTTGCTGTGTCGGTAAAAATAATAGTATTACTACTCGCCAAGAGATGTCAGGAAGAGTAAAATTTTTAGTTTATCATTTAGTTTATCATTGCCTGAAAACACGGATAAAACCACGTTTTTTAAAATCCGCCCCTGAAACCGCCGGCACACTAAATTCCATAAAATCGTTGGAGCCGTTTTCGACGATAAATATATAAGAGGTTAAAGGTATTAAATTTATATCGCCAGGTAAAGGCAACAGTCATCAGTTTCACTTCGTTAGTTCACCAAGCGGTAATCTGAAACAAATATGAGACATGTGTTTGTATATATGTATATTCACCCACCGGAGAGCATTGCGACCTAATTAAGTTGTACAACAAACGTGAGAGTCTAAGCTTTCAAATTATATTTTATCACAAATTTCATTTTCACGTTTGTTATTTCGATAATGAGTTTTGTGTCTAAGTAGATCACGTCTCGTTATAACAAGTGCTCTTAGCGAAGCGCTTCTGAAAATTAGTATATTATGGATTTTGATGTGACTGTAGGTTGTTATTTGGAAATAAAATTAAGTTTACATAGTTTATATTTACTACAACGATACCTTTGTGTGTTGCTAGTGGTGACTTACAGTACTAATACTTATTGAGAACGGTTAGCCTTATACGTTCAAAATGCCTCAGTGGGCTATGGAAGGAGGTATGTAAGGAATTTCTTTATGAGGTACTATGTAAAAGAAAGTAAGGAAATTCATAACAGTATCAAAGAATAAAAATTAGTGGTAATCTGTCTTGAGTCTCGACTTATGTTTGGAAAAGTTTCAAGGACTTCGGTACACGTCCCGAGACCCAAACGCTAGTTATAATTCAACCAAGTAAAATCTTCTTAAACATAGGTATTATCGTATCGTAGCTAATGTCGCATTATCTATCATTTATTTATTTAGAACGAGTCCGCCAAAGACACCGAAAGACAGTTTTCTTTTACCCTAATAAATTGGAATGGGCTTCACTGTCCTTAAACTGCACATGGGACATACAATGTAAAATATATCTTGAACTATTAAAGTATGGTATAAAACCAACAGAGAGATAACGAAGGACTAAATTCCGGAAATCCCTATTTTCTGAAGGTTTTTCAAATTACTACCTCAGAAACATAAAATCAATTGATTGAAATATTATAGGTTATATAAAATGCATAAATAGTATACTTTTGTGTTTACATAGATTTTAACATATAAAGTGCCTTAATTAAATAGAATGAATAGCCGAAAAAGTATTTTTTGGAGGTAGGCACTTAGGGAACTGGACCGTTCTTTAAAGTTGATTTTGTTATGGTGTAAAGAATTAACTACCTATCACTATTATTAAAAACACTTTATTTAAATCACAGACCGACGCGCTTTAGGAGTTTTTATGTACAATTTACGACCTTCATAGATATATATTTATATTTATGAAACTGTCTTTAAAAACAGGATATTTATATCAAACATAATATTCAAATTGCGAAGTAAACAACTAACTTTCTAGCAGCCGACATATTTAATCACATTTATATTTGCTCAGTTCGCAAAAGTTTTGTGCTCATACAATAACTTTCAAAACTTTGAAGGGCTTTCAGAGTTCCCGAGACACTAAAACTGCTCCAACCGTCGTCTTGGGAACACACCTAACACCGGCCCTGTAATGAGGCTGTGTGACGACGAAGTTGTTTATTCATTTTATGTACTAGTTTACACCTGCGGATTCACCCGTATAGAATTTCGAATACGACAAGAGATAATAGTTCCGCACGGGAAAGGTTTCAGGGTAACAGGGTAAATAACAGTTCATTTCTTTGTTTCCAACTGCCAAAAGGAAGGTAATGTTTTTGTAATGAACTTGTTAGTTGCCGGCCTTTTGATATTTAATCACTCCCTTCTTGCAGTCTAATGTAGTCATCAAAAAACTCGACTGAGAGTTCATTCCACAACCTTGGTATGTAACCGTTCGCGGGAGGAAGCACCTCTGAAACAGCATAGTATATATATATATATATATATAATAAATAGATGTATATATTTACGACATATTTGACTGTGCACCTTGCACTTTGTATTTTTGAAATTTCATAGAAATCATAACAAGTCTTCGTCCTAAAGGCTATATAAGCGGTCGCTTTGTATCTATCACACATATACATAAATTCAATTCAATTCAATTCTATTTATTCAGTAAATTACAATTTCAATTCAATAAATCAATGAGCATGTAACCAGTCGATTGTTGGATTTAGGTCTTGGCCAAAAAACACCACCATACTTAGTCCTTCACCTTTTCCATTCTGCCACTTCGAGCTACCTTGAGGTCATCGGTTCACGTAGGTGTTGGGGAAACCACGCTGCATTTACCGATCCGTGGTGTCTAAGTGTCTGGAACGAATGGAAGCCTTTACTCCGAAAGAGAAATAGCAAAACCTAAAAAAGTAAAAAATAACATAAACTATTTACTGTTATTTTTCTCTTGGTCAGCTTGTCTAGTCTAGAATTGTCCATGTTTTCTCCAATACATATAAATAAATGTTTATTAATTACATAAGTGCGGAACTCAATTTTATAAAACCTTTCCTATTCAACGAGGTATCAATATTTTACACCAAAGCTGCCGTTTGCAGAAGACACAATTGATGTCAGTTATCAGTAACAAGGTGTAGGTAACTAGTGATGTAACGAGCGACGGGAAACTTACGACAGCAGGACGTAGTGTTGTAATATTTACACACAGTTATTTACAGGAAATGGTAAAGATTATGTATGAGTCATTTAAAAAGAATGGAATGAACGTTAATGTAAATAAAACGAAAGTTATGGTTTTTGAAAGGAATGATACTGTAACAGAATGCAATATTAAGGTAGAAGGGTAGAAAGTAGAACAAGTGCCAGAATTCGTATACTTAGGATCTTTGTTTACTAGAGACGGAAAATGTGAAGGTGACATTGAAAGAAGAGTAAACGCGGGAATTCAGGTAAACGGGGCGATGCACACCTTTTTTTTGGTAAAGGCACGTTTGGCTGTACATGAGGGTGTGTTGGTTCCAACACTGATGTATGGAAGTGAATGTTGGGTATGGCAAAAAAAGCACGAAAGTAGAATTAATGTCGTGAAGATGAGAGCATTGAGAAGTATGTGTGGTTTGACTCTAAATGACAGGATAAAAAATAGTGTGATACGAGAGCGTTGCGGTGTGAAAGAAAGTGTGGCGACAAAGATTGAGAAAGGTATGTTAAGGTGGTTTGGACATGTTGAAAGTATGAACGAAAATAGATGCACGAAACAGATTTTTGAATCTGAAGCAATTGGCAGGGTCGGTAGAGGTAGACCTCGGCAAACGTATGTAGATCAAATTGAGTACGTTCTCAGAAAAGGCCAGGTCAGGAGTACTCGGAACCGTAGGAAATGTATGAAAGCATTGATGCCTATAGATGAGGCAAGAGAGGTATGCCAGGATCGTAGCAAGTGGCAGTCTTTGGTCTCTGCCTACGCCTCTGGGAAACTGCGTGATGTTATGTATGTATGTATGTATGTATGTTTTTATACTTAAATCATCTCAACCATAAATTTAGATGAACATAACGAAGGACTAGTATATCTAAAATAGTATATCTATTTCTAGATTTGTTTATACAACATACTCTTTTAATTTTTTTTTCACCAAACTGGGAAACAAGGTTACGGCTCGCCTGATAATAAGCCGTGACCGTAGTTTATTTATTTGTAATTAAAAATTTCATATAAAAAATTATAGTCAACTTTACAGCAAAAACCCCACCACTAGGTATAAACGGAAATTGCAACGGAACCATAGATTATGACGTCACACCTGCACGTTTAAAAACTTATCCAAACAACGGTTTAAAACGTATTATTACAACGAAAAACATAGTCCATTTTATGATAAAAGACGGTTAAAACTGCATTACTGGGACAATAATTTCAGGAGCAAAACGTGTCGTCAGACATTATGGGCCATTCTGGAAATGGCTACGGAGCGCGTAATGACGGTTTCTACGATGCGCGGAAATTTCATTCTTAGAAAATCTCTTTAAATAGCGTTTTGGTAAGGATATGCAATTTGTATGTACCACTTACAGTGTAGCTACCTAATTCCTGTCCGTTTTTTAGGGATCCGCAGTCAAACTAGGATCCTTTATAGTTTCGCCGTGTCTGTCAGTTCATCCGTCCGAAATTCTCTCATAATTTCAAAATAAGGGTCGATCATCTAAATGCTATAAATGTACCTGAAGCTAGTGTCAAGAGTAGGACTGTGTAGGATTATGTCAAAAGACCAATTTTCTGTTCAAAAGACCGTTTGGTTGGTCAAACATTTTGTGTAATCTATTTTTGTTTGGAATAGCTAAATCTTCACTAAGGTAAGTGGCAGTCTTTTTTTGTCTGGAAATGCTAAATCTTTACTAAGGTAAGTGGCAGTCTATTTTTTACAAATTTCAGTCATGCACGGACATGATGAAACCTTGTAGGGTTCTGTTTCGATCGGCTACGAAACCCTAGTAATGCAATCCGAAAACACTAGCTATATAGACTACTAGCTTCCACGCTACTACACTACGCGGTTCCACCCACCCTAAATTCAAATATCGGAGTAGGATTTTAACAGCAACTCCTCATATATAGTAAAATACCGACTCACACTTGACGTTGTCAACTCGGGACTCAAACTATCTCTATGCCAAATTTCATCTAAATCGGTACAGTGGTTTAGCCGTAAAAAGGTAATAAACGTAAAAAGCCGTAAAAAGGTAATAAACAGACAGAGACATTTTCACATTTATAACATAAGTATAGGTGTTATCAGAAGAGCTCTATTAAATTTTATTAAAAAAAGAAACGAAACGAATACAAAGTAAAGTATTTTCAAATATAAGTTTATTGAAATTAAATAAAAATAATAGTAGGGAATAAAGTATAGGAAAAGAAGTAATTAGATTTTTAAACTTACCTACCGAACGAGCGCGAGTAATGCCTTTAGTGTTACAGGCGGACCGTAAGCTTGTTTGTCACCTTAGTGGTAAAAAAATCACAAAAAATATACAAAAAGATTGAAATGCTCGTAGTTAGCTCGAACGTTAATTTAACAGAAATAAAGGGAATTAAAAATGTTTGGGGACAAATACAATTGAGACAACTAAGGAATGATAATGAATAACCATTAGTGATTTTTAACAAATACTTACTGGATAAGGTTTCAATTATATCTGTTTAATGGGATTAGGAAAATTTAAAATAAATATGGTAAGGTTTGTCATAAAACTCGTGTTATCTTTATGTTCGTATATGGGTCTTACTTTTTTTTGCGACAATAGCCTATCGCACATCTTATTATGCGTCTCATTACATTATTGATTATTATGTTCTTAATGTTTCAATTTACGTCCCATTACTAGAAAATAATCGTGCTCTTACTCGAAGTCAATCTTTTATTTAATTTGTTTTTTTATAAAATGCCGTAATAGAATTGTCATACAAAATAATGTTTCTACTAAAAACGTGACACTGTCTTAGTATTTTCTAAAAACCACATTAAAAAATAGAGAAAAAAAAACATGATCTGCAGAAAAAAAAATAGGATTTAAATAACCATAATAAAAATAGATACAATTGTTTGTAAATCGAACAGTAAAAGTAATTTAACGATAGTTCGAAAACCCAAAAAAAAAACAGAAAAACGTCGATTTACTAGGAAAACTTATTGAATAGAGAATTTGCGAATATTCTTTGAAGTTTGTCACTACTCTGTTGTAACCATGGACATCGAGTTCTATAATCTGCCCTATGAACTGCGCAATAGCCTCACATAGTTAGCAACACTTTAGGAAAAGACAAAGCAAACCTGTTGTCTCGTTTTTTTTATCAACGTTCACCATTTTGTTTGTTTATGTTTATTAAAACAAGTTAGAAAGAAAAAAGAGACCGCAGGTTGGCTTCGTCTCTGTCAAACTTTTGCGCCCATTTTTTTAGATCTGGCTAGGAAATGCGCTGTCCAGTTCTCTAGTCCAGTCTAGTCCAGTGGGCCTATATGGATGCGGAGGCCGCTTACAGCTAGGTGGTAGGCTGTGCAGGGAAGGGGGTGTCTGGGCTTCCTTCCTTTTACGGCCGAGGTAGGGCCAAGGTGGAAGAGTTGTGTCAAATATGTTTCGTTGCCTATCAGCCTGTCCACCGCGGCCACAGCGGTACTGCACCGCAAATGCAGTAGGGAGGAACAATTTTCAAGTGCCATAATGCCTGGCCTGGCAGTATTTTTAAGTTGTACTCGTAGTTATTTCTAGTTGATGAAAAGAACTTTTACACTACACATGCCACATGCTTTGCAAGAACCTTTATACATAGTCAAAAATAGGGTTGAAGGTACGTGTTTGCAGATATTATTACTTTCTTGCCCGTTTAGAGGAAAAGCACTTTCTATTTGAAAGCTGACGATAAAACTTATTTGGTACAGTGCCATCTGTGATTATAAAAGTGAATTATTATTTGTTAAGTAAATTAAAAATTTAATTAATTATATTTTATTATCCTCGCATTTGTAATGTAAACTGGTTTAATTCGGTGATAGAAAACATTCTGAGGCAACCCAAAAAGACGTATGTGACAATCCGCACTGGGTCCTCATGCTAAATTAAACCCGACATTGCTCTACTCTAGATATGGATAGGCCAGTGCCCTATCAGTAGGAACTTACGCAAGCTGGCAAAGAATCCTACATAGACATTTAACAAACTGGAAACTTTGTCTATCATGCTTAGCAAAGTAAGTTCCGGAGCGGAGACAATGCTTTATCGAACCATGGGTATGAATTATATAGTTAAATGAAACAAACCATCGAAAAAGTTTACATCTTCGAGTAATTAATCGATTAATTAATTAATCTCCCTTTTGACTCGGTTCAACGACGGGCTGTGAGAATTATCGACGATCCCAAACTCACTTGCCGTATCGAACCCTCAAGTCTGAGGAGAGACTTTGCCTCCCTGTGTGTGTTCTAGATGGTGTTCTACCGCTTGTACAATGGAATGTGTTCTGAGTAATTGTTCGAAATGGTGACCACGGCTAGGCTTCTTTCTACCATCGCACCGCTCGCCATTGGCAGGGAATTCATTGTCACACTTTAAAACCGAAATGGTCGCGTACAGTGCGGGTTCAGAAAAATTTCCTCCCGCGAACGCTTGGGTTGTGGAATGAGCGTCCTGCCAAAGTTTTCACTAATGAATACAGTATGGAGTTCTTCGGAAAGAAGTTATTAGATCTATGAAGGGTCGGGAACGCGCGAGTAATACTCCTGGTGTTGGAAGCGTCCATAGGCTATGATGACCGCCTACCATCAGGCGCACCATTAGCTAGTTTGCCTTACCTAATGATATTAAAAAACAAGATTAGACACACATGTTTAAATTTCTTTTCAGAAAATATATTAGAAAGAATCTTAGGTTTAACCTTTACCATGTTTGATTTTAGTTTAACTTTCAGAGATTGGCTTTAAGGTTTTAAATATGTGAAGAAGAAGTTCAGGAAGAAAGTGCAAATGCACAGAATGTATGCAGAGCCGGAATGGGTACGGTGGTTACCGAGATGTAAGAATTTACCAAAGTTTTGTATGTACTAGGTTTAGAAATTAACTACATAAGTTTATAAGTGTGAGTAGGTACTTCTACAAAGGATTTGTAGTGGTATTATTAGAAAGCTGTTCAAATTTAAACTCGATTTATGTGGAGAATGGTATTCAAGTATAAAATAAAATATTGTTTGCAGAGTATCAGTGATGAGTTAGATCTGTATATAGAAGAATGGCGCACTTTTGACTACGTAACCTTGCATTACTTAAATCACGTACACAAAGAGTTGTGTTTTCCTAACAGTGTAAAAAGGAGACATACGAAGCTGCCAAAAGTCGGTGCTATCAAAGCTAGTGTTGTTCTTGGGTAAGTGCCCCTAGATCCTGTGTAAAACTATTAACAGTAGGTCATTTTTTTAGGGTTCCGTACCCAAAGGTTAATTAGCGGCAAACTGTTACTAAGACTTCGCTGTCCGTCTGTCACCAGGCTGTATCTCATGAACCGTGATAGTTAGACAGTTGAAATTTTCACAGAAGATGTATTTCTATTGCCGCTATAACAACAAATACTAAAAAAACAGAATAAAATAAATATTAACTGGGGCTCCCATACAACAAACGTGATTTTTTGCTCGATTTTGCTCGATATTGATAACGGCAACAGGTAGACGCTTCAAATACTCACAGAATATTAAGTTATAAAGTCACTTTAAAAATAAATAATTAAATTAAAATAAAACAAATATTTAAGGGAGGCTTCCGTACAACAAAAGGGTTTTTTTTTTTGACGTTTTTATAGATAATGGTACGGAACACTTCGTGCGCTAGTCCTACTCGCACTTGGCCGATTTTTACTTTTACTGATTATTTTACAAAAGAAACTTTCATTATTATTTTTTCAACTTCACTGAATTTCGTCAAATAATATAACCTTAATTTTCTGCTACGTATTTAATTCATTAAAATGTAACATTGTGTAAGGTAACACAAGCGTGAAATCAACTCCCGAAGTATTAACAGGGTTGTTAGATAATTAGAAGATTTTATACCGAAAGTGAGCGAATAAAAGCGGACTTCAGCTATTTCTCTTAATTAATAATCCGCTTGCACAAAATGGTTCGGGATTTTGCGTGAGTTGAAAGTTTAATGATCTACGGAATTTGAAAGCAAAGTGCTTTTCTATTCGACTACAAAATTGAGAATTTTAATGAGATTAAAATATACGCCAAGTGCTTTATCATGATTCAACATTACGACGAGATCTCGAACAAAATTTGCCTGATTTGCACGTTTTAAATGTTTCGTGTAATATTTATTTTGTCCAATGTCGAGACATAGTATGACATACGAATCTGATAAACATTTACTTGTGATAACAACAACCTTGTTGTGTACCTTATAACCACAACTAGGGTTGCCATCCAATTCTAATATAGAGTAAATTTTCTATAAACTCCGAAATAACAAATACTCTGATTGCAATTTATTCCATATAGGATTATTTGTAGTCTATTATACTTATAGCGTATATGACGCTAAAATGCTCTCTCGCTCTAGCTAGTGAAAAGGCTTGGTGCCTTTGCCTCTCGAGATCAGCCAATTTTTCAAACGAAGTTCAACGACAGATGTGATGTGACGCAATTATTGCAAGAAAACAAACTTTTTTAAAAATTGCAATAAATAATAATTCCTTTATTATGACTCTTTATAATAAAGTGGTGGCTGGTTTGAAAGTCAATTTTATTGACATGAACATATACATACCTACTTTATTTCTTTCAAAAGAAGTTGACAACCCTAACTACAGCACAAACGCTGTATAATTAATTTTGTAATCGGATATTGTTATTTTTTTAAACGAAATTATAAGAATTATATATTCATTTTATACAATCTGTGAATATATTTGGGAATTCACGAACCTTTCACAAGATTACCAATCTCATCGCGGTAATGGAAAAACTAAACTCCTGGCTTAGCTCATGAAATATTAGTTCCTTTCTAAATTCTTGGAAAAAATATGCGGTGGTGCCAAACCGTATTTTTCTCAAAGACAAAAAATACACTGAGCGGCAAAGAGAGCGGGTCGGTAACAAAAACCTCAATAAAATTAAAGACTGTAGTATCAAAGTCAAAATTCAAGATTATGAAGTTTATTTTTCGCTTAGCTTAGTGGCATGTTTTCAATAATAAATTTTTGCACAAAAAATGCCATATTTATATTTATATTAAAATATTAATTAATAATTATATTAATTATTTTTTAAACGAATTTTAAAAATCATCTTTACTTTTTTACAGAGTTTTAAAACAATGATCAAAAAGTAATAAAAAGGTATATATAGTAATAATAAAAACTCGTATAGTTGTAATGAATAAACTTTAGTTTTCATTTTAATAGGATTGCTCAAATATTTTAAAAGGTATCGCATTTTTGACACGCACAACAAACACGCTTAAATGACCCGCTTTCTTTCCTAATTATTAACTAATATTATAAATGCTAATGTGAGTTTATCTGTCCTTTCTTTACGTAAAAACGAATCAATCAGTTGAACTAAAATTTGTCACAGAGATAGCTGCCGAGACGGAGAACGACATAGGCTGATAAAAAGCCTTTAGAGCGACCATACAACAACTTTAAAAATCGAAATGCGAATTTTCTACAAACATTTTACTTTTATACTAACTTGTTCCTTGTTACTCAGCCGTCCTATTTATTTTCCTTACAAACGGGTTACAGTCTTCTTTTTCGAAAAAAGATGCCATAGTCCACCGCTGTGCTGGCCCAATGCGAATTGACGGACGTTGACAAATTAGTGCATGGCCACTCGATTATTGGAGTTTTCAAGCCAGAGGAGTTACGCCTCTGACTTGGTTCGACAACTGCCTTCGTATGACAACAACCGAAACCGACGGTTCAACGTGCCGTACTACGTGCAGGTAAATGTACCAATAGGGTGGTCACCCATCCAATGACTGCTTACGCCCGATGATGCCTAACTTCGTTTATCGTTTTCAATAGACAAATGCACATGAGCCACGAGCTTCTACTCGTCCTAGAGTAATAAAAATTTACGCAAAAGATAAAATAAATTTGTGTTTAAAAAATTACATCGATGACGACGAATAATTAGGGATCGATGATAACTCCTTAATAGTTACTTTTTTCGTACAAGTATTTTTGAATCACTAGCAATTTATTCAAGTGAAAATTGCCAATATTGCTGTAGATTGCGGTTCCAATATCGAGTATTCATGACAAGAAACGATAAAAGTTCAATTTATGTGGAATTTATTTAGAGCAAATATACCGCATAATAGAATGCTTTGCGATATTATTGAAGACTCAGACTTGCTAGCAAATATATTTCTATTAAATATTAATTATACCTTGATTAAAATTACAGCCGACAAGCTTATATGACTAGTGTTGATAAATTACTGATCAAATCGACATAAATAATGGTATTAATTTAGGCCAGTAAAATTAAACAATAAAAACATAATTAGACATAATAAACTTATTGATGACTTAATTGTGAACATAACCATTATCAGAATCAGAATCGCTGGAAAAATCCTGGAAATTTATTATTAAATCTTGGTCGCATTTGAAATCAAAGTGAACATCGCATTCTCATTCTACTGTGAAAATTGACTTAATAATCCTAAATGCATTTTTGAAGTCCTATCAAACAATACCCTACAGACTCCCTCGCAGCCTAGTTGGTAGTGAGGGTGTGGGTTCGATTCCTGCACTTGACAAACATTTATGTAACAAAAAATTGTGTTTGTCTTGAGTCTGGGTGTATTTATGTATGATATGTATGTGTTAACATCAAAAAGTAATATATATGTATTTGGTCTGGTATCCATAACACAAGCTTTGCTTACTTTGGGCCAGACGGCGCTGTGTGTAATGTCCAAAAATATTTATTTATTTATTATTTACAGCGCGAATTTGCTTAAAGCTGATTTTCTCAAATTTATTACAAAACTGTATAAAGGTTCAAAGAAGATACCTTTCTTTAAGATTTCGTTGGAACCAATGGCAATATGGTAGAGTTATTAGTAAAGAACTTTGAAGAACTAGTATAGAATTTCAGTGCTTATGTTATTACTGGTATTTTTTTATTGAATATAATTGCTGGCGGCCAATGGTGGCCTAAATGTTTTGATTTTGTCTCCCAATGAGTGAACCAATGAGTCTTTTTCTTTATTTCTCAAGTACAATCATTATTTACTTCATTGGCTCTTCGGCGAAGGAAAAGCATCGTGAGGAAACCTGCATACTTAAAAAAAAAAGACCTATGTGAAGTCCACAATCCGCACTAGACCCGCATGTGCGTGACTATGGCCCTAATCGCCCTCGTAGAGGGTAGGGCGTGACCCAACAGTGGGAATGTATTATGCTGGTAAGAATTATTACCGATACTACACAGATATAAGTACAGTACCGGTCCCTGTCAGAAATAGATATATTGAATGTATTTAAACGAATGCTGTCACCACTATCTGTATCGGTGTAATTATACTCTTGGCTGCTCATAACAGACGACGTTGAAGACGAGGGTGTAATATAGCCCAGTGTGTATTGAACAGAGCTTACGAGTGTCATACGAATGTTTTCAACACATTTAAAAGAGAGTAAATACTTATTTTAGTGTTAAAATCTTGTAAAAAGTTAATATTTAATGGAATTTAATAGCTTTGCTATGTTTTTAACAAACACTTTAGATTTATTTTTGACAAAAATAATGCCTTCATAGGCATATTTTCTCTCAACATCTGTCAAGGTAAAAGCACTTGTAAGGTAATTGTCATGACCGCACAAGTGGGTAATGGAATAAGGCTGCTTTGTAAGTATAAGTTTTAAAAAAATTAAAAAAAATGGGCGTAATGGGAGATTTTAAGATGCTGAAAAAGGTGCAGTGAAGGCTACTTTTTGTGCTTGTGAATTGAAAAAATCTTCTTTATGCTTTTTTTTTAAAAAAAAAATAATTGCACCCATTACTCTCTCATTTATCATTTAGTATTTTATTTTTACACAATGTGTTCATACCTCATTCTATCTTTTAAATACTTTTTCTTAGTCAATTCCGCCATTCCTAGCACAGTCACGTGCTACTTCAATTAACTCCGTGAAATAACTTTTAGGACTGTTCGCATTCAATACTTGCGCAGTGATCAAGACGAAGATGATATATCGTAATTTTTTTTTAGCCAGGGAATGGAAAGTTACTACGTTTAGGTAAATATTTATCAAATACCTTTTGACAAAAATAATTTATGTGGCTTCTAATGTGAGTAGGGTATCTATCTATGTACCTTTACTCTTCTGTAAAAACATTATATGGTCGTCTTGCAAAAAACACAGAAATTGAAAAAAAAGAAAATCGATAATTTTTACTTTATAAACATTTTTATTATTTTAATTTATTTCCCAAACAATATTACACCACAACATTAATATATTTTTTCCGACTTGCAACCTTTCTAGGTTTATGTAGTCAGGAAGTCGCTCTTTACAATAGGTATTTTACTATATTTGAGTATATAGTTTAGTTAACACGGTTATTACAGTCATAACATTATTTACTATTATTACTTAATAACTCATAATATCATATATTACAGTAAGTATATATCTATATATCCACATACACATACATACATACAAACACACACGCATACATATACACATAAATACCTATATATACATACATACACATATACATGCCTACCTACACACAGACATATACATACATATTATTTACAATTTACCTATATGAATTATTGTTCGTTAACAAAGTACATCTTGAGCTTACGTTTATAATTTTTTTTATTACAATAAAGTTCTTGTATGTTCTTCGGTAAATGATTTAAAATATCTGCCAACATATATTGCCATACTCTTGAGCCATGTACATTATTGTATTTTGTTTTTTTATATGTAGGCAGATAAGGTAACTTACGTAAGTTAGGTAACCTACTTTTTATTGGAAGTTCGTTTTTTAGATCATTTGCATCCACTAATACTCTTAACTTAAATAAGTCGCATACATTTAGAACATTGCAATGTTTTAGTAGTAAGTTATTCTCTAATCCTAACTTAAGTCTAGTTTTTTTTGGCACTATAATTTTTAATAACGTAATTTGTAGATTGTATATTTTTTATTGTATGTTTTAAATGTCCTTCCGTAACTACTGATTCCATATGAGATGATAGATTCCGCCAGCGATAACTATAAGACTCTAAGTATATTATAAGGTACTTTGTATTTAATAATAGCAAATTTACAGATTAGTGCTCTTATCTTACCACAGACATAGTCGATATGTGGCCCCCAGTTAAACCGATGATAATTATTGAATTAGGCCTAAATACATATGTTGGTTTACAAATTCTAAACATTCACAATTACATATTTGTTTTTTATGCATACATAAATGCTCAAGGGCTAAAATCCTTGGTGTAAAGTTTGTTTTATTTTGTACTGTATGTATGTGCATAGCTTTAGTTTTAGTTATTCATTTCAGTCATTTAAAAACTTCAGTATATTATTTTTTGTTGTTTTTTCGCAAAGTAAATGTATTTTGTAGCGGTTTAGTCAATTTATAATTATTAACACGTTTTCAATAATTATTAAAGAAATGTAGTCAACAAAGAAAATATCTATTACTTAATTTTTTTAAATTTTTCAGTGTGTTTTTTCAGGACGACCATACAATGCTTTTTTTAATTCAAAAAGGAGCGTTTCGAACGAATAAAATGTTATTTTTTTAATGTTCACTTGAAGTTGTCGGTCTCCCGAGACCATAAAACATATAATTCTCGGAAACGTTGTTTTCATTTCAAAAATATTTTGGTTATTATATGTATTCTAAAGTTTAGTATCTTCTAGTTTCATAAAATTACAGAAAAAATCAAAAAAGGGGTTATTTGCAAATATCTCGAAAATTATGAGGTTATGATTAAAACTGTCTTTTACAATAGTTGTAGTTTTTTACTTGACCTACAATTTTTGCACTAGTCATTTTTGATGGGAGCTCATACTAAGCCATAAATTGAAAAAAACCATTTTTCACCCCTTTTTATTCCATTCTTCGGGGGCATTTTGCGGGTTTTTATTACTAAAGTCCCTATATTGTTGCGAGTGATAAAGGCACTTTTATCCCTATTGAAAGTTGCCACCGTAACAGTTTTTAAATATTTCGAATATTTTGTTTATTGGCGCCGTACAGAAGCACCCAAATGGCACAATTTTCGGACTACCCTTATTATAACCAAGGACTGGCTGCAGAAATCCCACGTTGATAACCGACTAAATTACAGGCGGAGCCGCGGGAAAAGCTAGTATTATATAATTATTTATATATCAATATTCTTTTTGAGAAAGTGTTAAAATCCATCGTTAAGTAAAAAAAACTTTTCCTTGGTAACAAATAAATAAGCAAACATTTCAACAAGTCTTTTATTATTTATTAAAAAAACGTTATTTATTTTTTGTTTCATTTAGTTATTTTAATGTACCTACATATAATACAAACGAAAAGACTTATAGTTACCTGCAAATACGAAAAATATACTAGTTAGATGTGCCCCGCAGTTTCGCCCTCAGAAAAATCCGATCGCTTCCCACCGCTATCTATGCAAAAAGTAGTAAAAAATTACCCTCTACAAACATACAAACCAAGTCTGCCTTTTCATAATTTTAGTAAAATCAAATAGAAGAAGTGATAGGATTTTTCGCAATTCAGACTAGTTATACTGTCTTATTACTACACTGTGGTATACTAATAATATCAACTGTAGTTGATTTTAGCGACATGGTCCGATCTCAAACGCGTTCCGCTCGGGACTAAAGAGCGCCGAGCGCTGCTGATGTTACGTTTACAAACACATTATTTTTGAAATTAAATTGACAGATTTCCAAACTTACTTTTTTTGACGCCAGCTAGGCCTCACTTTTCTGACAACAAGTTTTTAGGGTTCCGTAGTCAACAAGGAACCCTTATAGTTTCGCCATGGCTGTCCGTCCGTACGTCTGTCTGTCCGCGGCTTAGTTCAATAACTATTAATACGAGAAAGCTGCAATTTCTTATTGTAGTTACGAATCTGTGGTTTTAAATAAAAAAATTATTCAGTCTGTTTCCAACTACAATCCACGTGTTTTATTATAAGGTTATGGACCTAGATAACTTGTGATAAACTAAAAGTTAATATCGGATTATTAACTTTCCGTGGACTATCAGTGTGCCGTTCGATATCAAAATTTAAAATCACGGTGAAATATTTTTTTTTTGGACTTATATTCTGAATTACTGTTGAACATCGTGTGGCATTGGTATGAAAAATGGCGGGCAGTTACATAGTGAATGTGCCTAAGCTAAAAGGACGAGAAAACTACGCCGACTGGGCGTTTGCAGCGGAAAATTTTCTAGTGCTAGAAGGTGTGGATATTCACAAAGAAGAATCGACTGAATCAATTTCCATTGATGTGAAAGAGGCAAAGGCAAGGCTAGTGATGACAATCGATTCATCTATTTATGTTCACATCAAAAATAAGCAAACAGTACAAGGTGTGTGGAAAAGCTTGAAGTCTCTTTAAGACGATTCTGGCTTTAGGCGTCGCATCAGCCTTCTTCATCAGCTAATTTCTATTCCCTTGGAATATATTGAGCGTATACATAAATACTATATCAACCTGAAGTAATATAATTTACGTGACGTTAGATGAAAAATATGTATTGTCGTTTCAGGGGTTTGCCTTACTAAACTTGAGAAATGAAGGTGCCTACAGACTTGGCAACACAGACAGAAAAACAATTGTTGTTTGTTTTGCGAATAATATTTTCGAAAACTTAGTTTGTACCTTAAATAAAGCAAGTACATTGATTAGTGTTATAACTTGTGGAAAGTGATTTTTTTATCAACCTTTGTTTTTCATTAGATTCTATACGATTTTTTTGCACAAATCTTCATTTTTATTACGTTACGCGGAAGCACCGTTCGCATCGACGCACAGATTACGTATGATGTAGTGTTGACGGCAAGTACCTGAAAGTCAGGTACTCGGATTGGCTCGATTTGTGTCATATTTGCTACAGATTCTTTAGAAATTAATCTAACCAACACAGAAAAAAATCTCAACAAGTTCAGTGTGTGTGATCTCTTTGCATAGTTTTACATCCTTAATAAAGGACGGGGTCCTTCTTTCCTTCCTTCCTTCCTTCCTTCCTTAATAAAGTTCGGATTCAAAACTAATCGGAAGCATCCGAAATAAAAACGTAACTAAAACAGGCTATTCACTATTATTATAAACTACATTTTGCCAGCAGCTCCGCTCGCCCTAAATTCGGATATCGGCGTGAAACTCCTTAATTATACTAAAGAAGTTTGCTATAGCAAGCCATAGCCGTCGTTTTATTTCGTTTAAACTAGGTTGTAGTTATTTCCGCGGGAACTTTTGAATGTTTCAGGTAGCTTTTATCCTAATCTACTACCTAACCTATAGGTGTGCCAACTTGCATCCCGATCCGTCCAATGGTTGAAGCATGATTGAGTAACAAACATCCACCCATCCAGACAAACTTTCACATTTATAATATAAGTAGGATAGCGTCATATTCATTCACAAACGTATTCATTCTTTGCAGATTAAAAATAAAATAAGTAAACACAAGACTTAGCAACATACTTTAACATACGTAATCGTTTACCTGACTTCTTACATAAGTACGAGTGTAAATTTTAACTTTTGTGGTGATTAAATATACGTACCTGTGTAGATTTGGTGTCGGTAATGAGTCCATTTATCTCACATAAGGCAATCATAATAAATTCCCGGTAAAGTTCCGCTGAGCGTGTGAGTAACGTGAGCATAAGAGGCTGCTAGCGTCTGATTACGATAGTCCAGGGTACATGGAGCAGGCTGGATAGATATCAGTTTCTTCTTTATCTTAAGCAAAGAAAAAGAAAAAGAAAATTAAAGATTGTAAACTCTTTTAATTGGTCTCTTATTATCTGTGCCCCATTTAATATTTTATTTAATAACAACAAATCTGGCATTGGCTTTATAATTAACAATTTTAGAGCAATTCTGTTTTTTTTTTTTTTTTTTTTTTAATCTGCGCATGTATAACAACTATAATTAATGTCTAAAACTAATCTTAATATTAAAAAAGCAAATTATCTTTAGCAAAATAAAACATAATTAAGGTCGGACTTTATGCATCCGGAATTATCCGGACCTGAATCGTATCCGTCGCTCAAGTAAACATTCGAATCGACAACATAGGATTCGGAATTATTCGACCCCGAATTTTACCCGGAAGCAACCTCATGTCATGCTCTTGTTTCTCCGGATACCGGGCCGTTTTTATCGGCATGAGTGGGCGGAGCCCTTCAATAATCTATGCAGTTATATGCAACTGACCACATGACATCGCGTTCCAGGCGCTTCCGGACAAAACTTCCGCTGCGCCAGCGTGGATGTCAGAATCACAGCTAGAGAAGGGGCACTAGCGCGCTTGTATTTAAAAATAAAAATGACGGATTATGTAGTTTTTTAAATTTCCGTTTTATCGTTTTGTTTTTATTAACAGCAGTTGAACACAAAATGTCCACCAAAGATAACGTTTTCATTTAAAACAAAAAGTATCACAATAACTATTCGACGCATTAGTTCTTTATTACAAGCTTGTCATCAAATCTCGCAAATAAAATTTGATCCTCTTCCCGGTTTCCAATTGAGCTGAAATTTTGCATACATGTATAAATCGCGCGACAATGCAATATTAGGATGACATGGTGCTGATCTGATGATGGAGCTAGAAGGTGGCCATAGCAATGAAACGACACATCCTCATAGAGTTTGGGCTGGTTTGAATCGTTTTGACGAGTAATTTGTCTTTCAATGGTAACCAGGGTCTGATGATGGAGCTGGAAGGTGGTCATAGGAACTCAGTAAAGAAACGACGCAACCCCATGTCTCGGCTCGTTTGATTCGTCTTGACGAGTACTTTGGTGCTAGATGGTAACCAGGGTCTGATGATGGAGCTGTAACAAGCCACTAACCTGTAATTACAAGTACAACTAATTAATATGTAAAGTTATTAAAATATAAAATAATACTAAAAAGTTGAAAATAAAATTAAGAGAAAAAACTTTTTAAAAACAAACTTTTATTATGTTCTTGTCAGTAAAAAGAATTATTTAAACATGATAAGAAAAATATTATTATTTAGGTACCTACAATTGTTTTTCTTGTCATGTTTAAATTATTATTTTTAAATTTCTAGTTCTTTTTACTAACAAAAACATAATAAAAGCTTATTTTTAATTATTTTTTTTCTTTTAATTTTATATACTTTAAAAAATTATTCGCATAATGAAACCTCGAAAGACAAACATAACTAATCATAACCTATTCACATATAAGTGCTACGTTAGGTTAAACAGCGAGAACTTTTATATGCAGAGCTAATACATTTTCAAACACCTCGCTTGGCACACAATGTGGAAGCGGAAGCTATGCAGATTTGTATGCAATAATTAATTGCAAGATTCATAGTACAGAAAGCGCTCATATTCAAACGGTCGACGTATGTAGATTGCTTATATACATATAAGCTATTTCCCGCGAAAATGAAGTTTAAAATGCAAAAAAACCATATAAAATAAATTAAAACAACGGTAGATCAATACCACAACAAAGCACAATAAGAATACACACCTCAGAAACCAAACAAACATCCAGAAATGTAACTTTGCTTGCCTCTGTCATTATACGCCCTACTGCAGGGACACAGGCCTCTCCTTGGAGAACGAGGTTTAAGCCATAGTACACTGCGCTGGCCTAGTGCGAACTGGCCGACGTTTGTTGAGTTAATGGCCTCTCGACCGTCATAGTTTTCAAGTCACGCAAACGGCCTCTGACTTGGCTTTACCAGTGCTATCATAATATGAAAACAGCCAGCACCGACGGTTTAACGTGACCTCCGAATATGGCACATATTTATATAGGTTTATTGTTTCACGGTATTTATATTGATTGTGATAAAATTTTACAGGAAGATGTCTTATGCGAACGCTATAAGGCTTTGTAATGAAATTAAGGAAAAAAACTTCAATAGGATGAATTTACGAAAATAGCTTGGTTGCTCTCAGATTTCACTAATATCAAATTCCAACAAAAGTCCAGACGCTGATTCTCCACAGGCATAAAATTTAATGAGATAAAACCGGTTATGAAATTTTACTAAGTACGAGATATACCTGTAAAATAAACTAATTCATACAAAAAAAGTAAAACGTACAGTAAAAATAAGATAATACCAATTAGTTGTCGTAAACTTTTTAAATTTTGTAAAAACGAAATAGCAAGACTAAAATATATATGGTCTGTATTATCTCACTAAATAATTGAGTCTGCAGTCCATTCTCGACTCGACTTCTTCGTCGACTAAGTTAGGGTTGCTACAAACACATAATTATATTATTTTTTGTTATCAGTTATTAGTCAAGTTTTCTTAGAAACGTAGGTATGTATGCAAATAAATTATATTTTATTAATAGACATAAACTTTTGATATTCACTTTTTTCTAAAGATACTTAAAAAAAATGACTTATCAATAATTGTATGCTTCTCTTAAGGCTATTAAAATAAGTCTCTCATCGTTCATTTGTCGTTACAGATTATCCCTAATTTGCACCACCATACCCTCGCTTTAGACATCCAGTAAGTTTCAAATTTTCAATCCGTTGGTATATCTTTTATTTATTAGATTTCTGAAGGGTCGGCAACGCGTGAGTGATGCCCCTGGTGTTGCAAGCGTCCAGAGGCTACGGTGACCGCTTACCATCAGGCGGACCGTAGGCTTGTTTGCCACCTTAGTGGTATTAAAAAAAAAAAAAAATTTACTGCGTCTCTAACAACGCTTTTGAAAAGGAAGGAAGTATCCTGTATAGAGCTCGTTTTCTCCAGAACCAGTCGGTCCCAACGACTCTGCTAATACTTCAGGCTGCGGATTCGTATAAATAAAATAGAACCATACTTTGAATATTTTTATTAAATATTGACAACCCTAAGTCCACGGTTAAAAAGCTGATACAGAAAGTCCTAAATAAATAATAAAATAACATTGAGAATACTGCTTAGAGACTAACAAAGGCAATTATCAACTTTTAACCTTTACCTACATGGCATTTAACTGTTTTCCTTACTTCAATGAAAACTTTTTACTTTTTACTTTTTACTTAACCCTGTTTCTTAAGTTTACAGAACCTTTGTCAATATAAAAAGCACTGGTCAAGAGCATGTCGGGCCACTAGGTTCTGGTGGCCCTTATTTAGTTTTTTTAGACCGAAAATGAGCTTAACGTTGTGCTATTTCTCACTTACAATTAGACTCTAGTAAGTGAAATTATTTTTAAAAAATAATTTAATTTTCAGTGCTTGTATTGTGATTTTTCTCTTAGATTTTCCTATACCTTGACCGACACGATCAAACCAAAAATTTTGGAGTTAAATATTTCAAAAACGGAATTTTGAAATATTGTTTTTGAAACCTGAGATGAAAAAAATGTATTTTCATCCCCACTTTATATATTATGCTGAAGAAACCCTTAATCAAAAGAATCCACAATATTAAATTAAACTTTAGTATCGGGTATAATGCGCACCTTCTGAACGAAAGTGACCTAACTCAAAATTTAGGTTAATTCTGATTTCTGGCAAAACATATAAACGTAGTGATATAAAGAATTCTTCTTAAGAGTTCTTAAGAAGAAAAATCGAAGCAATCAGTGGATTTACCTACAACCTTTACTTTATTTACCACCTGTAAATACCAGTGAGATTGTTCTCTCTCAATACACTACTGGTAATGACTGCTGGTGGTCAGATGGTCCTCAGGGCACTTTGAATTGTGCATTGTGGACACTCGTAAATGCAACTAAAAAATTTAAGCTTAACCAAAGTGTGGAGCAAATAACACTTATCTAAATATTAGTGTCAGGTAACTTAATTTTTGGACATTATCTAACGACACTACATTTATCCACAATTCCCATTTCCATCCAGGTGCCAGAACCTGACGAAGGTCCGTGACAGATCCGTGAGAGAGATAAGTCACGGATTGGATAATGGTTTCACGTTGTGTGTACAATTATTTACCGGTATTTGAGAAATGGCGTATCGTTTATTTCCTAAGGCTGTTAGGAAAATATATCATCGTTTATTGCCAAAACATAAGAAAGATTGTAGGAACTGTCAAACATGTCAAATGTCAATTCCTAGTTTTGGAGTGGAGTTGTGAGTTGTGTGTAATTGAAAGTTAGAGGTGACGTTGAAAAAGTCTGAAAAGTCAGCCATAAAAATGTTCAAAAAACAAATGAACTGGGTCGCTTTACTACAGGTCGGTGAAATTTGGCCTGAGCATGTTTTTAGAAATTTCAATATATTAACCTGAAGTGTTTTTTGTGCCCAGTTTTTTTTGTTTTTTTAATAATTTTTATAGCAGACAGAATTACCAAGATATCGTTTCCAGACATTTTCAATGTCACTTATTATTGCAAAAGTTTAGCAGAAATGAAAAAGCTTTCACACTTTTGACAGTTAGTGCACACCTACCTAGTCGGGTCTAAGAATTTCATAAGTTTTGGCCATAAAACGATGATATCTACATGATTTTGGTTGTGGTCTCTAGGACTATAATCATCACAGAATAAAGAATAGCATACTAACAATATTGAAAATAGAGTAAGATCCAAAACAGGTTAATATCATTCCATTTGTAGAGCACAAGTAATGAGACAGAGAAATGACACGGCTCGTGCCTGCGACGAACGTAGATATTGTGTAGGTGTGGCGACTATTTGAGATAGGACTGAGGTAATTTAACTTTCTTCGGTATTGTACTGGCGATAACAAAATTGGTTGTAACTTTCATATAGTTTTATTTTTATTAAACAACATTTTTGCTAGCTTTACGAAAGGACGAAATCTGAAGCAGTTATTTATTGTTAGACTAATGAATCGGCTCGTGCCTGCGACGAACGTAGATATTGTGTAGGTGTGGCGACTATTTGAGATAGGACTGAGGTAATTTAACTTTCTTCGGTATTGTACTGGCGATAACAAAATTGGTTGTAACTTTCATATAGTTTTATTTTTATTAAACAACATTTTTGCTAGCTTTACGAAAGGACGAAATCTGAAGCAGTTATTTATTGTTAGACTAATGAATAAATGCTTAAATAAACCGATACGTATATAATAAATCTGTACAGATAAGACAAGTATATTAGTTACCGCATTCGACAATAGCAGCTGTTGCGATTTTTATTATTTGATAGCTAAAGGTACCTACATCATTATATCCGCTTATTTTGGACCACCCCTGGACATAAGCCTTTTTCATGGCGTGCCACTACTCAGAGTCCTCTGCCCTTCGCACCTGGCTACAGACCATTACAGACAAACGTCCATTAAGACTAAGATATGGGTTAGATAGGCCAATAAATACCGGCAGTAAATACGCCATTTTTGTGCAAGTTTTGTGCCTAAAGAATAGTATATGAAGGATTAAAAAAAATGTTACAAAACTTGCTTTTGTCTAGTGCATTACCTTACTGAGTCATTTAATTTATTGTATTTAATGCAAAAAAATCTGGAATTGACAATTGTTTCCAATTTTTAAAGAGTGTTTTGCATTTGGTTGCTATGAAAGTCGATTTAATCATTAGAATTCGTTATTACCTTGTGCATTGACTATAAGTTGCAGCAAAAACTCGAAAAATTTAACTACAAAGCGGTAAATACATTAAATTTCATACACAAAATTAAAAATTTCAATGCGTCATTATGGTTTAAATTCCTTAATAAGTATGTTATATGAGTATACATATCATAGTAATGTGATATGAAATATATATAATAGATATGAAATTGTGTAAAAATTTTTAGTACATTTACATAGATATCGTTAAATTAGCTTTCTGACCTATATCGCCCTCTTAAGCTATTCGTGCTTCGTCTGCTATGTATTCACTTACCTTTGACAGTCGTGCCCAGCCCACTGCTACCTTAGCTTGCTGATTCTGCTATGTATGTTGGTGAATTTAGCTTGCTTTCTTCCGGATGTCCTTATTTCGGATACGATCCGTCTGAGAAACTCTAAGCATAGCTTCTTCCATTACGTGCTGAGCGACTTTGAACATATGGACTAGCCCCTATGTAAGTGTTTACGTTTCGGCAGCGTTAGAAAAAACGCTCACAAACAGCATAATACAAATAGATTAGTATTCTGTAGGCACTCTTAGCTTACGGAAGTTACTTGGAAAATATTTTACATATGTGTGTGCTGTGACAGTAATTGTCTGAATTTCCTGATTGTATCCACGCTATTTTGGTCGCAGACAGAAATCGAATTTGTTTGATTTATTTTAATATACGCTAAACTGTTACCTACTTTTTCAAATATTTTTTCCTGTACTAATAAAAAACAGAAGAGACGGTATAACTTTTCCATTTACAAAAGCTGAGAATATTCTGTTACAAGCAAAACATTCTACATTCTTGAGTCGTTACTCGTGAAACAAAACGAGTATTTTCTTGTTTTGAAAATCAACTTACAAAAACTAATTTAAGTAGTTTCACCAAGACTGTACCTCCGTACATCCAACCTCAGCGGTACACCCGGGGGACACAAACGTTGTAAGTCGCCCCGTACTGCTCCAACTACTTACTCACTCCACTTTACGAGCGCGAACCGTTCGGAATTTATTATAATTGCATTATCTGTGAGCCAACACATGGCTCTGAAACTTTCTTAGCTGTTTTCTCTTCTTTCAAGTTGATACAAAAGAAGTTACGTATAGTCACTAATTTATTACTGAACTTACTGCAGTCGACTCTTTTAGATCAAGTGGTCAGTAATAGTTCATTACTGCCGCGGCCCGCAAAAGCAGCATAACCAGGCAATCGTGAGTATGTGGGCTGAGGCACGCATCATAGAATCCGGTTATGCTCAGTTGTGGACAAGGCTTTTCTCAAACATACGTGTAAAAAACTAATTATATTGACAAAAATAAAAATAGTTTAGGTAATTTTGCCGCGAATTCACCGCGTTCAAATGTCGATTTCTTTTTTTTTACTTTTTGAAATTAGTTTAATGGCGCATTCTTTTTGTTGTGCCAGTCCGAAATTTAAATAAAATTTGATGAGTTATTTGTTTAGATTTATAGTTCATCTTTTTTAGGTCATATATTCTCTGTCAATAAGAGTGTAATATAAAACTCTCCGTATCTAAATTATCAAACCTAAGCTTTAAAGTTTTTTTAAGGTTTTCAACACACTTTTATGACAACTACCTCTTTTTCTATGTACCCATAACCATACTCCTCACCCAAGTCACTCGAGTAATCACTCCCATGAGCCACTCCTTTTTTAAGATGATCAATATCGGTGATTATGGTTTTGTAAAACCACAAACCTTAGTAACACATTCAGACGCCGGTTGCCATTTTTAATTTTTTTTTTTTTATGTAATTTCGAGCCTTCTATATAAAAGTTACACAGACTATAAGAGTATATAGTTAATGTACCTACCTACTCCTTTAATAAACAATTTGTTAACACTCTTGGACTGAAAATTAATAAAAACTAGGCAAGAAGTAATTTTATTTTAGAAAAACCTCGGTTTCTTTTTGTGGTAAACGTTATTTTTTTTAATATGCCTCAATACAAAACAAATTCATTTATTTTATAAAAAATCAAACCTGTTACATATGAAATAAATCACCAAATAGTGAATGATTTATTTTTATTATAAGCCTTGTATAGGATTATAGTATATTTAATATAAAACAAAAAGCCATCATTAAATCAAATATTCGTTTTCGCACATTCGTTTTTAAACTTTATTTTAACCAAGTAATATATTCGGAACAATTTTTTTTGTTTTATAAACAAATTAAAACTATTTTACTTAGGTCGAGTTTCAAAGAACACTTCGGAAATCGGAATAATCAGAAACAGATTTTATTTTTTCTGAACTGTCAATGCAGTTGGCTGTTGCAGCCATTACTGCTTCACCGGGCATTTTGGGCGAGACTCTGAAGGAGCCTCAGCCCGTATAGCGCCCAACGCTCAAGGGCTCGGGGGGAGTCTCGGCTTGGGTTGTCGCTCTCGGGAGCGTCCCTTCGAACGCGGGTGCGGTTGCGCTTGAGTGGGGACGAGAAGCGCCCCGGCACTCTTTGATACCTCGTGCATTGTTGCGGGCGCCGACGAACCTGGGGACGTAGGCGTCGTGTTAGGGGGGAGGTCGTTGAGACTAATCTCGCTATCCGGATAGCGAGATCATCATCTGGGGCCGTGAAACAGGTTGTATTTACTTTACAATATTATCTGTTGACAATGCAGATTTCTACCGTAAATATGAAATACAAACCACTTTTGGTGCTAAATAGGCCATTTTTCAAAAACAGGTAACCTATCATACTACAAACTTTCAATATTAAAACTAAAAAATACTCCAAGAAAGACACATTTAATATTTGCAGTACCATTAAAAGGCGAAATAAACATCGAACTTAAGAAAATTGTGAAAACGTATAAAAACGCAGTGAGGCCGTTGGCGAACGGAAGCCATAAAATAGAATGTGGAGCAAAACGAAAAGTTTCTACAAAAGATATATTTAAGACTAGACGTGCCCTGCGGTTTTACACGTAGTACAACTTATTTCTGCAGGAACTCGTATTTGGTATAAAAATATTATTTGTTCTTCTACGCCCTTGCAGAATTCGTTTGTAAGAAGTACGCTGCTCAGCGCCGCATATTCTCTACGACGTGCGTGAGGAATACTGTCCCAAAGAAAAAATATTCCCATGGAAACTCTATATCAGTTTCCACGGGAATATTTTTTCTGTATGATAGGGTACATTTATTTTTTGTCCTTTTTAGTTCGTCTATATTTTGCTGCGCTAAAAATCAGATCACCCCGTTGCTGCTTGTTACAATTTGAAGCAAGTGCCTTTTCCTTCTAACTTGAATTACTAGAAAACTATGTTACTTGGAATATTTAGCATTCACAAATAAATCAAAACCTATGGGGTACTTCGCATTGCCCTACGATCATAAAATTTCACACGAAGCAAGGTCTTACATTACAAATATAGGGAAAAGTTCGAAATTCGTAAGTTTATTTGTCTGTCTGACACAAAGCTTCAAAGTCAATGCAATAAAAAAATCCGCCTAAAATACGGTTATTTTTATCGCATATTGTGTCACAAATAAATCTAAACCTATGGGGTACTTCCAGTTGACCTAGAATCATGACATTTGTCAAGAAGCAATGCCATGTAGGACAAATAAATGAGTGTATTGGGATAACAGTTGAATTTCAATTTGAATACAGCTGCCCTAACAACATGGTGGTTAAGAAGTTGCTCTGTATTTAAATATAAATTAAACCGACAAATGCCAGAAAAAACTAAATTTGCTAAAGAAAATTAAAAAAATATTAAAAAATAATATCCTTAAATCTAAACCTTTGGGGAAGGAAACGCATGAGATTTATGATTTATCTACGTAGCTAAACACGATTTAACTTATTTCCGTTTTTCGTTTATTGAAATTAACAAAATAACCAATGCAATGGCTCTTTTCGTTCTATCCATTACGTAACGCCTCTGCACGGACGAGCATCTACAAGAGACATAGTCTATTGTTATGTCGAAATATTGTCAAAATATTGTGTTCGTGTGCGGTGCTATTTATTGTTTAAAATTATTGTCAATAATGATTAAAAAATATTATTGCATGTGTGTGGTTGGACTTAGATTATTATAAAAAAATTCGGAAACAAACAATCAATCATATTTTACCTCTTAATAAGCGTTTGTTACTTTTTCCTACTAGTGGGACAACGGTTACTTTTCATAACGTTAGTACCTCAATGGAAATACGGCTAGTTTTTTCTAACCCTGGTACCACTGATCTTATGCATGTTGCATGCATGCGATAAATAAACGTGTTTTCTTTCTTTCTTTTAATTTTTAAATGACTTCAAAAAAAAGGAGGTTTTCAATTAGACCTGTATATTTGTATGTTATATTTGTGATTTTTATGCGGTTTTCAGAAAAGTATTTGTTACATTCTGGAGAAGGTTTTGGTTTACAACAATGGATACTCATGGTCATCAGATTAGGATATATTGATGAGATCCTAGAGAAATCAACTCTTGAAATTTTGATACTCACACTCGAAGCGATTGCGGTATTTTTACATACATACAGGTCAAAATGAGAACCTCCTTTTTTCAGGTCGGTTAAAAATAAAAAGAATGAGAGAAAGCACGTTTATTTATCGCATACATGCAACATGCACAAGATCAGTGGTACCAGGGTTAGAAAAAACTAACCGTAGTTCCATTGAGGTACCAAGGTTATAAAAACGTAACCGTGGTACCACTGGTGGTACGACTGGGGGTACCACGGATAACAAACGTTTATAATATTAGAAAACATAGACAGGCCTTTCGACCCAGGTAAGCTTTTAAAAAGTGAGATGAATCTTAAATACATATATTTTTGCTTATGCAAATCAATTTAAAATATAAAGTATAATTTACATGGATTTGAACTTACGCACCTATTGAAAAGTATTTCTTTTAGGCTTAATTGCGGTTTTCTAAAGTTAAAAGCATATCGAACATATGACTATAAATCCTTTTTCTAGTAACTTGTGGCAAGCACAGACGAATCAAAGTCAACAAAAGAGCGCAGTCGACTTTGTCAGCTCGCATCCTTTATGTGATATGAAATTTATAACGCTTTCGAAACTTTGCGTTGCACGGATTAATTAACGTCCCAAACTTTAGGCCCTCGTGTAATTTTCATATTTGTAATACGAGTTGGGCGATATTTTATATGTCAAATTAAGAAACAACTTTGATTAAATGTTTTAATATCAGCGTATTTGAATGTAAATATAAGTCACAACGCCTATCGGTCTGATTGTGCTTTGTCATTTAAGTATAACTTGAGAATCGTTTCATAACTGAGTAGAAATTTAGTTAAATAGTGTCTTATAAAGTCCTGGTACATCAATCTTAAAAATACGCAAATCTACATATAATTAAGAAATAGGTACATAAGAAATACACATATAATATAATATACTTGTTTGTTTCTTTAGTGGTAGCTATTTTTTTTGTTGCAGTATTGTATATCTTATTGTAATTTTTTTGGGAACAAGACAAGTTTGGTATGTTGTTGTAAGTTTATTGTTTGTAAGTGCATCAAGATAGCACTCTTGTGGATAAAAAGCTATCGTACATTCAAGATACGCGCGTCAAAGTACAGGGTGTCAGTGAGTATCAGAAAGGTTTTATACATAACCTTTGAAACAAATCTTTGTGCTCTTTCCAGATCTAGCATTGCAGTGACCCCACTGCCTCCCCTTGCTATGATGTAGTATGCTATTATTGATTTTCACAATGCTGAATAGATTTAGGATTTGTCAGTCGCGTTATTTTGCGAATTTCTCATTACATAGTTTATTTATCTCACGCGCTGAGCCAGGTTATTTATGTGACATTTGAAGTAAAGATTGTGATCTATAGTTATTTTCAAGTATTTAATATTATCTACACGGTGCAGCACAAGAACATATTAATTGAGTGCTAAAAGATTAATGCAGTATTACCACTGTAGGTGATATTTATGGTAAGGTAAGGTAAGGTTTTATGGAAAGGGGTATTTAGTTTTGTTGGAATTTAGTGTCATTTTTGTATCACAGCCATTTCGTCTTTAGCATTTTCAGAGCAGCAGGCCACGTATTACTTAAGTGACTGTTTATCAACATAACAAACTATTTCTACTTTTACTTTTTTAGGATAAACAACTTTTTGAACATCTTTCATATAAAATATAAATAGTGTTGGACCTAAACCGCTACCTTGAAGAACGCCAAACCAAGCAAGGTATTCGTCGGTGACAATAAGCCTAATCATTAGCTAATGTCTTTTACATGTCAACACTCAAACTGTATCTTCAGTGGGTTTTGCTACGTCTCAATCCAAACTGATTTTCAAAGAGCAAGGTAATACTTTTCTAGATAATTCAACAACCCTCTCTTTACTATTTTCCCCAACAGTTTCGACAAAACTCCCAAAAGCCTTGACTAACTTTACCAATTATCGGCCTATAATTATTTGAAGACAGTTTTTTGCCACTTTTGTATTATAGATGAAACCACAGCTTGATTCTAGTAATTGGGAAAAACTCATGTACCTTAACCTAAATTACAATAAAGGTTAGTAGCTAAACAATTTTGTTTTCACTGTGATATCCATCTCGTCCTGAGGCACAGTCTATTTTGAGTTGAGAGTTCTTACTTTATACTGATCAGTAGGTTGCATATAAAATTTATGTAAGACAGTCTTACCAAATAGAATTAAAATTACTAGGGAAACATGTATTCTTCCGATTTGTCAAGTGTTTTAACCAATCACGTATTAAAATGTATAAATTTTTAATATGGTTAGATCTAAAGATGAAGTGTCACATTTTCTAATGCTACCTATAGTTTTTATAAGCTTCCTTAGACCATTTGTGTATTTTTAAAGAATTTTTTTTTTATTAATATGCTTGAGTTTATGTAACATGTCTGCACCAAAATTTCAGGACCGATCATAGATAAGCCAACGATTTTGAACTTGAGGATACTTTTTAAATTCTGTGTGTGTATTTAATCGTTTCATACACACGATTATTGGGACTATTACGTGTTTTGCTTGTATTCTTTTCAACTGTTGTAGATCAACTTCTTTAAAGATTTTGACGACTTGGTTTACATATCTTATTAGTAGCATTGGCTCATTTGGTTGTCCGGTTGCGGTATAATTTACTTTTTCTAAAATATGCTACGATATGCGACCATATCTTGCACAAGCGTCTTTGGGATAAATCGTACTTGCAGTACAGTATCAGAGAGCGACCCGCAATGTTTCATATGTGACCACTCGAGATCTAAATTTGACAATGGAACGAACTTTCTTAAACCTTTATTATTCAATTGCGGACTGGCACAACAAAAACAATGCGCCATTATAACGGAACGACCGTTTCCGGTGGTCCGTCTCCGGTAAAGGACCGGATGATATAGGAAACGATAGAAGTTTCTGGGCATTCGCTCTTAGGTCCATTACCACTGGGGTAATTTAAATTTAGAGATCAAAGAATCTCTAGATGTTTGACATCGCTAAGTCAAAACAGTTCACTTTACGTAGATACTTGACGTAGTCGTGAAACAATTCTGTTTATAATTATTTTCACGGATTCTTTTATTAAATTACAAATTGCTGCATAACTACTTCTATGCTATAGAAGAAAACCGTCCTCGGTAATTTTGTATATTTATTTTCTCAGCTGTTACTATATAATGAAAGAGTATACTAATATAACCTGCCTTACCCTTGAAAAGTGTTTCTTTACTCACCTTTGAACTCCCTCTATCTTTTCTTCTCCTTCTGAGCACCTAGCCGGTGCATTCGGTAACAGGGCACTACTGCTTTAACCTGTCCTGTTATACCATTTAAAAAGGTAAAAAAAGAAATCAACATTTGAACGCGGCGAATTGGCGGTAAAATTACCTAAATTATTTTTATTATTGCCTATAGTCTTAAAACTCTTCTTACTTATTCCAAACTGTCATATATAGTATTATTTTTATCAAACTTTTCTTAAATGAAACGTGAAATGTAAATTGTTGTCCACCTGTTGCTGAAGTGGTTCCTTTATTGGACTAAAAATGTTCAGTGGGTTAATTAATCTGCGTTCAATACATTTTAAAAAAAAACTATTTAAAAAATGAAAAATTATGAATAATACACCACATAACACAAGAAGTATACTTACATGGACGATTAAAAGTAAAAAATTGAATTCAAAAGCCTTATGCTGATGATATCTCAGTATCGTTAACCGACAAACAATTTAATATTCGAAATTCTAACCAACAACGCTAATGTGAAACATAAAAATTGAACCTCTCAACGATCATGGGTACTTGTACTATTGCCAGGGATTTCCAGCGCTGCCAAAATGGTTCTCAATCGAAGTCTTTTAGTTACAACTAAAACTCCTATCAAACTCCTCTACCCTAAAGAACATAGGAGCTATTATTCCGGATGCAAGCCGAATATATAAACTTGGAAAAATTCTTCTCTGGCACACAGCCACATGGAAAATCCCCTTTAAAGGAAATAAACAACTGTCTGCAACAAACCTTTGCAGATAAAAGTCTGTTTATATTAAAATTATGAGTTTGTATAAAAATATTTTTCCTTTGTGGAGATGGACTTAGCCATCATGCTAATGGACTTTTTATTGAAGTAAAATTTTAGACGAATAAAAATTCTAGACATTCGTATCATTTAATGGAAGTAAAGATGTAATAAAACAGCTAAAGTAATAAAAAAGCGGTCAAGATGGAATTTTATTTTCACACAGAGAGAAGTTTATTATAGGTATGAACCACATTTGCAATTTTCTAAGTTTCCATATATTATCCAAAAATTTATGTAAGATGTACTAAACTAATTATAAGTAATGCTGGTACATTGGTAAATTCCATTTCACATAGTCTGAAAATAACTCTAGTAAATTGTTTAATATTATAATACAAATTATATAACTAAACCTTAAGCCCTTGTATCACCCGCACTATGCTATGTAAAAAGGAGTACATAGTAAGTAACCCAATCTTTTAGCGTATTATGTAGTTTAAGAGACCGAGGAGACATGCATTTTGAAGCTTGTTCCGACTTACAATCCTATATTTTCGCTACGTCAAGGAAATTACAAAGGCTCAAGGCCTTAAACGTTTACTTAAGGTTGTACGTATACATGCGGGGTAAAGTTTTAAAGATCTTTTTTGCAGTGAGCGTTCTGATATAAAATAATCCTTAGGTGTTGTGACGTTAGATTTTATTTAGAGACTTGAGAGATTACAAAGCTGAAAGGCACAGATACTGATACTGGTACAGGTACTCTATAATTACATCTATAAGAACAAAAAAAATATACAACCCATACTTGAAAGCGGGGATGAAATCAAAATTTTACTACGCCATCGAGTAAGGTATCGTTAGATAAGAATTTAAAAGTAATACAGACAGATATAAAATTTGGTCTATTGTTGAGAAAAAAATCCCATTTTCTGTTACGTTTGCCTGAATGCGTTATTTGAAATTAAAAAAAAAGAATACAGGTATATAGTGATGGTTATCTATATAATACAGGTATATGGTTATGGACTCTATACAAAGCACCTGTTTTTATTCATCTCATTTACAATTTCAATCAACTCTAACAAACAAATACGACTGAGCACCAAAGTAAGCAAATCACTGACATATTTCCATAACTCTTTCTAAAGCACCAGTTTCTAGCATCAAGCAAGACTGCAGTTCCCCATTTTGCCGACAAAGCCGCAATTAGCTGCATCTGCACGCTAAGGATGCTGACTCGTCGTTGCGGGATGCAGTCTCGTCTTTCTCTGCACTCCGTAATCAAGACCTTACACAGAGCATTACCTCACTGAAGAGGGTGGGTATATTGTTTTCGGTAGCTGAAATAAATATGCATTGTTTCACAATTTTGTAAGCAGATTTCTACACTATGAATAGATTCCAGTAATAAAGTATCTCAAATAATATATAAATTTTGTTAAGTTTGATCCGGAAAAAGTACTCATGTTGAAGGTGTCCAGGGTCCCATTCCCGATAGGCAATTAACATTTTTTTTGTTAACTTATGGTTGGTTTGTACCTGGTAAGGCGTTTGTAGAACATGGATGTTACAAGCACTACATTCTCTCTTTAAACGTTGTTAAATTCATGTAGGTTTTAATTATAATTATAAGTCGCAAAGAGTTAGAAATTCCAAAGCCTTTTGGGAAAAGTTATTTTAAGGCATATTTATTTAGACGTAAGTAAACCGGAGCACAAAAAATTGTCCTAGTAAATTAACATTTTTCCTCAAATTTTACGGGTCCAATCTTCGTAAAATGTAGAACAAAACGTAAAAGTTCAACGAGATTTTAGATACAGATAAAAGTCCAACAATAATTTCAGCAAAGCTTTCTGTGCAAAGTCAATTTATTGCCGATGTAGAACACAGTGGGTAATATGTTCTAATCTCACTGCACGTGTCTGTAATTGAAGTGAAATTCAGCTATGTGTTTGATACTTTGAGAGTAGTAGTTTAATACATTGTGAACTGGAACACAAAAATTGCCCTAATATTAACCCCTGTAAATTTACATTTCGTCTCCATAATTAAAATTAAACAAGTCAAACCTTCGTAAAATCTAAGACTAAAAGAATCAACTAGAATTTTGATAGAGATAAATCTAAAAATTTCAGCAAAGCTTTTCGAGCAGCTTTTGAGTAGTGTTTTGGGATAAGGCACTTTAAGACATAGTTTTTATTAAAACTTGTGATATAGAGCACAAAAAATTATCCTTGTGAATTTACTTTTTGCCTCAATAGTTTGACTTGTAAGTCATTTTCAATATTAAATCTGAGGCAACTCTTAAAATTTTAACAATATTTCTAATAGAAATGAAAGTCGAACAACGCCAGCAAAACTTTTTCATGCAAAATCGTTTTATTACCGATGTAGAATACATTGAGTAATTTGTTCTGGACGTACTCACTACTACACGTCTCTTTAAAAATGGTTTATTTAGCTTAATCATATAATTTTTACATGTGGTTGGGGACGAAAAATTAAATGATAAGATTAAAAATAATGACAAAGATAAATTGATTTTGTGTATGTGTGTGTGTGTGTGTGTGAGTGAGAGTGTGTGTATGTGTGAATGATGATAATGACGGATTTAAAACTCAGAAATAGTGTCAAATCTCAAAATCATTGTTAGGTATATATGAGTATTAAACGTAGATTTTAACATGATTATGAAAGTTCAAAAAGGGATAACATTAATGCTTGTATAAGTTCCTCTATCTCAATATAGCTTTTGTATTTTAACCAATTTATTGCTTACAGTTAACAATAGATTACAGTCTTTTTAAACCTTAGGATATATATTTATTTGTTTATTTATTACATTATACAAAAGTGAGGATTTCTTGACATATTGTCTTCTAGCAAAAGTAGTGTTAGCTGGTACTACTGGAGCTACGGAATAATATCTTCTTTTCTTAGTCAGGGTGAAGTCATATCTAAGAGACTTGTGCAGCTTTAAGACCATATGTAGAACATAAAGTTTCTAACTGTAAGGAGATCACAAAGAGAGTATAAGCATTCTGTTATAAATCTGTATGATTTAAAGTACATTACTTTTAACAGCGATCTCTGAGCTCTCTCTATTTCTAAGAATTTACTTTTTGTAGCTCCTCCCCATATCGGTGTGCAATAAACTAAAATAGATTGCGCTAACGAAGTGTATATTTGTTTTTAAAGACTTTTGTAGCAATATGTCGTAATGTTTTGAAAGTCCATATAAGTTTCTTACTCTGTTCATAATAGGTTCTATGTGTGCATGCCAAGATAATCGCTGGTCAACCATAATCCCCAGATATTTGGTTTTTTCAAGCTTAATTATTCTAAAATTCGCTGTCTACGTGGTTGATACTTTAAAATAAGTTTTTGAAACGATGCATTTTAAGACATAGTTCAATATTAGATATCCTAATGGTTGTGAAATAGAATTAAAAAAAATCACTTGTAAATATCCATTTTGTCTTAAATGAAGCATAGACAATACTTACAAGCTTAACTAGATTTTTGATAGAGTTAAACGTCTACGTCGACCTATTTAAAGCCCATGTAGGAAAAGTGAAGGATTTGCTGTAGGCTTATTTATGATTTTACTAATTTCGTTTAATCCAAATACATATGGTTAGTATAAAAAATGGGTATAACTTACAAGTTTTACTGAGCCTTTATTGATTGGCGGGTTTTAAGTAAATACACAGTTATGTCTCCTGCATTATGAAATGGCAGGTAAAAAAAATTGAATCCCACTAAAAAGTAAAAAATAAACCTTACGCAGATGGACTTTGAGCTTGAGTATATTCTTCCATTTGAAGTGGATTGACAAATATTTTCATTAAAGACATTTTTTTGGCATCCAACTTCTAGTAGAAAGAAACGCTTAGCTCAATATCCATCTGCGTAATAATTATAAGAATAACTCAAAGTAAAACTTTTTAATGGGCAGTTTAATTTATTTTATTTTATTTTACAAAAAAACTACTTGAACAACTTAACATATGTCAGCAAAAATATATCAACTATCTAATCTAAACTTAGAAACCGATTCTGTTCAAATTTGTATGGGACAACCATACAAACAAATCCATAGAATCATTAACAAGTAATACAACAGCATCTGAGCAAATTTTTCTGAAAGATTTAATTTTCCTGTAATGCTAACTGATGCTTTTGTATTTCTGTATTTCTGTCTTATAGTTGGAAAGTGCCCAAGCTTTCTTGCTTCGTGATGTATGGGGGCTTATTTGATTTGAGGATTCTAGCTAGTTGGGCGGTGATCGAAATTACGATTGCATGTTTGATCCAAACAGGTGAAACTAATACAAACTGTAGGAAACGAGGGGTATCACTCGCGAGTTGCCAACCCTTCAAAAATCTAATAACATCTTTCTTAAAAAACCCATACTTTAGTCCTTAGAAGAAACCTAGGGAGCTCATTCCACAACCTAAGCGTTCGCGAGAGGAAGTTTCTCTAAAAACCGCACTGTACGCGACCATTTCGGTTCGAAAGTGTGAGAATAAAAACCTTACAACACATTCCATTGTAAAAGTGATAGAACATACACAAAGAGGCTAAATCTTTCCTCAGACTTTTTGTCAACAATTCTCACAGCCAGTTGTTAAACCGAGTCAAAAGGGCCAAGCTGATATCTGGGTGCACCCGCCCAGAGATGGCAGCAGTACTTCATATGGGGCCGAACTTGCAACTTGTAAAGCAGAAAACTTTGCCTCGACTTGAAGTATTATATAAGTATAAGCGTTGTGAAACACCATACACGTCGAACATAAAACCTCGTTCTTTTTTGGATTCGGTTGAAAAGAAAACTGACTACCTATATTTGTTTTATTGCCTTGATGTCGAAACTTATTAAGAACCTACACAATCAAATTTTATTTAAGCGATCGCTATAAATGTAGGACATTTTTTATTACATATTTACTTTGGTCACGAGTGAAATTGTGGAAGATAAAGTGAAACAAAAATCAAAAGTTGGGCAAGTAACTATCAAAATCCGTGTTTTATGGGAAAAGAACACGGGATTGGGACAAGATACGAAATAGTACAAAAGTTACCATTGTAGATAACTATAAACAAATAAACAGAGAATCTACCACTAAACTAAACGAAAACAAATAAAGAATATTAAATCCTATGGGAAATATGTTTCGAAGTGGGATACATTTTAGTAGGGATTTGACAATTTTGTCGCAACCATAAGTTTATAAACAATAAAAGTTTTATCAAATTCCGCAGTAGATTTGCATAAAAGCTACACAAAAAAAGGAAAACGACCAATGGATATCGTTCTGAAACATGGATATTTCAAAACATGAAAATTTTCGTAAATATTAAAAACAAATTAGTAAAGAATAATCGGGTTAAAACAATGCTGAGTTACTAAATAGCCAAAAAACACAATTTAAGTTTATATTTTCTTTTATATTTTGAAGAGTTAATCTTCAACCCGGCGGCGTAATCTGTAAATGCTACTCAAGATTCAAAGTGCTCTGAGAAACCTCGTCGTTCAAGCCGAAAGACGTCCACTGCTGAACATAGGCCTCCTCCAAATATCTGATAGATACGAAGCCACCCCACGCTGATCCGAGGTCGCCGCTCGAAAACCTTTCTTACCCATCGGTTATTGGTTCGACGAGCGATGTGGCCTGTCCATTGACACTTCAGCTTGCTAACTGTTTGAGCTATGTCGGTAAATTAAGTTCTTCGGCGACTTTACTCATTTCGGATTTTATCACGCAAAAAAACAACAAGCTTGGCTCTTTCCATAGCTCGCTGAGCGACTCTGAGCTTATTAAGGAGGTTAACAGTTAGCCTTAGAAACTTACTTAAATAAAATATTCTTGTTTGATTGATTGAATATCTAAAAACTCTTATTTGGCACTTGCCATTATTTGAACACTTCTTTGATATACATACATACCATCACTATATCGACAACCAAAGGAATGCTATATTTCATAATATCATTTATATAATATTTTTTTTCTAATCGTCTTTTACAAGATACTAACAACACTGGTATACCAGCTTTAATCTTAATTTGTTCTATTCTGTGTCATACATTGGCCGTAGAGCATCTACTAGCAGAAGTCCATGTTCGGGTGCAGACTCAAGAAGGTGCGTCCGAGGCCGTAAGAATAATAAATATTGTTATTTACAGCTCAAGGTGCGCTCGCAGCCTAAAAAATAATAAATAATTTCTGGCTCAAGACGGGTGCCTACAACCATAAGAAAAAGTAAATAATGTTGCACGTGTTCAGGTCACGCCATGTAGTACCTCAAATGACAGTATTGGAAAGTGTTACTAGTAATGTTGGATCAAATAAATAGCTAGTGGAAAATTTGGCACCATACCATTCTGTGACATTAACAAAAAAGTAATGCGCCCATGATTTGTTTTTATTTATGAGTACTCTAATATCATCGTCTCAGCCGAAAGAGGTTTAGCTTCAATAGTTTTACGTAACGTTAGCTACTGTTGCACTGATGGAAGAACCGTCTCACTCTTCAGGTAATACAAGTTATACCGAATATATTTATTGTATAATATGGCGAGGTATCTCATTTTTTGAAGAAAGTATCACCGCTTACTTTGCTTGAAAAGAGCTACTTGAAGTTAAATAAATTTAAATAGTTTTTTTTAATATTACAATTATTATAAATATTGGTATTTCATTAGCTTTGGCCTAATTTCGTCGTCTTACGCAGCCTTATTTATTGCTGTTTTAAGGACATTTTAATCTTATACAGGTGATATCCGGGACAACTTTGGTATATCTTCGAGTTGATTTGGCTTTGGGTTATTTTGTCGTGATTTTTTTTTTTACCACTAAGGTGGCAAACAAGCTTACGGTCCGCCTGATGGTAAGCGGTCAGCTTATGGACGCTTGCAACACCAGGAGTATCACTCGCGCGTTGCCGACCCTTCAAAGATCCAATAACTTCTTTCTTGAAGAACCCCATACTGTAGTCCTTAGAGAAAACCTTGGCAGCTAATTTCTCAACCCTAGCGTTTGCGGGAGGTAGTTTCTCTGCAACCGCACTGTACGCGTTCATTTCGGTTCTAAAGTGTGAGAATGAATTCCCGGCCAATGCGATGGTATAAAGTAGCCGTGGGCATCATTTTGAACAATTCCTCAGAACACATCCCATTGTACAACCGGTAGAACACACACAGGGAGGGTAAGTCTCTCCTCAGACTTAAGGGGTCGATACCGCAAGTAAGTATGTGGTCGTCGACAATGCTCACAGCCCGTCGTTGAACCAAGTCAATAGGGCCAAGCTGATATCCGGGTGTACCCGCCCAGAGATGGCAGCAGAACTCCATATGGGATTATAGTGCCGAAATTGCGACTTGTAAAGCAGCGCTTGCCCCGGCGTGAAGTACTGCTTTGATCCGTTAAGTCCACCAAGTTTTTTGAACGCCAGCTTCTCCTTGTCTTGCAAATAATCTCGGAACTAAACATCGCTGGAGGTGTCAACACCAAGAATCCCAATGCTCTTGAAAATGGAAAGGGGAGTGTTTTGGAATTGTGGGACCAAAGTGAATGGGGTTTTCTTAGCGGTGAACGCGCAGACTTATGTCTTTGTAGGGTTGAATTGGATTTGTTCATTGTAGGGTTGATAGAGTGGTCTCGATTTGAGACACAAGTTCTCCGCGCTTTTGACAAGATCGCGTGTAGAGGTATATAGCTATATATTGCAATCTCAATCCGGGTAAAATATATGTATATATAAATATCAATATTTAGATAATTTGATTTCGACAGTTTCGCAGTCTTTGACGTCGTCAACTACCGCTGCCTCAGGGTCTGTCTCTTGAGACACTTCTTGAAAAAAACACTTTAGATGCTACATTCGCTGCAACACCGTATGTGGTGGGTTAATGTGTTGTACCTATAAATAACGTAATATGATTTTTTTAGTATTTTCTGACTACTCCACGAAGACTGTAATTTCATTTTACGTCGAACCATCATTGGCACTTTTGACTCAGTTCAACAATGAGCTGCAAGAATTATCGACGATGTCAAACTCACAAGCTGTATCGAACCCTTAAGTCTGAGGAGAGTTTGCCTGCATGTGTGTGTTTTACCGCTTGTTTAATGGGCTGTGTTGTGAGGAATTGTTCTAAATGATGTTAACGCCTACTTTCTTCTATTCTTCGCCATCGGCAGGGTATTCAACCTCACACTGTATTACCTAAATGGTCACGTTTAGTGCGGTTTCAGATCGCTTAGGTTGTGGGATAAGCTCGCTGCCAATTTTTCCTACCTTATGGTACGGACGTATGGGGTTCTTCAAAAAAGTAGTGATTAGATTTATAAAGAGTCTACAACGCGCGATTGATACTTCATACATCCATAGGCTATAGTGACCGCTTATAATCAGGCGGGCTATTAGCTTGTTTGCAACTTTAGTGAGTTAAAAAACATATATTAAGATTTTGATTAATCTGTTTTCAATACTCGATTAATTAATTATCTTTCGAAGCTATCCTCAAAAGAAAGCCCGGTGTTATGTATGGCTAGTAATTAAGACTTATTGGCCATAACGTAAACTCAGTTCCCGGCTCTACTCTTTTAGACTATTTTTCTTTTAGTTTATTTATTCAATACATTTTTTGCATCATCTCATTTCCAGTGAAATATATTTTAATATTTGCTGACTAATAACATACATTGTTATATTTTGGTAGAACATAAGTTAGTAGATAGCCGAGTTTTCTCATGAGTCATACCTTGTTTGTTTTACTTAATTATTATTGTTACAAAATTAGTTCAAAATTGAATTGTTTGACAGGAAAAAGTTTTGTTTCAGTTCTCAAATTTAGCAGTTAATCATTTCACTTTAAATTAAATCTTAAAAAAATATTTGTAACTATAAATTTTACCGCAAACAGAGAATAATCCATACTGAATATTTTAAACTTCATGCTCCGAAAACTGTTTTTCACCGTTCGAAGAGCTTTGATTGGACCCCTATTGGAATCGAACGAGCATTCATTCAATATTCACATCGTACAAATCCCTGGATCGATGAATTATTAACAAGACAATCGTCGAAAATTGAATGAACCATTTAACGAGTTTCAATCCACCTTTTATTTCAACTACTGGTACTTATATAATGGATCTACACATTGCTAATATTTGGAGTAAAACCACCAACCATAATCTGCCATAATTTTTTAATAACAAGTGTTGTTTAACCTACAACTCTGGGTCGAGAGTCTCAGGCATTGTAATTATTTCCCCACCCTACAAGACTATGCACCTGAAAATCGCACTATAAATTCATGTATTTATAATTTGTCGGCTCATCAAGGGGTGTAAGTTCGATTCCCGCACAAAACAAATATTTATGAGACTAGGTATTTTCTATGTATAATATGTATGTATACGTGTCTGTGTGTTATTTGGTATATCCATAGGACAAATTTTGCTTAGTTTGGGACCAGATAGCACTGAGTGACTGAATGTCCAAAACATTTATTTTATGTCATGTTAAGGAATGTGAAATACCAAATCAGGTAAATTAAATAGCAGTATAAAAACCAAGCAACATGATCACATGTGACAAAACCGGCAAGGCAAAGCGAAACAACTTCATTATTAAATTCAAAACTTGCAACATAAATTTCTGCAAAATATTCATGCATTTTGCATAGTATTTCACCCGGAAATGATTTTGCTAGGTGTAATAAACGCTCTGCAGTCGCCAACGGTGCACGCAATAACTTCAATAGCTGTATTTCATTTCTGGCACAACAAACTGCATTTATGATACTTTTGAAGGGTTCCGTACCAAGCCGTACTTTGACACCATATTGTAGAGACTAACGCCCTTTCTGCCTTTAAACTAATGTCCTTCAATACCTTATCAATCATGGATTGCAATGATATATCGGTCAACCGATAATATTGATATCAAAGCCAAACTATTATTTATTAACATCGTATCATTGATCTATGTTGCTTATAGGAAAATATTTTATTCACGCAGAAGAGGCTAAGCTAAGTGCTTGTTAGGGCACTAAATGACGTCAGATGAATTTTCTATAATTAATTAAACCTTAATGTACAAACTATCAATATTACTAAATGTCAATATTTGGTTAGTGTCGATATACACATCGATAATAAAATCGTCTCAGCTCATTGATGGTTAACTAATGGAAACGAATTCGGGTTGCAAGAGATTTCTAAAACGGCCCTTATTATGAAAACCATTTTTATAGGTCGACATAAAATATTTTTAAGGTCGTTAGAGAATACATTATCATTACTGAACAGATAAGTACACAAGACAGCACATCAACCTACCCACCCCTACATAACCATAGCTACAACGTTTAGCTATAGATAATTGTGGACATTTCTCGGCCCGCCGATAGCTTCCGCGTAGTATATTTGTATATAATGGTCTTATGTTTCGGGCTTACCACGATTAATTTTATTTAGTTCCCGATATTTCGGCACAGTTGCATGCGCCATCTTCACGAGTGAATCACGAATTATAATAACAACCGCGAAAGTTTAAAAAGTTATTATTAGTCCGTGAACTCTATGGCCATTGTTGGGCCGAGAAATATTCAGACTTTTTATCATAATTTATTTATATCCAAACGTTGTAGTTGGGTTGGATGTTTTGATTTGTTGCCTTTTGTCCGTACGTTTGTTTGACAAGGATCGATATTTATGGTCAGTTCTCTATTTGCGTCTATTGTCTGCATAAACATGATGCTTACTTATTTGGTCCATTTTGCCAATTATTGTTACTACTCCATTTCGAAGCAAAAAGCGGCAAGAGCGGTGATAATGCATATTAAACAATGTGTGTAAAACGTTGGCACCCATCAGTGTTGGCATAGATAATTAAATCAAGCGTTGTGGTTACGTTTACAAACACATTATTTTGGAAATGGAAGTGAGGGATTTCCAAAATTAGTTTTTTGACACCAGCTATGCCTCACTTTTCTGACAAAAAGTTTTTTGGTATATTTTTTACTCTTCAAAACCTCTCGTAACTCATGTTAAATAACATTTAAATTATGATTAAGTGCTATGTTTGCTTATGTTATGTTTTTTTCAATGCAGCAAAGTATAAGTAATTGTGTATCGAATGCGGGACATAGCTAGATCAAAGAGTGCCTAATGACATATATATTTTTTTATATATATATATATATATATCTTGGTAATCTTCACCTTAATGATATTAAATTTGCCCTGCTACGGTAGTTTATTGAGTCTGTTATTGAAGCAAACTCTATCCTGTTACGGTAGATAATCTAGTATGTTAATAAAATAAACTCTGCCCTGCTACGGTTGCTAATTTAGTCTGTCTATGAAACAAGCTCTGTTCTGCTTCTGTAGTCAATCGGAACGCTAGTTTTTTTATAACCTACTGTCAAAGAATAGAAAGGAACTACTGCCACGGAAAGTACACGAAACAAAACAATAGAAATTACCCGCCATCCGAATTTTAGTCGGGACAACTGATGGAAATTGCTACCTGCCTGGAATGGCTTTGAAGACACGTCTCACATCCAGCTCAGTAGTTTTGCCAGAGTATGAGACAGTTAGTTCGGTATGCAACACTTCAGATCAAAAATGACTAATACGTCTCGATACCGTGTCCGAAACAACATCAAACGGAGTCTTGCGAGCCATTTTCCTATCAATGTGTGTGTAAATCAGCTAATATGACTATAATTTTTACATCTGTGTGCATAATTTTGATGTTACCAATCTTAAAGTGACTACCCTAAATTGGGAAGTTTTTACTTTTATTTGGTACTACAATTTATTTTCACTTACGATGACCCCTGTGATGAAACATTATATTGAGAAAGAATGTAAACCTTTGCTACGAGGGTAGCAATTCGTTGACCCCATGGTCATGTAATGCATGTTCAAACCTTAAAGTGGGTTCCAAATATTGTATACTGTAGTGCTAAAATATAGATGGATGCACAAAATAAAATCTGTCCTTCTCTACCATGGCATCCGAGTCCGCCGTTTACGTCATTCATAGCTCCCGCCATGAGACAATTGCCGTGTTTTGTTAAAAAGATTTTTTTTTTAAAGCTACCGCATCATTTAGCCATTGAAATCTGTCTGCCAAATGTCAACGAACAGAATATCTGTTCACAATTTTAGATCAAATGCGCGCAGAGACAGCATAGAGCACATTCAATGCATAAATATTAGAATAATTACTAAGTTCCTTTTGCGAAACTGAAATTGATGATATTGTTAGAGGAGCCGCACGGAACCGCAAGAATCGTATCACAATGCTATTGTTTATATGTGTACAATCTCTCAATTAACATCTATTAAGAATTCCATACTCGTGAGCGTTTTGTAAGTTTCAGTGTCATTTAATTATCACTAGAACTACTTTTTCGCTTGATATTTCCATCTGTTATGTTTTTTTTGAATTTAAACATAGAAGAAGTCCGAGGTAAAGGTTTACGTTCTATAGATACAATTAAGGCGTTCCTTCTGAGCCACTTGCAATTCAATAGCATCAACAAAACCGCATTTAAGCATCAACAACCCGTTCCGTCTAAGCGCATTTGATAATTTCAGCGGCGTAATTATAGCTTAAACGAAACGCGTTTCGCTTCATTGTTTGACAGGTCCGTGTGTTGTGTTGCCAGTGATGACTTATGGTACAGAAACGTAGTCTCTTGGCCGTGGCCAAATCGCTCGTCGAACCGATAACCGATGGGGAAGGAAGGTTCTCGAGTGGCGACCACTTATCAGAGGATTAACTTTCACATTTGACAGCTGTCAAAAAGAAGCGCAAAATACCCGACATGGATTTATGGTAGCATCATTTCGTAGCAAAATCGCTTATACGAAACGCTAAAAGTCTACATTATATTTTGCTACCCAAAGCATGAAACGCAAACCGCTAACAATTTCAGCTCACAAAAGTAGTCAGATGGAACGCCCTAAATGTGTCACAGCGGTCATCAATACATAAATACTTTATCAAACTGACGTTATGTGAAAATATGTATTGTCGTTTCAGGGTTTGCCTAACTAAACTTGAGAAATGAAGGTACCAACAGACTTGGCAACACAGACAGAAAAACATTTATTATTAGTTTTGCGATTTTTTTTTAAAACTTAGTTTGTAACTTAATTATAGCAAGTAGATTGATTAGTGTGATAACTAGTGGAAAGTGATTTTTTTCACCAACCTTTTTTTTTCAATAGATTCTATTACGATTTTATTGCACAAATCGTCATTTTCATTACTTTACACGGGAGTACAGTTCGCATCGACGCACAGATTACGTATGATATAGTGTTGACGGGAAGTACCTGAAAAGTGAGGTATTCGGATTGGCTCGTTATGTGTATAACACGGTATCTAGACGTATAAGTCATCTTTGCTTCAGATTCTTTAGAATTTAATCTAACCAACACAGAACAAAAATCGCAACAAGTTCAGTGTGTGTGATCTCTTTGCATAGGTATACATCCTTAATAAAGGGCGGGATCCTTCCTTCCTTTTTTGATAAAGTTCGGATTCAAAGGTAATCGAAAGCATCCGACATAAAATATTAATTATAAATTTCATTATTATTATAAACTACATTTTGCTAGCGGCTCCGTCCGCCCTAAATTTGATTTTCGGCGTGTAACTCCTTAAATAACTCCTTAGTTATACTAATGAAGTTTGCTCAAGCAAGCCATAGTTGTGCCGCGGTGTGAGGTCCTAGGGCCTTAATAAATTGATATTTATAGCGATGGAGAAATTATAATAGTTTTGAGTAGAGCTTACGTGAAGAACCCCTGCGAGTTATTATCGAGAACCAATTGTTAAACTCTAAACAATACCTACAGTATCCTAAACTAAATTATGGTTAAGTGGAATAAATATCTCTCTATCTCTCGTTTCAGCTCAGCGATGTTGTGTCTCTGCCTTGAAACTCGTATTACTGGAAATTATCCGCACTTTTCTCTCGTTTTATTCACCTGGAATTGATACAAATACAAATGTATATATTTTGAACATAAAAGACGTTGTCTGCTGTAAAAGAAGGATTTTAGATTCCCTCTGGGAAAATAGATAGTCCTTTCCTTGTCACCAAAGTCGTAATTTCTGTTCCACGAAGTTTAGGCTTCAGAGATCAGAAATTAAGACTTGCCCAACGGCTGACTGAAGATGATAAAGGTCAACCTCCCTCAATCCAGAAAGGCTTTTCCGAAAAAGCGCTTTCAAATTTCAAATAGTTTATTTCTCAAAAATAGGATACAATATCACTTTTTTGACGTCAGTATAATATGCAAGGAATTTATAAACTACTACCGTTTCGGAATCAAGATGGCGCTCTGGGGAGAAGAAACGGCGAAAGAAACTCTCCAGCTGTCGCTCTTTTCAATTTCAATTATACATACAACGATTGGTACATTTCCAAATATAAGTAGTATGATAACAACATTTTCATTATTCCCATGCGTTTTTATCTATGAGTTAGTCTTTAATTGAATAATAAGCTTTTTTGACAAGTTTCTGTTTAACAAAATTTTTAAACTTTTTTAAATTCAGTTTTCATACTTCTGCAAGGATTTTGTTGTAAAAACGGACACCTTGTCCTTTAAATGATTTATCAATTTTTTGAAGCCTTGTGTGGATCAGAGCCAGTTTGTGTCTATTTCTTGAATTTCGATTATAAAGATCACTTTTTTTTTTAAAAAAGATTAATATTCTTATGAACATAGATTAAATTATCAAATATATATTGACCAGGTAAAGTTAGTTTATTGAGCTCTTTAAATTTATCCCTTAAAGAGTGTCTGATAGATAAATTGTATACTGCTGGAATAGACCTATTCTGAAGTACAAATATTGTCTGTATATCAGCTGCGTGTCCCCATAATAAGATACCATAGGACATCACGCTATGAAAGTAACTAAAATATACTAGCCGGGCTGTGGCTTCGTCTGTAAGTTGACGAATCTTTTTAACCGCAAAAGCTGCAGAACTAAGTTTATTCGCCAATCCAGCTATGTGTGGGCCCCATTAAAGTTTTGCATCTAAAGTAATGCCTAAGAATACAGCGCTATCTACAACATCTTGCTCCCCATTTATAAGTACATTGGTTCTTACTTGACTAACATTTGGCGTTAAGAATTTAATACATTTGGTTTTCTCACTGTTTAAAAGCAAATTATTCATATCGAACCAGTGGACAACTTTAGACAGACAGTTGTTTACATTATCTAGAACTTTTTCGCATCTTTTAACTCTAAACAATAGTGATGTGTCATCTGCGAACAACACTATCTCGTGATTATTTTTAACGACCTCCGGCAGATCATTAATGTATATAAGAAATAGGAATGGCCCCAGGATCGAGCCCTGTGGAACGCCCATTTTAATTTTAGATCCTTTTTTTACACAAGGACTATCTAGACCAAACTACGTTACAGTCTGAAAATACGACACTTAGAAACAAACAAAAGTTCTCACAAAATTACAATAAGTGTCGAGTAGTTAATTAACGTTAATTAAATTACGGGTTAGGATGGGCTCTTCAAGCCTGGAGTAAAATAACAACTGTCGGGATAAAAAACGTTAGTACACAAATTAAAACACTTGCAATTAAGAGTCATATACTTAACTCAAAAGCTGACCAATGCCAACCGTTGCCAAAAATTGACTGTCTTCAACCTTCCCATTTTCTATGCTCCCTTTCTCTTTTCGCGCCATATGTCTCACTGTAGACGACTCTACCAGCATACTCTGTAACTCGTTTAAAGTTTAGTGACTTCGCCTTTATTGCTCTCGCAATACAGCCGACGCTATCTTGACTCGTCACTCGGACTGGCTCCGCCAGCGCACGGTCGTAAGAGCGATAGGGACAACTACAGCACGCCCCGCATTTCGCTTACATCTCATCGCGTTTTGTTTTACGCGCCCAAATTGCGTTCCTACGCAAACATTCCCGAAACTGGGACATCTGTTTCCCATATCGCTGCGCCGTGGCCGGTTTGTGGAATTTCCTACAAAAAATAACTTTAAATGACTGCAACAATTACTAATTGAAGCTACAGGAGTTTTTGGGTCGCCTATGTTTAATACCTGCTGCGTATGATGTTGGGTTTTAACCGACTTATTTTTGTAACGCTGACTTTAATATAACATGATGTATGTAATAAGTATATAACTGAATTTTAATAGGAATCGGGGTCCTCACAGCGGGAACTTTTGAATTTTTCAGGATAAAAAGTAGCCTATGTTTCTTTCTACTACCTAACCTATATGCGCCAACTTTCATCTCGATCCGTCCAGTGGTAAGAGTAACAAACATCCATCCATCCAGACAAACTTTCACATTTATAATAGAAATAGAATAGCGTCATATTGCTTCATTCCTTGATGATTAAAAATAAAATATATAAACAAAAGACAAGACATTTTAACATCCGTAATCGTTTACCTGGCTTCTTACATAAGTACGAGTGTCAATTTTAAATTTTGAGGTGGATAAACATACGCACCTGTGTAGATTTGGTGTCGGTAATGATTCCATTAATCTCACAAAAGGCAATTATAATAAATTCCCGGTAAAGTTCCGCCGAGCGTGTGAGTAACGTGAGCACAAGAGACTGATAGCATCTCATAACGATACCTCAGGGTACACCGAGCAGCCTGGGTTTCTTCCTTATCTTAAGCAAAAAAAGAAAATTAAAGATTCTAAACTCTTTTAATTAGTGTCTTATTATCTGTGCCCCAGATTAATATTAACATAATAACAATAAATCTGGCATTAGCTTTATAAATTAACAAGTTAAGTTATTTTTGAGCAATTCAATTTTTTTTTATTCTTTTAAATGCGCAGATCATGTAAAACAATAATAATATAATAAGTGTCTTAAACTAATCTAAATATTAAAAAGCAATCAATCTTTAGCAAAATTAAACATAATTAGGGTCTGACTTCATGCATCCAATCCGTCACTCAAGTGAACATTCGAATTTTACCTTCAGCGACAACATGGGATCCAAAATTATTCGATCCCGAATTTTACCCGGAAGCAACCGGGTCATGCTCTTGTTTCTCCGGATAACCGGACCGTTTTTATCAGCAAGAGTGGGTGGAGCCCTTCAATAACCTATGTAGTTATATGCAACTGACCACATGACATCGCGTTCCAGGCGTTTCCGGACAAAGCTTCCGCTGCGCCAGCGTGGATGTCAGAATCACAGCTAGTGTAAGGACACTAGCGCGCTTGTATTTAAAAATAAAAATAATGGATATTTTTTTATTAACAGCAGCTGAACACAAAATGTCAACCAAAGATAACGTTTTCATTTAAAAAAAAAAGTAGCGCAACAACTTTTCGACGCATTAGTTCTTCATTTAGTTTAAAGAATTATTGGCATAATGAAACCCTACATAGACGAACATAACTAATTATAACCTATGCACATATAAGTACTACGTTAGGTTAAATAGCGAGAACTTTTAAAGAACTAATAAATTTTCAAACACCTCGCTTTGCACACGATGTGGAAGCGGAAGCTATGCAGATTTGTATGCAATAATTAATTGCAAGATTCATAGTACAGAAAGCACTCATATTCAAACGGTCGACGTATGTAGCTTGCCTTTATACATATTATTATATTCCGCGAATATGTAGTTTAAAATACAAAAAACCCAAATAAAAAAAAATATAACAACGGTAGATAAATACCACAATAAGCATACACACCATAGAAACCAAATAAACATCCAGAAATGTAACTTTGCTTGCCTCTGCCATTATACGCCCCACTGCAGGGACACAGGCCTCTCGTTGGAGAACGAGGTTAAAGCCATAGTCCACTGCACAGGCCCAGTGCGAACTGGCGGACTTTGTTGAGCCAGTGGCCACTCGACCGTCAGAGATTTCAAGCCACGAAAACTGCCTCTGACTTGGCTTTACGACTGCTATCATTCTTGCAGTCGGCGAACGCACGGATACACGAGGTTTTAAAAAGTGCCGGGGCGCTTCTCGTCCCCACTCACTTGCAATCGCAACCGCGTAAAGGGGAACTCCCCTCCTGGCCCTGACTTACCTTCGGGTTCGAGAATCACGCTGGTCGAAAGGACGACCCCAAGAGCGACAACTCAAGCCGAGGCTACCCCCGCGGGGAGCCCTTGAGTGTTGGGCGCTATATGGGCTGAGACTCCTTCAGAGTCTTGCCCCAACAGCCCGGTGAAGCAGTAATGGCTGCATCAGCCAACTGCATAGTCAGATCAGAAAAAAAAAACCAATAAGAATCATATTATGTAAACAGCCAGTACCGACGGTTTAACGTGAACTCCGACTGTGGCAGAAATATTTACATAGGTTTATTTTTCCACCGTATTTGTATTGATTTTGATAAAATTTTACAGGAGGATTTTTAAGCCAATGCTTTTAGGTTTTGTAATAAAATTAAGGAAAAAAAGTTCAACGGGATTAATTTACGAGTTGCCTTCAGATTTCATTAATATGGAATTTCCGACAAAAGTCCAGACGCTGATCTCTACAGGCATGAAATTAAATGAGTTTTTGGAACCGGTTTTGGTTATGAAATTTTACTAAGTACGAGATTTACCTGTAAAATAAACTTATTCATACAAAAACGTAAATCGCACAGTAAAAATAAGATAATACCAATTAGTTGTCATAAACTTTTTAAATTTTGTAAAAACGAAATAGCAAGACTAAAATAAATATGTTCTGTGTTATCTCACTAAATAATTGAGTCTGTAGTCCATTCTCGTCTCAACTTCTTCGTCGACTAAGTTAGTGTTGCTACAAACACATACTAATATTTTTTTTTGATATTAGTTATTGGTCAAGTTTTCTTAGAAACGTAGGTATGTATGCGAATAAATTATTATTTATTAATAGACATAAACTTTATTATGAATTGATATTCACTTTTTTCTAAAAATACTTATAAAAATGACTTATCAATAATTGTATGCTTCTCTTAAGGCTATTAAAATAAGTCTCTCATCGTTCATTTGTCGATACAGATTATCCCCAATGTGCACCACTATACCGTCGCTTTAGAGAACCAGTTAGTTTCAGTTACAATATTCAGTCCGTTGGTGTATCTACCGCGTCTCTTACTACGCTTTTGAAGAGGAAGGAAGTATCCTGTCTAGAACTTGTTCGCTCCAGAACCAGTCAGCCTCAACGACTCTACTGTTATTTCAGGCTGCGGATTCTATTCGCATTAATGAAATTAAACCATACTTTGAATATTTGTATAAAATATTGACAACCCTTAGTCCACGGTTAAGAAGCTGATACGGAAAGTTCTAAATAAATAATAAGATAACAGAGAGAATACTGCTTAGAGACTAACAAAGGCAATTATCAACTTTTACCCTTTGCCTACATGACTTTTAACTGTTTTCCTTACTTGAGTGAAAACTTTGAATGTATACCTTCAGTTACTTTTTACTAAACCCTGTTTCTTAAGTTTACTGAACCTTTGTTTAAAAAGAACTGGTCAAGAGTATGTCGGGCCATGCTTGAATAGGGTTCGGTAGCCCTTACAAGGTTGTTTTAGACCGAAAATGAGCTTAACGTTGTGCTACTTCTCAGTGACAATTTGACTCTAGTAAGTGAAGTTATTTTAAAAAATAATTTGACTTTGAGTGCTTGTATTTTGATTGTTCTTTTAGATTTTCCTATACCTTGACCGACACGATCAAAACCAAAATATTTCAAAAACGGAGCATAATTTTGAAATATTGTTTTTGAAACCTGAGATGAAAAAATTGAATTTTCATCCCCACTTTATATATTATGCTGAAGAAACCCTTAATAAAAAAAATCCAAGATATTAAATTGAACTTTAATAGCGAGTATAATGCGCACCTTCTGCACGAAAGTGACCTAACTCAAAATTTAGGTTAATTCTGATTTCTGGCAAAACATTAAACGTAGTGATATAAAGAATTCTTCTTAGGAGTTCTTAAGAAGAAAAATCGAAGCAATCAGTGGATTTTCCTACAACCTTTATTTTATTTACCACCTGTAAATACCAGTGAGATTGATCTCTCTTAATACACTACTGGTAATGACTGCTGGTGGTCGGATGGTCCTCAGGGCACTTCGAATTGTGATTGTGGACACTTGCAAATGCAACTAAAAAATTTAAGCTTAACCAAAGTGTGGAGCAAATAACTCTTATCTAAATATTAGTGTCAGGTAACTTAGTTTTTGGACATTATCTAACGACATTTATCCACAATTCCCGTTTTCATCCAGGTTCCAGAATCTGACGAAGGTCCGTGACAGATCCGTGAGAGAGATAAGTCACGGATTGGATAATGGTTTCACGTTGTGTGTACAATTATTTACCGTTATCTGAGAAATGGCGTATCGTTTATTTCCTAAGGCTGTTTATCTTTACTTAAGATATGATAAATTAATGTATTAGAAGTCTAGAAATATGATTTTGTGTAACAGTACCCTGCAACTTTGTCACTGTCTAAACTGTATTGATTGTATTTCTCAGTCACGCAATTTTAAAAACCTAATTTAAAAAGCATTATAGTAACTGACTTAAGGTTTTCAAATTTTTTATCTGTAGAGACCGGTATTAACTGTATCACTCGGACGTCTTAGAGTGAACTCTGTGATTATCGTACCTATATTTAAATATATTAACCAAAATTAATAAAATCATTATGTATGTTTTCATAGTTCTTATTGATTTATAACGTCCAAGTACAGGAACATTTAAAAATAAGTACTGTATCCTATAAGACGGTTGCATTGCAATATGTCATTTGCTATACTCAGCTGCCGCGCTGTCATATTAATCAAAATAACATAACTTATTAGAGCTTACGACCAAAATCATGTATCATCGTTTATTGCCAAAACATAAGAAATTCTTAGATTAAGTCATATTGAACCCGACTAAGTGTGTAGGAACTGTCAAACATGTCAAATGTCAATTCCTAGTTTTGGAGTGGAGTTGTGAGTTGTGTGTAATTGAAAGTTAGAGGTGACGTTGAAAAAGTTTGAAAAGTCAGCCATAAAAATGATCAAAAAACAAATGAACTGGGTCGCTTTACTACAGGTCGGTGAAATTTGGCCTGAGCATGTTTTCAGAAATTTCAATATGTTAACCTGACGTGTTTTTTGTGCCCAGTTTTTTTTGTTTTTTTTTTAATAATTTTTATAGCAGACAGAATTACCAAGATATCGTTTCCAGACATTTTCAATGTCACTTATTATTGCAAAAGTTTAGCAGAAATGAAAAAGCTTTCACACTTTTGACAGTTAGTGCACACCTACCTAGTCGGGTCTAAGAATTTCATAAGTTTTGGCCATAAAACGATGATATCTACATGATTTTGGTTGTGGTCTCTAGGACTATAATCATCACAGCATAAAGAATAGTATATTAGTATACTAACAATATTGAAAATAGAGTAAGATCCAAAACAGGTTAATATCATTCCATTTGTAGACCACAAGTAATGAGACAGAGAAATGACACGGCTCGTGTCTGCGACGAACGTAGATATTGTGTAGGTGTGGCGACTATCTGAGATAGGACTGAGGTAATTTAACTTTCTTCGGTATTGTACTGGCGATATCAAAATTGGTTTTAACTTTCATATAGTTTTATTTTTATTAAACAACATTTTTGCTAGCTTTACGAAAGGACGAAATCTGAAGCAGTTATTTATTGTTAGACTAATGAATAAATGCTTAAATTAACCGATACGTATATAATAAATCTGTACAGATAAGACAAGTATATTAGTTACCGCATTCAACAATAGCAGCTGTTGCGATTTTTATTATTTGAAAGCTAAAGGTACCTACATCATTATATCCGCTTATTTTGGACCACCCCTGGACATAAGCCTTTTTCATGGCGTGACACTACTCAGAGTCCTCTGCCCTACGCACCTGGCTACTACAGACCATTACAGACAAACGTCCATTAAGGCTAAGATATGGGTTAGATAGGCCAATAAATACTGGCCGTAAATACGCCATTTTTGTGCAAGTTTTGTGCCTAAAGAATAGTATATGAAGGATTAAAAAAAATGTTACAAAACTTGCTTTTGTCTAGTGCATTACCTTACTGAGTAATTTAATTTATTGTATTTAATGCAAAAAAAACTGGAATTGACAATTGTTTCCAATTTTTAAAGCGTGTTTTGCATTTGGTTGCTATGAAAGTCGATTTAATCATTAGAATTCGTTATTACCTAGTGCATTGACTAAGTTGTAGCAAAAACTCGAAAAATTTGACTACAAAGCGGTAAATACATTAAATTTCATACACAAAATTAAAAATTTCAATGCGTCATTATGGTTTAAATTCCTTAATAAGTATGTTATATAAGTATAAATATCATAGTAATTTATATGAAATTGTGTAAAGATTTTTAGTACATTTACATAGATAGCGTTAAATTAGCTTTCTGACCTATATCGCCCTCTTAAGCTATTCGTGCTTCGTCTGCTATGTATTCACTTACCTTTGACAGTCGTGCCCAGCCCACTGCTACCTTAGCTTGCTGATTCTGCTATGTATGTTGGTGAATTTAGCTTGCTTTCTTCCGGATGTCCTTATTTCGGATACGATCCCTCAGAGAAACTCTAAGAATAGCTTCTTCCATTACGTGCTGAGCGACTTTGAACATATGGACTAGCCCCTATATAAGTGTTTACGTTTCGGCAGCGTTAGTAAAAACGCTCACAAACAGCATAATACAAATAGATTAGTATTCTGTAGGCACTCTTAGCTTACGGAAGTTACTTGGAAAATATTTTACATATGTGTGTGCTGTGACAGTAATTGTCTGAATTTCCTGATTGTATCCACGCTATTTTAGTCGCAGACAGAAATCGAATTTGGTTGATTTATTTTAATATACGCTAAACTGTTACCTACTTTTTCAAATATCTTTTCCTGTACTAATAAAAAACAGAAGAGACGGTATAACTTTTCCATTTACAAAAGCTGAGAATATTCTGTTACAAGCAAAACATTCTACATTCTTGAGTCGTTACTCGTGAAACAAAACGAGTATTTTCTTGTTTTGAAAATCAACTTACCAAAACTAATTTAAGTAATTTCACCACCACTGTACCTCCGTACATCCAACCTCAGCGGTACACCCGGGGGACACAAACGTTGTAAGTCGCTCCCAACTGCTCCAACTACTTACTCACTCCACTTTACGAGCGCGAACCGTTCGGAATTTATTATAATTGCATTATCTGTGAGCCAACACGTGGCTCTGAAACTTTCTTAGCTGTTTTCTCTTCTTTCAAGTTGATGCAAAAGAAGTTACGTTTAGTCACTAATTTATTACTGAACTTACTGCAGTCGACTCTTTTAGATCAAGTGGTCAGTAATAATAGTTCGTTACTGCCGCGGCCCGCAAACGCAGCATAACCAGGCAATCGTGAGTATGTGGGCTGAGGCACGCATCATAGAATCCGGTTATGCTCAGTTGTGGACAAGGCTTGTATAGTGCTTTTCTAAAACATACGTGTAAAAAACTAATTATATTGACAAAAATAAAAATAGTTTAGGTAATTTTGCCGCGAATTCACCGCGTTCAAATGTCGATTTCTTTGTTTTACTTTTTGAAATAGTTTAATGGCGCATTCTTTTTGTTGTGCCAATCCGAAATTTAAATAAAATTTGATGAGTTATTTGTTTAGAATTATAGTTCATCTTTTTTAGGTCATATATTCTTTGTCAATAAGAGTTTAATATAAATATTTTCTCCGTATTTAAATTATGAAACCTTAACTTGAAGGTTTTTTTTTGAGGTTCTCAGCACACTTTTTTACCTCTTTTTCTATGTACCCTCCTGACCCAAGTCACTCGAGTAATCACTCCCATGAGCCACTCCTTTTTTAAGATGATCTATATCGGTAATTACACATGGTTTTGTAAAATCACAAACCTTAGTAACACATTCAGACGCCGGTTGCCATTTTAAATGTTTTCCTTTCCTGTATGTAATTTCGAGCCTTTTATATAAAAGTTACACAGACTATAAGCGTATATAGTTGAGTAAGATCTGATATAGTATATCCAAGCAAGGATTTAGAAAACATTTGATTCCTGAAGACGCAGCTTTAATGTACCTGCCTACTCCTTTAATAAACAATTTGTTAACACTCTTGGACTGAACATTTATAAAAACTAAGGAAGAAGTAATTTTATTTTAGAAAAACCTCGGTTTCTTTTTGTGGTAAACGTTATTTTTGAAGTGAAAACTTCTTTAGCGGCGTTGTGCACTCTTTTTGGTATGGGTAAAAAATGATAAACTCGCGTCAGGTCACGTGTCCTAATCGTGGAAATTCGTAAGACGGAAACCGTAATGCCACGCCTATTATAATTTTTATTTTTAGTATTCGCTATTATGAGTAGTACAGGGAGGTTGGATATGGAATTTTAATGCTATGACAGATTGCGATGTCAAATATACTACGTCAAAAAAGTAAATAAACAAACATTATTATTTCTTGACAATGTCAAAGACATGTCTTGTGACATATTTAAGTGTTAAGCGCGAATCGTGTGTAAAGGTTTTCACTTCTGCCGGCACTCCCGGAGTGCAACTCGTTTTTTTTTAATATGCTTAAATACAAACCAAATTCATTTATTTTATAAAAAAAGTCTGTTACATATGAAATAAATCACCAAATAGTGAATGATTTATTTTTATTATAGGCCTTGTATAGGATTATAGTATATTTAATATAAAACAAAAAGCCATCATTAAATCAAATATTCGTTTTCGCACATTCGTTTTTAAACTTTATTTTAACCAAGTAATATATTCGGAACAAATTTTTTTTGTTTTATAATCAAATTAAAACTATTTTACTTAGGTCGAGTTTCAAAGAACACTTTGGAAATCGGAATAATAAGAAACAGTTTTTTTTTTTCTGAACTGTCAATGCAGTTGGCTGTTGCAGCCATTACTGCTTCACCGGGCATTTTGGGGCGAGACTCTGAAGGAGCCTCAGCCCATATAGCGCCCAACGCTCAAGGGCTCCCCTCGGGGGGAGTCTCGGCTTGGGTTGTCGCTCTCGAGAGCGTCCCTTCGACCGCGGGTGCGGTTACGATTGAGTGGGGACGAGAAGCGCCCCGGCACTCGTTGATACCTCGTGCATCGTTGCGGGCGCCGACGAACCTGGGGACGTCGGCGTCGTGTTAGGGGGGAGGTCGTTGAGACTAATCTCGCTATCCGGATAGGGAGATCATCAACTGGGGCCGTGAAACCGGTTGTATTTACTTTACAATATTATCTGTTGACAATGCAGATTTCTACCGTAAATATGAAATACAAACCACTTTTGGTGCTAAGTAGGCCATTTTTCAAAAACAGGTAAACTATCATACTACAAACATTCAATATTAAAACTAAAAAATACTCCAAGAAAGACACATTTAATATTTGCAGTACCATTAAAAGGCGAAATAAACATCGAACTTAAGAAAATTGTGAAAACGTATAAAAACGCAGTGAGGCCGTTGGCGAACGGAAGCTATAAAATAGAATGTGGAACAGAACGAAAAGTTTCTACAAAAGATATATTTAAGACTAGACGTGCCCTGCGGTTTCACACGTAGTACAACTTATTTCTGCAGGAACTCGTATTCGGTATAAAAATATTATTTGTTCTTCTACGCCCTTGCAGAATTCGTTTGTAAGAAGTACGCTGCTCAGCGCCGCGCGCCAAACTCTATATCAGTTTCCACGGGAATATTTTTTCTGTAGGATAGGGTACATTTATTTTTTGTCCTTTTTAGTTCCTCTAGATTTTGCTGTGCTAAAAATCAGGTCACCCCGTTGCTGCTTTTTACAATTTGAAGCAAGTGCCTTTTTCTTCTAACTTGAATTACTAGAAAACTATGTTACTTGGAATATTTAGCATTCACAAATAAATCAAAACCTATAGGGTACTTCGCATTGCCCTACGATCATAAAATTTCACACGAAGCAAGGTCTTACATTACAAATATAGGGTAAAAGTTCGAAATTCGTAAGTTTATTTGTCTGTCTGACACAAAGCTTCAAAGTCAATGCAATAAAAAAATCCGCCTAAAATACGGTTATTTTTATCGCATATTGTTTCACAAATAAATCAAAACCTATGGGGTACTTCCAGTTGACCTAGAATCATGAAATTTGTCAAGAAGCAATGCCATGCAGGACAAATGAATGAGTGTATTGGGATAACAGATAACCAATGCAATGGCTCTTTTCGTTCTATCCATTACGTAACGCCTTTGCACGGACGAGCATCTGCAAGAGACATAGTCTATTATTATGTCGAAATATTGTCAAAATATTGTGTTCGTGTTCGGTGCTATTTATTGTTTAAAATTATTGTCAATAATGATTTAAAAATATTATTGCATGTGTGTTGTTGGACTTAGATTATTATAAAAATTTACCACGGATAACAAACGTTTATAATATTAAAAAACATAGAAAGGCCTTTCGACACAAGTAAGCTTTTAAAAAGTGAGATGAAACATCTTAAATAAATATATTTTTGCTTATGCAAATCAATTTAAAATATAAAGTATAATTTACATGGATTTGAACTTACGCACCTATTAAAAAGTATTTCTTTTAGGCTTAATTTCGGTTTTCTAAAGTTAAAAGCATATCGAACATATGACTATAAATCCTTTTTCTAGTAACTTGTGGCAAGCACAGACGAATCAAAGTCAACAAAAGAGCGCAGTCGACTTTGTCAGCTCGCATCCTTTATGTGATACGAAATTTATAACGCTTTCGAAACTTTGCGTTGCACGGATTAATTAACGTCCCAAACTTTAGGCCCTCGTGTAATTTTCATATTTGTAATAAGAGTTGGGCGATATTTTATATGTCAAATTAAGAAACAACTTTGATTAAATGTTTTAATATCAGCGTATTTGAATGTAAATATAAGTCACAACGCTTATCGGTCTGATTGTGCTTTGTCATTTAAGTATAACTTGAGAATCATTTAATAACTGAGAAGAAATTTAGTTAAATAGTGTCTTATAAAGTCCTGGTACATCAATCTTATAAATACGCAGTACTACATATAATTAAGAAATAGGTACATAAGAAATACACATATAATATAATATACTTGTTTGTTTCTTTAGTGGTAGCTTTTTTTTGTTGCAGTATTGTATATTTTATTGTATTTTTTTTGGGAACAAGACAAGTTTGGTATGTTGTTGTAAGTTTATTGTTTGTAAGTGCATCAAGATAGCACTCTTGTGGATAAAAAGCTATCGTACATTCAATATACGCGCGTCAAAGTACAGGGTGTCAGTAGAGTATCAGAAAGGTTTTATACATGACCTTTAAAACAAATCTTTGTGCTCTTTCCAGATCTAGCATTGCAGTGACCCCACTGCCTCCCCTTGCTATGATGTAGTATGCTATTATTGATTTTCACAATGCTGAATAGATTTTGGATTTGTCAGTCGCGTTATTTTGCGAATTTCTCATTACAAAGTTTATTTATCTCACGCGCTGAGCCAGGTTATTTATGTGACATTTGAAGTAAAGATTGTGATCTATAGTTATTTTCAAGTATTTAATATTATCTACACGGTGCAGCACAAGAACATATTAATTGAGTGCTAAAAGATTAATGCAGTATTAACACTGTAGGTGATATTTATAGTAAGGTAAGGTAAGGTTTTATGGAAAGGGGTATTTAGTTTTGTTGGTATTTAGTGTCATTTTTGTATCACAGCCATTTCGCCTTTAGCATTTTCAGAGCAGCTGGCTACGTATTACTTAAGTGACTGTTTATCAACATAACAAACTATTTCTACTATTACTTTTTTAGGATAAACAACTTTTTGAACATCTTTCATATAAAATATAAATAGTGTTGGACCTAAACCGCTACCTTAAAGAACGCCAAAACAAGCAAGGTATTCGTCGGTGACAATAAGCCTAATCATTAGCTAACGTCTTTTACATGTCAACACTCAAACTGTATCTTCAGTGGGTTTTGCTACGTCTCAATCCAAACTGATTTTCAAAGAGCAAGGTAAAAACTCTCAAAAGCCTTGACTAACTGTTTACCAATTATCGGCCTATAATTATTTGAAGACAGTTTTTTGCCACTTTTGTATTATAGATGAAACCACAGCTTGCTTCTAGTAAGTAATTGAGAAAACCTAATGTACCTTAACCTAAATTACAATAAAGGTTAGTAGCTAAACAATTTTGTTTTCACTGTGATATCCATCTCGTCCTGAGGCACAGTCTATTTTGAGTTGAGAGTTCTTACTTTATACTGTTCAGTAGGTTGCATATAAAATATATGTAAGACAGTCTTTCCAAATAGAATTAAAATTACTAGGGAAACATGTATTCTTCCGATTTGTCAAGTTTTTTAACCAATCACGTATTAAACTGTATCAATTTTTAATATGGTTAGATCTAAAGATGAAGTGTAACATTTTCTAATGCTACCTATAGTTTTTATAAGCTTCCTTAGACCATTTTTGTATTCTTAAACAATTTTTTTTTATTAATATGCTTGAGTTTATGTAACATGTCTGCACCAAAATTTCAGGACCGATCATAGATAAGCCAACGATTTTCATCTTGAGGATACTTTTTAAATTTTGTGTGTGTATTTAATCGTTTCATACACACGATTATTGGGACTATTACGTGTTTTGATTGTATTCTTTTCAACTGTTGTAGATCAACTTCTTTAAAGATTTTGACGGCTTGGTTTACATATCTTATTAGTAGCATTGGCTCATTTGGATGTCCGGTTGCGGTAAAATTAACTTTTTCTAAAATATGCTACGCTATGCGACCATATCTTGCACAAGCGTCTTTGGGATAAATCATACTTGCAGTACAGTATCAGAGAGCGACCCGCAATGTTTCATATGTGACCACTCGAGATCTAAATTTCACAATGGAACGAACTTTTTTAAACCTTTATTATTCAAATGTCGGACTGGTACAACAAAAACAATGCGCCATTATAACGGAACGACCGTTTCCGGTTGTCCGTCTCCGGTAAAGACCGGATGATGTAGGAAACGATAGAAGTTTCGGGGCATTCGCTCTTAGGTCCATTACCACTGGGGTAATTTAAATTTAGAGATCAAAGAATCTCTAGATGTTTGACATCGCTAAGTCAAAACAGTTCACTTTACGTAGATACTTGACGTAGTCGTGAAACAATTCTGTTGATAATTATTTTCACGGATTCTATTATTAAATTACAAATTGCTGCATAACTACTTCTATGCTTTAGAAGAAAACCGGCCTCGGTAATTTTGTACATTTATTTTCTCAGCTGTTACTATATAATGAAAGAGTATACTAATATAACCTGCCTTAACCTTGACAAGTGTTTCTTTAGTCGCCTTTGAACTCCCTCTATCTTTTCTCCTCCTTCTGAGCACCTAGCCGGTGCATTCGGTAACGGGGCACTACTGCTTTAACCTGTCCTGTTATACCATTTAAAAAGGTAAAAAAAGAAATCAACATTTGAACGCGGCGAATTGGCGGTAAAATTACCTAAATTATTTTTATTATTGCCTATAGTCTTAAAACTCCTCTTACTTATTCAAACGTGAAATGTAAATTGTTGTCCACCTTGCTGTATTGCTGTAGTGGCTACTTTATTGGACTAAAAATGTTCAGTGGGTTAATTAATCTGCGTTCAATACATTTTTAAAAATAACTATTTAAAAAATGAAAAATCATGAATAATACACCACATAACACAAGACATATACTTACATGGACGATTAAAAGTAAAAAATTGAATTCAAAAGCCTTATGCTGATGATATCTCAGTATCGTTAACCGACAAACAATTTAATATTCGAAATTCTAACCAACAACGCTAATGTAAAACATAAAAATTGAACCTCTCAACGATCATACTTGTACTATTGCCAGGGATTTCCAGCGCTGCCAAAATGGTTTTCAATCGAAGTCATTTAGTTACAACTAAAACTCCTATCAAACTCCTCTACCCTAAAGAACATAGGAGCTATTATTCCGGACGCAAGCCGAATATATAAACTTGGCAAAATTGTTCTCTGGCACACACCCACATGGAAAATCCCCTTTAAAGGAAATAAACAACTGTCTGCAGCAAACCTTTGCAGATAAAAGTCTGTTTATATTAAAATTATGAGTTTGTATAAAAATATGTTTCCTTTGTGGAGTTGGACTTAGCCATCATGCTAATGGACTTTTTATTGAAGTAAAATTTTAGACGAATAAAAATTCCAGACATTCGTATCCTTTAATGGAAGCAAAGATGTAATAAAACAGCTAAAGTAATAAAAAAGCGGTCAAGATGGAATTTTATTTTCACTCAGAGAGAAGTTTATTATAGGTATGAACCACATTTGCAATTTTCTCAGTTTCCATATATTATTCAAAAATATACATAAGATGTACTAAACGAATTATAAGTTATGCTGGTACATTGGTAAATTCCATTTCACATAGTCTGAAAATAACTCTAGTAAATTGTTTAATATTATTATACAAATTATATAACTATACCTTAAGCCCTTGTATCACCCGCACTATGCTATGTAAGAAGGAGTACATAGTAAGTAACCCAATCTTTTAGCGTATTATGTAGTTTAAGAGACCGAGGAGACATGCATTTTGAAGCTTGTTTCGCTACGTCAAGGAAATTACAACGTACGCGACGTATACATGCGGGGTAAAGTTTTAAAGATCTTTTTTGCAGTGAGCGATCTGATATAAAATAATCCTTAGGTGTTGTGACGTTAGATTTTATTTAGAGACTTGAGAGATTACAAAGCTGAAAGGCACAGATACTGATACTGGTACAGGTACTCTATAATTACATCTATAAGAACAAAAAAAATATACAACCCATACTTGAAAGCGGGGATGAAAACAATATTTTACTATGCCATCGAGTAAGGTATCGTTAGATAAGAAATTTAAAAGTAATATAGACAGATATAAAATTTGGTCTATTGTTGAGAAAAAAATCCCATTTTCTGTTACGTTTGCCTGAATGCGTTATTTGAAAATAAAAAAATAGAATACAGATATATCTAAAAAACTAATAATAACAAGACTCACTAAAGTCAGATACTTTCCCTGATAAATCTTACCGTAGTTAAGCTCTTTATGGTGTTAACCAACGATATAATGGTTATGGATATAGTGATGGTTATAACCCCCAAGCACCTCTTTTTATTCATCTCATCTACAATTTCAATCAACTCTAACAAACAAATACGACTGAGCACCAAAGTAAGCAAATCACTATCATTTTTCCATAACTCTTTCTAAAGCACCAGTTTCTAGCATCAAGCAAGACTGCAGTTCCCCATTTTGCCGACAAAGCCGCAATTAGCTGCATCTGCACGCTAAGGATGCTGACTCGTCGTTGCGGGATGCAGTCTCGTCTTTCTCTGCACACAGTAATCAAGACCTTACACAGAGCATTACCTCACTGAAGAGGGTGGGTATATTGTTTTCGGTAGCTGAAATAAATACACTTTGTTTCACAATTTTGTAAGCAGATTTCTACACTATGATTAGATTCCAGTAATAAAGTAACTCAAATAATATTTAAATTTTGTTAAGTTTGATTCGGAAAAAGTACTCATGTTGAAGGTGTCCAGGGTTCCATTCCCGATAGGCAATTAACCTTAATTTTTTTTTTTTTTTAACTTCTGATTGGTTTGTTCCTGTTACGGCGTTTGTAGAACGTGGATGTTACAAGCACTACATTCTCCCTTTAAACGTTGTGAAATTCATGTAGGTTTTAATTATAATTATAAGTCGCAAAGAGTTAGAAATTCCAAAGCCTTTTGGGAAAAGTTATTTTAAGGCATATTTATTTAGACTTAAGTAAACTGGAGCACAAAAAATTGTCCAAGTAAATTTACATTTTTCCTCAAATTGTAAGGGTCCAATCTTCGTAAAATCTAGAACAAAACGTAAAAGTTCAACGAGATTTTAGATACAGATAAAAGTCCAACAATAATTTCAGCAAAGCTTTCTGTGCAAAGTCAATTTATTGCCGATGTAGAATACTGCACGTGTCTGTAATTGAAGTGAAATTCAGCTATGATAAGATTAAAAATAATGACAAAGATAAATTGATTTTGTGTGTGTGTGTGTGTGTGTGTGTGTGAGAGAGAGAGAGAGAGAGAGGTGTGTTCGTGAGTGAGGGTGTGTGTGTGTGAATGATGATAATGATGGATTTAAAACTCAGAAATAGTGTCAAATCTCAAAATCATTGTTAGGTATATATGAGTATTATACGTAGATTTTAACATGATAATGAAAGTTCAAAAAGGGATAACATTATTGCTTGTATAAGTTCCTCTATCTCAATATAGCTTTTGTGTTTTAACCAATTTATTAACAATAGCTTACAGTCTTTTTAAACCTTAGGATATATATTAATTTGTTTATTAATTACATTATACAAAAGTGAGGATTTCTTGACATATTGTCTACTAGCAAAAGTAGTGTTAGCTGGTACTACTGGAGCTATGGAATAATATCTTCTTTTGTTAGTCAGGGTGAAGTCATATCTAAGAGACTTGTGCAGCTTTAAGACCATATGTAGAACATAAAGTTTCTAATTGTAAGGAGATCACAAAGAGAGTATAAGCATTCTGTTGGAAATCTGTTTGATTTAAAGTACATTACTTTTAACAGCGATCTCTGAGCTCTCTCTATTTCTAAGAATTTACTTTTTGTAGCTCCTCCCCATATCGGTGTGCAATAAACTAAAATAGATTGCGCTAACGAAGTGTATATAACGAAGTGTTTTTAAAGACTTTTGTAGCAATATGTCGTAATGTTTTGAAAGTCCATATAAGTTTTCTTACTCTGTTCATAATAGGTTCTATATGTGCATGCCAAGATAATCGCTGGTCAACCATAATCCCCAGATATTTGGTTTTTTCAAGTTTAATTATTCTAAAATTCGCTGGTTGATACTTTAATATAAGTTTTTGAAACGATGCATTTTAAGACATAGTTCAATATTAGACATCCTAATGGTTGTGAAATAGAATTTAAAGAAATCACTTGTAAATATCCATTTTGTCTTAAATGAAGCATAGACAATACTTACAAGCTAAACTAGATTTTTGATAGAGTTAAAGGTCTACGTCGACCGACTTATTTATAGCCCATGTAGGAAAAGTGAAGGATTTGCTGTAGGCTTATTTATGATTTTACTAATTTCGTTTAATCCAAATACATATGGTTGGTATAACAAATGGGTATAACTTAAAAGTTTTACTGAGCCTTTATTGATTGGCGGGTTTTAAGTAAATACACAGTTATGTCTCCTGCATTATAAAATGGCAGGTAAAAAAAAATTGAATTCCACTAAAAAGTAAAAAATAAACCTTACGCAGATGGACTTTGAGTTTGAGTTTATTCTTCCATTTGAAGTGGATTGACAAATATTTTCATTAAAGGCAATTTTTTGGCATCCAACTTCTAGTAGAAAGAAACGCTTAGCTCAATATCCATCTGCGTAAAAATTATAAGTATAACTCAAAGTAAAACTTTTTAATGGGCAGTTTAATTTTTTTTTTTTGAATTTCAATTCCTTTTATTAAAATCGGCAAAGATGTACCACAAAAAAACTGCTTGAACAACTTAACATATGTCAGCAAAAATATATCAACTATCTAATCTAAACTTAGTAACTTCGTTCCCTATGATCCGATTCTGTTCAAATTTGTATGGGACAACCAAACAAACAAATCCATAGAATCATTAACAAGTTATACAACAGCATCTGAGCAAATTTTTCTTAAAGATTTAATCTTCCTGTAATGCTGACTGATGCTTTTGTATTTCTGTCTTATAGTTGGAAAGTGCTCAAACTGTTTTGCTTCGTGCTGTATGGGGGCTTATTTGATTTGAGGATTCTAGCTAGTTGGGTGGTGATCGAAATTACGATTGCATGTTTGATCCAAACAGGTGAAACTAATACAAACTGTAGCAAACGAGGGGTATCACTCGCGAGTTGCCAACCCTTCAAAAATCTAATAACATCTTTCTTAAAAAACCCATACTGTAGTCCTTAGAGGAAACCTAGGGAGCTCATTCCACAACCTAAGCGTTCGCAAATGGAAGTTTCTCTAAAAACCGCACTGTACGCGACCATTTCGGTTCGAAAGTGTGAGAATGAAAACCTCACAACACATCCCATTGTAAAAGTGATATAACACATACAAGGAGGCTAAATCTTTCCTCAGACTTTTTGTCAACAAATTCACAGCCAGTTGTTGAACCGAGTCAAAAGGGCCAAGCTGATATCCGGGTGCACCCGCCCAGAGATGGCAGCAGTACTTCATATGGGGCCGAACTTGCAACTTGTAAAGCAGAAAACTTTGCCTCGACGTGAAGTTTTATATAAGTATAAGCGTTGTAAAACACCATACACGTCGAACATAAAACCACGTTCTTTTTTGGATTCGGTTACCTACATTTGTTTTATTGCCTTGATGTCGAAACCTATTAAGAACCTACACAATCAAATTTTATTTAAGCGATCGCTATAAATATAGGAAATTTTTTATTACATATTTACTTTGGTCACGAGTGAAATTGTGGAAGATAAAGTGAAACAAAAATCAAAATTTGGGCAAGTAACTATCAAAATCCGTGTTTTATGGGAAAAGAACACGGGATTGGGACAAGATACGAAATAGTACAAAAGTTACCATTGTAGACAAATAAACAGAGAATCTACCACTAAACTAAACGAAAACAAATAAAGAATATTAAATCCTATGGGAAATATGTTTCGAAGTGGGATACAATTTAGTAGGGATTTGACAATTTTGTCGCAACAATAAGTTTATAAACAATAAAAGTTTTATCAAATTCCGCAGTAGATTTGCATAAAGACTACACAAAAAAAGGAAAACGACCAATGGATATCGTTCTGAAACATGGATATTTCAAAACATGAAAATTTTCGTAAATATTAAAAACAAATTAGTAAAGAAAAATCGGGTTAAAACAATACTGAGTTACTAAATAGCCAAAAAACATAATTTAAGTTTATATTTTCTTTTATATTTTGAAGAGTTAATCTTCAACCCGGCGGCGTAATCTGTAAATGCTACTCAAGATTCAAAGTGCTCTGAGAAACCTCGTCGTTCAAGCCGAAAGACGTCCACTGCTGAACATAGGCCTCCTCCAAATATCTGATAGATACGAAGCCACCCCACGCTGATCCGAGGTCGCCGCTCGAAAACCTTTCTTACCCATCGGTTATCGGTTCGACGAGCGATGTGGCCTGCCCATTGACACTTCAGCTTGCTAACTTTTTGAGCTATGTCGGTAACTTAGGTTCTTCGGCGACTTTACTCATTTCGGATTTTATCACGCAAAAAAACAACAAGCATGGCTCTTTCCATAGCTCGCTGAGCGACTCTGAGCTTATTAAGGAGGTTAACAGTTAGCCTTAGAAACCTACTTAAATAAAATATACTTGTTTGATTGATTGAATATCTAAAAACACTTATTTGGCACTTGCCATTATTTGAACACTTTTCATTTCTTTGATATACATACATACCATCACTATATCGACAACCAAAGGAATGCTATATTTCATAATATTATTTATATAATATTTCTTTTGTAATCGTCTTTTACAAGATACTAACAACACTGGTATACCAGCTTTCATCTTAATTTGTTCTATTCTGTGTCAAGGTGCGCTCGCAGCCGTAAAAATAATAAATAATTTCTGGCTCAAGACGGGTGCCTACAACCATAAGAAAAAGTAAATAATGTTGCACGTGTTCAGGTCACGCCATGTAGTACCTCAAATGACAGTATTGTAAAGTGTTACTAGTAATGTTGGATCAAATAAATAGCTAGTGGAAAATTTGGCACCATACCATTCTGTAACATTAACAAAAAAGTAATGCGCCCATGATTTGTTTTTTAAACCATAGATCTATAAAGCTTATTTATGAGTAGGCACTCTAATATCATCGTCTCAGCCGAAAGAGGTTTAGCTTCAATATTTTTACGTAACGATAGCAACTGTTGCACTGCTGGAAGAACCGTCTCACTCTTCAGATAATACAAGTTATACCGAATATATTTATTGTATTATATGGCGAGGTATCTCATTTTTTGAAGAAAGTATCACCGCTTACTTTGCTTGAAAAGAGATACTTGAAGTTAAATAAATTTAAATAGTTTTTTTTAATATTACTATTATTATAAATATTGGTATTTCATTAGCTTTGGCCTAATTTCGTCGTCTTACGCAGCCTTATTTATTGCTGTTTTAAGGACATTTTAATCTTATACAGGTGATATCCGGGACAACTTTGGTATATCTTCGAGTTGATTTGGCTTTGGGTTATTTTGTCGTAATTTTTTTTTAAACCACTAAGGTGGCAAACAAGCTTACGGTCCGCTTGATGGTAAGAGGTCAGCTTATGGACGCTTGCAACACCAGGAGTATCACTCGCGCGTTGCCGACCCTTCAAAGATCCAATAACTTCTTTCTTGAAGAACCCCATACTTTAGTCCTTAGAGAAAACCTTGGCAGCTAATTTCTTAATCCTAGCGTTTGCGGGAGGAAGTTTCTCTGCAACCGCACTGTACGCGTCCATTTCGGTTCTAAAGTGTGAGAATTAATTCCCGGCCAATGCGATGGTATAAAGTAGCCGTGGGCATCATTTTGAACAATTCCTCAGAACACATCCCATTGTACAACCGGTAGAACACACACTGGGAGGGTAAGTCTCTCCTCAGACTTTAGGGGTCGATACCACAAGTAAGTATGTGGTCGTCGACAATTCTCACAGCCCGTCGTTGAACCAAGTCAATAGGGCCAAGCTGATATCCGGGTGTACCCGCCCAGAGATGGCAGCAGTACTCCATATGGGATTATAGTGCCGAACTTGCGACTTGTAAAGCAGCGTTTGCCCCGACGTGAAGTACTGCTTTGATCCGTTGAGTCCACCAAGTTTTTTGAACGCCAGCTTCACCTTGTCTTGCAAATAATCTCGGAACTGAACATCGCTGGAGGTGTCAACACCAAGAATCCCAATGCTCTTGGAGATGGAAAGGGGAGTGTTTTGGAATTGTGGGACCACAGTGAATGGGGTTTTCTTAGCGGTGAACGCGCAGACTTGTGTCTTTGTAGGGTTGAATTGGATTTATTCATTGTAGGGTTGATAGAGTGGTCTCGATTTGAGGCACAAGTTCTCCGCGCTTTTGACAAGATCACGTGTAGAGGTATATAGCTATATATTGCAATCTCAATCCGGTTAAAATATATGTATATATATATCAATATTTAGATAATTTGATTTCGACAGTTTCGCAGTCTTTGACGTCGTCAACTACCGCTGCCTCGGGGTCTGTCTCTTGAGACACTTCTTGAAAAAAACACTTTAGATGCTACATTCGCTGCAACACCGTATGTGGTGGGTTAATGTGTTGTACCTATAAATAACGTAATATGATTTTTTAGTATTTTCTGACTACTCCACGACGACTGTAATTTCAATTAACGTCGAACCATCATTGGCACTTTTGACTCAGTTCAACAATGAGCTGCAAGAATTAACGACGATGTCAAACTCACAAGCCGTATCGAACCCTTAAGTCTGAGGAGAGTTCGCCTGCATGTGTGTGTTTTACCGCTTGTTTAATGGGCTGTGTTGTGAGGAATCGTTCTAAATGATGTTAACGCCTACTTTCTTCTATTCTTCGCCATCGGCAGGGTATTCAACCTCACACTGTATTACCTAAATGGTCACGTTTAGTGCAGTTTCAGAGGAACCTCGATCGCTTAGGTTGTGGGATAAGCTCGCTGCCAATTTTTCCTACCTTATGGTATGGACTTATGGGGTTCTTCAAAGAAGTAGTGATTAGATTTATAAAGAGTCTGCAACGCGCGATTGATACTTCATACATCCATAGGCTACAGTGACCGCTTATAATCAGGCGGGCTATTAGCTTGTTTGCAACTTTAGTGAGTTAAAAAACATATATTGAGATTTTGATTAATCTGTTTTTAATACTCGATTAATTAATTATCTTTCGAAGCTATCCTCAAAAGAAAGCCCGGTGTTTATTGGCCATAACGTAAACTCAGTTCCCGGCTCTACTCTTTTAGACTATTTTTCTTTTAGTTTATTTATTCAATACATTTTTTGCATCATCTTATTTCCAGTGAAATATATTTTAATATTTGCTGACTAATAACATACATTGTTATATTTTGGTAGAACATAAGTTAGTAGATAGCCGAGTTTTCTCATGTGTCATGCCTTGTTTGTTTTACTAAGTTATTATTGTTACAAAATTAGTTCAAAATTGAATTGTTTGACAAGAAAAAGTTTTGTTTAAGTCTTCAAATTTAGCAGTTAATCATTTCACTTTAAATTAAATCTTTCAAAAAATATTTTTAACTATGAATTTTACCGCAAACAGAGAATAATCCATACTGAATATTTTAAACTTCATGCTCCGAAAACTGTTTTTCACCGTTCGAAGAGCTTCGATTGGACCCCTATTGGAATCGAACGAGCATTCATTCAATATTCACATCGTACAAATCCCTGGATCGATGAATTATTAACAAGACAATCGTCGAAAATTGAGTGAACCATTTAACGAGTTTCAATCCACCTTTTATTTCAACTACTGGTACTTATATAATGGATCTACACGTTGCTAATATTTGGAGTAAAACCACCAACCATAATCTGCCATAATTTTTTAATAACAAGTGTTGTTTAACCTACAACTCTGGGTCGAGAGTCTCAGGCATTGTAATTGATTTCCCCACCCTACAAGACTATGCACCTGAAAATCGCACTATAAATTCATGTATTTATAATTTGTCGGCTCATCAAGGGGTGTAAGTTCGATTCCAGCACAAAACAAATATTTATGAGACTAGGTATTTTCTATGTATAATATGTATGTATACGTGTCTGTGTGTTGTTTGGTATATCCATAGAACAAATTTTGCTTAGTTTGGGACTAGATAGCACTGAGTGACTGAATGTCCAAAACATTTATTTTATGTCATGTTAAGGAATGTGAAATACCAAATCAGGTAAATCAAATAGCAGTATAAAAACCAAGCAACATGATCACATGTGACAAAACCGGCAAGGCAAAGCGAAACAACTTCGTTATTAAATTCAAAACTTGCAACATAAATTTCTGCAAAATATTCATGCATTTTGCATAGTATTTCACCCGGAAATGATTTTGCTAGGTGTAACAAACGCTCTGCAGTCGCCAACGGTGCACGCAATAACTTCAATAGCTGTATTTCATTTCTGGCAACAAACTGCATTTATGATACTTTTGAAGGGTTCCGTACCAAGCCGTACTTTGACACCATATTGTGGAGACTAACGCCCTTTCTGCCTTTAAACTGATGTCCTTCAATACTTTATCAATCATGGATTGCAATGGTATATCGGTCAACCGATAATATCGATATCAAAGCGAAACTATTATTAATTAACATCGTATCATTGATCTATGTTGCTAATACGAATAAAGGACTTTAGCTATTTTATTCACTTAAAATATGCCTTAGCAGACCTAGATCCACAACAGAAGTGGCTAAGCTAACTGCTTGTTAGAGCAGTAAATGACGTCAGATCAATTTTCTATTTAACCCTTCTTTACAAACTATCGATATTAATAAATTCAATATTTGTTTAGTGTCAACGTACACATCTATAATAAAATCATCTCAGTTCATTGATGGTTAACTTAAGGGAACGCATTTGGGTTGCAAGAAATTTCTAAAACGGCCGTTATTCGGAAAACCATTTTTATAGTTCGTTAGAGAATACATTACCATTACTAAACTAATACGTACACAAGGCAGCACATCAACCTACCCAACCCCTCAATACCCAAAGCTACAAAGTTTAGCTATAGATAATTGTGGAAAAGGGACTGAACATTTCTCGGCCCGCCAATAGCTTCCGCGTAGTATATTAGTATATAATGTTCATATGTTTCGGACTTACCACGATTAATTTTATTGAGTTCCCGATATTTCGGCACAGTTGCAAGCGCCATCTTCACGGGTGAATCACGAATTATAATAACAACCGCGAAAGTTTAAAAAGTTATTATTAGTCTACTATTAGTCTATGGCCATTGTTGGGCCGAGAAATGTTTAGTCCCTTTACCATAATTTATATCTAAACGTTGTAGTTTGGTTGGATGGGTTGATTTGCTGCCTTTTGTCTGTGCGTTTGTTTGTCAAGGATCGATATTTATTGTAATTTTTCTATTTGCGTATTGCGTCTATTGTCTGCATTAACATGATACTTACATATTTGGCCCATTTCACAAATTATTGTTATTACTACGATTCAAAAAGTAATCAAAATCGGCAAGTGCGGTGATAATGCATATTAAACAATATGTGTAAAAAGTTCGCAACCATCCGTGTTGCCATAGATAATTAAATTCTCAACCGGTTATTATTTCGGGAAGAGTGTAAGACCATGGGATGAAAGACGCAGCGTGAAGTGGCCTCTTACTTTTTTTTGTTTTCATCCTATCTATTCGAAAAGAGGCGAAGAATTCCTCGATAAGTACGAGCAGAGTGGGCCATTCCGGCGCACTTAATAACAGTGACGAAATTTGAACGCATTTCGCTTCGATAAAGTTCGATAAAAAAACGATTTTTTATAACTTTTTATCAAAATATTACAGACAATTTTAATTTGATTCACATTAATTGAATAAAAGTTGGGTTCAAGCAGTGTAAGTAAAATATTAACACCAGATGGTCTAAAACTAAACGCAGAAACTTTCGTAAACAATTTACTACCAAACAAAGCCACAGAAATATTAATTTGTAATTTAGTTATGTAAATATAAATATTCGTCAATGCTAAGAGCATCTGTCATAGAGGGTATTAAAACCAGAGTGTGCCACACGGTTTCAAAATTATTTAACCTCGAGCGACGTACTTTGAATCCCTCGCAACGCTTAGGATTCTACGCTAGGATCCTACGCTACGCTCAAGATTCAAGCAACCCCTCTCGCCCTGTATAATGTATTGTCATTCTTTTGTCACAAGACACAATCAACTATTTGCATCCTCCTTATGTACGAACGTGAATGCGTGTATATGTATGTATGTAGTATGTAAAATAATGCTTTTAACTGCGTATGGCTTTACCTACATTTAGCTTTAATAATCACCGATTTTCAAACATACTTCAAACCCCTAAACCCTTTAAGAGGTGAATTTTGCAAAATTCCTTCTAAGTGCTCGCTTTCTTTACAACAGGGACATCTATGCAAGTCATTTCAAGTCTCTAGACGCACCCAGTAGTTCAGCCTGATGTGCAATGATATATTATCAGTCAATCAGTTTACTCTTTTATTACATATAGTACGTACCAACGCGGGCGAACGGGCTCCCCTTAGACGCCTCATGCACTCATACAATACATTATTTTATGACATTGATATACTTACAATACCTACACAAAAGTATTACAACTTATTGAGTACATATTGCAAAATAAAAGTGATAGTTGATTGACAACCTGTCTGTTCTATATCTATATTTTATTTTTATTTATAACATATTTTTGTTCATAATAAAATAAAACTTACATTTCATAATAAAAAAAAAAAACCTAATACATTTTTTTTCTAAAATCAAATAAAATAAAATTAAGATTATTTTCATAAGTAGCAATAAACAATGTTAAATTAAATAAAAATTATAATCTTGCCTTGATGTTCCGTTTACTTACACCGATAATTATATCAGTGGTTTATTGTGGTGGTTACTTTCTTTTTATCTATATCTTATAACTATAACTATTCACTACTATGTAAAAGTAATCGGTTGGTAACACTATAATAAAGAAAATTAAATATAGGAACCAAAATTCATTTTTTTTATTAAGAGAAAAGATTATCTTATACATGCAAAAAAATATTCGTAGAATTCATTTTGCAGTTGAATTTTATCGAGGAATGCATTTTCCGTAATAACCACTTTGCATTCGAAAATTGTACAAGCAATAACTTCAACCGTTGCATTGCATTTCCCTCCCGTCCGACGCTTTTATTTTTTTAGAGAACAAAATTTTAAAGCAATCTGTTTTTGCGAATACCGCCCCGTTTACAGGATGAATCGATTTAAATATAATTTTGTAATTTGTATTTCAATAGCAATAAAAAAATAAAAAAAACGGCCAAGTGCGAGTCGGTCGGAACTAAATATTTTGTGTCTACCTATCACGGTTCATGAGATAAAGCCTGGTGACAGACGGACGGACGGACAGCGAAGTCTTAGTAATAAGGTTCCGCTAATTACCCTTTGGGTACGGAACCCTAAAAAACCCCAATCAATAAAACGATATCAAGAAGTTCAACGTTGACCACCTTCAGAATCGGTTTAATCGGTTAAAAATCGCAGAAACATAAAACAGTTGAATTGAGAACCTTTTAATCCTTATGTTGTTTCAGTTACGTGAGGATTTAAAGCAGATAAATTCTAATAGCAGCTTAAGCAAAACTTTTTTTTTGTTTAATCGTGCTAATCTCTGGAACCACCAGTCAGATTTAAAAATTATTTTTGCGTTTAATAGCCGAATTCTCGAGCATGGTTATAACATTACTCTATAGGCCTTAAGAGCGGAGCAGTAAATAATGAGACTTTTAACGTATCGCATGGTCACCCTACGCAATCTGAAAAACAAGAGGCAATTTAAATTTACATTCAAACTAACTCAACTCATTTCAATCAAACTATTTACATTGTAAATCTTGTGTATTAAGTGTGTCAATACAAAACATGTATTTATTAGTTGATTCACTATAATGTTATGTTTTGTTTCAGATTTTACGATGAGTACATATTGGACGCACGCAATAAAACTGCAGTATTGTAATGAGTTTGTAAAACTAGTTGTAGTTAATTCACTTGACCACTCGAAAGTGTTCTTAGTAACCCGTTTGAATAAAAAGATTTTGGATTTGAATTGAATTTATCTATATATAAAACAATTAACTGTCTGACCGAGTTAACACAGCACAAACTACTGGGTGTAGTGAGAAACTTTATATATATATATTTCTATAGCATAGAGGTTCCCGTTCCTGAAGCAAGGACTAAGAAAGGATTTTGCAAACCCCTAAGGTGGTAGAATAGGAATTAAGGATTGTATAGTTGATTGATGAGTTTCATCGTTTTTGAAAATTATCTGTTACGGGGGCAAAATAGGGAATAAAAAATTTGTATGAGAATTCGGATATTTTTGTAGGTAAAACCATAACCACTTAAAAGCTTTCTTTTCGTTACAAGAGTCCACGCTAATGAAGGCCCGGGAATAAACTAGTAGATTTATAATAAAATTAATTCGTTTTTAACAAAAAACAAGTCTACCATTGAATGTATTACTGGCTAGCATTTAAATCTTCACCGTCCTTTAAATGCAGCATCTTCATGGAAGCTACACCAATCAGCTCCGAAATATTCTTCCATGTTGAAACATCTACTGTAGTCAACAAGTCTGATTCTAAGTATGCTGCTTCCACTAAAAAGTAAAACAATATTATATGTATATCTGGCTTAGAAGTCTAGACAAAGAGTCATATGTTATATTACACAGGTATATTTATATGTATAAAAAAAATTACGCAAAAATGACAGATACTATAGCAATCTTTACATATTTCACGCGGGAACCACGTATTAGATTTACTTGTTTGTTGTGAAAAAAGGAACTTTGTTGTCCTTTTTCTTAGTTACGCGTGAAGGTATCAAGTTAAAATTAATATCAAATACTAATGGTTACGGTCCCTTAAAGCTGTAAAAAAATTAAGCTTCTAAGTCAACGCAAAAAAAAATCGGCCGAAATGTGGCCATTTTTGTCGTATATTTTGGCATTCACAAATAAATCAGAACCTATGGAGTACTTCCCGTTGTCCTAGAAACATGAAATTTAGAAAAAAAACCGTTAATTTGTAGTTTTTTAACACATTAAAAAAAGTTTGTCTGTCAATACTCTTTTATTCAAAAACGCGTGGAGGTTTCAATTTGAAATTAATATTAAATACTACTACTATACTACTATACAACCTACGGCCTGTAAAAAATCAGGCTTATAAGTCAATGCAATAAAAAATATGCTCAAAATATGGCCATTTTTGTTGCATATTGTGACACAAATAGGTAAATCAAAACCTATGGGTTACTTCCCGTTGACCGTCCCGTTGGATAATGAAATTTAGCATGGAGCAAAACGTTACATCACAAAAATAGAAAAAAATCCAAAAACTGATAACTAAGGCATAAACCTGTGAGACTCTGCTTATGAGTTATGATGAAGAACTATCTAAATATAATAAGTTTGTACGGAACCCCTTGGTGCGCGAGCCAGACTCGCATTTGGCCGGTTTTTTTTAAACAATAATAAACAATAAAAAATAAAAATTGGACTCCCTTGCAGCCTAGTTGGTAGTGTGACCGACTGCTGTGCAGAGGGTGTGGGTTTGAGTCCCGCACTGGACAAACATTTATGTTATAAACATTTGTGTTTGTCTTGAGTCTGGGTGTATTTATGTATAATATGTATACATTTACAAAAGTAATATATATGTATTTGTATCCGTTGTCTGGTATCCAAAACACAAGCTTTGCTTACTTTGGAGCCAGATGACGCTGTAATGTTCAAAAATATTTATTTATCAATTATCAATTTATCAATAGCTATCATAGATTTTGAGTTCTGCAATCTGTCCTATGAACTGCGCAATAGCTTAACAAAATTGACCACACTTTAGAAAGAGACAAAGCTAAGCTGCGGTCTCTTTTCTCTTCCAATAAACGATTGTCTTTGTTTGCAAATATGCTTTTCGAACTCTTAAATGGCTTACATAGGTACGCTAAGCAAACCATAAGAGATATGTGAACTGAAATTGATAAATATTTACTTATTATCACGAGCTATTTTTGCATAATAAAATAATGTCTTAAACCATAAAGAAGCATCCCCTAACACACAAATTAAATTCAAAAATCTAACCGAATCCAAACGAAATGGATTTTAAAAAAATGTATGGATTTTTTTAAAAATTTTGCTTGGCATGTATTAAACACACCCCTTTGTGGGCCGCCCTCGCTCTGCTCGGGGAAAAAAAGTATCAATCCTAACTTAGGTAACCTAGCACCAGTATTTCAGTATACACTTTTTTATTTTGAATTTTTTTTTGTTGTAAACTCTTCTTTTTCGCCCATTTTTGTATTTCATTGTTTATAATGAGATGCTTCTATAAAAAAAATTGAAACAAAAGTATTTCATGCTCAATAAGTAAATATTCACCCTAAAATTAACTGTCGGACAACTCAAAAACATTTCATAAAATGCTCTCACATAAATGTTTGTCCTGTGCGAGGATTCGACCCACGTCCTTCGGTTTAGTAGGCACTCAAAACTGAGCCATCAAAAATGTAAAAAGCTGAGCAATGTAGTTTTCTTTTTTAAAACAAAACGTTTACCTCTCATTTGATTAATATTTTCAACAATTTTTTTCATGTCTGACAATTCCCTCTCTATTGCTATTTTTATGTTTGTATAAAAATCAGGATCCTTAACATTGCTAATGATATTATTTGCTTTTTGTTCCATTTTTTTTACAAAAGATATAGTAATTATCTTTACAACAAACTATATTATATACTACAATATAACTATATTGAGGACACAAATATTATAAAAAAACAATGTCGAGAAAGATGGCGGGAAATTGAATTTAAAAAAAAATCTCGCTATGATGCACCAAATTAAAAACAATCAATTAGTAATGGCCAGTATTAAATCTTGTGAAGCATGATTATCTCTGAAATCGCTTAACAATCGAATAATTTAGTGCAAACAATCGAACAATGGTGTCAATCATTGTCTGAAGCGTACTAAATCTGTTTTTGGATGAGTTTTGGTATGTGTGGCGCGTCAACTGACTGAATGTCATTGGATTTATAAATAAGATCAGCTCCAGAAATAGGTGGCTACAGGTTTTCCAGGCGTACCGACTAAAATAAATTAGCCTGGATTTAGTTAACAATATTATTGTCTCGAGCATACGGTGCGCGTTGATGCGACAATAGTGAGTGTTAGCTTTTGCTTTATAGCTTTTTGTTCTTTTTTTTATGTCGTTATGGATGACGATGATATTCAACAGTTTTCTTTGCGGTGGCACAACCATCAGGTAGGTAAGTAAATTTTATTTATTTAACACATCACAGCGATACACAGGTACCAACTTTTATTCTACATACACTTTCAATTTCAATATGCAAATATAATGCTTATTTATCATTGTTTTTGCTTTGTTAATGACATTGGTCGATGTAAATATCTTAAATGAAAATTAACAATTAAACCGTAACTAAAATACTATCAAAAATGGGAAAAAATTACAGATTTCCGATTAGATAATATAATCAGAAATTCATTGATACCGTTATTTCAGTTTTTTTTCTTCGTAAAATTATGTCGAATTATTTTTCTATAGATTGCAATTATTAGTGACGATCATCAAATAACTGAGAATTCTTCAAAATTTATTAAAAATTATCAAATGCAGCGATTAAATAAAAACTAAGGTTAAAAATTGAATCCGATCGATACCTACTATTGAACCAAATAGCCAATAAAGGTGACCTTAAAAAAAATATGTAGATATTATTAAGGTTGAACCATTATTTATAATCAATAATGTCCGTCAAAACCTAAGTTAATTACCTCTGCGTCAAAAAAAAATGTTTATACCTAACAACAATTTTATTTTAACTACGCCAAATATTAAATTTCATTATTCACAACCAAAACGCTTTCAATCACCAATGCTTTACGTAATCCAACCAAACCTACAACAAGTGTTTCGTAAAACTAACACACCATTGATTTTAGCCCTTTATTTATTTGTCACAGTGTAGCGTCATCGGAGCCCTAGGGCATATGCTGAGCACTGGTGCATTGGCGGACGTAGTACTAAACGCGAGCGGAACTTCGGTAAAGGCACACCGACTTGTGTTGGCATCATGCAGCCAATACTTTTCTCAACTTTTCAAGGTATCTAAACGATAGAATTTCAAGTTACTTTGTTTTTACATAAAAAAATAGCAAAACTTTAGCAATACTTTTATGAACATAAAATTAAGTAACTATTAAAAATTGGTTTTGTGAAAATTTTACGTGATCTATTTAGTTAATAAGTGTTTTATAAAAAAGTTTACTGAAACTTTATTAACAATAATATGGGGATAAGGGCCGGATTCATATTTTTTAAATTTTGTGATTTGTTGGTCAAACTTTAAGTCCTATACAATTTCATTTTGCTAACAGTGTTCATGCAGGAATCGAACACTTGAATTCAAACTATGTTAAATACCGTAAAAAATATTTACGTCGTCGTAAATTCCTATGCTCTACAAAATGATATCAACGACAGCTCCTAGAAAAAAAATAACATGTTTTTTATATTTACAATTCATGACGTAAAGCTGAGCGGAATACTTATTGTTGGTTTCAACACTTATTGAGTTTGTGTTTTTTAAGTCGTTATATTGTATCTTAATATATTAAAAAAACCGGTATATTATATTACTTAATATGAAGTAGTAGTTTCCGAGTTTATTGAACATTAACAAATATGATCATAAATTGTTTATTTAGAAGGTGAAAGTATACAACAAGGTAGCGTGAAATATAGTTCATGACCTATAATGTGAAAAGTGTAGAAAATAAAATAACAAAGTTAGGATGTTTGTAGTGAAATAAAAATTCTATTCCATATTGTTCCATGTTTCCATGTTATCCAATTGTAAAAAAATGTCTATTGTTCTTAAAATTGTGCCAAAGCCTACGAAAAAGTACTACTACGAAATCAGTATTTTAAAGTAACATAATCTGTTACTTTAAAGTACTACTACGAAATCAGTATTTTAAAGTAACATAATCTGTTACTTTAGGAGGTGGAGGCTGAAAACAGCACCCTTGTCATCGTGCTTAGCTGCGACGCGTCTGAACTGAAGTTACTTCTGACGTTCATGTACACGGGGGAGGTGACAACGTCGAAAAGGAGGCTCCCGGCTTTGTTGAAGCTTGCTCAGACGTTAAAAGTATCGGGACTTACGGATGCCGATACGGTAAGTATAACTCGATTGATATATTTTTGACGACGCAGTATGGCCCAATCGTATTAAGACTGGCGAGCCGAAGGTCCTGCGTTCGATTCCTAAATTATTACTATTTGTGTACTGTAATACTTGTCTCGAATCTATCTGTCTAGCTTATGCTTGGCACAGTGGCATCGACCCCTATCAAGTTGGGAGAGAATATCATCAACAAAATATAAATTTTACTTAATGTTGACCACAACAGTTGATGTTAATAATACCTTGGACCACCTGTGCAGGAATAAACACTGGTATAGCATATATAATATTCATTTTATTTTAGATTGAATCAATTGAATTTAATGTAACATTTTATTATAAAAATTGAATCAATTTATTTAATCATTTGTATAATTTAGATAAAAAGAGCTTTAATTAATTAATTGGTGTAAACCAGTTTTTCAACCACGTTTTAATTTTTTTCAGAATTCAACTTTAACACCAACTGATAACGAGACCACAATAGAAAACTGTAACACGAACTCCCCGATAAATTTGGAATTACACAAACCAAATGCTGTAGACGATAGTTCGAACAGCATTGTAACAAATGACGATACAAATAGCGATTCAAAACTCTTTGACGATTTGTCATCTTCTATCAAAACAAAGGAACCAAACTACATCTCGAGTGAATACTTGACAAGGAATGAAAAAGAAAGATTGAGTAAATTAGATCAAATAGTTCAAAACTTATACAGTACGCATAAAATTGGAAGTCCGACGCTAAGCAGTGCTGTGACCCCGCCTATATTGCCAATAACAGGAGGTAGGTTTTAAGTGTACCTAACGTAAGTACTCTGTCGATACTGGCTAGCGACTGTAGTTAAGAATTCTAAAATAAGTCTTGCAACGCCCAAGGACTTACTTATAGCAAAAATAGTGCCGTTTTCTTAATAAACAATTTTTATATTAAGGCTGCACACTACTAGAATGTGCAGTTTTCAAAATCGATTCTACTGTCCTATTGCAAGTTTCAGACTGGAAAAAATAACATGGCTTTCTACATTCTTTAACTAGCAAATTACTGTATTGATTTTAAGATGTCTGTTAAAAGATTGCTTTAAGAAAATAACGGCCGAACCTGTCGTTTATCTATTTTTAATTCATAACTCATTATCAACTAGTAGCGAGAACATAATTTTTTCATGAAATGTTAAGTAACTACAAAGCTAGAAAATTACTGTAATAGAATTTTTATATCTTATGTGATGTAACTGTAATTAATTATTTTCCACTTTTTACGCTAAGTTGTTCGCCTATCTATAATATATTTTTGCCATTGAAAAATGAGCTCTATTCCAGATTTACATTGTCGATTTCAGCTTAACGCCCATAAAGCAAATGTATATGCGCATTGGGGGCCCTCTTAAATAACAAGAAGTTTGTCCTTTTTAATCTCTGTAGCTGCCCCTATGTGCTGAAACTTAAGCCACCTCGTTATTCCAAAGAAACCTGAAGGAATAGTGCCATGGGGCTTTACGAGCGGAATAAATATTCCCGTAAAAACTCTCAATGGAAATAAAAAGTATCCTATGACCTTCTCCGTCCTTTCTGCTATTTTTGTGCTAAAAATCAAGTCACCTTGCTGATTCGTTGCGACGTGAACAAACAGTATCCTACACCCGTAAGCTCTTAAAAAGGTTATAAAGTACCCTAGGTCCTCCTCGTTGCCAACACGTTTGTACAAACAGACTTTCGCATTAAATAACTTAAAGCTAACCATTTTTAGGTTTTTTATAGTCGATAACAACAAAATATTAATATATTGAATAATACTTTCAAGCCAAATCATTAAATCGAACTCAAATGTTATTATTCAAATTTAAGTTTTTAGGGTTCCGTACCCAAAGCCAGACCCCTGTCTGTCCGTCCTGTCACCAGGCTGTATCTGAAGATGTATTTATGTTGCCGCTATAACAACAAATACTAAAAAACAGAATAAAATAAATATTTAAGGGGGCTCCCATACAACAAACGTGATTTTTTTTGCAAATTTTTCCTTGATACTGATAACGGCAACAGGTAGACGCTTGAAATATTCACAGAATATTTAGTTATTATATTCACTTTAAAAAAAATAATTTAAAATAAAACAAAATAATTAAGGGGGGCTCCCATACAAAAAACGTGATTATTTTGCCGTATTTATAAATAATGGTACGAAACCCTTCGTGCGCGAGTCCGACACGCACTTGGGCAATTTTTTTACAAAAACATTTGAATCGTCAAAATTTCTTTATGCTATTTTTTAATAGCCATTAAAACGACAACACTTATTTACAGAACCGACCGAAAACTACGACAGAAGGTGGCGATTGAACAGCTCAGTGTGCACCATATGCAACAAGCGGCTCAGCAATCAATACAACCTGCGCGTACACATGGAGACACATGCGGGAAGGCGGCATGCTTGCCGGGCTTGTAGCCACGTTTCCAGATCTAGAGATGCGTTAAGGAAGCATGTGGCGTACCGACACGCGGCCATGAGAGATCCCAGAGGGCAACTGTAACTGAATCTAAACAAAGTACAAAGTTACGTGAAATATGACCTTTTATGCAACAAAGTAGCATGAAACATCGTTCTTGACCTACAAAGTATTATGAAGTGTGTTGAAACATATTTAATTAGAAAGTTTATTGTTTTGTAATTCATTCCTTATTTTTCACAAAACATGTAAAAAATCATAACGTAGGTATCTAATTGTAGGGTCAATCAATTTCCAAAGATTATACATAATCAAAATGTATCTGACTTAGGTATTTAGACATACTATTCTACAATCCACCCATTAAAATAAAACTATTTTTGAAAATCAACAATTTAACAGTAAAAGACAACAAAGTCAATTTAATCACTATTTCTTTATTTGACTATCCACCTTTTCTTTGTTTTTATTTATATTTTAACTTTAAAAGACATTGTGTAGGACTGTTTAGCTATTCTATGTATAATTTATGTTGAAACTATTTGTAAACTAACATATCTCTGTGATATCATTGTTATCAACAGTAGTTATTTTATTTGTTATACGATATATTTATTCTTCATGTAAACGTTAAATTTAGTATATTCTGTAGATAATATAAGTTAGAAAAGACATTTTAAAAAGACAATATTAAAACATAATCGAAGTAGTGTTTGTTGTATTTATTTTAAAAACCTGAAACCGTTTCAAGCCCAAAACTTTGAATATACGTATTCTAATTTAATTACGCTGACATCTGTACTTGTATACTGGAACAACCTCTTTAAGATGTGTTGTTATGTACTTTATGTTAATACGTCAATAGAATGGTAATTTAATCATCGTGTTCGATGGACCGATTACCTTAAAAGAGTGGCCGGTAATAGCTAAACGCGAAAGGCAGAGTCCCGTGAGGTAAAGTGACGCGCTAAAGGAGGCTTTTGGTCCAGCAGTGGACCAATATAAGCTGATATGATGATAAAGAAGTAGTTTAGCATGCCTATTTGCAAGCCGAATGATAACATAGTAAGTACCTTTATAACACGCGAACCGTATACGTAATAGAATATTATACTAAAAAAAACTTAAAAACACTTAAATACTAAGCAATTACATTAAACCATCTACTGAAAAGGGTTACTGACGTCTACTAGCGCCGCCAATGGTCATTTATGATTTGAAGAAAGCTAATTACAAATTTTTGCTTCTTCAGAAATATATAACTAATTGTAAAAAAGGCTATTTTTGGAAAATCTTGTATTGTTTCTAAGATAAATCTTTATTTTTTACACCACTAAGATGGCAAACAAGCTAGCGGTTCGCCTGGTGGCAATCGGTCGCCGCAACCTATGGACGCTTGCAACACCTGGCGCATCACATGTGCATTGCCGACCCTTAAAAAATCTAATAACTTATTTCTTGAAGAACTCCATACTGCAGTCCGTAAAGAATTAGCAGGGAGCTCATTCCACAACCTAAGCGTCTAATAAGTGACCGTTATTCGCAGATATGGTATATACAACTCTGAGTTTTATCTTAGAAACAATAAATAACATTCTAAAAATAGCTTCTAACCAGTTATACACTTCTGTTGAAATACCTTTTTTAAAATTAAATTTGTACAAAGACAAAGACAAAAAAAAAAAAAATAATTAGCGACGCTGTTAGCAGAGGTAAGATTCGCGGCGTTACATTTTTCAGGATTTTGGAAACATACAAATATGTAACATATGTATATCCTTGATATTATGTCTACAAAAATATCGTGTCTGGTCAGTGGATGTCAATAACCAGTGAGAAATACGTTTGTATGAAGCACGCAGCGAAGCGCCAAGAAACCAATACAACTAGCAAAATAAATATTTTTTGGCTTATGGATGTAAGGAAATTAAAAAACCTCATACAAAGTGTATACAACTTTATAATCTTACTTATTTCATTTTAGTAATAGAAATCACGTAAAAATCAAGAAATAATTAAATAATTAGTATAAAAAATACTGTTTAGAAAAAAATTACACTAGTTTTGCTCTTATTATATAAGAATACAATCATAAATGCATATCCACACTAGTGTTAGTAAATGAACGGACATAGATGATTAAATCTACTAGAGATGACAAAAACTACTTAACAGCTCCAAGGAATAATATCTCAAATTAGTTATTCGAAATTTTGAATTTTAACTTTTTTATATATGAACATAGTTAAAAATTTAAAAAGAAAACCAAAAACTATGAATAGATATTGTTCCTTAGAGGTGTAGACTAATGCTTATTATATAAATAATAAGTTAAACAATCCATGGGATTGCAATTTTTAAAGTCGAAGTTAAAACGATCGATGTCATGGTTCAACAACATTTTTTTTACACAAAAAACAGAACTAATAATTAGTCTCTTTTGATTATTTATGATTTAGAAGAATACTCGATTCATATATTTAATATTTGTAATAACTAATATACCAAAATAAACGAAATTATTAGTTTTAATATTATATATGATAGGAACACTGTAAGCATCACTAAAATTCTAGTAGAATATAATCTTCCATGTGATCTCTTAGATCAACCACTCAAAATATTTCAAAGATCACAAATTTATCTTTTTTCTAAGCTTAATTTAAAAAATATAAAAAATTAAATCACTCCCGTTAGCAAAGAAATAAATTATATTAACTAACTGAGCATCAAACATACATTTTCAGCTTAAATTAATGCAAAATAAATACGTTAGTAATTAATTGATAGTAATAACTTTATATTAATAGGTATATAAACTCTTGGGTAATACATTTTAGGAAAATATTCTAAGTTTTATTTTAAGTAAAATGTACTTCTAGTTGATAAGTTTCAGGTGTAATCCACGTTTTTTTTGTGGCAATCAAAATATGTGCTCAAAATATGAATTAAATATTAAAAATTCAATCAAATTCAAATATCCATATTTTTGATGTTAATTTTAATAATTCATTTAAAAAATATTCAAATTATGGTCCAAAAGTAATAAATGCAATTTATTCAACTACATTCTACAATAATACCCTTATTCATGAATTTGTAAGTAGATTTTTAAAACTAAATAACGAATTATACGCGATGATTTCAAAATAGGCGTTATACAAAATGCTAATATTGTTAAACAATTCTCGACTGACCTGTTATTGTTATTGTAAATATATTTAATCGAATAAAGTCATACAATTAGATTCAGTCTATTATAAGTACTCGCAAAAACTTCTATAGCAAGTAAATAATTTGCGCAATAATATAAATGCAGAAGTTAGTTTCAAATACAAATCTCAAATTTAAATTTTAAAATAAAAATTAAACACCTAAATAGGGTAATATTAGAATATTTTCCTAAAAAAAAAACAATAATAAATAGTTTAAGGTTTAGGCACGTTCCAGACGCGTGTGTTGGCGTCTTGTCCCACCGACACCAAGGTCTCGTCGTCTATCCACGCCAACCCTGTGATTTGACTTTGAGGGTGTGCATCTGGAATAAAATTATTAATGGGGATAAGTTAGTTTTTTCTTCGAAACAGAAGGTTAATTCACAGTTGGCAATGCTAGATTTCTTCTTGTTGAAAAAAAGTTACTTATAATATCTTTCTGCTCAAAGGCAAATGAGTACTTTAAAGTATATTCTAGAAAAAAACAAATAAATAGTCCTGAATAGCTTATAACTAGTGTTAATATAAATAAAAATAAATAAATAAGTATTTTAGGAAAATACACACAGTGCTGTCTGGCCCTAAAGTAAGCAAAGTTTGTGTTATGGATACTAGACAACGGATACAAATACATACATAATACTTTTTTTATGTGAATGCATACATATTATACATAATTACACCCAGACTCAAAATACAAAACACAAATGTTTGTCCAGTGTGGGAATAGAACCCAAACCCTCTGCACAGCAGCCGGTCACCCTACCAACCAACCATAGGCTGCAAGGGAATCATTCCTATATAGTATATTTTTTAAATAAACTTTGTACGAATAATATATAATGCTAGTTACCTGAGGCTCCGAATATGCATAATTTGTAATATATACGTTAAGTTAAAATCGAACGAACGAAGTTGACCTAAAGTAAATTTTTCTGTGACAAAAATATCTGTGAAACTGCAGGACTGCTTAGCGAAAAATATATTATAATTATATAACATAAGTTATGTAAAATCGTTTACAGTAACTTTCTAACTTTACGGTTACTATTTTCGAAGTAAATAAGGAGTTATGGCTTAAAGTAGAAAACCTAGAGGGTTGGGAGTAATTTTTGAAAGCAACGTTTTTATAGATAACATAATACAAATACAGTTAACAAATACAGTTAATTAAAAAGAATTTGTAAATATTCCCAATATTTTTTTTAGTTTAAAACTTGCAATACCCACCACCACCACTGTCCAGTGGAATCTATTCTTAAAGAAAAAGAAAAATGCAGATTTGTGTAGGGTGTACCCTTAAGGACTTACTTTTAAGTATAGTGTGTTTGGCCGGTAACTCCACATTCCATATGATGATGCTGGTATCCAGCGAGCCCGAGGCTATGCGTTTGGAGTCAGGGCTCCACGCCGCGCAGTTGACACGAGCAGTGTGGAAACCCCATTCCTTGTTGTGGGCCAACTGCACAAATAAAATAAAAAAAATAAACTTATGAAAATGTGAGGACCGAGTAGCGCAGTGGTAGAACGCAGGTTGCCATGCCCTGTCAAAGGTCGGAAGGTTCGATTTCCGGTAAGTGACAACCACCACCACCACCTACGTTTTTGGGTAGAGTATGTTACGAGCATACGTTAGTAATATCTCTGACACCCCTTTGGGGATAAATGTCGTAATTGTATATTATTATAATTATTATCTTTTATAATTTATTTTATATGTAAAACATTTTATAAAATATTTTATATGTAGAATAGTTAACAAAGTTGAGAAGGTCATCTGATTTTGATAAAACTACATAATTACGATTTGTTGTAAAAAATAAACATGACTATTGTAAGTTAGCTCAATAGTTCTAATGTTGAAAATATTTAACAGAATTTTAAAAATTTACGAAAAAATTAATCGAGAAATTACATACTTACTTTTGTTTTGTTTTTTATATCAGTTGTTAAATAACCAAAAAAAAAATATGGCAGCACATACTTTATACGCGATATTTTAGGACCAGTGTGATGTCACTAACCTTGTACGGTTTAGTATGAAGCGTTTTCCGCTCGGTTTAAAAAGGGAATAAGTGCATACCTTTAAATGGTCATATATCAAAAAAAATATTTTCACTGATGTTTCTAGTTTACAAAGACCTTCTATTTCTTTCAATTACGCATTAAAAAAATGAGACAACTAACCTATTGCTATTTTAAAGGCAACTTACTACATTCTTTCACACTGCGGCTCGCGTATCACATTATTTCTTATATTTAGGAACATTCTTCAATACGATACATTCTTCTCAATGCTCTCATTTCCACAGCACTAATTCTACTTTCATGCTTCACTTGCCACACACATTCCATCAATAAAGGAACCAACACACCTTCATTTACAGCTAAACATGGCTTTTCAGACAGTTTTTGATTGTTCATAACTAATTAGAGCATCTTATTCTCCTTATTTCCCGCATTCACTTTTATTTCAATGTAATTTTTCGCATTTTTCGTCTCTTGTGAACTATAAATATAAATACTTAAGTCAAATGTTGTCAGTTTCACTAACCTTATAGTCATCAGTGTTATACAATATTAGTTTCCGGTTGGCGTCGCTGGCGACCAGATACTTAGAGTCAGGACTGTACCGTACGTCGGTCACCGCGCCCAAGTGTTCCAAATCCTCGCTCGCAGTCAAAGTGCGCACGTCCAAAGTAAATATGTGAACTTTGTTGTCCGTGCCTGGTAAAGATAAGAATAAGTTTATATGTATAATTTATAATGTCGCGGTTTATATCCCCAGAAGGGGTAACCAGTGGATGGATACACATCATAACCATACGGTGGGGGACAGTCTCTGCTGCTGCTTCTGATAGCAGTGTATCTGGATTAAGGTGGCTTTATATATGGTAAGACTGACAGAAGGAAGTCAGGATTTGGCTGGAGAATGTATAGTTTGAAATATGAAACTTTGTATGTTCGTAAATAGAAACCGTAAATTAGCTATTCAAGCTGCTAAAATATGTGCCACCTTTGCTATTATTAATTTGTTTATTTAATCTTCTACATACAATACGGACTTAATGCCACAAAGCAGTCTCTGACAGTCAACCATCAGTGTTAAAAGTTTAATCAAACAATAACAAAGACATCTTACCACCAACAGCTACGTGTCTTGATTTGGGATCGATGGCGACACACGTTGGCTCGAATTTAAGAGGAACCGCCGACTGCTTGCTGTTTCCAATCACCACGACCAACTGACAATAGTTAACTATTTTTATTTACTTGTTTCTATACACATCAAAATAACACAATATATTTAATATTAAAAAAAAATATGTATCAAATTCATCCATTCACGTATATAACGGACTTTGTTTTTGAATTAATGTCACTACTACTAAAGTACAGTCGCGAGACAGGAAGACTTTCGTACATTAACTTATTACCTGTCTCTGTCGCTCCCGCGTAAATATATTGCATCACGCTGGCACAGATGCAATGACTGCCGTCTCAGGGGATTGCAAACCTTTTACATGCGACAGCAACGTCTGTTCTTGCATACAAGTACACGCGAGTTGTCTAATAATCATAATTTACCTAAAAAGGTTTTACACCGCCGTCAGTAGACAAAGAGGTCATTGTACAAAATTCTTCCTGCTCCGCGACCGTAGTTTATCTAACACTATTCTGAAAAAAAACGCCTGCTGTACCATGACTAAAAGTAAAGTAAAAAAATAAAAATTAAACATATCTACAATAACTAAAAGTGATAAACGAATTTGAATCGCAGTCAGGGGACCTGCAAGAAAAGGAAAGGATAAGAAATCTAAGTAGATAGTAACTGAGTGAGACAAAAAACTTCACTCACTGACACCAGAGATAGAATCCGTCGTACATTTTTATAATTTTTGAAACGCCAGCATAGTAAGTAAACACTAATATTATAAAAACTTAAGTGAGTTTTTTTTTGTGCTTCTTTCACATTCAACTGAACTGAAATTTGGTACACAAATAAGAGACGGAAAAGGAAATAGGCTACTTTTTATCCTGGAAAATTCCAAAGTACCTGCAGAACCTACCTATGTTAATAATGTTGGTATAGCTACTTTTTTACTAAAATCAAGGAGTTGTCGCAGAAATCCGACGCCAATAATTCCAGCGGCGCTATTATTGTAAAAACAGAACGCGTTTGCCTGCTGTCAAAAAGTAGCTTATGAGCTACTTACTACCCATCCACTTACCCATCTGCCTTCATGGGCATTTGGTAGCAATATTTCGTAGCAAAACCGCTTTAACGAAACTCTAAGGCTCGCTGGCACCAACTAACTTTAACGATAACAAAAGGCTAACGGCTCGTTAAACACTCGGTTTACGTAGTATATTATATTCTCTGTGACTCGGTTAAGCAAAAAATGGAGCACCCCCATCTGCCAATAGTAAAACTACGTCATAACGTTGATAACAATTACCAAACGAAATGATTGGTTCGCGATATGGATTTATTATCCTACCGAAGTAGGAAGACTCATTTGAGTGTTCCTCTCCACGGAAATCTTTAGTAAAAGGCGAAAGATTTATACGTGTTAAAGAGAAACCAGAGTTAACAAAAAGGAGCTTCGAAGGAACGACTACCGATAGCTATAAATGCTTGTTGGCTGCTATAAGCCGTTTGAGACTGGGAACATAAATTATACTTTATGCATTTAAATTCGTGTTTAAATACTTATGACCATTTGTTTTTTCTTTTAATTAAAATATAAATATAATTAAAGTATCGACCATATTAATATATAAAATATATTTATAGGTTTAATGGAAATAGATTCATTGATAATTAGCGTAGTGAGAACTTGCATGCAACTGCAAATCAGCTTTTCGAAAGTTAGTCAAAAATCAAAACTACAATTGCCATATTACCGTGGTCTAAACTTACAAGACACTAGCGACACTACACCGGGTCAGAAAAGTTTGTTGCACTGTAAACAGCGATGTACGATGTGACCAATTAGGTTAAGGAACCTAACGTTCAGTAGAAAAGCACGGGCACTGCGTCGGGGCGACCTGTTCGGTCAATACATTTTCTATGCAGTTCATTTCGCGTTGAGCTTCGCGCGGTGCGGAAGGACGTTTCTGTTTGTCGTTTATGTGCGATTATTGCTATCCTTACTGTCCGAAGGGTTAGCCTAATACTATCGCTTATTTTTCTTACTTTCATATAACAGTATAAAAGTTATTAGAATGTAAAAATCTTTCATATTTTATGCTTAGTTTAACCATTTTCTTTTTCTTTATTTTTTAACGTTATTCTATACAAAACTGCGTTATGACCAGAGTTGCAAGGTTTTTTTAGTCGAACATTCGGTATGACATTATTACTGAAGTGTGAGTAGTTTAAAATTTTATAATAAACCTATGTGTAAGTTAAATTTTATCTTATTAATTTCTTGCTTAGGACTAAACCATTTTTTTAGTACACTACATTGAAAACCTGAAATACAAAGTTAGATTTGGGTTACATTCGTGTTTTGTCGTCAAAATAAAAAAATGGCTTTATTGACTGTATTATTTTGTTAGAACTTCCCTTTAGTTTGAGAATGGTCGATTATTAACAGTTAATCTTTCAAGAACATGTATACCGTAGAAAAGTCCGTTTTTTTTTCCTTCCTCGGTAGTTATGGCAAGTTCATCTGGCAACCCTGAAACTATCTGCGTTACTTATTAAAGACAAAAATTTTAGACGTGTATTTTTATTAAATTACACAGAATAGGCCCTTCGTACACGAGACTCTAACAAAGAATATATATTTTGGCGACAAAAAGCGATTGTTAACAATGTGTGATCGTCAAAGCGCTCGCGGCTCTGTACATGTCGGGGATGGTACGGGAGCGGAGCGAGGAAGGTGTGTGTGTGTGCCAGGGTGAAGTATTATTGTGTACCTCTTTAACGGTTGCAATGATCGTCGTATCGTCTTCAATGATATGGTCCATCGCTCGTGGCTGTGAGCCGAGGGGTATTGAATCAGCGGTGTAAGTTGGAGCCTCGCCTGTAACAATGAGGTAAACTTAACAAAAAAAAAACACCTCAAAAACTCTTAAAATGGATCAAATATTACAAAGGAAATAGGGAGAGTGAGACCTCTACATACTAAGAGTGCCCCTGCTACCTAGCGCTGTAACGCCGCCAATTATTATTTGATTTTCTCTTTGTGCAAAGCTAATTTCAAAAATGTGCTTTTAAAGAAAAATGTTTCTAGTTGTAAGCTATTTTTAGAATGTATTGTTATGTTCCTAGGAGACAACTGCGAGTTGTAGATAGCATATCTGGTAAAAACGGCCACTTTTAACAGAATTGTTATCTACAACTCGCAGTTTTATCCTAGGAACTATGCAAAAAGTTTTTAAAATAGCTTATAACTAGTAAACATATTTCTGTAGAAGCAAATTTTTGAAATTCGCTTTGTTGAAATAGGAAATTAAAAAATATCAATTGGCGGCGCTAGTGGACGTCAGGAACTCTCTTAAGAGAATACGATTCGAAGCGCCTCTCAGCGTGCTTCATTTTGAAGTGAGTTTCGTGCGTGAATTTCTCACTTATTTTTGACACTTGCTGATCAAACACCACAAAATTTTGAAGACATGTTCTAGTAATAAATATCTAGGTCTGCAGTGTGCCAGTTTTCTGTTAAATTTTATAGTTCAAAAGTTATGCAGGATTCTAGTCTTTTATACAAAGGGTTTTAATAAAGATTTCTAGTTAATAAACACATTTTACAAGATTATGGAAAACCACAGACTTGGGATTATAACTAAAGAAATTTCACAGTGATTGATCAGTAAATGTCGAAAACGAATAAGAAATTCGTTTGTAATAAAAGCCCGCTGCGAGGCGCCACGAATCGTAAATGTTTCTTTCCTTGTTAATTAAATCCTAAGTAAAACTAGTTTCCTTGCCTCATTGCTGTCTCGTTTTATTAAAAATTTCAGAAAAAAACTTCCCCAAGGTATTAAAAGAAAAGCAGCGTGCTTCATACAAACGAATTTACCACTTATTTTTGACACTTACTCATTCAACACCATGAGATTTTGAAAATGGTTCTAGGAATAAATATATCTAGGTCAGCAGTGTGCCAATTTTGTAATAAATTGTATGTATTAAAAGTTATTTAGGATTCTAGTTTTTTATACAAATGGTGTCAAATAAGATGAAAACATAAGAAAAACCACCGACAAAGATATATGGTTGGTGATTATATCTACAGAATTTCACAGATTTTGATTAGTAAATGTAAAAAGAGCTGCAAATTCGTTAGTATATAGCACGCTACGAGGGTTTAGGTCGTATTCTCTGAAGTAGGAATCGGCGTAATATTTTTCATAGAAACTGCGTTACATTAAATAACTATAAAGATTTCGCCACTAAAAAATCGTTAATATCATGTATCACTATTTAACAAAGTATGTCGCAAAAAGCATATCCATTTGTAAAATGCCAGCGACTTTTTAAATAACTGGTCTTTATTGAAAAAATAAATGCAGGAAACCAACAAAACTCTGGGTTTTTACTTTACAAGCATATTATAATTTCTTTTTTACTCTTGGGACTATAATAAATAGCTATATATGATAGTAACGCATAATGTGTAGGAAAAATTGTAATAATAAACATTTAGTGAACGGAAGTTTGTATGGGAAAAACCTAGTTTTGATTGACCTTAAAATTTTTCTGCCTCTAAATTACAATTGAAAGGTGCTACTTTTGTTTTCTCCAGTACTATACCACAGTATAACGTCTTACCTTCACCCTGCACGGTAGCTCGTCTCAGCGTGTCGTCGATACCGCATGTGAGCAACGAGCCATCCTTCCCAACCCGCATACCGTTCACCTGGTTACCGTGACCTTGGCCTGCCACGTGACGACCCTCGCCTGAAACAAGATTTTTTTTTAAGCTTTAACTTAACTCTCAATCCGGTACAGTGTTCAATTAACTTGAAAAAATCAAAAAAAAAACCCGGAACAGCAATTTGTCTTTATAAACTAAACCATAAAGAAAAATATTAAGAGAGAAAAGTCTTATTTCGCAATTTATTTATCAGTATAATCATAATCATTTATTACATCTCATTTTCAATTAATTATAAGTTTTAACATAAAATGATAATACCATTAGGTTACGTAGGTAACAACTCTAATTCACAAATAAAAATATGAGTACCTGAAGAGCCGAGCTTCGCTCGTTTTTTTTAACAACCCCATCTATTGTCAAGTAGCGTTAGCGTTGCTTAACAACGCCAACTATTGTCAAGTAGCTTTAGTGTTGCTGTGTCGGTAGAAATAATAGTATAACTATTCGCCAATAAATTTCAGAAAGGGTCATATTTTTCAGTTTATCATTGCCTGAAAACACGGATAAAACCACGTTTTCTAAAAATGAAACCTAGCTAGATCGATTTATCGCCCCCCGGAACCGCCTACATACTAAATGTCATGAAAATCGTTGGAGCCATTTCTGAGATTCAGATTATAAATATATATTTAATATATTTATATATACAACCAAATACACAATTTAGTAAGGCTGTGGTGTACCATTGTAAGCTTTCAGGCCTTTCTAGTGTCGTGTTTGATCGTTGAAGATATCAATAGAAGGAAGATTGATTCATTTGTTAAAAAAAGTTCTCTAGCCTTTTTTGTATCTGCCATAGTTCACAAGAAAATTGCCATCGAAGAATTTGCAAAATTTGTGTTTTTAATCATACTAGGATACATTTAAAGCGTACCATTTTCCACATTCCATGATGTTACGCAACCGTCATGGCTAGCCGTGAACACGGTATGTCTGTCGGGGTGTAGAGCGAGACAGGTGATAGGCTTGTTGTGTCCCATCAACACCTGCCGCGGCTTGTCAGGGTTGTCAACATCTAAATAGTTGATGACACCGGACACGGATATTGAGATGAGATGTTTTCCTTGCCAGAGACAGGAAACCTGTAAAGTTATTAATACATTCCTTAACAAGTAAAATTTATAGTTTTTTAGCTAGTTATATTAATAATTTAGAAAGCGAGGATTTTTATAACATTTCTGTAGATAAAACTACTTTGTGAGCATTCGTGAACATGCAAGAAGGCCATGGCACATTTTTTCTTATCATGATAATAATATAACAGCATATACATAGTGTTCCGTACAAACATCGCGTAAGACGTCTCCGCTTTAAAGCGCCACACGCAAACACGATGAAACGGAGTATCTGTGCGCTGGCAATACTCAGAACATATGTTTTCTTACTGGCTAAGCATAACCTTTAATAAGTCAGTTCTTAAAGATCCGCTATCTACCTCGCGTATGAGCCAAGTTTTTGATGCATCCTTCAGGAGAGCTAGAAGAAGCCATTAATCTATACCAGCAAATGACAAGTAAAGCCGTCGCTACACATTTTTTGTTTTAAAACTATGTATTTGTTGATGGAAACAATGTTTTTGCTCTCCACGCTCGACGGAAAACAACTAAAAATTCGCCCCCGCGAAGATAGGGGTCTGGGGCACAATCATTAATTTCGTTCGTATATTTGATCCGTGGTAATCAAAAGTCTTCTCCTTGTTGATACCGAATCTATTAAATCTACTATTTCTAAAACTGACGTCTTATAAGTTTAAAGTTATTTTGACAGTAAATGTTTTTAAAAAAATTATAGAACACTACCAAAGCAGGAGACAACACGTGCATTGAACAAAACATGTTTTGTGTAGATGTTTTTGTGTAATATTTCGGCGAAACACGAACAGGAGACGTGGCTTAAGGCTCACACTTATTTCTAAGCTTAAATACTAATTTTCTATTTATTTCTTCCTTAAATAACTACTAACTGTCGTAGTTAACGTAGGAGACTGACCATTTGAATAAAAAAGTGTGATTACGAACGGAGCTTTAGGTTATGGGCCCAGTACGCTTCCACAGTTTTCCACATTAATTCCTTCATAGCAAGACTAACCTGTTGATTCTCCACCGCATTGCCCATATTGAATAGAGTAGTGCGCTGCATGGTCTCCACGTCCCATATAGCACAAGTCTTGTCTCCGGAACAGGAAAGCAGTTGCTTACCATCAGGAGACCAAGATATACCGTAAACACCACCCTTGTGGGCCGGAGAGCCAATCTGAAAATGAAGATTGAAATTAAAATGAGATCTTTATCCCCTTGTCATTCAATATTTCGTGTAAAGGCAGTTCTACTTATTGCTTTACACTACTCATGCTCTGAAAGTTCATGCATAGTCAAAAATAGGGTTGAAAATACGTGTTTACAGTAAGTATCTCACTATCTTGCGCTTCTAGGGAAGCAAGTAAAAATAAAAAAGCTGACGAAACAATCAAATAGCTTCTTTTTTTTTGGTACAGTGCCATCTGTGATTATAAAAACGAACCAATTTCACCTTAAAAAAAAAATAACCCACTATTTATAAACAACAGAAAACATAACCATAGCTTGTAATTATTCGGTACAGCGCCATCTATGTTTACAAAAGTGAATTAATATTTGTTAAAACTTTAATTAATTATATTTTATTATCCTCGCATTTGTAGTGTAAAACACTATGTATTACTCGGGATAAAAGACGATTCCCGCCTCGTGTGTTTTAAGGCCCTCAACTCTGCTTCGGGCCTCAAACTACACCCTCGTCGGTAATCAGTCACTTTCACCTCTTGGTGAACAATGTATTATTCCATGCCCCTAAATAATATCATTTTATGTTTCTGTACATTCTCGTGTGTTTTATTCCTATTTTAGAAACTTCTCTCTGAAATTACGTAAGTATTTGTTTTTAATATACGTAAATATTTGTTTTTAAGAGTATGGTATCACTTTACAATATTAATCATATAAATCTCGTCAGAATTCATAACCTAATTTAATATAAAAAATGCGGAACACATACAAAAACACATGTATTTGTATGGTGTGAAAAATGTGATTTTTTTTTCATTGATACATCTGCCAATATTTGTAATTTAATTTCGAACGTTATTCTTGGTCAGCCATGATAAAATTGATACGTACCTCTCCTTTCAGTTCGGAGGTTGCTCCATCGTAGAGGAAGATCTTTCCGTCAAAGCCGGCTGAAGCGAACTTACTTCCGTCAGGACTGTACCGTATCGCCTGCGCAAACCTGGTGTGTTCCTGTTATATAAACTTAATATCACGAAGTGCAGCCTATTTATTCAACAGCCAGTCTGACAAAAGGCCTGTTATCTATACTAATATTAAAAGGAGGTAAAGTTTGTTTGTTTATTTGAATACCTGGTATTTTTTTACATTTTTATCATTCATTCCTTACAACGCCATCTATTGTGAAGTAGCTTTAGTGTTGCTGTGTCGGTAAAAAAAATAGTATAAGTACTCGCCAATTCCTGACATCTAGGAAGAGTCATATTTTAAGTTTATTATTGCCTGAAAACTAGGATAAAACGACGTTTTCTAAAAATGAAACCTAGTTAGATTCATTTACTGCCCTCGAAACCCGCTGCACACTACATATCATGAAAATCGTAGGAGCCGTTTCCGAGATTCAGATTAAATACATAACCGAATAAAAACAAATTGCTCGTTTATGTAGGAGTTATTCTCTGTTACAACTGAACCTTTTTAAAAATATTTTACTAACTTTTACTAATAGAAAGGTACACTGTCTTAAGGTAACATAGGCTTTACATTATTTTGTAGGAAAAAAAAACATTTACGCTACAACAAAGCATTGAGATGACATAATTTTTGGTGGAGGCATAGCTAGAGGATCTTTAGAAGATATAGAACAATTTTTATCAACCTCCATAGCTCCCGCGGGAATATTTGTTTGTTCAGTAGTTCTTCGCACGAACCGTAACAGTGCATACAATTGGCTTGATTTTTGGCACCCATATAGCTGGCCATAATACGGTCAAAGGACAAAGAATGACAGGATACATCGGAAACGGCGTCACCAGGATTAAAGTCATTGGTCAAAGGAGGCTGTCCCCAAGATTATGATGTGGATATGTATCCAGCCACTGGTTACCCCTACTGAGGGTAAAAACCGTGAAGTTACACATAATTTATTCATATGAATTAGGTTACCTTACCTGTTTGGTACACTTAAACTTGAACGGGGGTCCTTCGAAAATGGCAAGCGTGTTGTCTTCCGAAGCTGTGACGATACGGAACGGTCGCGCCGGACGGAAGTCGACTGAGTTGATAGGCTTCGATTGTCCACTGATTTCACCCACAGAAGTACCTGTCTCTGCCATAAATACGTGACCAAATCTGTGGACAAAACAGAACAAAACGATAAAATAACTTACATAAATTATAATAAAATAGACAGTTTGTTGGACTAATTACCTACCAAGGTCTGGTCACAAACTAAGCAAGGCTTTAAATATGAATTGCCATACCAGCCAACTGATATAAATACATACACATAATTTTTGTTGTAAATACATACATATTATACATAAAAAAAACGAATCAATACAAATCAAATATAAATGCAAAAACTGAGCCGACGCCTCCGGTTCAGCAAGCATTTCAGCACCCACTGAGCAACGGGGGCTATCAAAACTGATTTAATTGACTGACAATGATAGCGGTCCATCTCAACGAGCGCAAGGAACTACGGCTGAAGTTGGTTTAAGTTAGTTTTTACCGTAAATCAAATGAACCTGTAGTCAAATTTGACATTGCAGCTGACGCACAACTACGAAAAAAACACAATTTTTGAAACATGAGAGGAAAAAACATGGGATGAGACTTCTGATATTTTTTGTAGATAAAACCATAAATAGTTGAAAGCTTGCTTCGCTTGAACGCAGACGAAAATTGTAGTTTGAATATACGAAAGATTTAGAAATGTTGCAAATATGTTTGAGAATCTTCTTAATATAATTGGACCAACCTTAGTAACGGATACCCGGTAATATCAAGCATTATCGTCTACGATCTTTGTTTAACAAAATATGGTTCTTCATTGGCTCGGCAACAGACATTTATTAAGAAACGGCGACATTTTTATCGAATAGTTTAAGTGATTTCTTCAGAGGGCTTAGCATGGGTTTAGTTTCAATTACGTATCGTTACCTAATGTGACGTCAAGCAAGATTTAGTATGAAAAAGATATTTCGACCTAAGCCCACAGATGGCACCGTTCAATGTTTTCAAACCAAATTATTTACATTTTGTCGATCACGTAACAATATGTTAACGATAGTGGACTCATGCTAAGTCCACTGCTTCTCAAATTTCGTAATCGAAACGAAAGTACAAATCTATCAGACTTATCGAATCTTTTAATCTGTTGATCGTTTCTTGTTTTTTACCTCTCTCTTCCTTCGCCAACAACGACCATTCTCTGGCTGTCAGCACTCCACGCGATGTCTTTGATAGTACCACCGATGGGCTGGAACTCATTTTTGAGAATGTGCTCCTTGTTAACAGTGTCCCAAATACGCACTTTGCCAGAAACATCTGAAATAAATAAATTAAGTTTTTAGACGAATCACAATATTTTTTTATAAACTAGACTACGACACTTCTTATTACCCAGCAGAGTCGGCAAGAAACTTAGGAGTGTATGCCTACTGTTTGACGTGAAATTTCCTACACAAATCAAGATCAACAAATCAATATTGCAAGCAATTAGGATCTATACTAATATATTATAAAGCTTAAGAGTTTATTTGTTTGAACGCGCTAATCTCAGGAACTACTAGTCCGATTTTAAAAATTATTTCAGTGTTAGATAGCCCATTTATCAGGGAAGGCTATAGGATATATCATCAGGCTTAGACCAATAGGAGCGGAGCACCAATGAAGAATTTTAAAATCGGATTTTTTTTCCTTTAAAGAGCTGCCGCTGCGTGCGCTGCGTAAACGGTTAGTTTTGCAACAATCATTCACAGTTGCAACTGTCATATGACAGAATTGTTCCCCTTTAAAAGTTCTAAAAAAAAGTCCGCGACAGCATATGTCTATCTTTTAAGGTTGGCTCACTATAACCCTTTTTTATGCTAACCAAATTTGTTCTAAATAATGCATTATTTGCGAAGGTGTTTTTATAATCATGATATTAATCCTTATCCAAAGAAATACGTTATTCATCACAAGTATTTAATTTAAAACAAAATTGCCCTTTACATCATACGATTTCAATAAATATCTTAGGAGATATCGCAGTTTTAAAATAACATCGCAGCAAAATAATGATCAAGTACTGCGCGCGCATTTATGATGTGCAAGGCCGGCCGGCAGTCATGAGGGGGAAGGGCGGTACGTATAATTTAAAAATATTTTCACCTACTTAAACAAAGTTGCATATTAAAGTAAGCGTTAGCCCAAAGTAGGTAGCCGATAACCAAATTTAGGGCGGGCGAAGTTGCTGGCAAAAGCTAGTTATTATTAAATTAAATAAAAACAGCACGCGCGTGTAGCGACAAGGTGAAGTTATCGAACGCAGCTGAAGCCTGTGCGTTGCATACTTGAGGTCCAATCGCACCCACGTCATAGATGACAGACACTACGGGCATTTTGATAACAAAAAATACTAAAAATTATGTTGGTACTAATTAAATGCAAAATACACGTTTTTTTTCTTGTAAAAATACCTACCTATATATAGTTTTATAGTATAGGTAATGTTTATGTGTTGAATACATAAATATATAGATTTTTTAAGTGACGCATATGCCGACTTCCGCATTATTTTATTATATTTGTATTTTATATTGGTATTTTACCAAAAAACTTGTACCTGCATTATTTTTAAACTACATTTTTTACTTTGCTAACAACAACATTTATGAGATGTGATTATATGGCACTATATAATGACAAGTTCAATCGACTTTATATGTTATAGTTTAAACCTTAAGTGAACTCGCTAATATTATAAAAATTTGCCTATTTAAAAAAAAAAATCTGACACTATTTTTGAGCTTTACTTGAAATAGTTTGGAAAACTAAGAGTGATATTCACTTTATTCTAATTTCATAAAATCTAATGCCTTTAAACGAGCAATTCTTGTATATATGTATATTTATAATCTGAATCTCTAAGTCTTTCTGACATCTATTGGCCAATAGTAATACTATTATTTTACCGACGCAGCAACACTAAAGCTACGTGACAATAGATGGCGCTGTTAAAAAAAATGAGCAAAGCTCCGTCTTCCAGGTACTATATATAAATTCTGTAACTTTAACCAAGGGAATTTGCTAATTTCATAGTTCTTAAAGTTTTATACCGACAAGAAACCGAGAAAATCGAGATTTTCAACGTGCGGTCACGTGCTAGCGCCTATCTTACGCGGAACTGTGTGTCTTTGTATGCTTCCACAGTGTAATATGTCTTTGTACACTGGTCGAAACGGCACTTTCTTGCTAGGGTATGCCAAAGTCTTAAGTTAGGGTTCCGTAGAATTAGAATTACAGTGGAATTGGAAAAACCTAAGAACAAATTATTATTAGTTCCCAATACCAGTCGAAAGTTCAATTTTTAATAATTATTTTTTTCATAAATTCCTGTCGTAGTGATCTTCTTATGTTTTTAAAACACGCAGGTTAGAAAAAGAGGGACACACACAAATGTTTTAAGTATGGGAAAAGAAATCAATAACTCGAAAAATTTACTAACTATCTCCAGATCTTGTAGACTATCTTAGACCTACCCAATATATTAAACAATGGGGTGCACAAAATAAATTCGTTCCTTAGCGCAATGAATGGATAGCTACGCTTAAAAAAAAACATAATTCTATTACAATATTGTATGGCGGTCCCCATAAAACGCCGTTCCATACCAATTTGTCAATTGTATAGCCACAATTATTAATTGTAATTAAATTTTGCCGGAAAAGCACTCCGACGGAACGATATTCATGTATCGTTTGATATAAAGTGTGGGTTTCTAAAATGATCATTATTATCTGTTTGTTGGTGACGATAATAACTTTATCAGGCCCGCCACTCCCGGCCACTGAAAGAATACTCTATCCAAAAAGCAAAAAACAGCAGTCTACCCCGCATGATCGAATTAAATTTTCTGTAGCTGGTTATCAATTCTGAAATTTCACAGGCATGATCTAGGAATAAATATCTTAGTATGCAGTGTCTTAGTTTTCTATTTATTTGTATATGTTAAACGTTATATAGGATTTAGATTTTTGTTTTTTATACGATCTCAAATAATATTTTAAGGAAATAAAAAAAAATTTAGGATTTTTAAAAACCGACCTAGTGCGAGTTGGACTCGCGCACCGAGGGTCACGTACCTACCACCATTTACGTAATTTACAAACACAAACTAAAAAAAATCCAAGTACTGGCTAAGCCCGACGTTACTTAACTTTAAATAACGTTTCCAATAAACAAATGTGTTACTGTTTCTCCTAATAATAAGCTAAATGGCGCTGCGAATTTTATTATTTGTTGTTATACTTTAGAGCTCACACACACTATAGTTGCAAGATTGAAGCTCGTATGTGTTACTGTTTTCACAATAAAGCAACTATGTTATTAAGAGTAAACATCTCGCTGATTTTACTCCTACAAACGTATTCCCCTGTTTCCTCCCGGGATTTCGGCATTATAGCTGTTATTTTTTTTTGTATGATCAGTATCACTATGACACAATCACTATGTCTGTATGTTTTCCTTTTTTTTAATTAGCTTTCCTATGAAAAATTGGGGCCAAAAAAGTCCTAAAAATGCCTCTTTTTATAACATTCTTTAGGCTTGTACTATACAAACATGGAAACTATTTTTTACGAAAACAAAACATACAAACCCGGAATAATTCATAACCTTTAAGCTGAAACAATTTTAATTGAATTTGGTTGAGATTTGGAAGAGGAAAATGAGGAAAAGGGTACCCCGATTTTGATGATACGACTACGTAAAACAACTCGAGGCGCAGTGGCAACTCCCTATCGCACATCCGTATCTTAGACCGGGTCCTAGAACAACAAAATCTGTTTTACAAATAACTATTTGTGTTTACAAAATTTTATGGTCTTTATTTACAACATGAATATCAAAAATACGTTTATATGAAGCGCACTGAGGGAAATATCTTTATGATCTCTAAAGACAACGAAATACGAGCGCTAAGATTGTCAAAATAAAATTTAAAATAACTTATCCCCAGTCTTACAGGCGTTCGTGCATTCATTTGTTTACAATACCATTTCGATTCGTTTTCCCACATTTTTTTTAGTAGGATGCTTCGGATTGTTTTGTTACTAATACTTAAATGAACTGAAAACTAGTGAGTCGACAAACGACCTAACACTGTAACGTAAATAGGTACCTTCGGCAAACTTGATATTTAGTCAAATCTATTTTCAGGACTTTACTGCTACGAGTAACAACGACTATTTATAAATAATATGCTACTGTTGCAAGAGTTTTATGAAAATTCAAAAACGAACAAAAATACAAAACAACTTCCTATTTGTAACGCCACTCGATCTCTATTCACGGTATTCGATACTATTATACCGTTACTATTTCACTTGTGGGGTTACTGAACGTTTGGTTCTGGTGTTAAAAATATAAATTTTCCCACATTTTTTTTAGTAGGATGCTTCGGATTGTTTTGTTACTAATACTTAAATGAACTGAAAACTAGTGAGTCGATAAACGACCTAACACTGTAACGTAAATAGGTACCTTCGGCAAACTTGATATTTAATCAAATCTATTTTCAGGACTTTACTGCTACGAGTAACAACGACTATTTATAAATAATATGCTACTGTTGCAAGAGTTTTATGAAAATTCAAAAACGAACAAAAATACAAAACAACTTCCTATTTGTAACGCCACTCGATCTCTATTCACGGTATTCGATACTATTATACCGTTACTATTTCACTTGTGGGGTTACTGAACGTTTGGTTCTGGTGTTAAAAATATAAATACCAAAGAGTACCTACTCGACCGATTTCATGTCTAGGTCTGGTACCTAGTATTTGGAAATAAAGTACTGTTTTTTATTAATTTCAGTGACAAAATCTCACTAACCGGTAAACGAAACGTTACATTTCAATGACCTGTCATATTTTTAGAGATAGTTAAATTTAATTATCGACGAATGTCGATCTAGACAATAAAACATATTTTTTTTCAAACTCCGTTTATATCGCGGGCAGGATATACGTATTCTAAGAATTTTTTATCGCTGCCTTCACTCCTAGGTAATTAGAGTACATTTTTACATTTTGAAAAATGAATGAAAGCTGTTAAAATTTCAAGTTCCCTATAACCCAGCTAAATCAGAAGGAGTGATAGGATCTATAAACGGTCAGAAACTACACGAGTACTTTAGTGATACTTGGGTTTATAGGCGAAGTCACCGCTTAAAATATCAGGGCGTAGGCTCGTTTGTCACCTTAGTGATATAAAAAAAATGCTATTGTTCATCGGCTCTTATATCGATTCTGAAACAGCTCCAAAAATCAGTCAGTAAAACTTAACGCGTAAAACTTTTATCTATCCACTAAAAGTATAATAATTACAAATATAATTACTAAGCAGAAGTAAAATAGAACCAAATGCTTAAATCATTGTTTAAGTTCCCGTGTCATTCGAACAGGAAATTATCTTAGTTCGTTTCTAAAAAAACACTATCAAATCCATTACTTCTAAACTTAAACATAGTTTAATTCCGGATTCACACTCCGACTGGCGCGAGTCCAAATCTGTTACATTATGCTGATAATAACTGGAGATGGCACGAATGTTAGTTACATTTCTGGAGACTACACGACCCATTATTACCGATTACAGTTCCCGAATTTACGTAAAAAATATATTTTAAAATTCCAATAACAAAACAAATTAATTGTCCGGTCTGTTATCGAAAATATCTTTGACTATTAACATTTGCTCAAACTTCATAACCATATAGTCTAGCATAATATGTACAGTCGCAAATATATAGTCTCTCTGTCTGTCTGCCCGTCTGTTACGTTCTTTCCATGACCGATGAAATTTGGCAGGGTGATAGCTTGCACCTTGGGAATGCAAATAGGCCACTTGATAATTCAAAAGTAAGTCAGATTCGCGCAATGAAAGAGTTGCCATAGGAATCTCACGCCTATAACCGAATTAAGCGAGGGCGGAGCCGCTGGTAAAAGCTTGTTTATCTATAAAATGCCAGTGAAAACTTAAATATTTTTAGAGTTCCGTATCCAAAGGGTAATAAGCGGAATTTGGCATACATATATGTTAGGTCCGGATTGGGTCTTCGGTGTTTTGTAGCTTATTTTGGTTAATACTAATGTATTAACCAAAATAAGCTACAAAGCTATTACTTGACGTTGCATCGTTGAGTTGACCTGTAGCCGGCTTTATATGAAAAAAAAATACGATCGAACTTATCATTTACTCTCAATAGCTAGATAAGAGTATGCAGAAATGCAACTGCAAGGCATTTTATGACATTTCAACATGATTGCTCGATGTAGTTTCAAAGCACTATGATCGCAACTAAAGTATTAGCTTCTGCACGCGGCTAGGCCTGGATATTCCTACGGGAACTTCTTGATTAATCGTGATAAAAAGTTCTTATTTTCCTCCATACCTATCCCGTTGTCAAATATCAGGCCTGCTGTATATGTATAAGGGCGTGGGACTACAGCAAAACAACGGTCGCTAGGTCAGCAAGTATATAATAGTTAGGATTACCAACCACAAAGCAAATGCAAATACATTTTTTATCATTTAGGTTTTTTTTTAATTTCTACCATATCAACATATAACAATACTTAGACTTGTCAAATATTGTGATATACCTAAAAAACGCGGTTTAAGAGGGTGTACTAGTTCTACGTTAGGATAACATCTTTAAATTAATGAGCTTAAAACATTAATATTCCTTAGTCTTAAAAAAAAACCAAAAAAATGTGTCTACTATACTATGCCGTAGAGAATAAATAATTTCCATATTAAAAAAAACCACGAGCTATATACCAAGCTAAGTGCCGTCAATGTATGGCTGGGGAAGCTAACTAAAGAAATAAAGAATCCAGTACACAAGAATGGAAGATATATAGTTCCTATTTCTAAGATAATGCGAATATATATGTATAAAATATATATAATTGTTAAAAAATTAGTAGCAAAAGTTTTCAAAAATATCTCTCTGTTACGACCTCGATTGACGTCTAAATCCTATTTGATTTTTCAATAATATGAAGCTCATATATTTTATTGGTTTTGAGTAAAACCTGTTAAACAAACTTTAAAGAGCACTTTTCAAAAAACTTTTTAACAAAAAAAACAACCGGCTTCAAAAAGATGCCCTAAAAAGGTATAAATAATTACTAATTTCCAAAAATCTGATCTGAATTACAGTTTGAATTTACAGTGTGTTATAAACTGTCACATGGGTACATAGACACCAACTTCAAACAGTAATTCAGATCAGATTTTTGGAAATTAGTAATTATTTTTGCCTTATAATGCATCTTTTTGAAGCCGGTTGCTTTTTTTGTTAAAAAGTTGTTATTTTTTTTCTTTTCAGTGACGAATTGCTTTTTTTTCTTGTACACTAAAAACATCCATACTCGTAACATAGTTTTATACAATCATAAAAGGCGTTTCACCATTTTTTTTTTCCAAAAGTTTTAGTTTTAAATTCACTATAATAATATGGGACCACCTGGAAAGTATAACCTTTTAAATAAAAAAAAGAATTTCTCAAATCGGTCCAGGCGTCTTCGAGAAATCGGGTAACATACATAAAAAAAAAGTCTCCGACGAATTGAGAACCTCCACCTTTTTTTGAAGTCGGTTAAAAAAAACTATCGGGTAAAGTAAAATAATCTATCAAGTACAATCAAAAAATCGTATTGAGTATACGCGCGAAATAATATTTTTAAATTTGTATAATACTTTAGGATAATCCCTGCTGAAAAGAAAGATTGCTTACATACACGCACACGGAAAATTTATTTTAATTAGCTTGAGATGTTTTGACATGGGGCGTAGATAAAAAAAAATCTGCCAATTTTGTACACACCTTAAGTTAGTAAAACGAAAATTTCGATGATGATTGTAATCAATATTTGATTTGGATGGGGCGGTCAAGCGGCGGCGCGCCGTATCCGAATTTTCTAGAGAGAAATGGCAGTGCGCTCATATACTGGAGTCGCAGCACGGGTGAGGTGAAGGCGCTGTCCATATCAAGGACGTCTTGGTCCATATAGACATAGCGCCTCGACGCCCGCGACGAACACTGTAACGAAAATCGACTTTTAAAGACATAGGAATTGAATTTTTAACTTTAGTTTTTTGCGCTTGAGAAAACTTCGGTATACTATTATTATGTTCAAATAAATCATATATGTTTATTAGGCATGAAAACAAACAACTTATAATTTTTTTACGAAAAATTTGTATGAAGCTCGTACGAAAAACGAGGATATCTTAAGAACCGCAAAGAAAACCGTAATATACTTAGAGATGGTTGTAGTACTAATTATTTGTGATTTTTTGACATACTTTATATAACGCGAACTGCTGCGTTTTTATAAGTCACTTAAAAATATTAAAGTAAAAAGGTCATAAAAAACAATCTTTTTAATCGATGATTTTAATAAAAAAAAGTGTTGATATAAACAAAAAAAACCGCAGCATTTAGTGTTATATGAAGTACGTCAAAAAATCACATATATTAGTACTACAACCATGTCCAAGGATATTACGGTTTTCCTTGCGGTTCCAGAGATATCCGAATTTTTCGTACCAGCTCCATATAAATTTCAGTAAAAAATTATAAGTTGTTTGTTTTCATGCCCAATGAACATACATTTTTTATTTGAACATAATAATAGTAAACAGAAGCCAATTCCTATGTCTTTGAAAGTCGATTGTCGTTCCAGTGTGCGCGGCCGCGACGCTGCCTCGACTTACCAATGAGCGACGCTGGTTCCGTTTTTACCATTTGGCTACGGAACCCTGAAAATAAGCATACTTGTGATGTTTATACTAAAGAGATTGTATTCTCTACTCGTATGTTCGGGTTCTGCTGCCATGTGCAAGAGCGAAAAAAAACCGGCCAAGTACATGTCGTATACACATTTAGCTAAGGGTTCCGTTGAATAAGAATAATTGCGGATATCTGAAAAACTGACTAACCGAATTTCATTCCTCGGTTTCATGTACCTGTAAAGAGCTACCACTAAAAATAGTTTTTTCTTAACTCGCGTAACATATGTATACAGAACACACATCTATGTAAAATTACATTTGAATTTACCAAAAGACGGAGACGGCGGAATTTAGAAGCCTATGATATAGAGACGGACGGAGAGGCTTATCGAAATCAAAAGGATCCCGGTTTACAGACAGTCACACAGTAAAAGTGATTCCTGTGCTTATTATACAGAGTAAGAGTAAGCAAAGAGACAGCGCTATATCATGGCTGCGCGTAAATCTTGCGAAAAATCAATAAAACGTAGTTTATACAAAATCTACGATAGTATTATCAAAAAATTGGTTGGAATATTTAGATATTGTTATTGCCTTTCGATCATTTTTGTAATAATCGCGCAATAGCCTTTCGTTTTAAAGATTCATCAAAAAAAAGTGTGCGAAACAAGGTTTGTTCGAAAAATACCTATATGTATCGAGTAAAATGTCAGAAGCCGTGTTTCAACGATCGACCGATTAAAGATTTCTTAATCTTGTCCAAGTTTCCTATGTCTATGTCAAATTATTAAAGTCGTACATAAATAAAATACAAACTGAGCTCAAAATCGACAAACATGACCAATTTGACATATACGGACTCTTAATTTAAAGTATATATAGTCTTTTTCCGCAATGGTGACGCGAAGTGGAAGGACATAATAGTAACTACTTCGTTAATTGTGTTGTTTTGCATATCACAGCCGGTAAATTCACTATCTACCACATTTTGAATGAGCCACAATTAAGGATTGTGCATTCCTGCATTTATCCTAATTGGACGATAAAGTACGATTATTACCGAAATACTTAACAGCTTATACAGCTTATACAGGTTCAAATTGACGGTTGTATTTCTTTACGATCTTTTTATAGCCTGTAGGAGGTTTTTTTTTAAGGTTTCTTCTTAGGGTTTCGTAGTGAAACAAGGAACCTTTATAGTTTTGGCATGTCCGTCCGTCAGTATATCAGCCATTTTACTCGGAGACTAGCTCTTTACCTCTTATAAGCTAAAAAACTGAAATTTAGTACACATATATGAATTACACTCGCTACAAACATATGTATTAACATTCTGAAAGAAAAATAAAGGTGCCTGCCACATACGTGGAAGCTGGAAATTAAAAAAACACTTTTTTTAGCATTGACGACGATTTTTATAAAAGGAATTGAAAGTTTGTTTGTTTGTATGGACGGATGTTTGTTACTCAATCACGCTTCAACCACTGGACCGATCGGGATGAAACTTGGCATACATAAGTAGAGGGGATTCGTTGGTTCTGGCGCACTACCCTCCAACCCCAACCCCTCGCCTAAAAACTTTTCTGCCCCCCGCACGACTCGCGCTTGACCACTCTCAAAACCACCCCTGTGTCTGGGGTGTGGCGACTCGCGCTTGACCACTCTCAAAACATCGTTGGTTCTGGCTCACTACCCTCCAACCCCAACCCCCCGCCTAAAAACTTTTCTGCCCCGCACCGCGCTTGACCACTCTCAAAACCACCCCTGTGTCTGGGGTGTGGCGACTCGCGCTTGACCACTTTCAAAACATCGTTGGTTCTGGCTCACTACCCTCCAACCCCAACCCCTCACCTAAAAACTTTTCTGCCCCGCACGACTCGCGCTTGACCACTCTCAAAACCACCCCTGTGTCTGGGGTGTGGCGACTCGCGCTTGACCACTCTCAAAACCACCCCTGTGTCTGGGGCTATGTCGACTCACGCAACCAACCCCTGTGTCTGGGGCTATGTCGACTCACGCTTGACCAAAACTACTGCGTGACGTCACAGTGGCTCCTGTGTATAACTTGTCTCTAGTTTTGTTATGTAATTACATCATTATCGTAATGGGTTATCATGTTTTTCCCCGTTCATAATAAAGTTATTCCTATTTAATTACAATGATGTTGGTGGTGACATTCCAAAAACTAGTCCCCCGAGGGTGTATCTCAAGATTTTAGGGGTGTGTCCACTCACGCTTTACAAAAACAACCTGGAGACGTGTCGGTTCACGCTTGATATGACTTGACATGTTATACCTACAGAAAATCTTCAATTCAAGTCGGTCGAAGTTTAAAGAGAAAAGCTGATAATAGTGTTAAAGATTTACAACTAGCATTGACGTCATCATGATGTGTCAAATATGTGATTTACAGGTTAAGCGAAGATTCTATGCTCAGCACTTACGATCTAAGAAACACAAATAGAAATGTCTTATTCTTAATCATAATTTACTTTATGTGTCTGTTATATCACTCGTGAAGTATTTATAGCATCAATTGAAGAATCAATACTATTTTATTATTCATGCAGATTTTGATCAGGAAACAAAAGATTTAAAAAATTCTTTTGAATTTTTAAATTTGACTATTAGGAATTGGATAAAAAATGGTGAATTAGAAAATTATTCAGAACCTTTAAGTGATGACATTAAAAATAAAATGTGTAATGACACATAGTGATTTAGAAAAAAAAGAAAATGTAGACCTTAAAAAAAAAAAAAAAACAGTTTTTAGAAATGCATGTTAATAAGTTTAATACCTTACGGGGATCTTCGTATATTCGTAAAAAAGAACGATCAACAATGTTTTAAGAGGACTATATCCTGCAAATACACATTCCGATAGGGTATCATCATACTTGAGGCATTAAAATAAACTAACGTTTAATAATATTCAGTTCCCAATCAAATTATCTGATATACCCAAGGTAGAAAAACAAAATGACATTAGCATTAATATGTTTGAATTAGAGTTTAACAAAGAAAAAAAAAACTTTACAAAATGTTCTAATTAATTACAAATTAACTTATTATTTTTAATCAACGGTTGAAATGGTCATTATTGTATTTATCACGCTTGGTAAATAAACAAATAACAAATTGAAATGACACTATTCATATCTGGGCCGGTTGCCGTAACTATTTTTAATCTAAAGTTAATTTAATTAATCACCAGAAACATGAATGTGCTCAAATTTTTACTGAATAACTAGGAATTCATAAAAAAGAAAAATATTGGTTTAATAGGGAAACAAATAATGATGAAATCTATTTTGATAAATTTCAAAGAATATTAAAATTACATTTTATAATATATGCAGACTTTGTAGCTCATTTAAAACCCTCCTATTGTCACCTATTGTGTCCCTGATCCATCGAAGTCATATACGTAAACAATACATGAACATGTAGTTTGTTCTTATGGATAATATATAAAATGTTCATATGATGATAAACTGTCTATATACAGAACATACTCAGAGCCTAATTGTACAAAAATGTTTATGGAAAGCATTAACAAAGATATTAGCAATATACATAGGATAAATTGTTTTCAAAAATGTCCACTTTCTTTAACTAATGAAGAGAAGGAATCTATAAGAAAATCGCAATTATGTTATATTAGGTGATGAAATCACAGTAGACTATGACTGGAATACTAGTAATTTTAGAGGTGTTAGTCACGAATTATTTAGTAGCACAAAGTATCGTGTTCCATTTTTCATTCCTATTCTATTTCACAATCTAAACAATTATGATGCTCATTTTATTGTTCATGCTTTGAATTTTAAAGATTGAGAAATAAAAATAATTCCGCAAAATAAGTAAAAATATAATTCATTCTCATGTAAACCTAATATGTCGTATAGTTCATTTGCGGTTTTTAGATTATTTTTAATTTATGATCTACTAGAGTTTAGATATATAGAATATTATATAAAGACCAATTTGCAGAATTAAGAAATCAATTACAAACGAATTTTAATAAACTTATTAGGAAAGGTGTTTTTCTTCATGAATTTGTTAATTCTTATGAGTCCTTAAAAATTACATCTCTTCCAAATCAAGACGCTTTCTTTAACTCTTTAATACCAGTGTATCAAATTATAATTATAAACATGCTCAAAACGATGTCAGCCCAATTTAAATGTAAAAATATGTTGGAATATTCCAATCTATATTTAAGAACTTATGTAATGCTACTCACTGATATTTCTGATAACTTTAGAATTTTTATATCTAATGTGATATAATTGTAATTATTTATTTTCTTCTTTTTACACTAAGCTGTACACCTATCTATAATATATTTTTGCCACGGAAAATGAGCTCTATTTTAAAATTAACCTGTAACCTTAAGTACCCTGAACATTTACATGATCTTAATTCAGATTTACCTTTATGCCCTGAAAAACATTGTAAACGATTACAGTAAAGATAAGAAATTAGTATCAAAGTTTTATAATAAAACTAAAATATAATTTACTATAGAAATCTCAAACAATGTTTACAACTTACTATGAAGTTAATTAGGGTTCATAGAGTTTTACAGTTTAAGCATAGTCCTTAGTTGAAATATATATAGATTTAAATACACAAGTAAGAACTACAGCTAAAAGTGACTGAAAAAGATTTTTATAAATAATACATTCTTTGGTAAGTCTGTAGACTCTCGAAATACTTCACCATTGTAATACGCAAGTTTCGTTTTATTAAAGTTTAATTATAAAGTAACCATAAATGTTATCATTAGGACAGTCTGAAGTATCGAAAAAAAAATCTAAGTCAGATTTTACATCATTATAAAAATTATCTGTAAATACATATTAAACGAAGCTACCCGTATCAGGGTATTATAACTTGACACTATTATCTTATTTTTTTGTGCATGGTATAATAATGAAAGTTATACATCAAAATTTTTATATTTCCAATATACAAAATCGTAACAAGTATTTCGAGAGTCCTACAGAATTCTCAAAAAATTAATAAAACTTGTTGTAGACTTATAATTGCTTGAAGTAATTGCCGAATCTAAAGATTTCAAAAAAGTGAGACAAAAAAAAGAGATTTATTTGGAGAACTAAATAATAACAATTATATCACATTAGATATAACAAATTCTAAAGTTATCAGAAATATCAGTGAGTAGCATTACATAAGTTCTTAAATATAGATTGGAATATTCCAACATATTTTTACATTTAAATTGAGCTGACATAACAAATTCATGAAGAAAAACACCTTTCCTAATAAGTTTATTAAAATTCGTTTGTAATTGATTTCTTATTTCTGCAAATTGGTCTTTATATAATATTCTATATATCTAAACTCTAGTAGATCATAAATTAAAAATAATCTAAAAACCGCAAATGAACTATACGACATATTAGGTTTATTTGAGAATGAAATATATTTTTACTTATTTTGCGGAATTATTTTTATTTCTCAATCTTTAAAGTAATTGCCGAATCTAAAGTTTTCAAGAAAAGTGTGACAAAAAAAAAAGAGATTTATTTGGAGAACTAAAAGTCTACAACAAATTTTTTTTAATTTTTTGTGTAAAATAGTATGTTTCACACTTCGAATTCTGCACGTGAACTATTTACATTTGTGATACATAGACACGACTTATAATTCTCCAAATAAATACCTTTTTTTCACAAATACACGTTTTTCAACATTTTCCATATTTTACCAAAGAATGTATTATTTAAAAAATCTTTTTCAGTCACTTTTAGCTGTAGTTCTTACTTGTGTATTTAAATCTATATATATTTCAACTAAGGACTATGCTTAAACTGTAAAACTCTATGAACCCTAATTAACTTCATAGTAAGTTGTAAACATTGTTTGAGATTTCTATAGTAAATTATATTTTAGTTTTATTATAAAACTTTGATACTAATTTCTTATCTTTACTGTAATCGTTTACAATGTTTTTCAGGGCATAAAGGTAAATCTGAATTAAGATCATGTAAATGTTCAGGGTACTTAAGGTTACAGGTTAATTTTAAAATAGAGCTCATTTTCCGTGGCAAAAATATATTATAGATAGGTGTACAGCTTAGTGTAAAAAGAAGAAAATAAATAATTACAATTATATCACATTAGATATAAAAATTCTAAAGTTATCAGAAATATCAGTGAGTAGCATTACATAAGTTCTTAAATATAGATTGGAATATTCCAACATATTTTTACATTTAAATTGGGCTGACATCGTTTTGAGCATGTTTATAATTATAATTTGATACACTGGTATTAAAGAGTTAAAGAAAGCGTCTTGATTTGGAAGAGATGTAATTTTTAAGGACTCATAAGAATTAACAAATTCATGAAGAAAAACACCTTTCCTAATAAGTTTATTAAAATTCGTTTGTAATTGATTTCTTAATTCTGCAAATTGGTCTTTATATAATATTCTGTATATCTAAACTCTAGTAGATCATAAATTAAAAATAATCTAAAAACCGCAAATGAACTATACGACATATTAGGTTTACATGAGAATGAATTATATTTTTACTTATTTTGCGGAATTATTTTTATTTCTCAATCTTTAAAATTCAAAGCATGAACAATAAAATGAGCATCATAATTGTTTAGATTGTGAAATAGAATAGGAATGAAAAATGGAACACGATACTTTGTGCTACTAAATAATTCGTGACTAACACCTCTAAAATTACTAGTATTCCAGTCATAGTCTACTGTGATTTCATCACCTAATATAACATAATTGCGATTTTCTTATAGATTCCTTCTCTTCATTAGTTAAAGAAAGTGGACATTTTTGAAAACAATTTATCCTATGTATATTGCTAATATCTTTGTTAATGCTTTCCATAAACATTTTTGTACAATTAGGCTCTGAGTATGTTCTGTATATAGACAGTTTATCATCATATGAACATTTTATATATTATCCATAAGAACAAACTACATGTTCATGTATTGTTTACGTATATGACTTCGATGGATCAGGGACACAATAGGTGACAATAGGAGGGTTTTAAATGAGCTACAAAGTCTGCATATATTATAAAATGTAATTTTAATATTCTTTGAAATTTATCAAAATAGATTTCATCATTATTTGTTTCCCTATTAAACCAATATTTTTCTTTTTTATGAATTCCTAGTTATTCAGTAAAAATTTGAGCACATTCATGTTTCTGGTGATTAATTAAATTAACTTTAGATTAAAAATAGTTACGGCAACCGGCCCAGATATGAATAGTGTCATTTCAATTTGTTATTTGTTTATTTACCAAGCGTGATAAATACAATAATGACCATTTCAACCGTTGATTAAAAATAATAAGTTAATTTGTAATTAATTAGAACATTTTGTAAAGTTTTTTTTTTCTTTGTTAAACTCTAATTCAAACATATTAATGCTAATGTCATTTTGTTTTTCTACCTTGGGTATATCAGATAATTTGATTGGGAACTGAATATTATTAAACGTTAGTTTATTTTAATGCCTCAAGTATGATGATACCCTATCGGAATGTGTATTTGCAGGATATAGTCCTCTTAAAACATTGTTGATCGTTCTTTTTTACGAATATACGAAGATCCCCGTAAGGTATTAAACTTATTAACATGCATTTCTAAAAACTGTTTTTTTTTTTTTTTAAGGTCTACATTTCCTTTTTTTATAAATCACTATGTGTCATTACACATTTTATTTTTAATGTCATCACTTAAAGGTTCTGAATAATTTTCTAATTCACCATTTTTTATCCAATTCCTAATAGTCAAATTTAAAAATTCAAAAGAATTTTTTAAATCTTTTGTTTCCTGATCAAAATCTGCATGAATAATAAAATAGTATTGATTCTTCAATTGATGCTATAAATACTTCACGAGTGATATAACAGACACATAAAGTAAATTATGATTAAGAATAAGACATTTCTATTTGTGTTTCTTAGATCGTAAGTGCTGAGCATAGAATCTTCGCTTAACCTGTAAATCACATATTTGACACATCATGATGACGTCAATGCTAGTTGTAAATCTTTAACACTATTATCAGCTTTTCTCTTTAAACTTCGACCGACTTGAATTGAAGATTTTCTGTAGGTATAACATGTCAAGTCATATCAAGCGTGAACCGACACGTCTCCAGGTTGTTTTTGTAAAGCGTGAGTGGACACACCCCTAAAACCTTGAGATACACCCTCGGGGGACTAGTTTTTGGAATGTCACCACCAACATCATTGTAATTAAATAGGAATAACTTTATTATGAACGGGGAAAAACATGATAACCCATTACGATAATGATGTAATTACATAACAAAACTAGAGACAAGTTATACACAGGAGCCACTGTGACGTCACGCAGTAGTTTTGGTCAAGCGTGAGTCGACATAGCCCCAGACACAGGGGTTGGTTGCGTGAGTCGACATAGCCCCAGACACAGGGGTGGTTTTGAGAGTGGTCAAGCGCGAGTCGCCACACCCCAGACACAGGGGTGGTTTTGAGAGTGGTCAAGCGCGAGTCGTGCGGGGCAGAAAAGTTTTTAGGTGAGGGGTTGGGGTTGGAGGGTAGTGAGCCAGAACCAACGATGTTTTGAAAGTGGTCAAGCGCGAGTCGCCACACCCCAGACACAGGGGTGGTTTTGAGAGTGGTCAAGCGCGGTGCGGGGCAGAAAAGTTTTTAGGCGGGGGGTTGGGGTTGGAGGGTAGTGAGCCAGAACCAACGATGTTTTGAGAGTGGTCAAGCGCGAGTCGCCACACCCCAGACACAGGGGTGGTTTTGAGAGTGGTCAAGCGCGAGTCGCCACACCCCAGACACAGGGGTGGTTTTGAGAGTGGTCAAGCGCGAGTCGCCACACCCCAGAGATAGGGGTGGTTTTGAGAGTGGTCAAGCGCGAGTCGTGCGGGGGGCAGAAAAGTTTTTAGGCGAGGGGTTGAGGTTGGGGGGTAGTGCGCCAGAACCAACGAATCCCCTCTACTTACATACATATAGGTTAGGTCCTGAAATAGCATATAGGCTACTTTTTATCCCGAAAAATTCAAAAGTTCCCGTGGGAATAACCATAACCGAGCTTAAAAGAACTAAAGCTATAGCTACAGCTTGATATAGCAAACTTCATTAGTACGAGTATAATTAAGGAGTTGACTTCAGAATCGCACGCCGATAACCAAATTAGGGCGGCTAGAGCTACTGGCACAATTCATTACTTACCAGCTATCCCATTAATATTATAAATGCCAAAGTTTGGATGTTTGATTGTTTGTTACTCAATCACACTTCAAACCACTCGATTTTTCATACCGGAAAATTAAACAGCTCTCGCGGGAGTAACTATAACCGAATTCCACGAACGAACCATAGCTGCAGCTACAGTTTGCTATAACATACTTCTTTAGTGAAATCAAGGACGTAAGAATCCCACGCCGATAATCAAATTTAGGACGGGCGGAGCCGCTGGCAAAATCTAGTTTGTCATAAAGATATACTTCTTTCTTGAAATATTCAAACAAAGATTGAAGTCCACGAAACCCTACACTAAGCATGACTCATATACTCTCGGCCGGTTTTTACATTGGTAGGTCAAGATCTTAGGATAACAGAAACATAGACAACTCAGTCCATAGGCAAGCTAACATAATAGATATAAAGATAAGATACAATATTAAGAGGGGGGAAAAATTTAAATTGGCCCTTAGTAGAATTAAATTTCCTGTAAGTAAACTAAGCCCAAATGAATTATAAGAAAAACACATAGTCTGTAGTATTACATTACACTTCCAAGGTCTGATAGTAGTAAAGTTTTACTACCTTTTACTACCTTTAGGGCACTTGCACTGGCGAAACACACTTATCTAAGCAAAAAATTACATTACAGGTTAGATATCTGAGCGAGATACAAAACAAAGAAAAGTGTCCAAGTATAAAAAGGACAAAAGACATCTAGAAATATCCTTCTCATACCGCTAATGCAAAAGTAAAAGAAACAATAACAGATTCGTTGTTGATTGTTGCTTAAGGCTTGATCCGACTTGGCACCGAAAAATGAATTTTGTGAAATGACTTAGCTACAATTAGCTATGTGTTATACCTCATTAGAATCCTAATTTAACAGGCATTCTTTTTCAGTAAAGGGCCACTTTTCAGTAGTACATAATTTTTTCACAAGGCGGTCTTAAAGTTGACATATAAAATTCGTGTGACTTGAACTTTTCTTACAAAAGCTACCTTTACTAACTAATTAGAGGACGCACAGTTGACAAATTACTTTTTTCGGGAAGATCGCCTTTCTAGCAACTAGAAAATACAAAAAAAATAGTTTTAACTGCTGCTTTGATTATTATGCCAATTTATGACTGAAAACGGCACGTTTCTGCCATCAATCTCCGAGCATACCATAGAGGGTCCATTTTTTGGGAATGACTCCCTCTATCAGCCAGTTATGTTTGATCCACGATTTACAGGGCCACCCTGTTTGTGTACATCTGACTCTCTCAGTCATGCATTAGTACACTCTTAAATAATTCGTTTTTCAGATGCAAAGAAGAAACCAATTCTTCTTTGCAACTGTCTCTAGCTTTTGTTCCATGCAAGATAATGTTCTGCATATAAAACTGAAAGTGCTGCAAGCCTGGGCTATTATTTTCTCTTTACTTGCACAACCCTAACTTTCGATTAAATTTGGGCAGCCAATTAGTAAAGAGATATTGAAAAGTTAATTTTGACTATAAATTTAGATCTCTGCCTATGTCCAAAAACTTCCCATAGTTCTTCGAATAAAGGCAAACGGGTATATTATTATTATTCCAAAGTTGGTGATTAACAACTTAGTCCAGAGATATAGTGAAAGAATGTATAAGTAGCAGTTTGTCAGCAATGGTCTTACCTTCTGTCACACAGAACTGAAACGGTTGGTAAAAAAAAAATATTGCCAATTATGATGTTTAAACTGATTACCCCCTATTTAGGGATAAAACTATGATGTGTAACACATAAATACATTTTAGATCCCTTATTAATCATTATAATGGTCACAGTCACTTCTAAATTTAACAATCTTAAAAAAAATAACCATTTTGTGTCTTAAACTTACTCTGATGCAATGGATAGCATTTTTATTATAATTCATTATTAAGGCAATATGTTTTTTTTTTACTTTCTATTTACTTCTTTTTTAATCTAGTTGAAATAATTAAATATATACCAAGCTACCCCCTAACTGGAAAGTATTTGAAATATTGACTAGACTAGACTATAAGTTTTAAATTTACGGGTTCCATTACTAATTTAAAAATAATAAAACGGGATTAAACGCGTCATTTGGGAAAATACCTTTTTCCCGACGTTTCGGCTGGGTTACACCAGCCTTGGGTAGACTGGCGGTGCGCGGCGTCGTCGGCTTCGAGTGGAGGCGTCCTGTTGAACTACCCTCACCTTGTCTCACAACACTAACGGTGTCCTCGGGTGCGTTCGTTGGTAATAAAGGTATTTTGCCAAATGATGCGTTTAATCCCGTTTTATTGTTTTTAAATTAGACTAGACTACTTAAAAAAACAAATAATGTCCTCAGACATAACTGATTCAGTATGACAAATAACAATTCTTCATACATTACTATTATTGTGACTTGGTAATGTATGAAGAATAAATATTTCCTTATTCATAACCCACTTCTGAACGATGAAAAAATTTCCTAGTACATTACCTGGTTATGCAACTTGTTATGCCTGACAACTAAGGGCAAATTTCACTATTCAAACTTATTTTTTTAAGCAGCAGCTAAAAGTGAAGAAAATTGTGAATGCAAAAATAGCAGCAAAACAAGGGCTTGTACCCCATTGCTTTTTATTTATTATCATTGCCAGGTGAATTTTTTTACTAACTCTTCAATATAAACAATTACAAGCATCTACAACACCCTGGGCTCATTTAAGCTTCAGATGCATAACTCAAAGCATAAGGCAGTACCTACCTTGATTGTCATTGTAAAATTGATAAACAACGTAAAAAAAGGAAATCAGTTGTTTAAAGAAAAATACCATTCCATTACTAATCTACCTGTGACCAAGGCCGGTATAACCCAGCCAAAACATCAGGAAAAAGGTATTTTGCCAAATAACAATGTGTTAAATCTCATTTTCATATAAGTATTGCAATTAAAAATTTACATGATTGTAAATTTTACTGAAAGAAAACCTTTCCTTAAACCAAAATAAGTTAAGGGCATTCAAAGACTTTTAGAAGATCACCTGTTTGAGCCATAATGGCTGGAATAATGTTTGCATTTAGTTATTTTGTATATAGTAAAAAAGCCAAAAAGAAACAAAAAATATTGTTGAATTAACCTAACAACATAATAACCTAATTAATTTTTGTACGTACAACAAACCATATAAAAGAGAATAAGAAAATTTAACCAAAAAGAAAAACATTCCTGTTAAGATAACTTTAACTAGTTCTAAAACATTGCTTGGTGGCTGTTGAATGAGCTATGGAGATCATTGCTTTTGTACCTAACCCTGCTACTGAGATACAAAGCATAGTCTAAGGATTACCTTTTAAAATATTAAGTTTTTTTCTTTTTAAATTAGATCACAAATTGATATTCAGGAGATAACAGAGAATGGGGCTTATTAACTCATTGTGCATCTGGTTAATTAGTTAATGAGGTGCTTCATACGCCTAAACCCCGTAATGGGACTTTGCATGTGCGAGGGGTTAATTGGTGATGACTTCTTATTTTAGTAACCAAATTACACTACTCAACAAATTTTCAACTTTTGATTTTATCTGAGGTCGCATTATGTGATTACTATTTCTTGCCACTAAAGTAATAAAAATATGCAAATATACACACACCATCACATCTCAATGTCCAGATAAACATCCATGTCCGAAATCACGAATTTTCCATAATTTTATTCTAATTTTAATTGAAATGGCGTAGTTTTTTTGGAGTGGCTGGCTTTTCTCTTGTACTCAGTAGCAGGGGTCTCTCTAATAAGGCTCCAACAGTAATCCGCGAGCATAGCAGGCTCCCATCTGCCTTGAAATCGCTTTTCAAATGCAACAACATCTTGGTGAAAGCGTTCGCCATGTTCGTCACTGACTGATCCCATATTTTCAGGGAAAAAGTCCAAATGCGAGTGAAGAAAATGCAACTTAAGTGACATATTGCATCCCATTTTATAGTAGCAGTCCAATAAAACTTTTATTTTTTCGCGAAAATCTTCAGATTTCTTGTTACCAAGGAAATTGTTAGTGACATCGACAAAAGCGTTCCATGCTTGTTTTTCAATATTATTGAGAGCAGATATAAAAGATGGATCTTGAATCAGCTTTTTTATGTCTGGACCTACGAAAACACCCTCTTTAATTTTCGCGTCACTAAGCTTGGGAAACTTTTGCTTGAGAAACTGGAAAGCCGCACCTTCTTTGCTTATTTTTTTCACAAAATTTTTTTTGGCCCCAGTTTGATGTGCAATGCCGGCAAAATAATTTTATCTTGCTCAACCAATGGTTCAAATTTTACATTTTTCTGGCCCACTACTAGAGAGTGACGTAATGGCCAATCTTTTTTAATAAAATGTTGAGCTCGAGCTCGGCTATCCCACTCGCAAAGAAAACAACAATATTTTGTATAGCCTGACTGCAAGCCTGTTAACAAAGCAACCACTTTAAGATCTGCACAAACTGGCCATTTATGATCTCTGTATTTAATTTTTTCTAACAAAAGTTTCATAACGTCATAAGTTTCTTTCAAATTAGCACTATAAGCGAGGGGCAAGGACGGTAACTCATTTCCATTATGCAACAATACTGCTTTCAAGCTACTTTTTGAGGAATCAATAAATAAACGCCATTCAGCAGCTACATGATTTTGCCCAAGCTGTGCCATTAATCCATTTACATCATTGCAAAAAACTAAGCCATCTTCTTTAGAATAGTAGGAACCAGTGAGCTATGTCGTTTACGATAAAAAGATACCTTCACATCTGATTCACATAGATTCCATTGCTGTAATCTGGATGTCAATAATTCTGCCTTATCAATGGGTAAATTTAATTCTCTTATAAAGTCATTAAGCCTAGTTTGATTCAATAAAAGTGGCTCAGCTGCACATTTTGGGACATATTGGGGGTCCTCGCTATTTTCACTATCCGTCGAACTCGAGTCGACTTCAACTGTCTGAATTAAATTCACTGGGCACTCAGGAACAGGTAACTCGTCAGAATGTGGCTGAGGTTTTATTACCGATGACACCTTGGCATACTTAATACTTCGTTTTGATTTTTCAGAAAACCCCTTTAATTGCGTTAAACAAAAATAACAATCGACGGCATGATTCGTTGGCTCCATCCACACCATTGGCGTACCAATTTTTTATTATAAATTACATTGCCCGTGGAGGCAGATCTGCTTTAACTCAGAAGATCCTGACGTCTGCGCAGCCGCAGTCACTGAGACAATCCTTGCTGGTATGGAATGCTATATTCCTAACCCGCGAGTAGCTGCCGGCGTCAAAAAACGACCGTGGTTTAATAGGTCTTGCAGAAAAGCTAAAATTCTTAAGCAAAATGCATATGAGGCTTGGACCACGGCTCGTTTTAATAAGGATCCGAATATTTCTGAGTTAAAACGCAAATTAAATGCTGTCTCGAGGTTCAGTAAGAAAGCAACTGCCAGAGCAAAATTCCAATTCATCGGCAAAATAGGTGGGCGACTTGCGAGCTATCCTTCTGGGAGTCGTGCTTTCTGGTCGCTTGCCAAAGCTGCCGAAGGGAACTTCTGCCAGTCGTCGTTACCACCACTGCGAAAGACCGATGGTGACTTGGCCCATAGTGCTAAAGAGAAAGCCGATCTACTGGGCAGTCTCTTTGCCTCGAACTCGAATATGAACGATGAAGGCGCTGTACCACCTACTATACCGTGGTGCGGTAAGTCCATGCCGGAAATCTCCATAACGCAGCGGGAGGTCAGGCGGGCGTTGCTTTCTCTAGACGTTCATAAGTCGAGTGGGCCAGACGGTATACCAGCAGTGGTGCTTAAGCAGTGTGCTCCTGAGTTATGTCCTGTACTCACGCGCCTCTTCGCGCTTTCCTACCACACTAGGCAATTTCCGTCTACATGGAAGACTGCGAATGTGCACCCGGTGCCCAAAAAGGGCGATAGATCAGATCCATCGAATTACAGGCCTATCGCTATTACCTCTCTCCTCTCTAAGGTGATGGAGCGTGTGATCAACACACAGCTTCTAAGATACCTAGAAGTACACGATCTGGTCAGTGACCGTCAATATGGCTTTCGCCACGGTCGCTCGACTGGTGACCTTCTAGTGTATCTCACACACCGATGGGCACTAGCCATTGAGAGTCAGGGGGAGGCATTGGCATGTAGCCTGGACATAGCGAAGGCGTTCGATCGGGTCTGGCACCGCGGTCTTCTATCGAAGTTGCCATCTAACGGAGTGCCCGAGGGTTTGTGCAAATGGGTGGCTAGCTTTTTGTCCGGCAGACGCATACGAACTGTAGTTGACGGTAGTTGCTCTGATAGCATGGACATTAATGCTGGTGTCCCGCAAGGCTCTGTGCTGTCTCCTACGCTGTTTCTACTGCATATCAATGACATGTTGAACATCAACAACATACATTGCTATGCAGATGACAGTACTGGAGACGCTTTTTACACGGGTCGTGCAAACATCCCTCGTTCCGTTGTGGAGGAAAACCGCGGAGAACTTGTGTCTCAAATCGAGACCACACTGTCCCAGGTCTCTGACTGGGGACGGGTAAACTTGGTCCGATTCAACCCTACAAAGACACAAGTGTGCGCGTTCACCGCTAAGAAAACTCCATTCACTGTGGTCCCACAATTCCAGAACACTCCCCTCTCCATCTCCAAGAGCATTGGGATCCTTGGTGTCGACATCTCCAGCGATGTTCAGTTCCGAGATCATTTACAAGATAAGGTAAAGCTGGCGTCCAAAAAACTTGGTGTACTCAACAGAGCGAAGCAGTACTTCACGTCGGGGCAAAGGTTGTTACTTTACAAGTCGCAAGTTCGGCCCCATATGGAGTACTGCTGCCATCTCTGGGCAGGTGCACCCGGATACCAGCTTGACCCTTTTGACTCGGTTCAACGACGGGCTGTGAGAATTGTCGACGATCCCAAACTCACTTGCGGTATCGAGCCCTTAAGTCTGAGGAGAGACTTTGCCTCACTGTGTGTGTTCTACCGCTTGTACAATGGGTTGTGTTCTGAGGAATTGTTCGAAATGATGCCCACGGCTACTTTCTACCATCGCACCGCTCGCCATCGGCAGGGAATTCATTCTCACACTTTAGAACCTAAATGGTCGCGTACAGTGCGGTTTCAGAGAAACTTCCTCCCGCGAACGCTTAAGTTGTGGAATGAGCTCCCTGCCAAGGTTTTCTGCAAGGACTACAGTATGGAGTTCTTCAAGAAAGAAGTTATTAGATTTCTGAAGGGTCGGCAACGCGCAAGTGATACCCCTGGTGTTGCAAGCGTCCATAGGCTACGGTGACCGCTTACCATCAGGCGGGCCGTAAGCTTGTTTGCCACCTTAGTGGTATAAAAAAAAAAAAAAAATGGCATTTTTTTAGTTGTTCCCTTACACCAACCATTGAGATATGTATAACATCTTAAGCAGCACACTTTAGGAACCCATGACTTGTCTTGATTCCTTACGACACGGTTAAAATAAGCTTGATAGCACTGTTTAATTAAGTCAGAAAGTAGTTTTTTTTTCGATTTTGGCGTAAACTCGCCACAAATATAGCAAAATAAATCAGGACTGTTAACACACACTCGCGACATTTTAGAAGTCAGTTAATATACTAACAAATGCACTATGTTCCATTTGCAAAAGTAATAAGTTTCCGGACTACCCGCATTTTAACTTTTGTAGGTAGGTAAAAAAATAAAAAAATATTTATCCCTATAACCAGATGTGATATCGAAATAAAATGCATACAGTATTTTTATATTGGTCAAGCTTATTATGAAATAATATGAATTGGGTCAGATATTTTTTAAGTGTTGAGTAGTGTTACCTATTACTATAAAAACTTTCACTTAACAAATTGGGTTTTAAGGAAAAACAAATTCAAAGTTTGCTTTTAAGTTGGTGAATATGTCAAATTTATTTATACACATAATACTGATGCCATATTATTCTAAGTTTTCTTGGCACCCTTAAGCTTCCACATGGTTTTATGTTACCAGCTGAAAATTCAGGAAATTGGGATTGGTAGTTTACTTGGACATAAGCTGTACAACACAGTCAAAAATAAAATGTAAACCATCAATGAGCTACACAAATCTTAAAATTCAGATAACATAATCTGCATAATAGACTATATTATGGGGTTAAATAAAAAGTTAAACAGTATACATATTAAGTAGACAACAGTAATGTAGAAACGTAACAGACCAAAATGAGTCATAGAACTGATAAAATAGACAAGTGACCTTACCTCCAGACGCAATATAAAATCCACTTGGAGAATATTTAGCTACGTTCACTTGACAGGAATGTTCCGTGTACACATCTGCAATTGCTGGATTTTCGATATCTCTAATAATAACCGAATTTCCATTGGTATACAAGAAGTTTCGGCCTTTTGGGTCACCGCCTAAAACGAGCGGTGTACCTCTTTGAGTTCGCGGAAGAGCCGCAAAAATGTATTCTGAACATAAAAAAACATCTGTTAGAAGCGTTCAACACGTATAACTAAAATAAATTAGGCCTTTAAATGTATGGGTAAAATAACCATAACGTGCTATCTTTCGGCACATGAAAAATATAACTTTACTCACTATTAGAATACGACATTGTAGTTCTAGGAATTATAAATAATAGCAAATTAAAATTAACACACTATAATTCACTGTACAATTATAACAATACAAAAATAAATTAAAATAGCATTCCGTGCCAAAATATGAACGAAAATTCAGCACAGATTACAACCCGAAATCTGACGTTTGTCTTTTTATCGCAATGTTGGCAATCTTTTTAGCTCCGAGTTCCATTAATGGTATTGTACAGCAGTGTTCACAGAGCAACACGGCATCTGACGCGCCCAGGGTTTCGTTCAAAAACGAGTAACTTGAGTAAAAAATGACGTCATCGGGTTCCTAACTCTACCCTATAGTTTTTGAACGGCTAACCGAGTTACATCTGTCAAGTTTTAATCAATGTTTCCACTTTTAGGAATTTCGCCCTTGTAGGGGCATTTTTTATTTGAAATACCTATGTAAGGCCTACGGAACACTAAAATTTAAAAGGCTATTTTTTTGACTTTGAGTGAGAACAAACTAATAATTTCCTTTTTGCTTTTTTGTATTAAGTTTTCATAAACTAGAAGGGAACTTGGTGAATTCTTTTGTTTTGATTATACATATATTTTAATAAAACTTACCATTATTATTAAGTATATTATAATACTATTTATTTATCAGTATGTTAACAATGTTTACCTTTTTGTAGTTGTAACGTTGTGTTTGCATTATAAACACTTGAATCGCGGTTAATTTTATTGTTAGATTTTATTTTGACAAAAAATAAAATGAAAATAGGAGTATTTCTAAACAGCTAAAATTTACGGCTAAAATCAATATTTTAACACTATTTTAAGGCATTTAGGGTTATTCACTAAAGATTCTAAGAAAAAACTGAACCCTTGTGGAAATACTTAAGAATCTTTTATTACTAAAAAAACTCCAAATACAAAAGTCATACAAAAACACTTAAATACAAAAACAAACAACAAAATAATTTACTAATTTTCTTAATACGGAAACATTGGTTTGACTATTTTAATCAAATATGGCCGCCTACTCCGACTAACCCGCGTCGAGTACGGTTCACTTGAGCCAACCCTAGGGTATCAACTCTACGCGTTTTTGAACGGATTAGGGTTGGAACTCAGTTAGTTTATGAACGGTTCGAGTCATAACTCTACTCGACTCAGTCGGTTTTTGAACGGCCCCCAGGAGGGGAGGTGCCATTGATTCTTTTGGCTGGTTTACATGCATTTAGTGATGAAGTAGATAAGTAAATTTTAACTTAATCGTAACTATACTCTATCCACCGAAACGAGTTAATAGGGGAAAAATGAACTGGCATGTGATTGGTCGAACAATGACGTTAAGGCTGTGTTCACAGCGCGAGTTTTTTTAGTTTGTTCGTGCGACTCGTACTGTTCAGACGTGCTCACTGTGCTAGTGCAATCTATTATTTTATTTTTTGACTCGGCTTGTTATTTGGACTCTGGATAATTTTGTTACGTGTGACCCGGCTTTGTGATTGATTGCATTCCTAAAGACTTGGCGCTTGTATAACGGACTTTTTGAGTTTACTGTCGATTTGCCTAAGTGAGATGGCCGACAGTTTACATGGAGGTAACTCTGTGGAAAAAAGGCGACGACGAGCCTTTTCCTCGACTGAAAAAACAATGATATGGAACATGTATCAATCTATGAGGAGTTCCATGGAATCCCCTTCAAACAATGACGTCATGAAAGCTGTTGCATCATCTATGGGTGTTCATTGGATGTCCATCTATAGAATTCTGAAAGAGAAAGAAACTAAAAATGTTTTAAATTCACCCAAAAAAACAAGAAAACGTACTTTCATTGTAGACACAATCGACGACTTAACTAAATGTGCTATAAGAAGAAAAGTTCACGATTTATTTTCCCGAAATGAGATACCGACATTGGACAAAATAATGAATTCAATAAATGAAGATGGTACTTTGGGGACATTCAAAAGATCAACACTTCATAAAATCCTTAAAATGATTGGATTTAGGTACATTAAAAGATGCAGGAACAGCTTATTGATTGATCGTGACGACATATTTTTTTGGCGGAGGAATTATTTGCGGACAATGAAAATGGCAAGAGAAGAAAAGAAAAAAATATATTATTTGGATGAGACTTGGCTCAATGAAGGCCATACTACTACAAACGTATGGACTGATACAAATGTGAAAAATAAACGCGACGCATTCCTTGATGGCCTGACAACTGGATTAAAAAATCCTTCCGGTAAGTTCTTTAACATAATTCCATTGTTAAAACTGTCTTTGTCATTAATGCAATTCTTTGAAAAGGTTTGAATGTACCTGAGCGATCCTTAATTGGCGGCACTTATTGTTTGTTATGTTATCTTAAACTGTGTGAGCGTTAACTTTGTATCAGATCATTCAATACAATTTTTTATTGTTCCAGGAAAAGGAAAAAGGTTAATAATTACTCATATTGGAAGTGATGATGGATTTGTAGAAGGGGGCTTACACGTGTTCGAGTCAAAAAAGCAAGGAGATTACCATCAAGATATGAATGCCGAAGTGTTTGAGAATTGGTTCAAAAATATTCTTGAAAAGTTACATGATAATTGTATTATTGTAATGGACAACGCTTCGTACCACTCAAGAAAAGTAGAGCAAATTCCGACTGAAAAAAATAAAAAACAAGAGATAATTAATTGGTTGAAAGAAAAACAAATCCCCTTTCAGGATGATTTATTAAAACGAGAGCTACTGAATATCGTAAAAAATCATAAGGAGCAGTACGAGGCGCGTGTCGTAGACGAAATGGCGAAAGCTAAAAATAAAACTGTGGTACGACTTCCGCCGTATCACTGCGAATTAAATCCGATAGAGTTGATCTGGGCTCAAGTTAAAGGACATGTCGCATCCCGCAACAAAACATACAAGATGGCAGAATTAAAAATGTTATTAAACAACTCAATTCAAAATATTGACGCTGCAAAATGGAAAAAATGCATAAAACATGTCGAAGAGATAGTAGAACCGAAAATGAATGCCATGGACAGAAATGTGGAAACAATGACCGAAACATTCATAATAAACGTGGGAAGTGACAGCGACAGTAGTGATACGTCGGAATAATTTAATTAATTGTATATGTTAAACTATTTAAATATACATAATTTTATTTTAAAACATTGTCTTAATATTTTTCTTTCTTTCTCTAAGTTCAATACAAAATACTTAAGTGGTTTTAGTGCTTACTATTGAGCGCACAAAATCATCGCATATGAACACACCTTAACTTTTTATCAGTATAGTTGACGCCCACTCACCTTTTTGTGTCCTTATCTTTTGTAAGGGATTGTGCGACAGAGACAATGCTCTATTAACTCGTTTCGGTGGATAGAGTATAAGTAAAGAGGACTTGAGCGTTCGCACGTGAATTTAGTTAGGATTTTGTAAACTGCACAAAATGGACGACTGAATACGCATTGTATTAAATTCCGTCATAAGATGCATTTGAAATTAGTTAAATGATGAAATAATGGAGGAAAAAAATAAGAAAGAACGGCTGTGGGAACGATAGTAGTGGTGCTAACGTGCAATTTTCTTTAAGGAATTGTTAGATGAAGACTAAAGAATTTCTCTGCCCTACGGATTTAAGGGTCGGCAACGCGCGAGTGATACCCCTGGTGTTTCAAGCGTCCATAGGACACGGTGACCGTTTAACATCAGGCGGACCGTGTGCTTGTATGCCAACTTAGTGGTATAAAAAAAATAAAAAAAATCATGTTAGTTCCACAGACAGTAATGGCATAATATATATAGTTCCACAAATTTAATTGTCAAATTTTTTGTGCGTTTCGTCATTTTATAATTATTTATCAACAAATATTTACCCGGAGAACTAAAAGATATCATGAATTTGCTTGGTTTCAAGCACCGGCAGGAAAAAGCGCGGGGTGGGGGTAGGGTACGCTGTAACCGAAAAAAAAGAACAAATCCTAAAGAGCTTTCCACATCGTTAACTTGCAATCTTAAATTAAATTTAGTGTTTGCACTTGGCAATTTACCTTAAATTAAGGTAAAATTTAGTAAATTGCATGGCTACTTAATAAGTGTAAACAAATATTTTTGCATAGGCAAAACAGGCACAAAGATACTAAAGAGTTGAACTAATAATTTGTTACAGTGCATAAGACAGACGCGCTGGGGCTTTAGACAAGTTACAATCGAAAAATCGTGCAGTGTTTCTATAGAGAGAAGTTTTCGAAACTATCGTGGTTGACTTATTTCTCATGTATCGAAAAAGCTGTACCGTAGGTGGAAGCTGGAAAACTTCATATTATCCGTGCCAATTATCGAAAATCGCTTATTTTTTTGTTTGTACTAATGAGGTGTTCTTTTTTTATTTAAGTCTAATATATAATATATTAGCTTTTATCCGCGGTTCTACTCACCTGAAATTCGGTTATCGATGTAGGATTTCAAAATTTGCCTGCGGTTATAACCGCCCTAAATTCAGTTATTGGTTTAGGATTTCTTATAGGATAGGCAACTCCTCAATTATAGACCAAAACCCGACTTACTCTTGGAGTTTTCAAGTAGTCTAGGTCCTTTCTCGGGACTCAAACTATCTCCATGCCTATCTCCATGCCAATTAAGAATCTTTATAGGTATATATTGTATTGGCTATTTAATGTTCTAATGTTTTGCGTAGGTACGTACCTAGTTTTAGTAAAATAAATTGTCGTGAAAATATTACGATAAATCATTTTACTTTATATATTTACTTAGAATTGGTTAAATTAGAAATAAGACAAATACCTATTACACTGATTTTAAATAACATCATTTTTAATTACTTAACTAAGAAAATATTGCTTATGATGTGAAATTATAACAATAATTTAATAATTAATATAAAAATACATTGAATATTTGATAAAATTATTGTTATATAAGCATCTTAAGATAGGTATATTTCTTCATATCAGAAACAAATAGGTACCTATAATACAGATCTTGAATACAATCATAACACTTAATAAATACCTACCTAAATAAAGTACAAAGTACCTAGTTAAAATGTTTCAAAACATATGCCTAACTATTTGTAAACAATGTATTCCATAATATAAATATTCACAATAGCCATCATTTGCAATCGCAAAGCTTATCCGCAGAGTCCAGGCCAGTACTCAAACTTGAACTGCTGGAGATCTTGTTAGACTACGATCTTCCGACTCTGAGAGGCCGCAAGTATGTGTGATGCAGGCTTGTCGTCTACGTAGGGTACATACGAATAGATATTAGTTACACCGCACAACATGCATTTTTTAGTCAAGGAAAGTGTAGGTCAGATCTAAAATATCAATGAAAAACCTCGTAATTATTCGAAATTGCCAGTTGTGCCAGGGTGTTAGAAAACTAAAGAGTCCCAGTATTAGACTTTTAAGAGTGACTTTGGATGTTGAAGCGTGGCACTGCATGTCCTCATAAAATGGTACTTAATTACCGAGTGCTAATCGCAAGCATGATGAAAAATGATCGTTAGTTAATCGATTGCGATATTATGACTTAATTATCTTCATTTCCGAAAATGCAGACTCGCACAGGACAATTTTCCATAGATTTGGATATTTATCTTCAGATATAAAAGACCAGAATTTTGTATCAGATGCTGTGGCTTTGAGATGTATATCTGTTGAAATCTGATAAACACTCATTTTGAATGTTGTTATTTCAATAGCTAATTCCTCAATGTGTTTACACGATAAAGGATAACTCATAAGTTATGTGATATTTGCCAATTTACTGAATAACCCATAATGACCCAAAATATTTGACAATTCGGCCTCATAAATATAATAATTCGTCTGAGGAATCCTTGCTTTCAAAAACGGAAAAGTTTGAGATCCTTTTTTTTTATTCGATATATCATAAATTGCAACTTACTTTTGAATGCATTTATTGCGCTTATCATCTCAATAATAGTTTTTGCTTTACCTTGAAGCTCCAAGTTAATGGTGTTTAAATACCTGTCCAAAATGCCAAATCTGACAGCCATTTTACGTTTTTCAGAATCTTATCATATTTTATAAGTCATCACCTCTTTCGTCCAGAAAAGCTGTTATTTCGGGCAATAATTCTTGAAACCTTTCTAGGAATTTCCCGCGACTCAGCCACCTGACGTCCGTGTAAAGAACTAAATCAGTGTGTTCAGCTGACTCTCTATCTTTCAACTGCAATTTAATGAGACGTAGTTGCAAGCTACAACGTCACAAAACCGTTTTTTTTCCAGTCATTGTTGGTGCTCCATCGGTTGTAATGCACACAACTTTATATATTGGTAGCTTGTAGTTTGCTACAAAATTGAAAAAAATTCATATATATCTTCGCGGGTCTTTCCTTTCAGAAGAATCATTGCACTTTCTACCATCACACCGCTCGCCATAGGCAGGGAATTCATTCTCACAATTTAGAACCAAAATGGTCGCGTACAGTGCGGTTTCAGAGAAACTTCCTCCCGCGAACGCTTGGGTTGTGGCATGAGCTCCCTGCCAAGGTTTTCTCTAAGGACTACAGTATGGGGTTCTTCAAGAAAGAAGTTATTGGATTTTTGAAGGTTCAGCAACGCGCGAGTGATACTTCTAGTGTTGCAAGCGTCCATAGGCCACAGTGACCGCTTACCATCAGGCGAACCGTGTGCTTGTTTGCCTCCTTAGTGGTATAAAAAAAAAGTTGTCAAAAACTATTCCTTAGTCGACATGTCTCTGAATACAAAACGAATAAAAATACACAGCTGGGCAGTATCTGTCATATCGGTGGATTCGTAGAACTGTAAAAAGTATGTATTTTCCTTAATATCATGTTTAATTTTATCTGCCAAAGGAACGTATTGTTATACCCCTAATCTCCATACTAGCTCTGCTACCCTAACCCGATGTCAGCTGTCTAGTCAGCATTTTATACTCGACGCTTCCCATCCACCTCGCCGATCAGTCAGTCCAGTCCGATCCTTCACTCATGCCAATTTCTAATTAAATTAATTATAGTTCAATAAATTCTTTTTTTAAAAACTAAAATCCCGGGTCCGATATAACATTTGGTGGCAGCGGTAAAGGGATCTCTAAAGGTCCCCGGTACGCCAACGAAAAGTAACCAGTGCTATTACATAAAAGTGAAAGTTTTAATTTGTACATTTAATTAACTTTGGACCCAAGTGACGAGTTAAATTGTCAACATACCTGCAAAAGTGGCAAACAAACTTCTCAAGAACAAAGATCGCTGGCTCACAAAATCTTCGTAACCTGAAAAAAAATCCACTGTATCCTGAAAACAAAAGAAAAATATTGCAAAGTCATCACCTCTACCATATCGTGGAAAAGAAAATACACATATATCTACATACATTATCGCGCTGTCCTGCAGAACCCTGAAAAGAAAACACACTCACTGCTGCTAGAAAACTACTTCGGAAGAAATGGTTACTTCTTCTCGATAAACAAGTGTATCCTTCAATTTGTTATTGTTAATTTAAATATTACTTTGGACTTTGAACAACTATTTTGTTCAAAGCATATTAATTTTACCTTTGTAAAACAAAATTTTGAACATAGAAATGGGGCCTAAAGCCGACGCGTCAGAACAAAGAACCGACAAATTAGACATAAGCGTAATATTTAAATTTGTTAAATCTTTTGATGGGACAAGGAACAAATTGAACTCTTTTATATTTAATTGTAACAGCGCAGATGCACTAGCTAGTCAAAGTCAAAAACCTATTCTCTTAAAATTTATCATTAGCCAACTAGAAGGCAAAGCCGAGCGTGCTTGTTCAGTTAAATCTTTTGACACATGGGAACAACTTAGTGGATTTTTAAAAACTCAGTTTGGGGAGAAAAAACATTACACCCACCTTTTGACAGAACTTCAAGAATGCAGACAACTAGCATCCGAATCGGTAAGTCAGTTTGGAAATTTCTATGTCCAATAAAAATAGCGAAGAACTCGATGGCAAAATCTCAGCCATGGAGGATCTAGCTCTTCACACGTTTGTGATAGGTCTGTCACCGAAAATCTCCGATTTTGTCCGTCTTCGAGATCCTACAACCTTGAACGATGCCGTGAACTTAGCAATTTCCGAAGAAAAAATTAAGAGTTTAACAAATCGCCAACCAATAAATACAAATTCTCGTGTTTCTCGCCCACAAATAAACAACCAGTCTTATACCTAACCCCAATTTTAATGCAATAAACCAAGGCCCGTTTAGAAGATATCCAATTATCTGCAATTACTGCAAACGAGAATACAACAACAACAGACTTAGATCACCTCAAAATAATAATGCCTACCAACAACCCCAACCGTCCACGTCCCAAAATTGCAACTTTCAACCTCCGAATCGTAATTTTCCTAACAGAAAACCTGTAAATTTCGTAAACCAAACCCATTAAAGCTATGACTCCCAACACGACTACAACCAATACGACCACTACCAAGATGACCAAAATGAAGAACAAAATCCTAACTATGAGCAGCATAAAGATTTAAACAATTAGAGCTCCCCAATAGGTGTCGTACGGGTAGCTCAACATGTAAAGTCGATGCCGAAATTAAATTCAAAACTACTGAACCAATTTCTAAGTCTAGAGCTAGCCAACAAAAAAATCATTCCCAAATGAGCTGCTCATCCACTGTATCCAGAACCAACCAACAGGGTAACCAGCCCCAAACTGACAGTTCGCTGACTGAATCCAGAACTAACCGACAGGGTAACCAGCCCCAAACCGACAGTTCGCTGACTGAATCCAGAATTAACCGACAGGGTAACCAGCCCCAAATCGACTGTTCCCTCACTGTTTCTGAAATTATATTAAATCCCTCTGCACCTAAACCTGATACTTCTCAAACAAATATATTCGAAATCACGAATAACCCCAACAGTAGACTCTGACCTCATGTGCTTGTACAATCTTCAATATCCAACATTCCTCTATCTCTTCTAGTTGACTCAGGGTCCGCGATAAGCCTAATCAAACAATCTTCTATTGCCAAAGAACCACAGTCTGTAATCAAAGAACCTATATATATAAAAGGCATTGACCCTGTTCAAGAATCGAGCCCTACGTTAGGTCATTTTAAATTGCAACTTTATTTAAATGATAAGACCCCTTCTAAATCAGTATCTCACCCATTCCACATCATAAAGGACATTAACCTCCTCTACGATGGAATCATAGGCAACGATTTATTGAGCAAGTTAGGCTGTAGTATAGATTATTCTAAGGATGTTTTGAAAATAGTAAAATCCGAGCTGAAACTGCACTTTAATGAACCTGTTTATATCATACCACCTCGTACTGAAATGGTAATTGAGAAGCGAAATTCAAAAAATACTGAAGTAGGCGCTGCCAAACTTAAATATATACTTACTGTTCAGGATGACCTTACAAAATTCTCTGTCGCATACCCCATATCCAATTGGACGGCTGAAGAAACATGCGAATGTCTATTACACTTCATTTCCCTGTTTGGGATACCCAAAATGATCCTCACCGATCAAGGTACTAATTTTACTTCCGATGCTTTTAAGCAAACATGTAACTTCCTTAAAATAAAACAGATATGGTCAACTCCATACCACCCACAAACACAGAGCGCTCTAGAAAGGAGTCACTCGACTCTAAAGGAGTACCTTAAATCATATGTAAACGAAAATCAAACTAACTGGCCACAATATGTATATACAGGCATACTAGCTTATAACACTAATATACACTGTACTACCAACTATTCTCCCTATGAATTACTTTACGGGCATACACCATTTATTCTCGACAGTGTCTATAACACTGACTCAACTACTACCTACCTAGATTACGTAAAAATGCTTCAACACCGACTGAAACATTCGCGAGATGTAGCCCTGGAAAATATTAGGAGATCTAAGGAAAAGTCCAAAACATATTACGATAAGAAAACTAGACCAGTGTCATATAAAGTAGGAGACTATGTATATTTAAGAACCCATTTGCGTTTGAGAAAAGCTTTGGCTCCAATATGGAAGGATCCTTTCAAAGTAGTTAAAATTCTTGGAAATAATACCCTGTCCTTATTAATAAATAGGCGCCACGTAAAGCATCACTTTGACGAAGTCAAACTAGCAAATCTAGGAGACGAAATTAGTATTAATTAGATTTATTTATTTTTCAGATTAAGTTTATTCCCTTTCTGTCTTATGGCAAATGAAGATTATGTTGAACCAATAAAAGATAGCACTGGCATTTACTTCGACTTTGAAGGTCAAATGAAAACTATCAATGGATACCTTGACGTTATAATACCTATTGATATATCTTTTATTAGACCGCACTTAGACAATATATATACTGCTTTTGATACGTCCCGATATTTATGTGAACAAAGCGACGCTTTAGATGACTCAGAGTGTTACAATTTATTAGAACCGCTAACTGTCTGCTACGATGACATTATTAGAGATTTTGAAGCAATCTCTCACCTCTCACCCAATCGTCAGAAACGTTCTGCTTGGTTTGGAGGCATTGGTACTCTGTTTAAACATCTCTTTGGCAACCTAAATGAAGATGACGCAGTTAAATACGACAACGCCATTTCAATGGTACAACAAGACCAAAAACACATTGCATCACTTATAAAACAAAACATTCTGGTAACTCAATCTGTCTTAGAAAATTTCAACAGTAGCGTTAACCAAATTAGTGAAAATGAAGAAAGACTAAAAACTGCCATAGATGTCCTTTCAGAAAATGTGTATAACCTATCCTCAAATTCCGACAAACTCGAAATCGAAATGAAATCATTGAAGTCTTCGCTATACTCGAGAGTTCAATTATGACCTTGTCCTTCAAATTAGAAGACATCGTAAATAGCGTAGCTCTAAGTAAAAACCATGTATTACACTCATCTCTCATTACACCAACTGAATTGTATAACGAGTTGGTCAATAATAATCACCTTCTGGGTAACTCCAAAGAATTGCCTGTAACATTAGAATTAAGCCACATGTATTTTCTTATTAATAGTTCTAGTATTATAAGCTACTTTATAATTTTAAGATTGTATTTTGTTTAAGGGTTCCGTTAATTAACCCTAAAATATTTTATTTATATCATAGTCTGCCACTACCTACCCCTTTTGATTCCAAACAACCAGAGACCTTTGCCACTATAATACCATCGTTTAAATATGTAGCTATAACAAAAGATAAGGCTTTTTACACCATGTTTAACGAACTCAATAACTGTAAAGTTGTGATGAAACGTGACTTTATTTGTGAAGCATCCATTTTGTACCCTACCGACGCTCACCCGTCTTGTGAAAGCGAAATTACATCTAAGATATTATCTTCTCTTCCAAAACAATGCCAAACTAAGTATGCATATGGCGTAGTCAACATTTGGCAACCCTTAAGAAGCAATAGAAGGATTTATGTACAGTCAGAACCCACAAAACTGTCAGCAGATTGTCCAAACAAAGGGACTCAAGAAATTCCGATCATAGGTACTGGAATAATAAGTCTTCCTATTGATTGTACAGGCTACTGTAAGAGTACTCAACTCTTACCACGAACTATTGTAAACATGAATATGTCCACAGTTAAATCTAATTTCAACCTTATTAACGACTCATGTTGTAGCTAAGTGGCTTTTAACAGTATTAAACCCAAAGTGTCCCCTATTATATTACAAAATATAAATCTAGATAACTTACAAAAAGAAAACAAAATTCAAAATAATCTTATACAAAAGCTAGACAATATAATTGAGGAACCACACATAATAAAATACGGGACACATTATTCTGTACTAAATATATTATTATTTATTATTATTGCAATCACTGTAAGTGTTATTATTTTTAAGAAATTAAATATTGTAAAGAAATTCCTAGTCTGGCATCCCACAGCAAAAGTTACAACTTCAGAACACCATGATTCTCTCATTCCTATCCCTAAAACAAGAACCCACCTATGACTCCTTAATTCATAAACTTCGCGTTTTAAACGGGGAAGTTTAATCTTCTTCGGGGGGCTGTTATACCCCTAATCTCCATACTAGCTCCGCTACTCTAACCCGATGTCAGCTGTCTAGTCAGCATTTTATACATGACGCTTCCCATCCACCTCGCCGGTCAGTCAGTCCAGTTCGATCCATCACTCGTGCCACTTCTTTGCAAAATTGTACTATTTTCAATTTCTAATTAAATTAATTATAGTTCAATAAATTCTTTTTTTTAAAAACTAAAATCCCGGGTCCGATATAACAGTATGATAAAAGAAAGTTATGAGGCCAGGCCCTTCATTTTGAATTGAATAAATTTTAGTTGTTTATTCATTAAATTTGTTTTAGATACCTACCTACCCACTAAAACAAAATCTGTGTAAATAGTTCTATATCAGATTTTTTTCTCAAAATCGACCGTTTGAGCACCGCTGGTCTGGGCGAACATAAGTTCAACAAATATTACCAAGGAATTACGTTTGTAAAGTTACAATATGGCTACCTAATGTATGGATGACTTTCGTTTTGGCGCTCCACAGTGGCTTGGCGATGATACCGATAGCATAGCAGAGAAACAAGTCTATGACTTTTTTTTTCGATGGATAGCAAGTGAGATATTAATTGCAACCCGGTATTTTAGAATATTGTAACTTCAATGGATTGTATGTATACGTACCGCCTGTAGATTGGAATGCGTCTGATCGCAGCACGCCATTTCCTCATCAAAGAAATATGGTCTCAGTTTGACCAAGTCAGCCTCCTAGCTAGAGTAATGGTTCGAACTGCATTATGATATAAAGTAGCGTTGACAAAATTCATAGAAACGTTTACAGATTCAATAATTTCAGCAGTAGACTTGTGTCAAATTAAAACTCGCATATCTCATATAGAAACAGTTTAATCAGAATTTAATACGATACAAGAGCAAATTTAAATATTAGTGGATGATCCAGAACTTCAATACGTCAAATGCGAATCCTTGCCAGCCAATATTTTCAAAAGGTCTCATTTGCTAAATGCCTGTTAAAGTATGGAGAACGAAATTTAAAGAGGGACAGCTCTTTGTCGTCGAGGAGCATAGCTTCGCAGCTAAGTATGGTAAGCAGACCATGCACCTCCAGGACCCCTGTAAAGACAGTCAGATGTTTATTTCCAGCGTGTTGGTCTATGTTGCCATTGCCGATTCACTCCTTTAATAACCACGAGAAGGGCCATTCCACGGATGAGAAGGTATGTTAATCCAATATAATACAGCAGAATCTTGTAAAAAAAGATTTCAAAACTCATAGTTGTGCCTTGAATCTGGTGATGGATAACAGTGATGTCAAGGTTTATGCTATAAAAGCACCTCGATTTAGTGGCCGTTATGATAAGTGGCTTGAATTCCACATGCAGATACAAAAAACAGACAGACAAAGGCTTCAAATAAATCAAAATCTTGTTTTCTAAGTCGAAGGTATGCCAGTATCGAAAGAAAAGACTGACTGCGTTTTACAACATTCTTAATAGAACAATTTCCATGTCCATGTTAACCAACCTCTTTTAATCATTAGCAAATCCTTAAACAACACAAATAAATATCAATTTTATAATTTTATAAATACAAATTCACTATTGTACTGCTTAAATAGTATTGCAATTACAATTTCTGATTGAATCAGATGGTTTACATATAAATTCTACATCAATTTTGAATAAAAACAAACACTAAATGCACGAACCTGTGAAACGACGTGTTACTCACCTTTTTGTAGCAACGTTTGCAAAAGATACATTTCTTCATATTTGTAATCTCGATATTACACAAATAAATTCAAAAAACTCACTAAAACACCGACAAATTAACTTAAATTGAGCAAAGTTTTATGACTATTTCAATATTCAATATAACAAGGCAGCCATATACAATATACGTCACATTAGTTCCCTGAGACTTTCGCGGTGCGTTTCAAATTGGCACACAAAACTTGCTGTCCTTTGTATAGAAAAGTCAGTCCAGTGGGTAGTGTTAGAGGTCAGTGATAGCACAGACCTAGGGTTTTTACGGTTTATTTTTACGGTGATGCGAAACGTAGACACACAGAACTGAAAAACATTACGCGACACGCGTTTCGTTTAAACAATAATAGCACCGCTGACATTAAGAACTACGTTTGGACATAGTGTGAGGACTCCGATACCTAATAAAATTCAGTATTATACTTATTACATACATCATGTTATATTAAAGTCAGCGTCGCAAAAATAAGTCGGTTAAAACCCAACATCATTTTTTTTTTTTTTTATACCACTAAGGTGGCAAACAAGCTTACGGTCCGCCCGATGGTAAGCGGTCACCGTAGCCTATGGACGCTTGCAACACCAGGGGTATCACTTGCGCGTTGCCGACCCTTCAGAAATCTAATAACTTCTTTCTTGAAGAACACCATACTGTAGTCCTTGCAGAAAACCTTGGCAAGGAGCTCATTCCACAACTTAAGCGTTCGCGGGAGGAAGCTTCTCTGAAACCGCACTGTACGCGACCATTTAGGTTCTAAAGTGTGAGAATGAATTCCCTGCCGATGGCGAGCGGTGCGATGGTAGAAAGTAGCCGTGGGCATCATTTCGAACAATTCCTCAGAACACAACCCATTGTAGAAGCGGTAGAACACACACAGTGAGGCAAAGTCTCTCCTCAGACTTGAGGGCTCGATACCGCAAGTGAGTTTGGAATCGTCGACAATTCTCACAGCCCGTCGTTGAACCGAGTCAAAAGGGCCAAGCTGGTACGCAGGTATAAAACATAGGCGACCCCAAAGACCCCTGTAGCTTCAATTATCAATTGTTGCAGTCATTTAAAGTTATTTATTGTAGAAAATTCTAAAAACCGGCCACGGCGCAGCGATATGGGAAGCAGATGTCCCAGACTCGGGTAGGTTTGCATGGGAACATAAAGGCGAAGTTACAAAACTTTAAACGAGTTACAGAGTATGCTGGTAGAGTCCTCTACAGTGAGAAATATGGCGCGAAAAGAGGAAGGGAGCATAGAAAATGGGACGGTAGAAGACAGTCAATTTTCGGCAACGGTTGGCAGTGGTCAGCTTTCGAATTAAGTATCTTAGATCTACATGTGACTCATAATTGCAATTGTTTTAATTTGTGTACTAACGTTCTTTATCCCGACAGTTGTTATTTTACTTCAGGCTTGGGGAGCCCATCCTAACCCCTTACTTGATTAACGTTCTACTTGACACTTATTGTAATTTTGTGAGAACCTTTGTTTGCTTCTAAGTGTCGTGTTTTGAGACTGTAACGTAGTTTGATTGTGATAGTTCCTTGTGTAAAAAAGGAAAGCGCTTTCGGAAAAGCATTTCTGGATTGAGGGCGATTGACCTTTACCATCTTCGGTCATCCATTGGGCAAGTTTTAATTTCTGATCTCTGAAGCCTAAACTTCGTGGAAGAGAAATTATGACTTTGGAGACAAGGAAAGGACTATCAATTTTCCCAAAAGGGGAAACTCAAATCCTTTTTTTGCAGCAGATAACGTCTTTTATGTTCCAAATATATACACTTGTATTTGTATTAATTCAAGGTGAATAAAATCAGATAAGCGTGAGGATCATTTCCAGTAGTACGAGTTTTCAAGGCAGAGACACAACATCGCTGAGCTAAAACGAAAGAGAGAGGGATAGAGAGAGTCTACGCTCGACTGTCAATCAGTAAGTGGAATAACCAAAATCTAGTTTAGAAGTTTTTTTTTTTTTTTTTTATACCACTAAGGTGGCAAACAAGCCTACGGTCCGCCTGATGGTAAGCGGTCACCGTAGCCTATGGACGCTTGCAACACTAGGGGCATCACTCGCGCGTTGCCGACCCTTCAGAAATCTAATAACTTCTTTTTTGAAGAACCCTATACTGTAGTCCTTAGAGAAAACCTTGGCAGGGAGCTCATTCCACAACCCAAGGGTTCGCGGGAGGAAGTTTCTCTGAACCCGCACTGTACGCGACCATTTTGGTTCCAAAGTGTGAGAATGAATTCCCTGTCGATGGCGAGCGGTGCGATGGTAGAAAGTAGCCGTGGGCATCATTTCGAACAATTCCTCAGAACGCAATCCATTGTACAAGGGCTCGATACCGCAAGTGAGTTTGGGATCGTCGACAATTCTCACAGCCCGTCGTTGAACCGAGTCAAAAGGGCCAAGCTGGTATCCGGGTGCACCCGCCCAGAGATGGCAGCAGTACTCTATATGGGGCCGGACTTGCGACTTGTGAAGTAGCAACCTTTGCCCCGACGTGAAGTACTGCTTCGCTCTGTTGAGTACACCAAGTTTTTTGGACGCCAGCTTTACCTTGTCTAGCAAATGATCTCGGAACTGAACATCGCTGGAGATGTCAACGCCAAGGATCCCAATGCTCTTGGAGATGGAGAGGGGAGTGTTCTGGAATTGTGGGACTACAGTGAATGGGGTTTTCTTAGCGGTGAACGCGCAGACTTGTGTCTTTGAAGGGTTGAATCGGATCAAGTTTTCCCGCCCCCAGTCAGAGACCTTGGACAGACCGATCTCGATTTGAGAAGTCTATAGGTATTGTGTAGGGTTTGACAATTGGTTTTCGATGACAACTCTCAGGGGTCCTTCACGAAAGCTCTACCGAAAACTATTTTAATTTCTCCATCGCTATAAATATTAATTTATTAAGGCCTTAGGACCTTACAATAACGGGTGTTTTATGTTAAAATGAAGTTTTAGTATAAATTCCAACGCCACTCAGAAGGAACGCGCTTTAGTAAACGGTCCATATGAATGACCATGAAACTAAGGATTAAATAATTATGGTAGAGAATATATTAAAAAAGGTTGATATTGTACTAGCACACGAAAACTGAGGCGGCGAAATTAAGAAAATAATCGTAATTTGATTCACTCACATGTCACTTTCTAATATGGCTATCTCCTTCTGTTTCTCACGTTCCGTATTATCTATTGTATTCGTCTAAGGTTAGTACGTGTGGATATCAGAGGACCAAATTTAGATTTCGAACAATATGAAGGTACCATATCTTTACTTAAATATCATTGGTCAAAACAATAATTGGGACTAAGTGAGGTTGTGAAAAGAGATGAAAAAAAACGTTATTAAATATTTTTCAGACGGGTTACAAAATTTTTGGGTGCATTGGTCTCCGAAAATCGCATTCCCGCTTCTCAATTCAATTTTAGGAAGCTCTTGAAATTGGGTTGCTTCCAACTTTTATGACTACTTCAACTTCATATCTTTATGATAAATCTGAAAGTAAAATTGAACCAAAAAAAATACATATTACATTACAATCTGTAATAATGTCTATTATAAAATGCAGAATAACATCATGGAATAACCACTACCAAAGAACTCCTTATTGAATGGCCATTATTGAATCGGCCTTCTCTATTTTCTCTATCTTTGTAGCTGTTTCTGTGGTAATGAGTTCGCCTTATGTAAAGTATCCTCGACGCGCTCAACTGGGTAGATTGGTAGGGTAAAGCGGGTAGCAGGAGGGGGCACATTGATGCACAAAAATTCAACCTCTTTTTAAATGGACAAAAAGCGTCATATTTGAATATTAATTTTGACGTGTGCATTGGCCAATATGTCAGTTTACATATTGGTTACGAAATAGCCGCTAAAAGGAATTAGGTATAGATATATACTGATTTTATTAAACAAACGTTTTTGCATCAATGTACCCCACCCTAGGGGTACTTTGATACATAAGGGTGGGGCAGTTTGATGCTTATTTAAAATCCATGAGAACTGCAATATATACCATAACCTAAATTGTTTTATTACTTTTCTTAAAATTTTCTATTTTTATTTGTTAATTTCATTTTATTAATGGAGATCATAAAATACTTCTCTCTCTCTCAAGTTTCTTAAAGAAAATAAACAAGAAAACAATATTGTCATCATATAATTAGACTTTGTTACTAGCTTAATTATCAAATTAGTTTCAGACTTTCAACTTGAACATGGTTAATGCAAATATATCATAACGTAATAGAACCTCCTATCAATAACACGTTTCATTGTACCGCGCACCTTACTGAATCAAAGTGCCCCAACGGACTTTTTCCACAAACAACTAATTTTTAAAATTATTTATTAATATTGTACTCAAAATATTATTTTAAAACGCTTCTGAATATATTCACTTGCCTTTGGCAACATAAAACAAAAAAAAAACAACTAATAAGACGGTGCTGAGACACGATCACAAATCGGCTGAAATTTTAATTGGCGGCAGCATAAACACATTTATGCCTGATGAAGGCCAACGGCGAACTAGTGGCGACCCGCGTCACAACTATCATCCTGACGCATACTTGAGCGTTTTTCGGTTTTCAAATATAGGTACTGTATAAATGTGCCCCGTGCATCAATGTGCTACCCCTCCCCCTACCAATTATTCCTATTCAGTGTACCTATCAAGTGATAGCAGAGTTAATAATAAACGGATCCAGGAACATAGCCAAGGTTGTGTTAGTAGTACATTTTGGACTGACATATGTGCTGATTTAGAAGTATTGTCAGTTTTGCGTTAGAATGTAGGGTTTTTTATCGATATCCCTTATAAAACAAAAATCTTTAATACGTAAGAGCTTATTCGTGTTCGTTGTAAAGGCGCAAATTCATTCAATTCAGGCGTATTTTCTTACATTTTGAATTCATGCCTTTTTTAATAACACTTAGGTGGCAAACAAGCTTACGGTCCGCTTATCGTAAGCGGTCACCGTAGCCAATGGATGCTTGTAACACCAAGGGTATCACTCACGCGTTGCCGACCCTTATAAAATCCAATAACTTCTTCTTTGATTCTTCAAAGATTGTAGTTCTTAAACAAAACGGTGGCAGGGAGCTCATTCCTCAACCCAAGCGTTCGCGGGAGGTAGTTTTTCTGGTACCGTACTGTATGCGAACATTTTGGTTCTAAAGTGTGAAAATGAGTTGCCTGCCGATGGCGAGCGGTGCGATAGTAGAAAGTAGCCGCGGTCATCATTTCGAACAATTCCTCAGAACACATCCCATTGTACAAGCGGTAGAACACACACAGGAAGGCAAAGTCTCTTCTCAGCAATAAGGGCTCGATAAGGCAAGTGAGTTTGGGATCGTCGACAATTCTCACAGCCCGTCGTTGAACCAAGTCAAAAGGGCCAAGCTGGTATCCGGGTGCACCTGCCCAGAGATGGCAGCAGTACTCCATATGGGGCCGAACTTGCGACTTGTAAAGCAGCAACCTCTGCCCCGACGTGAAGTACTGCCTCACTCTGTTGAGTACACCAAGTTTTTTGGACGCCAGCTTCACTTTGTCTTGCAAATGATCTCGAAACTGAACATCGCTGGAGATGTCAACACCAAGGATCCCAATGCCCTTGGAGATGGAGAGGTGTTCTGGAATTGTGGGATCACAGTTAATGGGGTTTTCTTAGCGGTGAACGCGCAGACTTGTGTCTTTGTAGCGTTGAATCAGACCAAGTTTTCCTGTACCCAGTCAGAGACCATGGATAGGTGGTCTCGGTTTGAGACACAAGTTTTTCACGTTTTCCTCCACAACGGAACGAGTGATTGCACGACCCGTTTAATAAGCGTCTTCAGTACTGTCATCTGCATAGCAATGTATGTTGTTGATTTCCAACATGTCATTGATATGCAGTAGATGCCTTTTTAGGGTTCCGTACCACAAAGGGAAAAAAGGAATCCTTTGTTGTCCGTCTTTTTGCCCGTAAATCTGTCTTTCTGTCTGTATGAGAGTCAAGACCCTTTTTGTCAGGAACGCGTGAAGGTATCAAATTGAAATTAATATCAAAAACTACGGTCTAAAGTCTACGGTCCCTTGAAGCTGTAAAAAAATCGAGCTTCTTAGTCAACGCAATAAAAAAATACGGCCATTTTTATCACATATTTTGGAATTCACAAACAAATCAAAACCCATGGGGTACTTCCCGTCGTCCTAGAATCATATATTTGACACGAAGCAAGGTCTTACATCATAAATATAGGGAATTATCCGAAATTTGTAGTTATTACATCGGCAGGGAATTTATTCTCACACTTTAGAACCAAAATGGTCGCATACAGTGCGGTTTCAGAGAAATTTCCTCCCGCGAACGCTTAAGTTGTGGAATGAGCTACCTGCCAAGGTTTTCTCCAAGGAATACAGTATGGAGTTCTTCAAGAAAGAAGTTATTAGATTTCCCCTGGTGTTGCAAGCGTCCATAGGCTACGGTGACCGCTTACCATCAGGCGGACCGTAAGCTTTTTTGCCACCTTAGTAGTATTAAAAAAAAAAAAAAACAATAATAATTACATATGTATAGGTATTTTTTCTCTAATAAAAATAGTATTGAATTTAAAAAGTATTTTATTTATGCACCAAACGAGGAAATAATTTCTAATAGGATTAAACTTTTTCATAGTTAGCAACGCTGTTTTTTCATATGCATCAGCTTTTATTATTGGGTTTTTTTTGATAAAATTTAATTTTCAGATTTTGACGCAGACTGTCCGGTGGGCGGCGGTTGAAAGAAGCAGGGCTTCGGCACCGTAGGACAGCGAAAAAGATTTCGCTAACAGAAGCGCATGCTCAAGCAAGAGTAAGCTTTTGCTTGGAATATGATAATTTTGACTGCGTTGTCACGTATATGAGAATAATTCTCATATCCGTGCGTATTTATTTATTATTTAGTTATTAATTATTTGTTATAAAGTATTTATTTAATTAATATATTCGCACTCAAAAACTCGACAATAACTACTTACCTACTAATCAACATTTACCCTTATTTTAAGCATAGCAATTAGCTATTGCCATACTTTTAGTTAACACGTCATACTACGTCATCCACTCACACAAACATTAATTTCATTTCTTTTTTACTCCATCACTACCTTACATGGTAAGACCGCCGTAAATCGTTTAACCTCGACTTTTCTTCGGCACTCACACCAGTTAGATCTTTTTTGTCTACAAGGCGTCACCTATCTACCAAAACCAGTTGCGCCCTCTGATTCGACGCACATGAAAAAGTAGTTGGAAGCGAACACGTCGTTTCAAAATATTTAATTTTAGAAATTCTTGAACCCCAAATCGGGGTAAGTACCATACGCACACACACCCGCTTTTTAGCTGCTTTTCATTTTTTTTTATATTTTTTTGTGTAAATTTATTTTTTTCAGCTTCCCCATTTTTCTCAACCTTTGCTCACTTTCTGCTTTTCCTGGAGGCCAGGGCCAGTGTGTTAGGCAGGACAATAGAAGGAAAGCAGATCGTGGCAAAGGTCGAGATTAGTTTCCTACGGGAATCTGATACCGACCTTTGTTTCAGGGTTCTTTGTCAGGGTTCTTCGTCAGGATTCTTCACCAGGATTCTTCGTACAGGATTCTTCGTTCCTTGATAACGTTTAATAAATATTGAAAAATCTGATACCTACGCCACGCATTCGCGCTGATCTTGGAATTCAACGCTTACACCTTGTTTGCCACCTTAGTGGTATAAAAAAAAAAAAAGAAAAACACCTGGAGCATCCCCTTTCTGGTACCGACAACGAGTTTTCCTACAAGAACGAGAGTCCAGAGGGAAGTCACAGATAACACGCATCGCTACGCCCCGAATCTGGACTCAACTTAAGACGTACTTTACTCTTTACCAGAAAGAGTGGGATTGACCAAACCTACACATTTCTTCTTTTTTTTGCGATTACTTCTTTTTTTTATTTATTTTAATTTTTATTTTATTTCAAACCTGCACTATGCACACTGTGCACATTATTGTTTTTATTTTAAATTTCAATTTAATTTTATTTATTAAATATTTGTTTTATCTGAAACTCGTGTGTTCATATTTATTTCCCCTTCTGTGACAGCGTTAATAACACCGTCATATTTGTTGACGAGAAAACTTTTCAATCGCAACAGGACGGCAAAATCTTTTATGGAGACGAAACAATGTCAATGTAATTTCTGTCGTCCTTAACAGATGGAAAATATTTGTCTTCCGTCAACTTGGGTAATACCTACCTGGGCGTTTAACAAGCTATTCTTATGTTGTTTTTGACATAACACATGAATCTTACTCAGTCAAAATTATAATAATTACCTGCAGGTTATTTTAGCTGAACTTGCTTTTCTGTAAGCTGAATATTTTTCAAAGATTATGATAAAATTAACAGTAATGAATTATGGCCACAATAATACGAGTGTGTTTATTTTTCTGTTCAAATAGGTTCCTGTGATCTGGATTACCTCATTGTGGAATTTTATTTTACTTTTATTTAAAGAGTAATCTCGACCAAATTACCAAAGACTCGTTCCTGACCTGATCTTTTTTCACCATCTTTTATTACTGGAGAGTACAAGTCAGCAGTCAGTCGACCGGTCGACTTATGCTGCTGCCACGAGAGAATGACGGTGAGAATAGTAAGTTTACTAGAGAGACAACTTCATGGAAACTTCATGGTCTGGCGATAAAATTTATCGATACTATGATTCTGAATGCAAAATCCTAGTGGATTTCTGTGGGGAAATCAAATTAGTCTAGGGGTACGTCGCCGAGACCATCTGGCAACACTAATTAATAAAACACTCTTTTTTTTATTGTAATTTTCAAAACTTGGAGCCGAAGTTATCTGTCATGTGAAATGTATTTCCATTTTTAATTCAAATTGAGTCTTATTACACGTTATTTTGAGATAATTCAGTCCTCAGTTTGAATTGCAAGTTAATAAGACGTCTCCGTATTTGTAGAAATTTGTCATAGACTATTGAAATTGTGGTGCAATGTAATTCACTTGCATTCTTGCTTTGACACTTGTTTCCACGTGGTGTTTGTCGGTCGACGTGTGAACAGATTGTTTTTCAATTTGTTTTGGCTTTTAAATATTTGTGAAGGAAAAGTAATGGAATCTCTGAACATTGCTAAACTTCACTTATCTAGCGTCAGAACACAGCCGTCAAATGAAAATGCGAGATATGAAAAAATAGATGCAACAATTAACAAATCAGTAAGTCCTCCCTCTACAGCTTTTCCTATTTAGATACTTTGCCTGTGTCTTAAATACTTTCGTCTGGAACTAGGCTACTATTCTAGCGGCACTGCTTTTATCAAATACCATATTATATAAATAATTAGTAAAAGGGTGGAAGAAGAATACCTTGTTTCTATTTAAAAATTGGCTGTGGAACCCTTTAAAAGTAAATTTATTGTAATTGCGTTTTAACTATGATGATGTATATTTATTAAAATTAATTGTCTGATATTGTTTTATTCAATAAAAAGCACATCACAGTCAAAAGTTACCTTTTTATAGAATTTTATTTAGTTGGGCTGTGTTCCAAATCACGCCGAGTAATTATCGCCCGGTAAAGTTGAAAAATCAACCTGTTGGACAGTTAATTTTCACACTGACAGGAGTGATTTTCAACCTTTTCTATGGCAGGGTAAAAATTCAACTTGACAGTTGGAATATTACTCTACCCTGGGCGTCCTAAAACCACTTTTTTAACTTCCTCATTGCAATTTGGAACGCACCCTTATAGTAACTGTTCATGGAAATTAATTAATAATAATTAAGTGATGATGATATTTGATTAAATATAGAGAACAAAGAATTTTGATAATAAAAAATATATGGTGATTACATTAACAATTAACCTTTCTTTAAAAAAGAAATATAATTGTTTAATATCAGATTTAAGGCTATGGCATACACTAGCAAAAGCGTCGTGTTCAACCAGTGTATAAAGACATTACACTATTGAAGCATACAAAGATACACAGTTCTATGTATGATAGGTGATAGCACGTGATTGCATTTTGAAAATCTTGATTTTTTTTTGGTACAAAATTTAAGTATTTAGATCTATGACTAGCAAGTTCCCTTATATCACTCTTAGTTTTCCCATTACAGTTTCAATTAAAGTCAAAAAATAGAGTGACAGAATATATTTTTTCCTAACTGTTTTAATGGGCGATTTATTATAATAATAGCAAATTCAGTTATTTTATGAAATATGTATGAAAAGAATGTCACTCATTTATATTTTTCCCATTAAAGTTTCAATTAAAGTCCATAGAGTGTTAGAATATTAATTTAATTCTTTCTTTAATTTAATTCTTTAGTTTAATTCTTGCAAACTTACTCTTTTGGGTATTCCATCATCTTAAAAGTTTATCACCAATTCCCTAGTAAGTAGTTTACAAATTTCACAAATATTGACCATAATTTTTTTATTAAGTGGGCTTAAACAAATTGTTTGTTGTTTTGGGACTGTATGGGCTCCCATAGAGCAATTTTAGATGTCTGTTTTAACACAGACTGACGGAAAATGTTCAATACAATATTTGGCATTATGTCAATCAGGAGGTGAACTCACTCTTACTGTATGTACTTATACAACACTGTGTGATCTAACAATGTTTGTCCAGAATGAAGTTGCCTAGATAATTTTTACTTTTATCAAGGTTTAACTTATCATAATTAAGTAAAAGGGTTTTTTTTTTACAAACAAGCACACGGTCCACCTGGTGGTAAACAGTCACTGTGGTCTATGGATGCTTGCAACACCAGAAGTATCACTTGCACGTTGCTGACCCTTCAAAAATCCAATAACTTCTTTCTTAAAGAATCCCATACTGTAGTCCTTAGAGAAAACCTTGGCAGGGAACTCATTCCAGAACTCAAGTGTTCACGGGAGGAACTTTCTCTGACACAGCTCGACACATGACCATTTCGGTTCTAAAGTGTGAGAATGAATTCCCTGCCGATGTAGAGCAGTGCAATGGTAGGAAGTAGCCGTGGGCGTCATTTTAAACAATTCCTCACAATACAACCCATTATACAAGCAGTAGAACACACACAGGGAGGCAAAGTCTCTCCTCAGACTTAAGGGTTCGATACAGCAAGTGAGTTTGGGACCGTTGTTTTACAAAACATAAGTTTTTAGACTATCAATTTACAAAACATATCACTGAGGTGACAGGATGTGTATCTATGGTAATTAGGTAAATCAATTTGAATGTTCATGATATACTTGAATGTTTTTTCAGACTTATCTAGACACTGATGAAGATTATCATTGTGAGTACAGGGAAGAAATATGGAACACTTTGCTTGAACAGGAGTCACAGAAACCTATAATTCATTTGCAGTCACCTCAGGTAAGTACAAATGTCATCCTATGACAATACCTTTATTTTTGGTTTAACCTAAAATTGGTTATTTTAAATCTACCTTTAAAAATCTTTCTACACACTATTTTTACAAACATTTATTTAGTTTTACCTGTCCCATTATCTGTAATCAAATCTGGTAAGTTAAATTCGACTGACTTTCCGGAGTTGGATTGAGCTGAAATTTTGCATACACTAATAAATCGGATAAAAATGCAATATAATGATTTCATAGAGCTGGTCTGATGATTGAGCCGGAAGGTGGCTAAATGACCTCTATAACGAATCAACTCTACTTCACAGAGTTTGGGCTTCTTTGATTTGTCTTGACAAGTACTGTGGTCTTAAACGACAACCAGGGTCTGATGAAAGCTTATTTGTAAAAACTTTTTTTATGTATATTCTTTTATTTGTCTTTTCTTACTTATCTTTTTTGTAAACTTAAATAAAAGTTATCCTTATTTTGGCCTAATAATAAGGCAAGTAGCAAAAAATTTGGTGTAGATACGATTATCATATACGACAAGTTCGCTTAGCACATTATATTTTTTAGGTCCATCTGTATTAATAATAATTCTTATTCATCTACTTTGCTATACCTTTATTACCAGGCTTTCTACATTTATTTCAGTTTTACGTCGATATATATACTTATAGACATGATTTTTATTAAATTGTACTCATCTTTTGCAGTTGGAATTCCGTGGGACTTTAGTACAGCAACTTCGTGAAGTCACCAAAAAGCTGGGATTAAGTCTTGCAACACTGCATTCAGCTGTTGCCTTATTGGATTTGTTCATGGATGCACATAGACTTAGATCAGATCGCCTCACCCATGTTGCCTTAGCTTGCCTGAGTTTAGCAGGTAAGTGTTCACACCTAGGGGTAGCATTAGTTACCAGTTTGGCCCTTCCGACTCGGTTCAATGACGGGCTGTGAGAATCTTCGACGACCCAAAACTCACAAGCCGTATCGTGCTTTGTAAAAATATAGGCTGCTTAGAGATACTACTTACTTTTATGATGATACTATTATAAATGACATTTTGGAGAGCTTGAAATTTTGTAATCAGTTTCCAGTTGCTACATTTTCAAACCTAATTTTTGCAAAGATTTTTTTGTCCAGAACTAAACGGAATTAATCCATCAGTGTTTTGCCTTTTGTGTGATTTAAGAGCTTCAAGTCACACTGAGCAATAAGCGAAGTTTCCAGCACGGTTGTCATGATTCTAACTAAGAGTAACTGAATGTAACTAATTATTTGTTATAATATTCACAATCCTTAAACTAACTTGTCCAAAGAAAATACACTGTTTAGGTAGGTAGGTATTTTTTTTAGTCAGGTCACGACAAATAATGTAATAAAAACTTACAGAAGTATTATCTTTGTAGTTCTATTATTAACAAACAATAATGTACCTTAATAGCACATGTAAGTAAAGCTTAAACCGCTTAACTTATACAGTTGTTCCAATTTTCAATACCTACAAGGCTGTAGGTACATGCCTAAACTGCATGTCTAAAGTCAATGACACAGTTCCTTGAGCTGCATAATGAGAATACCAAAATCTTTTCAAACAAGACCTACTCTTATTGTGTGTATAACTCAAAATTATCTTGATGGAAAGTCGTTTCTCAAATTGCATTGTTTGCTCATGCACTCTAGATTGTCAGCCTTGACCAAGTTGTGATGCGCTAAAATCTATCTATCTCCATGGACTCTGTTATCAAGAACGTCGACCCTAAGTTTGACAATGTCACAATATTTAATTGTATGAATGACTTATGGTTAGCGTAAAACGCATTTTTGTCGCTTACGATGTTTTTCATAAAAATAGTCGTTATTTCACTTATGTAGAATACTAACGTAACGTAGTTCATAATTTAATTATATAAACAAGTAGTTAAGGGGCTATGAATTATATATATTTCCCTATAAATATTCCCTTAAAATAAATTGGCAATATGTTTGTTTGTATGTATGGGTTAATTTTAAACCAAACCGATTCTAAAACTTTACTACTAGAAAGCTACACAATCCTTGAGTTACATAAGGTATATTTCTATTCCAACTGCCCATATAAATTTACTGCCATATTCAAAATGAAAAAATTCGAGTTCCCAAGGGACTGGGTCTATCTGCGGGTAAAACCGCCGGGCTCTTCTAGTAAAAAATAAATATCTTTACGGTACTCTGCAGGAGTGGTGAAAGTAACATCGTGATAAACCTTCCTATATATCATCTATACTAATATTATAAAGAGTAAAGATTTGAATGTAAGTATGTTTGTATTGAATAGGCTCCGAAACTACTTAACCGATTTGAAAAATTCTTTTACCATTAGAAGCCGACATTATTTCTGATAAACATAGGCTACTTTTTACTACGGTAAAATGCTTCATTCCTACGGGAAAACGGGTAATAGGACAACGAGTAGTAAGAATTGTCCTTCCGTACTTATCTTTTTCACATATCTTCTAAACGGCTTGACAGATTAGGTTGGGTATTTTGATGGTTTCATAGATGGAATGTATTATGCCATTAAGGAGATAATATTTGATAGTTTGTTTTTTTCTATCATTGAGGAGCTGCCGTGAGAACCTACGCCGATAACGAAATTTAGCGCGGGCGAAGCCGCTGGCAGAAGCTAGTAATAATATATAATAATAGCCTTTGGTCGCTTTTATAAATTACCGTCAAGCTACACGACACGATTTTGCAGTCGACGCAATAATCGCGAGCGGCTCGCTTGCCTTAAACATCTACTATAAAATCGGTAAATTATAAAAGCAACCATTTATAATTTCCCGTCCTGTAACTTATTTCCACGGAAACGTTTTTGAGCGCCGCTCATACACTTGTGTCCTTCTTAGATGACTTACTCCATTAAATAATTTGCAACAATAACATGTTTGTATGATGAATTATTTGTGAAATACCTGATACAAATTTCATCTTACAAAAAACAATGGTTAAAACAGTGACTCATACAATATTTATTTGTTTACAGCAAAAAGTGAAGAAAAATTTAGTCGTGCACCAACCCTAAAGACTTTGTCTAAAATAAGTTCTGTAAAGTTGTGTGGAAAAACATTCCGTCAGTTAGAGTGGATGGTGGGTCAACACGTGAGATGGAGGCTCTTGATCCCTACGCCTGTCACATTCGCGGCTTTGTTGGCTCAACACGTGGTCACGGATGCGGATTTAACAACTAGACACCCAAAGTTTGTGAGGCGCTTCAAGCGAGATGGGGCTAAGCTGTTGGAAGCTTATTTGGATTTAACATTGTCAGGTTAGTTTTCAGCGTCTGTTCAATTTTTATTTTATCGTCAGGACCTTATATATGTCTCAACCTTATAATTTTTTAATAAAATATTATATGTAGGTATCTTATTTAAACCGCCTACAAGTTTGGTTTCTTTCACTGTACAAAAAACCAGGTCTTTTTGAATAACAAAACTTACTGATGTAGACTGATATCACATGCCTAACTTTTAAATCTGCCTTCAAAAAAATAGCATGACCCAGCTGTTGCAAAGGGTTCCGCCTGCTCTTAATTCGGTGATCGGCCTCGGATTCTTTCGGCAATTCGTTATTCAAAAAGGAAGTTGGCTACAGCAAGCTATTGCGGCTAGAATTTTGTCATAGGTATTCCTACATGAGGTTTCCCCGGATAAAAAGTAGCCTCTGTTCTTATCTGTTAATCCCAATTTTCAGCTCAATTGAATGCTTCCAAACAAACAGACTCAAAAATTAATATTAGGGCTAGTTTTTGCGTTATCGGTGTAGGATTTCAATTTCAATAGAAAAAATAAAAATTAAGTATTATAGAGAAAAAACCGACTCACACTTGACGTTTTCAAGTAGCTGTCCTTTGGGATTCAAACTATCTCCATGGCAAATTCATCTGCAGTTCTACCCGCATTAAATTCAATCATCAGAATAGGATTCCAACCGCAATTCCTCAATTATAGAAATAAAACCGACTCACGCATGACGTTTTCAAGTAGCCTAAGTCTTTTTTCGATCTCCATGGCAAATTTCATTCTAACTGGTTCAGCGGTTTAAGCAAGAAGAGGTAACAGACAGACATATAGACAGAGTTACTTTCGCATTTATAATATTAGTATGGATTGCAAAGACCTAAATAGCGTTTTAAACAATGTTTTGTGTCCATAACATAACTACTATTTAAATGTGTGCATGAATTTCAGATTTGTTTAATGTGTTTTATTTGCAACCCTGATTTACGCAAAATTATTATTTTTAATTCAAAGTACTTATGATATTGTTTTTGATTACACGCCTCCATTTATAATATTCTTACATATTATAAATCATAGTTTTAGACATTTATGTAGCTAGTTTCGGGCCTCTAAGGTTTCTGGCCTGATCCTAAGCTGCGTTCGGATAAATTAGAACTGACCAGATTAACTCCTGTTGGAGGGCCCAAATTAGCGGATCTACGACTGAAACCAATTCTTTGCTAGCTTTTACGTCCCCACTATAACCTACCCTCTTTTTGGGCAGGGGTGATTAACTGGTTAAGTTTATTAAATAAAAATTATCAATATTCTTTTGTGTTGCAGATGTCCGACTGAAGGTAGTGGAGTCAGTGGAGGTGGGTTGTGCATGCGTGGCGTGCGCGCGCGCCGACCTCGGGCTTAGCGCGTGGCCCGCAGGGCTGGCCGCGCTGGCGGGCCGCGCGCCGACCGCCGTCGCTCCCATCGCGAGGCTGCTGCACAGGTCACTATACATTCACATACTAATTAATACTAGTCTCAAAACTACCAAGGCCGTTACTTATATCGCTAGAACCCCGTGTAAACACTCGACTGGTATTACTACTTTAATCCATCACAGGAACTCATGTCATATTCTCTATATTGTATTTAGACACTAATACTTAAAAACTTTTAACAACTGTATGTAAATTATGTAAATGTTTTTATTGGGATTGTAAGCAAAAAAAAATAATAATTATACGTAATTACTTATTCTAAATAGTATAATGAAAGATTAATTATATTAAATTACTTAATTATTATTTTCTGGTCTACAATATGTTGGTCGGTAATGTCGTTTTTCCAAATTATGTTTATATATAGTAATATTTAACTTAAGTTGTAACTTAGATGCGCATATTTTATGATGATCTAAGGCCGAAAAGACAAAAAAACATTATTAAAAGGTTGATGTCCCCTTAGGGGTTGATATCCCTCATAATGGTTATAATAACGAAGCGAAAAAACTGATATTATACATATTTCATACAAAATGTTCATTCCTTAAACTATTCTCTAATGAGTTCTTTATACATTTTGTTTTAGAATGATGCAAGCATTAAAATCACGCGGAACATCCGTAGATCCAGACGTAGATCAAGGATACAGCAGTGCAAGGACATCACCAAATCAAACCCCTTCCACGTCACCACAAACCCAAGTGTCTCCAGCATCAAGCAGTTCCAGTTCTCAAAGTTATATCAATATTGACACCTCATATCGTCAACGTCCCATCGAACAAAGGCCTATTGGTGCGTACTCCGTCTTAGATTTTAATAACACGAATGCTAGTGTTCATGACTATTACGTACCAGCAGCGGTAGATATGACTTATAGAGTAAATAACCCCACAGAATATAGATATTATAGGTCTAATAGGTTGTTAGAAGGTAGCTTAGATTCGGTTCAACCATCTACAAGTAAGGCTGTGAAACGTGGCTTAGACTCTACCGCAGAGTTAGATAGGAAACGATATCGTCTGACCACTCAAATGTCTCAGGTGGTTCTATGATTGTATTGTTTGTCTAGTCTTTTAGGTCCATATACATGAATAAGATTAGAAATCTATAAAGCCTTGATGTAAATCTGTTATTTCCGACAACCTACCTCATTTCACATAGCTATATAATACTTATGTTCATATTGTAAACAATTTATGTTTCAAAGGTAATATACAAAAATGGTCACAAAATGTAGCTATGAGTTAAGGGATACTTTACTTTATCCTTGTTAAATTGCTTTTAGTGGCAACATTTACGAAATATTTTTTCATGCCGTCCATACTAACTTTATAGATGTATCGTTTCTATAACTTATATAATAGTTTAATACTTTGGTGTTAAAGTATTCAGTATCTGATATAATAAAGACTTTCTACCACTAATGATTTATCTCACGATCAATGCGTTCCGATACAAAATGTATGAGTTGTTATACAAAAAAAATCAAAATCGGATGGCAAGACGAGGGGTTCAAATTGGTCAAAATATACATATACATAAGTTACAAAAAGACGTTTTCAGCAGCGTATCATACTACTACTTTTTTCCGACCATATGCAGCTAATGCGTACCGAACGCGCATTCATGCACGCATATAGAGCATGGGTGCGTTCATTGCTTGCGAACAAACCGCGGCTATATACATTCTTATACGAAATGTTGTATTTAAATGCTGATCCTAGTAATGTATTAAAAGCTTTAACCCTTGTAGATCAAGGCGCATTCCGAAATCATGTATATGGACTTTATTATAATTTATTGGCGACTTAACTATTAGAGTATAACCTTTCGTAAATAAAGTAATATGAAACTCTGTAATCAAACGTTAGACTAGTTATGTCTTAATTTAAACATGCTGTATGTGTGAAAGGGTCTTAATGTCTAGAATGTAAGGAGGAGTAATCAAATTGAAAATTTTCATGATATTCATATAAAAGTATTTTTACTTTATTTGAATCAGAGTAGAAGTATCTATGGTCTTTATATTTGTCATTCCTAAAGGTGACATTGTGTTAATGACTTTTGCCAACTCATGGAGTTGACAAATATTTATGGTTAAGCGTGCTATTGGTAATGAACAAGAATTAGAAGTTCTTTAAAAAAAAAAAGGTTTTGAGGTTTAATTACTCGTAAATAGCAATATTTTTTTGTTAAAAGATTTGAACACAGCATTATGTGTATCTTTATATTGTATCTATATAAAATTATAATCGATTTTTAAATTGCGTGACGTAAATAACATAATCATAATAGGCGGCTAGATAATTCCTCAATAAATTAGCTATCATCGTTCTCATTTCAACAGTCGGCTAATTAAAGAAGTCTAAAATGTATTTGGTCACCAAAAAAAGTGAATTAAAGTGAATCAGCAAAAAATAACAAAATTGATCAGCAAGTATTGCAATATTGGGCAGCCTTTATTTACGTCACAAGAAATTAAATAAATCTGCAGCAATATAGGTAACAGAGCAGCAAATAGTAATCAATTTTCTGAAAGCTGTAAAATTAATTTTGATTTAATCATACCAAAAGCGACCAGCAGTTAGGTTTGTATTTATGAACAGACAGAATCAAATCGCGCCTAGGCATAACCTAACTGCTGGTCGCTACACTACTCGCTACCTAACTTTGTTCGATGCTCGCGCTAAATGATTTTATAATCCTGCTGACCAAATAATTATTTTGTAGTAAGACTTTTTATTTTGCAAATGTATACTTATCAAGATGACCAAATAACTCGTTATTTTCTTATGATTCTTGATTTAGTTGCTGGTGCCTTTTTTTACGGCCGACAGACGCATATGCTGATAAGTAATTTTTTAGATTTTTTTTTTTGCTGACTGAATATTTAAAAAAAAATATCATTTATTAATTTGTCAATAAATTTTCGACTTTTCTCTTATTGTTGTATTAAAAGATCAAGTCAAGTTGTGTCTTTTTAAAAATTTCCTTTTTTATTATTTTTGGTTATCTGTGAATTCAAGTGGTTCTTAAACATTATTTCAAGTGTATGTTTGACCCATACCTCTATAATGTGGAGAAAGGTCAAATCATTGAAGGTTTAAAACATAGCACAACCTCGAAAAAAAAGTGGATAAAAATAGAAATATTAAACCAAAGTAAATTGTTCATTATTCCTCCTTACACAAATATTAATTAGTTTGTATTTAACATAGCAATAACAAGGACTGTGTTCAAGGCCTTAAATTGTATCGTAGGGATAGATAGTTCGTAACAAATTGACCGAACGTGCCAAAAATGATAAATTATTATTAAAAATGATATAGAATAGAATGTTTTGGATTCGAGAGTTTAAACTGAATAGGTAGTTTATTCATGGTAGTTATTGTAATGTTAAAATGGAACATCGCATAGATACGATTGCTATCCTAGAATCGCTATGGACTCAGATTTTTTTTGATATATATTTTTTTATAACTGATTTATGTCTTCCATACTAGAAACCTTTTGTCGCTTTTGATAACTACGTGACACTATAGGCTAAATACACATTTTAATAATCCTAATTTAGGATAACTGAGCCTACCTGCTTTGACTAGCAAACTGTTTGTCTAACTCTAATGGGAATGGGTCAAGACCATTGCCGCGAGCTAAGACATATTATCCGCGTGCGTTCAGTATGAGATACTGACCTCCTGCCAGCTGTAGCATTGGCATATTTTTGTATATTTTAGTAACCGTTGTGAGTAAATATTGAAAGATTGTATAAATTAACGTTAAATATTTGTAAATTACATCCCATTCTGAAGGCTTAAATGGTATTAATACCTACGCGCGTGGCGATGGCAATGTACTTTAAACCTATATCCAATAGAGTCCAGGAGGCAAGGCCTTACGAAGGACCAATGCCCATATGATTTAAACACTATTTTTATTTTTGATGAGCCAATTTGTAATTAACTATATATTTGTTCTATCCCAACGATCACTCGCAACAAGCTCGTAGCATACGTACTACTACGTCTTACGGTCTATAATATACTCTGGAAGAACAGCTTACCGTACACTAATAAAAAAATCTGACGTATGAGAAACACACAACGAATGAGCCAAATTGCAATAGCATTTAATGTGGTATAGCTGAATTTAGTTATTGGTGGATATTAAGTATGTGCGGTTCAATATGAATCATTTACATTCTTATTTTTTAAATAATACTACTTTGGAGATTCGTTGTGAATTTAGGGGCCTAATATAAATTCACAACGAATCTCCAAAGTATTGGAAATTTAATTTTATGTTTTGTATTTGCGGATATTACGTCGATTCGCACTAACAAGACCCAATCGGATTTTGTTAGTAAAACACCAAATATACTAGTACAGACTGTATTTTATATTTATATAAGTGCGCAACTTTAGTACATTATTTTTTTGTATTTTGAAATTCATATACCATTCTAATTTCTTAATAGTAGCTACGTTGCAAATTCGTTGTGTATTTGGGGCCTAACACAAATCCATATCCAATTGTAACTTATTGGACAATTAATGTATTTGGTCGATTTGTACTAACAAATCCACATTGAATCGGATTTTGTTAGTATATCGCCAAGGTGTTTGACTTGTTAAATTTGGACAGACTGTAACCTTTATGTATAGTAGCGTGTAACAGTATATTATTTAATGTGTATTTTTATGTATGTTGTCTGTTTGGACAGTACTAAATGATTGACAAATTTCAACGGTCATTTGTTTTCCTATATTAGGTATATTTTTATTTTTAAGGTTTTCCTAGTTCTATTGAATTGTTGAAATTTACCACAAACTAAGTACGCACAGAAATACTCATGATGTACTAGATATTATGTACCTACTATGACTCGGCAATCACTCACTCACTAACTTATGTCACTTCCTCTGAAATTCCTTGAGCTCGCGTTTAAATAAGAAAGGGATGTACTCGATATTATATGTACCTACTGTGACTCGGCAATCACTTACTGACTTATGTAACTTCTTCTGAAAGTCCTTGAGCTCGCGTTTAAACAAGAAAGGGTTAAGCGCGCTTAATAGTATATATTATCTAGTGGCCATTCTGTATCTACTTATTTTGTGTAATAACATGAATCTCTAAGTTTGAGACAAAAATACAATTTTTATATTGTTTTTTTTATTTTTCAGTAGAACTAGTTAGTAAATGAATATAATATTGAGGTGATTAGTTTTAGGGTTCCGTTGTTTGTGGCATAACGTAACCTTGTTAATTTTGTTTTGGCTGCTTGTCTTCCATCATCATTTCTCAATCATAAAAACATACTGAATTATGCAAGTACTATTTCTTGTTAAGAACTTCCAGCTAAAGAAACCTGCCAAGTATGTGTAATAATTCTATTTATTCTGTAATTTGGGAAGTACGTATATTGGCTCGGTGCCTATTATAATTTTTGATTGGTACTAGTTACTTGGTGTATCGGAAACGATATTCGAAGTTAGCAACGTCGGCGTGGTCTGTTATTGGATTAATGACACAGTTTAGTGGTCCATTTTTCTAAGTTCTTCCGTGCTTCAGAGAACGTTAATACCTCATTCCTGACTGTTATTATAAGACTAGAGTCGTCAAGCCAAGTCTGGGACCTTATAGGTAGCTTGAAAATGTTAGTCAACTGACGATTCGAACTTGAATCCGATTAATAGTTTTTAATAGAGTTATAAAGTCGATTGTTAAAAGAAATTGAATCGGTAACGCATTAGGACCTCACTAATTAATAAGAACTTGAGCTGACAAAAGTGAAATAAATGTTTGGAGTTAGTATAATTGGTTAGTTTTTAATTTGGAAGGTCGTGTGTTGGACATCAGCTAATTAAAAGATTTTTAGTATTCTAGATAATATCCCCTCAATATTTTGTTGGTTATATTAATACTTTGTCCGAAATAGCTACTTAAATCAAAAGCAAAGATTTTATGGTACTTGGAGTACTAAATGTATTTTTTTTTATTTATTACTAGAAGTAGGCTATTTTGGATGACGTATGGTTGTGACTTGACTGTAAAGTTAGTTTTTTATTTTATTTTTTTATTTATTATTTGAATTGTAAAACGGGCTGTAAATTGTGATATGGAATAGAATCTTTTTTTTTTTTTTATAGTAAAATTTATACTTTTCTACTGATCGCGTTAGTTTTTATTTTTTCAATTCCTACTGAGTATTAAGATTCCGTTCCATGATCAATATATTTTTTAAGATGTACGCTGTAAAATTAACAAAACGGGTTCTTTTCCAGTTAAATATTTTCTTATGAAAATTTAGACAGTTATTTGTTGATTTTTTAATATTACAGTGTTTTTTTTTTGTAATTTAGCTAAAGTACTCAATTTTTTTTTTGTTGTTATCTAAAGTTACCATTGTTAAAACATAATTATTGGAAAGTCCTAATACCTTGATAAGTTAGGAAGTATATTTATTATGCTATATCTGTATGAAGCTATAAAGAACAGTACGACTATTGACTGTATTCTAAATTATGATATTTAAGTTCCTATTTTTTTAAAGATGGCTATTATTTGGTGAATCTGTCTTGTTGATCTATCGGTAAGGTCATTTAAAGATTGCATCCAACAATGTATTATCACGCTAGTCTCCCATAAGGGTAGGCAGACACTAAGGATAGCCACTTGCACATACTTCTCTTAATTCAAATCTAAGTGCTATATACTCTTCACTGTTAATTTTGATCACCAAAGGTGCATATAAATTGTTAAATATGTATTTCTTAAGCGAAAAGCTTCTTCTATGATACATTGCAATGTAACTTAAATAGTACTTAGAAAATTGTATGTATGAAGACTGATGTTAGCAACCCTGTAACTTGACCCATAAATAGGGTACAGGACTGAAAATATTTTTTGTATAACTGTAAAAGTTAAAAACGTATCATAAACTTTGAAATAAAATGTTTATTCATTATTATTTTTTTATTGTCCATACTTTTATATTAGCTTGACATATGATTGGCACAGTGCAAGAATGATGAATATCCAATTTATAAAAAATACCTACGCTCGTCATTATTTTACTATATTGTAGTAGTAACTTGTTCTGTCATTAAATCTGGCTATTTTGCTGCCAGTGTCATATAAATAAATTTTTTCACAAGAGGCTACCCGGCTAAAATGCTTGACTTTACTTGCGAAGCAATAACCTTTCAACTTAAAACTCGAATTACTCAAAATCATTTTTATTGAACATTCATCGTTCTTGCTCTGTACCCTTTATATGATAATGAATTATGTTTAGTTGTCAATGAAATCTATAAATGCAGGCAACATGCGTCATTATCTCATATACATTGATTTACTTACTCCACTGGCTCTTCGCAAAAGGAAATATGCATACGTAAAAAGCGCGAGTCCGACTCCCACATTGCCGAAATTAAATAGCGGTTCACAAGACGCTTGTGTAAACACCTCAACAATTCTCAATCGAAAGCAGAATTGGAAGCTTGAATCATAGGAACGGACCAGACGAAAGAAAAGGGATTCGTTTGTGCCATTTGGCTACAGAACACTAAAAAATCAGAAACCTATCAACTTCGCAGCTTCGGTAGGAAAGGGGGCCACCTATAGTTTTTGTCATTCGAAGTTGATTCGCTGAACCGCATATTGTATACAAAAACGTAATGTATTTGTTTTGTCAACCTGGTGGTAAATATTATCGATTATCTCGCGTGTTTCGATGAAACGGGACTGTGGTAAATGCGGCGGTTTACAATTAATTAAATGATATGCAATGCAGGTATAAAGACTGGCTGGGTCGCAAAGTAGCGTTATTTATAGGTACTCAACTAAATTCTAACCACTTTAAAGGCAGGAGGGAAATATGTAGGCTTATAAGGGATGTCGTAGCAAAATCTCATGTTTAATGTCTTCAGAAAATCGAAATTATATAGTTACGTAGTCGTTTTCCACTTGTGAAAAATTAATCGCACAGGGGTCGTTAAATGGAGGAGGCACGTCGAATCCCACCCAATCTCACGTGTGGGAGAGGGGGGGGAGCTTAACTTTGAATTTTGTTTTTCTGAATATTTGTTTCTTGGTTTTTCTTAATGAAAATCATTTTTGATTTCCTTTTTATGTTACAGTTTAAGTAGGATCCGTATCGTGGTCCCTTAAGTTTGCAGCCAACTTTAAGTTCGATGTCAAATCTCACGTGTGGGAGAGGGGGGGCGGAGAGCTTGACTTTGAATTTTGTTTTTCTGAATATTTGTTTCTTGGTTTTTCGTAATGAAAATCATTTTTGATTTCCCATTTATGTTACAGTTTAAGTAGGATCCGTATCGTGGTCCCTTAAGTTTGCAGCCAACTTTAAGTTCGATGTCAAATCTCACGTGTGGGAGAGGGGGGGCGGAGAGCTTGACTTTGAATTTTGTTTTTCTGAATATTTGTTTCTTGGTTTTTCGTAATGAAAATCATTTTTGATTTCCCATTTATGTTACAGTTTAAGTAGGATCCGTATCGTGGTCCCTTAAGTTTGCAGCCAACTTTAAGTTCGATGTCATATCTATATCCATCAATAATTTGTACAAATATCGACCCATTTAATTAATAACCCAGTAAATAAAATTAAGTAATAATAGATAGTACTTAGGTTATTTAAATTCAGCCGCATGATAAACTTTTATAAAACTGCCAAACTTCCGATATAGGCATGTATGTATGTATATCTTCACTGCTTTTTCCGCCCGAGCGTAAGAGAAAGCCTCTTTTCACCAACCACATTAGTCCTGCGTGATAGGGGACCAGGGCCAGGGCAAAAGCAGTATTACTTCTCATTCAGTATATCTGGACAAGCTGGCTTTATATACGTCATTAGTAACCAGCTGTAAAGCTGAAAAGCGGTAAAATTAAGACCAGGGATAGGAAACTATACCTCCATTTCCTGACGAACTTTAAGAAGTCAGGGTTGAGCAGAGGGACTTTAGTTATAGTTACCGTATGTAAATATGAAATAGCTTTTGCTTGCGGTTCCACCCGCTCTAAAATTGGCTATCAGTGCAGGACTTAAACGGCTACTTCCCAATTGTAGAAAAACTGACTCACACTTGACGTTTTCAAGTAGCCATTGTCCTGCCCTGGGACTGAAACTATGTCCATGCCAAATTAATTCAGAGGTCACTTAGAAGTCACTAAGACAGTCCTCGCTGTTATGGAATGTTTTATTCCTGACACGCAAGTAGCTGCCGGTGTCAAAAAATGGCCGTGGTTTATTGATCTTGCAGAGAACCTAAAATTCTTAAGCAAACTGCGTATGAGGCTTGGACCATGGCTTGTAATAATAAGGATCCGAATATTTTTGAGTTAAAACAAAAATCAATGCTGCCTCGAGGTGCAGTGAAAAAGCAACTGCCAGAGCTAACCCTCTGGGAGTCGTGCTTTCTGTTCGCTTGCTAAAGCTGCCGAAGGGAATTTCTGCCAGTGGTCGTTACCACCACTGCGAAAGACCGATGGTGACTTTGCCCATAGTGCGAAAAAGAATGCCTATCTACTGGGAAAGCTCTTTGCCTGAAACTCGAATATGAACGTCGAAGGCGCTGTACCACCTACTATACCGCGGTGTGGTAAGACCATGACAGATAACTCCATAACACAGCGGGAGGTCCGGCGAGCGTTGCTTTCTCTAGACGTTCATAAGTCGAGTGGGCCAGACGGTATACCAGCAGTGTGCTCCTGAGTTGTGTCCTGTACTCACGCGCCTCTTTGCGCTTTCCTACCATACTAGGCAATTTCCGTCTTCATGGAAGACTGCGAATGTGCACCCGGTGCCCAAAAAGGGCGATAGATCAGATCCATCTTATTCTGTTACCGCCCACCTTTCCAATGTGAGTGATGGTGCGTGTGATCAAAACACAGCTTTCAAGATACCTAGAAGAACATGACCTGGTCAGCGACCGTCAATATGGCTTTCGCGACGGTCGCTCGACTTGTGACCTTGTGTATCTCACACACTGATGGGACGGGAGAAATTGGTCTTTTTCAACCCTACAAAGACAGAAGTCTGCGCATTCACCGCTAAGGAAAATCCATTCCCTAACGTTCCACAATTCTAGAACACACCCCTCACCATCGCTAAGAGCGTGGGAACCTTGGTGTTAACATCTCCTGCGATGTTCAGGTCCGAGATCAGGTGAAGCTGGCGTCCGAAAACTTGGTGTACTCAACAGAGCGAAGCAGTACTTCAAGGTAGCTAAGGTAGCTGCTTTACAAGTCACAAGTTCGGTACTCCCATATGGAGTAGCTTGAGCTCTGAGGAGATACTCTGCCTACATAGGGATATGTGTGTTATACCGCTTGTATGGCGCTTGTATTTTATAATGGGATGTGTTCTGAGGAATTGTCCGAAATGATGCCCACGGCTATTTTCTACCATCGCACCGCTCGCTATCTTCGAACCGAAATGGACGCGTACAGTGTGGTTTCAGAGAAACTTCCTCCGCTTAGGGTGTGGAATGAGCTTCCTGCCAAGATTTTCTCTAAGGACTACAGTTAGGGGATTCTTCAAAAAAGAAGTTATTAGATTTTTAAAGGCTCGGCAACAAGAATTATACCCCTGGTGTTGCAAGCATCCATAGGCTACGGTGACCACTGGTGACATCAGGCAGGCTGTATGCTTGTTTGCCACCTTAGTGGTATTAAAAATAAAAGTATGGATTTCAGCCCGTCTCTATGCTTATTCTTTGAAGTTTAAAACTTAAGTAGGTATTATGCAGCTTATAATATTTCGGGTCTGATAATTAGGTAGGTAATTAATATGAAATTACGCGGGCAACACCGCGGGACATAGCTAGTTGTTAAAACAACAAAATTAGTTTTAAATCTCGCGGGTGCGAAATATAATAAAACAACAAATAATTCAGTGATATCAATTTATACTATAATCTATATATTTACACATTTACAATTTCCAGAAACTAAAATATACATATTATCTCAAAAAGTTTACGCTTCAAAATTAGGCCAACTGATAGACCGAAGTTTCGTCAGGGGACAGCGGTGGCAAGCGAGGCGGTCTACGGGGCGGACGACGTCTGCGACGGGGCTTACACTCGCAGTGCAAAGCGCAGAGGCCTATCCCGGCGCAGCCCGACAAAAACAAAGGCAGAGCGAGGGTCCGTGTCACAATAGCCACCTGCTCTCCTCGCGACCAACGCGGAATCACAATACTGGAATCGGCTCTTGACCAAAAGCAAGGATAACGCGCACCGATGTACCCGTAACTCAGAGTGAAGTTATCGCAGTCGACTGAAGGGGGATAGCCGCATCCTTTGATATTAACAAACAGTATGGCTGGACGCCATTCATTAGCGTATGCCTTGTATTTGACGTGGAGTTGCGTACACTTGTAAGCATCGCTTGTGCAACCTTCTCTGCATGACGCCCAAGTGCAATTATCTAAACCAAGTCGGTCGTCCCGCCGCTCTGTAACGCATTCGGCCGGCACTGGATCGAAGTCTGCGGCTAAGGCGCTTAATGCTGGGTCCGCGTATAACGGTACAAGAAAGAGCAAAGCTGACCCGCCACCGCTTAGCAATGTCGCTAACATTATTGTGATGTATCGCGTTAGTTTCGCTCGGGTTTCGCCCCTTCGTCGAGAGGTTCGCGCAACCAAGCGCTCAGAGCTACCGCCCCGCATGTTGTCAACGCTGCGTCAACCCATGATGAACTGAATTGACGATTCTGATACAAACGCGGCGGAATGATTCGCGCGTGCGCGTTTTCTGGACATGCGCGGTTAAAAGTTGGATTAGAAGAAATTAAACCGTAATGAACAAGCCTATTATCTTGTATGTATGTTTATTAAAAATGTGTTGCGGACCGGCCTGCAAAATTTAAAACTGGCCAAGTGCGCGAATACACGCATTAACTCAGCGTTCCATAGTATGAGAGTTATAGTCTAGTGAATAAGTGCTTTTTTGTTAAGCAGTCTCGGAAAAATATGAATGAGGTATCATTAGATTCGGAACTGCGTGTAGATGATTTTCGAAAAAAATTAAGTTCCACTCGAAAAAATTGCAAAAGCTATATACAATTTACTGAAAAAAAAGGGGAGTTTGGTTTTTGCAAATATCTTAAAAACTAATCAAGATTTTTGAAATCTAAAAAACAATTTACGTAGTTGAAAATTTAAAAAAAATTGATTTTTGACCATGTGTTTTGTTATATAAGTATAAATTTTCGCGTTCCATTACTAATATAAATATAAAACGGGGTTAAACGCGTCGTTATTTGGCAAAATACCTTTTTCCCGACGTTTCGGCTGGGTTACACTAGTCTTGAGCACGGGTACTGGCGGTGCGCGGTGTGGGAAAAAGGTATTTTGCCAAATAACGACGCGTTTAATCCCGTTTTATTTTTAATTTAATATAATTTGATGTAACTATAATAAAACGTGCGAAAGTTTGTAAATGAACTTTGCAGCAATATAACTCGCAAACTCACTGAGTTGTAACTATTTTACATTGTTGCAATATAGTAAATGTGATGCTAGGAGCGCAATATCGTAGCAATGTGTATCCTACAACATCACAGTATTAAATTACTGTCACTCTGCTAACAAAAGTTACTGCAATATTTTATACAAAAATAACCACAACTTGTTTTTCGCAATTATTTTAACTTCTTTACAGCGTTACCAACTTTCTCATTTGGTTAACTTATTGGGTTAAAAATGATTTACAGCAACCTTATCTTCTTTTTTAGAAAGGATATGCATATCACTTTCATAATGTTACGGAATATTTTTTTAAAGTGTTAGAACACTGAATCACGCATCCGCCAAGGATTTCAAAAGCAGTAGGTGTTCGGTCTAACCGTACATCGCGGGCGTCGGCATTTTTCTACACGATGCGTTTCTTTTAATTCGGAAAAATTTACGTTCCGAAGCCAGTACACGTTTGAGCATTGTAGCGTGTGCTCACAGCAATAATCAATGATCAATTATCAATAATTTAGCAAAATCAGCATTTTTCGTTAAACCATTTTTTATTATATTATATAAAATAGTACATGTTCGAGCATTGTAGCGTGTACTCGCAGCAATTATCAATTATTATCAATTTAGCATAATCAGCATATTTACAATTTAAGCATTTTTATCATTTTAGCAAGTTAATTCTCATTTTATTAATTTTAATTGTTTTTGTGTGTCATTTTATCCTTTTAAAATTAATTGTTTTACTTATCAACTTCTATCATTAAAGCAAAGCAACAGGTGTTAGATAACAAACCCAACAGTAGGTATGTATGGGATCTGTAGCTCAGACGGCGGCAACTGAATAACATTCGCCGAGGATTTTTTCTTATTTTTCAACATTTTTAAACATTTTCGAAATGATTATTCGAATATTATAGAAAACTAGTTGACTCGGCAAACGTTGTGTCTCGTAATAAAACAACTTTCTAAAATTTCATTACAATCGGTTTACCCTTAGTGCGCAAGTCTTGACCAAATTTTCTTTATAAGAAACCTTCACCGGCGTGTGTACATCAATTTACCAAAATTTTATTACAATCGGTTTACCCTTAGTGCGCGAGTCCGACTCGCACTTGGCCCTTTTTTCAACAATGACGACCACAACAACAAAAGAATTATCCAATTTGATGCAGTCGTTCGGTAGTTATGGTGTGACCAAGGGAAACAAGGATTCACTTTTATATATAATAATAAATAGATTTCGAAATATTAAGAAAATAAACACAGACCGATGAAGTGTTAACGAAGTACTTCGGCCAATATTTTTTTTCGACATTCAGGAAAATAACAATATTACAATATTACATTTATTTGACAACTTTAGTAGTAGTTTCAGTAGCATATTCATCATTGCACAAAAACAATTAAAGTAATAAAAACAGTTGATTAGTAGAGTACAATTGAGCGGTCTTATCGCTATTTAGCGATTTCTTCCAGACAACCTTTGGGTAGAGGAAATCGTGTAGAATAAGATTTAAGAGTAGGTGCAACTTGGAACTAGAAAGTAATATAAATATAATGAAAAACAAACAAGTGTGTTATTATAATAATAGATATTAATAAGACATAATACACGTTACTACATATAAAATATAGAATAAAAAAAATATATATTTATATATACTTACATGATACCTACTACATAGACGTACACAAAATCGATAAAATAACATCTCTTATTTGTAAAATAATAATTATTAATGTGACCGATAATAATTTTAACCTGACTTTTGAAGCAGTGTAAGTTTTGGGCTTGTCTGATAGTGAGAGGTAAAGTATTCCATAGTTTTATAGATTTTACTGTTAAGGAATCGTTATAAAATATAAAGAGGAATGTGAAGGAATCTTGAGGAGTAAATTTGTAGAATGTGAGGTTCGTGGTTCGTTTGTAGATAGATCACACAATATTTTCTACATTCCTATCTGTTATATAATAGATATAAGTAATGTATGTAGTGGTATTCGTATAAGAGATATTGTTGGTTATTAATGATACACCTTACGTATTCGAATTTGTTTAAGCGATTTTAGACATTGTGACAACAACTGAATAGAATTTTTTACGTAATTTGCTTATGTAACATATATGCAATAAACAAATTTCAACAATAAGTGGTAAATTATAACGTGTAGCCGTGCTGCCAATGATTAATTTAAAACTTACAGTAAAGTAATTTGTAACTTTATAAATTTAAAATTGTGTGAATGTTTTATTTAAACTTACTAAAACTTTACTTAGTAACTTAAACGTTACAATTATCATATTAATGCAATATTACATTTTCAACTTATAATAATTTTCAGTTTTCAGGACTGGGTAAGTTACAGGGCATAATTTACTTCGGCGCGGCCGTTAGGGCCTCGTTTTGGGATTGCTGGAAGCTTACTGGAATGATACAACCTTGCATTTGAAACTAACAAGCTCCCAAATGTATTGTTGTTGAAGCAGCAATTAAGTTGGGAAATAAAGAGAGGTAGGGCACTGCAAGTACTCGCTCGAATAAGCCACCCGAACAACTAAAGCAGGGCATAGCGAGTACTTGCTCGAATGAGCGGCCCGAACTGGGGAAGTACCTCCACCTTACAGAAAAACCGCGGCCATAATAACACTAACATTGAGTAGTGTTGTGTTCCTGGCGGTGAGTAAGGTTGCCAGAGCTCTTTGAGGATTCGCTGCGCGGACAGCGGAGGACCGGCGGTTCTTGTTGCTGTCATTGCTCGGCGTAGACGCGGCGTGCTGGTTCGGCGGTCAGGGAGACCTGATGAAACGGCTGACCGCTGGCCGCCCGCAGGTTGAACGGGATCCCGAACCCAGGGATCACTTAATCTACGCCCTGGGAGGCTGATTCGCCAGCCTGTGTAAAGTATCTGAAGTGGTAGTCGTGCCGGAGAAGGAGACCGGAGTGGACCCGGCTACTACAACAGAGGGGGATCAGGGGCCCTTCCGCCCGCCGTGCCAGCAACCGTATCATCTGTAGCGAGCTTGGGCAGTTCTAGTACCGCACCTTTTGTCCTCTAAGTCTAAGTCAGTGCAGTGAATCCTCATCTTTAATCTAAATAACCCTTTCAAAAAAAAAAAGTATGGCAAGAAATAAAAGAAAAAGAGTTTATTCAGCGGCCGCTCCATCCACATTTAATGTGGACTTTTGCAACATTAGGGGTATTCACGCAAATCTTAACGCAGTCCACCTCCATCTGGAGACTGCGCAGCCGACCATTCTTTTTCTAACGGAGACGCAGATATCCTGCCCGGCCGATACATCATACCTTCATTATACCGGTTACAAACTTGAGCACAATTTTGTGAGTCGTGCCGGTGTATCTATGTTCGTCCGGGAGGATATCTGCTGTCGCCGCCTTCATAGCCTTGAAGAGAGGGACCTGTCGATATTGTGGGTGCGCGTAGATTACGGCGGCCACACTCGTATCTATGCGTGCCTATACAGGTCTCATAGCGGTGACACGGACGTAACTCGACTCTTCACGCTCCTGAGTTTGACGACTGACAAAGTTCTAGAGCAATATCCCACAGCAGAACTAGTTATTTTGGGAGACTTTAACGCCCACCATCGCGAGTGGCTCAGTTCTCGAACCAATAACTATGCTGGGATATCTGCTCATGAATTTGCTCTGACCTATGGATTCTCTCAGCTGGTACTTTCTCCAACGAGAATACCAGATATAGAGGAACATACGAGCTCCTTACTGGACCTTCTGCTGACTACTCGTCCGGACGGATACTCCGTCTCAGTGGATGCGCCTCTTGGCTCCTCGGACCACTGTCTCGTTCGGACTCAAGTGTCATGCACACAACCTGATCCTTCTGGGCCAACTAATTGGCGTCGTGTGTGGCACTATAAGTCGGCAGACTGGGATGGATTGCGAGAATTTTACGCATCGTACCCGTGGAGGCAGATCTGCTTTAACTCAGAAGATCCTGACGTCTGCGCAGCCGCAGTCACTGAGACGATTCTTGCTGGTATGGAATGCTATATTCCTAACCCGCGAGTAGCTGCCGGCGTCAAAAAACGACCGTGGTTTAATAGGTCTTGCAGAAAAGCTAAAATTCTTAAGAAAATGCATATGAGGCTTGGACTACGGCTCGTTTTAATAAGGATCCGAATATTTCTGAGTTAAAACGCAAATTAAATGCTGCCTCGAGGTTCAGTAAGAAAGCAACTGCCAGAGCAAAATTCCAATTCATCGGCAAAATAGGTGGGCGACTTGCGAGCTATCCTTCTGGGAGTCGTGCTTTCTGGTCGCTTGCCAAAGCTGCCGAAGGGAACTTCTGCCAGTCGTCGTTACCACCACTGCGAAAGACCGATGGTGACTTGGCCCATAGTGCTAAAGAGAAAGCCGATCTACTGGGCAGTCTCTTTGCCTCGAACTCGAATATGAACGATGAAGGCGCTGTACCACCTACTATACCGTGGTGCGGTAAGACCATGCCGGAAATCTCCATAACGCAGCGGGAGGTCAGGCGGGCGTTACTTTCTCTAGACGTTCATAAGTCGAGTGGGCCAGACGGTTTACCAGCAGTGGTGCTTAAGCAGTGTGCTCCTGAGTTATGTTCTGAGTTACGCGCCTCTTCGCGCTTTCCTACCACACTAGGCAATTTCCGTCTTCATGGAAGACTGCGAATGTGCACCCGGTGCCCAAAAAGGGCGATAGATCAGATCCATCGAATTACAGGCCTATCGCTATTACCTCTCTCCTCTCTAAGATGATGGAGCGTGTGATCAACACACAGCTTCTAAGATACCTAGAAGTACACGATCTGGTCAGTGACCGTCAATATGGCTTTCGCCACGGTCGCTCGACTGGTGACCTTCTAGTGTATCTCACACACCGATGGGCACTAGCCATTGAGAGTCAGGGGGAGGCATTGGCATGTAGCCTGGACATAGCGAAGGCGTTCGATCGGGTCTGGCACCGCGGTCTTCTATCGAAGTTGCCATCTTAAGGAGTGCCCGAGGGTTTGTGCAAATGGGTGGCTAGCTTTTTGTCCGGCAGACGCATACGAGCCGTAGTTGACGGTAGTTGCTCTGATAGCATGGACATTAATGCTGGTGTCCCGCAAGGCTCTGTGCTGTCTCCTACGCTGTTTCTACTGCATAACAATGACATTTTGGACATCAACAACATGCATTGCTATGCAGATGACAGTACTAGAGACGCTTATTACACGGGTCGTGCAAACATCCCTCGTTCTGTTGTGAAGGAAAACCGCGGAGAACTTGTGTCTCAATTCGAGACCACACTGTCCAAGGTCTCTGACTGGGGACGGGTAAACTTGCTCCGATTCAACCCTACAAAGACACAAGTCTGCGCGTTAATCGCTAAGAAAGCCCCATTCACTGTAGTCCCACAATTCCAGAACACTTCCCTCTCCATCTCCAAGAGCATTGGGATCCTTGGTGTTGACATCTCCAGCGTTGTTCAGTTCCGAGATCATTTACAAGATAAAGTGAATCTGGCGTCCAAAAAACTTGGTGTACTCAACAGAGCGAAGCAGTACTTCACGTCGGGGCAAAGGTTGTTACTTTACAAGTCGCAAGTTCGGCCCCATATGGAGTACTGCTGCCATCTCTGGGCAGGTGCACCCGGATACCAGCTTGGCCCTTTTGACTCGGTTCAACGACGGGCTGTGAGAATTGTCGACGATTCCAAACTCACTTGCGGTATCGAGCCCTTAAGTCTGAGGAGAGACTTTGCCTCACTGTGTGTGTTCTACCGCTTGTACAATGGGTTGTGTTCTGAGGAATTGTTCGAAATGATGCCCACGGCTACTTTCTACCATCGCACCGCTCGCCATCGGCAGAGAATCCATTCTCACACTTTAGAACCTAAATGGTCGCGTACAGTGCGATTTCAGAGAAACTTCCTCCCGCGAACGCTTAAGTTGTGGAATGAGCTCCCTGCCAAGGTTTTCTGCAAGGACTACAGTATGGAGTTCTTCAAGAAAGAAGTTATTAGATTTCTGAAGGGTCGGCAACGCGCAAGTGATACCCCTGGTGTTGCAAGCGTCCATAGGCCACGGTGACCGCTTACGATCAGGCAGACCGTGTGCTTGTTTGCCACCTTAGTGCTATAAAAAAAAATAGCATTTCATATTTTTTTATGTGATTAATATTTTTAAAAAGTCTATAAAATTAATAATTAAACTGACGATTCAAAAGTGCTATCAAAAAAATCTTCTTAAAAATTGTGTAAGATTGAGTTTTATGGGTCGATATTGAACCCTAAAATTTTACCTATAACAAGAATGAACGCTGTATAAATTGCTTACGTGCAAAGATGACTTACGTGCTTATTCAGACAGAAGGACGGACTCCGAGGTGTAACAGGAAGAAATCTAAGTAGTCAAGTACATAACATACAAATACCTACATAAACACTAAGTCCATCATTAAATAATTAATTTATTCATGACCCATAAACTCGTGAGGTGAGTACACTTTACCCTTTTTGGTAGCTAGCTGCCTACCTACCTACATACCTACCTGCACATTTCACGGTAAATAACATGCGACGTCCATTCATAATTTATCAGAAGCGTAAAGTACCTATACACACACACACACACACACACACACACACACACACAAGGATATTCACGGAAGGTACTGTACGCGTACTTATGTACAGATATTTACCCTCGTATGTACTTATGTGTGTATGGGCTCATGTGCTGGCCTGCTACTTTCCTTAGTAAAAAATACGACGGTATTTACCAAGAGGAAGGTCAGTGGCAGCCTAGTGGTTTTTGCTTTCTGGGTTGCGTTCAAAAACGAGTAACTTTAGTAAAAAATGACGTCATCGGGTTCCTAACTCTACCCTATAGTTTTTGAACGGTTAACCGAGTTACATCTGTCAAGTTTTAATCAATGTTTCCACTTTTGGGAATTTCGCCCTTGTAGGGGCATTTTTTTTATTTGAAATACCTTTGTAAGGCATACGGAACACTAAAATTCAAATAAAGTTTTAGGCTATTTTTATTTGACTTTGAGTGAGAACAAACTAATAATTTCCTTCTTGCTTTTTTGAATTAAGTTTTCATAAAACTAGGTGGGAACTTGGTGAATTCTTTTGTTTTGATAATACATATATTTTAATTAAACTTACCATTATTATTAAGAATATTATAATACTATTTATTTATCAGTATGTTAACAATGTTAACCTTTTCGAGTTGTAACGTTGTGTTTGCATTCTAAACACTTGAATCGCGGTTTATTTTATTGTTAGATTTTATGTTGACAAAAAATAAAATGAAAATAGGAGTATTTCTGAACAGCTAAAATTTACGGCTAAAATCAATATTTTAAAACTATTTTAAGGCATTTAGGGTTATTCACTAAAGATTCTAAGAAAAAACTGAACCCTAGTAGTGGAGTAGAAATACTTAAAAATCTTTTATTACAAAAAAAACTCCAAATACAAAAGTAATACAAAAATACTTAAATACAAAAACAAACAACAAAATAATTTACTAATTTTCTTAATACGAAAACATTGCTTTGACCATTTTATTCAAATATGGCCGCCTACTCCGACGAACCCGCGTCGAGTACGGTTCACTTGAGCCAACCCTAGGGTAACAACTCTACGCGTTTTTGAACGGATTAGGGTTGGAACTCAGTTAGTTTATGAACGGTTCGAGTCATAACTCTACTCGACTCAGTCGGTTTTTGAACGGCCCCCTGAGGGGCTATTCCATCAAGGAGGGACGGTTCAAGTTATTGTACCATCAATAGAGGCTTTATTGTAATTAAAAAACTATTCATGAAAATTGTTGAATGAACTGACAATAATTTAAACTACACTATTATAATTAAGAGGTAAAGTTTGTAAGTTTTAATTTAAGTAATCTTCGAAACTACTCATCCGATTTAAAAAATTCTTTTTCAATACTCAGTGCTTACTTTCAGAGCCCTTGTAGCGTTTTAACACGGAACGGTTAAAAGTGTCCAATACAAACATCCGGCGGTCTGTCAACCGGCACGGGTACTACACGCTTACATTGTAACTTCTACAACACGCACGGGGTCCTTTTATTCATTCGTCCTGGGCGCGGCGTCCAGTGAAAAAACGGACGTCTACAAGGGTGGTCATTGACTATATTGTTTCGAATAACATAAGTTTATAGTTAAAACAGTCTATATTTTTAAATCGATTCAATGGAGAAAATGCACTGTTCCTCAACAGAAGAAGCAAAGGTATGATCAAGTTGTTGGCGCAGGTAAAGCTAGAGGGACAAAAAAGAATATAGGTAGAATACTTTAAAACAAGTTAGACAAGTTTCTACGGGAGTAAAATTTTAGCGAAACACTAAACCTTATGTTGGTAACGGTGCCTATAATTATTTTAATTTTTGCCGCAGAGATAGCAGTAAAGACCGAGAAAAACAATAATACTCCTGGGCAAGAGTTCCCACAAGAAAGGTTTTTCCGCTGATAAAATCTGGTATCTATCTTATAGAGATGCAGAAACCATCCGCAATTTCCTTAATTTTTTCATATAGCAAAAATAATATAAGAACGTGTAGGGCAACGCGCAGGATTCGGCAGTGGCCCGTCACAAGTACATTTTATAAGTTGGTCGACCATTAGATATTGATTAAATTATAAAGCCTACTTGGCTATTATAGTTTTCTTTTCTTTGCTATATATACTACTGTTATGATGTCGTGATAAACGGTGAATTTTAGCACACATTCGAAAACAACTATTATAACATAACAGAGAATTTTGTTACTGATGCACCGGCTAGGTGCTCAAGAGAGAGAGGTTCAGGTAGAGTGGGTTCAGAGGCAAGTAAAGAAAATACTTTTCAAGGTTAAGGTAAGTTGTAATGTATGCTCATTCAAAGTTATTATACAAGCTTTTTATGATTAGTAGTAGCTTAATCACATAAGGTGATTCGCAACCCTTAACATATAGAAATTAGAGCTATCTATTTTACAATAGTAGAACTACCTATCTATACAGAAAGATAGAAAGCTGTAAGCCGACCTACACAGATTTCTAAGTAAAAGTTTTTCAAACATATACAGAAAGTAAAAATAAGTTCTTCGGCCTAAAGCCCGATCCACCTCAAGTAGATCTCCGCCGCCGTAGTAGGTTTACGGGACTGATTTTAGGTGACCTAAGGACGTGTGGTGAGTACTGTTAATCGAGGGCCTTGGTGAGCAGGCACAATGTTTTGCCGCACGTGGCTGGAACGATGCTATGCCGCACATGGCTGAAGTTCGCCCCATAGTTACGGTGAGCAGTGTTGCTCCGGCTGAAGCTCTGCTAGCTTTCAGGCCGAGGATCTGGAGTATAGAGAAACTTCCAGAATCTCCTTGCGTGCTTATGTCCCTCGAGAGAGGACACGCACCGGCCCGGAGAGTGGTTGAGAACGGCAGCCTTCTCCAGATATTAGCAACGGCGAAGAACCGTATAGTAGAGCTTAAAAACCGTTGACTCTTGCGAGTATTAGACGGTTTTCTATGAGCACAGATAATATAAGCTTTAGTTTAGATTATTCGCTTATTTAAGCGTTGAAAATATCTTAGATTAAATTTGTCTTTACGCTAAGGAGCACACAAAGGAGCAGATACGATTAGTGAGTAATAACGCCAAGTGCATCAACGTAAAAAATTCAAAATACGTCAACACATTCTACGGTCCCTTTATTTAAAACCGTGTAGAAGGTTAGAGAACTAGGAATCGATATCTGGAAACTTCTATAGTTTCTTACATCCTGCGGTCATTTACCAGAGGCGGACCACTTATAATTTTTTAATATTAGTTGTCCTTGAACATGGATCATATCATAGGTATTTTACCAAGGTTCCTCAAACATCAAATGCCTTTCAATTGATTACCGGAATGCCGTTTCTGACTTTCACTATGCTATCAGATATTCTGCTCGGCGTCTTCAGTGTGCTGGGCTGGTTGCAGTCCTCACTGAATTCGGCTATACAATAATGGTCCTAGCATTGCAAACGTGTGCGCCTTTTTCGGCTGACACTATCTGGCTCCTGTGAACGTTCTTCGCTTACGGTTTGCAGTGATTTTGGGAAGTTAAAGATCCCTGCAGGTCCTAAGTAGTTCTAAACCGGAATGCGAGGCCTTCTTTTGAATAACACCGGTTGATTTCGAAATGGTCACTTCTGCACTCGCTTCCCATTGTGCCTACCAGACCAATCCAGGAGACTTCACGAAAAACTATATACTTACTAATACTAACCTTTTAAGACATGAGACTTAATATATTTTGACAGAATTAATAGAGTTTATGGAGAAATACTAGATCCTAGTTTGACAAAAATAAAAAAATAAATATTTTCGTACATTACCAGTAAGCAAAGCTTGTGTTAAGGGTACTGGTTCAACGGATACAAATACATAAATATTACTTCTTTTTGTAAATGTATACATATCATACATAAATACACCCAGACTCAAGACAAACACAAACGTTTATATTATGAGATAAATGTTTGTCCAGCGCGGGAATCGAACCCACACGCTTTGCACAGCAGCTGGCCACACTACCAACTAGGCTGCGAGAGAGTCTATATTCTATAATATACTACTTTTTAGAATTGCAATTTTATTTCTCACAACGCCGCATTTAATGCAAAAGAAAATCTGCTTGGTTTCCGAAATTAGTCTCTCCACTCAGGGTCAAGTTGCATCGGAACATATCCAACTTGATCAATTTCGTCAAATTCTGAGGTCATCATCTCATTTTAGTTGCCGACATCCCTATGATGTTCCGCCAGACAGCTATTCACCCGGATGAGCGCAGGTATCAACTGATACTTTGGCAAAAAGATTATGAGAAAAGTTTTCTAACTGAATACCAATATTTACGATCATCGCTCCAGTGCGTTCGTTGCTATTTTGTTTGAGCTTGCCGATCTCTTTTGTGTTTGCTTACATCGTGCTGTTTAAGTTTTGTCCAGTAACGCACTAGATGACATCTGCACTGGAGCTTTCAGCATCGATGAAGCGCTTATTCTTTGCAATGAACTCACCGGAAACTTCTACGCCAGTGGGTTAGAAATTGAGGAAATTTCCTATTTCCAAGCTCTCCTAGAGTCTACCTGAGGAAAAGAAAGAAATAAAGGTTTACTACTGCAAACAATATACTCGTTATCCATAAAAATGCTGATTTGTACCCTGTAGCCAATGATGCAAGCCTCTGCGTGCAAATCTTACGCAGCAGTAGGTTCATGCTTTCAAAAATATAATCACTAACTTGGCTGTATGAATGAACTTCGAGTTCTGTTATCTTCAAATTCAGATTACAAGAGATTACATCTCTTCTATGAACTGCGCCATAACCTCACAAAATTGATCATACTTTAGATAGAGACAAAGCAAACCTGTGGTCTTATTCTCTTTGTATAGAGACCTGAGTTTCGCTTCGTCTCTGTCACACTTTTACGACATTTTTCTTCACATCTGGCTAGAAAATGCGCTATATGTCTGTGGCTGTATGGAAAACTGAAGAAACCGAGAATCAGTATGAAAAGATTAACTTGGCTCGTGCGATTTTAGCCGGATTGGGCTCTCATTTTTACGCTATTCGATCAAGACTTCCGTGTTTTACATTATTTTTCTCTTTCTCTTCTTATCTGCAGGCAGATTCTGTTTTACCTATATGTGTCACCGAAGAAAAACACGTCTTAAAAGTCTATCTTTGGCTTAGTTATTATTATTTAGCCAAAGATATAAACAAAAATATGAAACTAGATCTTTGACTCGCGCCCAAAAACCGACAAAATAGGGAGCGGTGGGTAATCACCATGAGGGGTAACGCAAACAAGCACACGGTCCGCCTGATAGTAAGCGGTCACCCAAAAACCGACAAAATAGGGAGCGGTGGGTATTCACCATGAGGGGTAACGCAAACAAGCACACGGTCCGCCTGATAGTAAGCGGTCACCGTGGGCTATAGACGCTTGTAACACCAGAGGTATCACTCGCGCGTTGCCGAACTTTCAAATATCCAATAACTTCTTTCTTCAAAAACCCCATACGTAATTCTACAACCACTCTGTGGTGACTGGCGGCTATACTGGCGCCACTGGAAGACATTTTATTGTCTGTGCATATGGCGGTTATTGTTGTGTATAAGTCTAAATCGAAATGGTGGATCTACAACATTTAATCCATCCAATAAAATGTTAAATTTATTCAATGTCAACATGTATGATTTCAAAAAATCTGAATCTTCAGATGAAGACGAAATATTTTATATATTAAATAACTTATCATAAAAAGACTTTTGAAACATATTACAGCATATTATTTCTAAATCATTATGAATTTATATTTATCTATTTGTTAGGGGGACAACTCAATAATTAAGGTGATTTTAGGGGTTTTTGACACAAACTTTAGGGATAAATAATTTTGAGGGTTGGTAACACTGCTAGCCGAGAACACAGAAGATGTCTGCTTAATTTTATAAATTTAAATGAATATTTAAGTGTCCAAATAGGCACATTAATCGATATCTTAGGTATGTCAGTATTGTTTAGATTATTTGCAAATTCATCAAGACTGAACCTACCGAAAATTTTCAACAAATCTTGTGAGTAACCTAACCTAAATACCTCCTAAAAATGTTTTATTTTCATTGCTATCACGCTTACCATTTTATGTTCAAAAGTCTGTGTTAGTTTCACGTGCTTATGTTAGCCCATCACATTACAAACGGAGCTAAAACATAATATATTAAATGCTAAAATATGTTGCGCTGTAATATACTGAGTGTGTGTTTTGGGATTAAAAGTTAGATACTTTTCACACTTCTAATAACGCCAGTTTTCTACCGACGCCTATCGTTCGTGTAGCTTTGAAAAGTTACTAACAAAATGTAGTCAGAGTAACTAGACCAGTGGTTCTTAACCTTTTAGACATGAGGGACAATTTTTCATTTAAGTTACTATTGTGTTGCATTTCAATAACTTCTTCAATTTCATGAGACTCCTCAGAAACATTGACAATGAAAGGATTATAGATCAATTTCTGGATACTTCTGTCTTCACAGTCAGGAAAATAGCGATTGTATTAACTTTTTAGGTTCTTAGATGGAGCATTATGTTCTTTTGCATTTCTGCTGCGTTTTGCCTGTCAACAATTTTATTGTGCGTTTCATAAGCAGTAGTAAAAGTTTTTCATATCAACCTTGCTAATACATAGCTCGAGTTAAGCGATAAACGCACTGATTTTGTCTCCATAAGCAAATATACTGCCCATGTCTTGTCATTCCATATTTCCTGATCCTTGCAGTTGAAGGTTCACTTTATTAAGTTGTGTGAAAAAATCGACAAAATAAGCAAGATGTATTGAAATTTAGACTCACAGAACAGATCAACGAACTCTATGTTTTCCTTGTTAGTTGAGAATATTTTTACTTCCTCTCTCAGTCTGTACAATCTTGACAGCATGTTTCCTTTGGAAAGCCAACACACTTCCATGTGGAAAAGCAGAGTTTCATGTTCAGAGTTCATATCTGAACATAATTGTTTGAAGAGACGAGTGTTGAGAGCACTCTTTTTGATGAAATTGACTGAGATTGTTTCAAAGCATTTTCTGTTCATATATTTCAAAATCAATGTAAAACAAACAGACGTACTTAAGCCTCTAGCCTGTGTGTGTCGTAGTCGAGAATGGTCATAGAAATGTTAATATTCCACCAAAAGTTACACTTTACTTAGTATAGTTATACACTAAGGATAACTGTTTGCTGGGTCGAAAATTAGCATTTTAATAATCGCTCATGATGATTAAACAATTAATACATCATATTACTTTTTTTTTAGCATTTTAATAAAAGATATAAGCATAAATTAACTAAGATAGATGATATTTGTTTACGACTTATATGTATAAGAACATGTTCTATCAAATTTATCATTATACTATTCTAAAAATTAATAAAAAAACTCAAAATCAACTTTAATAAAATAACCAAGAATGGAATCTCAAACTAGATAATACTTACAAAACACCACGCCTGTCTTCTAAGAGAATTTCTTAAATAACTTTTACCTGCTACGGTCCTGGCACATTTCTTTTGCTTCATCCACAGGCATACATGTTCAACGGTAGGTCTTAAACTCGACTTACAAGAGAATAAAACTACTAATATATAATTTTTTTTTAAACTTTTTTTTTGTAAGTGTGTTCGTAGGATCTTCTTCTCTGCTCTTATATTTAAAAAACTCAATTTATTTATTACAAAAATTCAAAATCAACCTAAATAAAATAATCAACAATAAGAAAAAATGGTCAAGTAAAAGTAATGATGATAAGGAAAAAAATACTGACGAGAAACTATTTAGAAGGCTAAGGGCGGGCTATAATGTAATTTCTGTATTGCCCTTGTTACACAGAATGTTTTTCAGTACATTCACGAGTAAAAATTAAAAAAATCCGGGGCGGTTACAATAATTCGCATGTACTGTTTTCATGACGTTCCAACTTCGCCGGTTTTAAAGCGTCATTAGAAAGAACAGTCGTGCATAATACGCATTGAGGTCTAGTTTCCCCATTTATTTCTATTGAAGTAAAGCCCAATTTAATATAATCATCATATTTTCTTTTTGGTGGCATTTTTCTGAAAACAAAAGAATTATGTGTTATAAACTTGCGTTTTAATAAAAAAAATTCCTTCCTTCGGTTTCATAGTCAGAGTATTAAACCGCTGCGCCACTGAGGCGCCACTTATCTTTACATTATATTACATAGCTACTTCATAGCTAAGTACTAAATAACAAAATTAATATATGTAAAACATACATAATATCAATAACAAACCATACAAAGTAAATAGCATTTAATTTATAAAGAAACCTACCTAGCAGATTTTACAATGTGTCACAAAAATAAGGTAAAATTTTAATGCGTTATGTGATGTACGCGATAAAGTGTGAAGAAAGCAAAACAAATATGGTTGATTTTACTTACATATTCAAATCTGGAGCAGTTGTTACACAAAACCTTAGTAGACCAATAATATTTGCTGTCAAATTTTAAAATTAAAATACGCACTCAGATCAAAAATTGAACATATATTAGCATGTGTAGAATCCCCCTTGTCTTGTGAGTGACCCTCAATTAGAAATTTGTGGGTTATAGACATTACAATTTTTAAATTAGTTACAGCGTATTGCGATGTACGCAATCATGTACTACTTTTTTTTTTATGAGGGCAACAATTATTGCCGTAAAATATTGTTTCAAAATCTTCTTTAATTGTATCTTGTAAGCTTGAATCTATTTTGTTCACTCCTCTTGCTCTCCTTTTTTTGTGCCAGACACAGCAGTCAACACTTTTTGATCTGATTTCGGAAATATTAAAGTTGAGAATATAAAATTTAGATATTTAATAAAAACTGGAAATATCTCCTCTTGGACATGGCATTATGGTTTGCAAATCGTAGACGGCAGTTATACATTTTTCATTAAAATTTTCCATACAAAGTAAATAGCATTTAATTTATAAAGAAACCTAGCTAGCAGATTTTACAATGTGTCACAAAAATAAGGTAAAATTTTAATGCGTTATGTGATGTACGCGATAAAGTGTGAAGAAAGCAAAACAAATATGGTTGATTTTACTTACATATTCAAATCTGGAGCAGTAGTTACACAAAACCTTAGTAGACCAATAATATTTGCTGTCAAATTTTAAAATTAAAATACGCACTCAGATCAAAAATTGAACATATATTAGCATGTGTAGAATCCCCCTTGTCTTGTGAGTGACCCTCAATTAGAAATTTGTGGGTTATAGACATTACAATTTTTAAATTAGTTGCAGCGTATTGCGATGTACGCAATCATGTACTACTTTTTTTTTTATGAGGGCAACAATTATTGCCGTAAAATATTGTTTCAAAATCTTCTTTAATTTTATCTCGTAAGCTTGAATCTATTTTGTTCACTCCTCTTGCTCTCCTTTTTTGTGCCAGACATAGTAGTCAACACTTTTTGATCTGATTTCGGAAATATTAAAGTTGAGAATATTAAATTTAGATATTTAATAAAAACTGGAAATACCTCCTCTTGGACATGGCATTATGGTTTGCAAATAGTAGACGGCAGTTATACATTTTTCATTAAAATTTTCTTTATCTAACTCTTTTTCTTATCTTAATAAATCTTTTTCTTTAAGGTGTCGTATTTGGTTCTAATGGCTATAGACCTGTCGGATGCACCGAAGGTGTTAAAAGTGTTACCCGAATATCTTCTCTGTCTACTTTAAAAGTAAATGCGCAGTTATAATCTTTTCTTGTACTTCCTTCAAGAATGTATTTAGGTTTTATTGCAGTTACATGTTTATCAATAAATTGACGTTGCTTTTCTAAATCTCCGATCTTCCAATAGTTCTTAAAAATAAGTTAGCGCTTTTCCTTACTAATCTTGTTGCAACACTTTAGTTTAGTCGTATTTGTCTTTCTTTCATTTGTTTTCGTGACTAACTATTACTATAATAAAAATCATTTTCTTCTTTCTTTCATTCTTCTAAAAATCATTCTTTCTTTTCTCCCTTTCTTTTACAGCATCTAATTAAAATATTGGAAAATGCCCTCCCTATCATAAAAGGACACTTTCCATTACAAACATAAAAACACATGAAATATAAAGCACAAGCAAAACATAAAAAAGTATCTAATATAAACAAGACAGTTTATGTATTCATCACTAAGAAATAATCAATGTCTTACAGCATTAATAAACAAAACAAAAAAGTAAGACTAAATACTAAGAATACAAAGAAGTTTGCAAGAGCAGACCAGCCTCCACAGGCGGCACCCGTTCACGAGTATGACACATGAATCAGCCATCGCTTCGCTCAACCATGTTTTAGGGAACGTAACGACCCGACACACACGCCACCACCGCAGAGACACTTTGAGAGAGCATGACACACTCAAGCAACTCCAATAAAACTTCGATTGTACTAGTTACAATGTGTGTAGTAAAGGAACAAAATATAAGAGGAGAAGATTGGAAGGTTCGCAATGCTTTACTGCCGAGCAGCAACGGCAATAAACTCACTAGTTAATCTTTTATACATCATATAAAAATACAATATAGCCTTATTTTACTAGGTAATAACATAATATACAATGTTTTAAATTTAAAAAAATAATATTTCAAATGCCCCAATACAAATCAATTAAGTTCTATTTTTTCCAAGCATTTTTATCATTTATGTATTCATCAACTTTGTAATAGCTTTTTTTCATTAAAATATCTTTGACATATATTTTAAATTTATTTGAGGGTAAATTAACCACATGTTCTGGAATTTTATTGTAGAAAAATATACTTTGTATTGCGAAAGAGCTATGTACCTTCTGAAGACGACATTTTGGAACTACCAATTTATCCTTATTCCTTGTATTAACACTGTGGAGGTCACTATTTTTTGCAAATAAGTGACAATTTTGGCGTACATACATTATACAAGCAAAGATATATTGGCAAGGAACAGTTAAAATATCAATTTCCCTAAATAGTTCCCTAAGCGAAATTCTCTCTTCTTCTTTCTCTTTTGCAAAATAAAGACTGTATCAATATCAGCTACCTTACCCCAAAGCAAAATGCCATAAGACATGACGGAATGAAATAGCTAAAGTAGACCAAGCGAGCAGTGTCAACATCTGTAAGCTGCCTAACTTTCCTAACTGCATAGGCAGCTGAACTGAGTTTTCCTGCAAGAACTGAAATATGAGGGTTCCACTGCAGCCTATTGTCTAATGTAATACCTAGAAACACTGTTGAGTCTAATAGTTCTATTTCTTCTCCGTTTAGGGATAATTTTGTACTTATGTTTCTGACATTTGGCATCATAAATTTTAAACACTTAGTCTTTTTCGCATTAAGAAGTAAATTATTTGCCGTAAACCACTGAAGAACCTGAGAAAGCGCACTACTTACGTCGTCAAAATTAGTTTTATTTCTGTCAACTTTAAATAAAAGAGATGTGTCATCAGCAAATAGTACAATCTTGCACAGCTTCTCCACAAAGAAAGGCAAGTCATTTATGTAAATTAAAAATAGAAAAGGACCTAAAATAGAACCTTGAGGAACTCCTAATTTTACTTCAGAGCCATTGGATTTTACTTCATTGATTTGAACCTTCTGCATTCTACTACTCAAATATGAGCGGATAAGCTCAAGAGCCAAATCTGCAATACCATAATGATTCAGTTTCCTTATAAGAGTTTCATGTTGCACGCAGTCGAATGCCTTTGATAGATCACAGAAGATACCAATAGCATTTTGTGACTGTTCCCAAGCAGCAAATATATGCTGTATAAGGGCAACACCTGCGTCAGTTGTGGAACGCCCTTTTGTAAAACCAAACTTTTGAGGATGAAGTAATCCATTTAAGTTAAAATGTTTAAGCATCTGATTAAACATAATTTTTTCAAAAATTTTGCTTAAGGCAGGCAGTATAGAGATAGGTCTAAAATTATTAGGATCATCTTTACTTCCACTTTTAAAAAGTGGTATTATTTTACTATATTTCATTAAGTCTGGGAATATCCCTTCGTCAACACACTTATTAAATATTATGGCTAAGATTGGTGCTATAATATCAATAATTCCGCTAAGGACTTTGACTGATATACCCCATAGGTCACAAGTTTTTTTCTGAGTTAGTAATTTAAATGTCTTTATGATGTCTTCAGAGGTCACATGCTCAAATTTAAATATTTTTTTTTTTTTTTTTTTTTCTGAGCTGACTATGCAGTTGGCTGTTGCAGCCATTACTGCTTTACCGGACTTTTGGGGCGAGACTCTGAAGGAGCCTCAGCCCATATAGCGCCCAACGCTCAAGGGCTCCCCGCGGGGGAAGCCTCGGCTTGGGTTGTCGCTCTCGGGGGCGTCCCTTCGACCGGCGTGAGTCTCGAACCCGAAGGTGAGTCACCGCCAGGAGGGGAGTTCCCCGTTACGCGGGTGCGGTTTCGATTGAGTGGGGGCCAGAAGCGCCCCGGCACTCTTTGATACCTAGTGTATCCTTGTGGGCGCCGACGAACCCGGGGACGTCGGCGTCGTGTTTGGAGGGAGGCCCTATTCGGGGAGGTCGTAGAGACTAATCTCGCTATCCGGACAGCGAGATCGTCATCTGGGGACGTTAGTACGTGCCGAGGCCGCCTAACAATAGTTTTACGACCGTGACCGGGTCGATCGGGGGGACGATACGTTGTGGATTGCACAATTAATCGATTCGGGTGATTTTGCGTACGCTCGAAAAAGCGGACTGCCAAGTCTTTAAAATATTGGGGAATCGTGGGAAGTTCGAAGTCTCTGTGTAGGTCCGCATTGCGAACGTACCAAGAGGCTCCAGTGGCCGCTCTGAGAAAGCGGTTTTGGAGGGTCTGGAGTTTGTGGAGATTGCGCTTGGACAGCGCAAAGACTACGCTAGCATAAGCTAGTATGGGGCGGATACAAGTTGTGTAAAGATTTAGCTTATTTCTAAGCGACATCTTACTATACTTGCCTATCATGGGATAGAGACGGCCGAGGACAAAAGCGGCTCGGTCTCTGACTATTTTGGTGTGAGCTTGGAAGTTCAAACGACTATCCATGGTCACACCGAGATATTTGGTCTTATTTTGCCAGGGAATGGCACGACCGAAAAGAGAAAGGGGAGTAGGCCGCGGAGGGCGGCCTAAGGTAAAAAGGACGGCAGAGCTTTTGTCGGGATTCACCTCGATTCTCCATTTCCGAAACCACTCGCCTAGGGCGGTGATAGCGGGTTGGAGTCTCTCAGTGATTCGACTCACTTGCCTATCTGTGGTATAGAGAGCGGTATCGTCCGCAAAGAGGGCTAGATTTGTACCTATCGTTTTAGGGATATCGTTAGTGTACAGAAGGTACAAGATGGGGGCGAGCACGGAGCCTTGCGGGACTCCTGCTTCTATGGGACGGGGGGAAGAGAGAGTGCCTTCGACTTTGTAGCGAAAGCTACGATTCGACAAATAGTCTAGGCAGAGAAGTTCTGCGCTCCACTTCGCCGTCTACCTCGCGCACGTGGTCGGGATCGATGGGCTGTGTGCTTAAGGCACATTGGGCTTGGAGGCTAGACGCTAGGCAATCCGCTTTTTCGTCGTCGTTGAACGCGGGAACGTTGTTGGGACGAGATAACGGAGGGAGAGAGTTTGCGGTTTCGGACTTTAGAGCTCTGGCTAAGTGCCAATAAGCTTGGTGAGAAGGAGAAATGTTCTCCATAAGATCACAGAAACGTTGGGCGCGAAGCTCAGCTACAGCGGTTCTTACACGGCGGTGTAAGTCGTTGAAGCGAGCTTTATTATCGATAGTGGGAGCGCGATCGCGAGCGCGGCGGGCCGCGTTACGCTCAGTCATTAGCGACCTGATGTGCTGAGGCAGGATTAGGTGGTGATAATCACCAACCGGCACCTGTCGTGAGCACTCGCCAACGGTGGCGGTCAGGTGGCTAGTGAGTGAGTCGATAGCTACGTTAAGATCGGTCGCGGAAGAGATTACGTTGGGAACGCGGTCTAGATGTGGCGAGCTGGGATTTTCGAGCAATTGCCCAAATTTATCCCAGTCCGTCACGGTTCTAGTGTCGGGAGGAGAGTCCGAAGGGGAACCTAATCGGAGGATGACAGGGCGGTGGTCCGAGTCAAGTTCGTCAAGCACCTCTATAGAACGAAAGCTTAGCCTTACATTCTTTAGAAGTGCTATGTCCAGTACGTCGGGGTTGTTCCTAGTATTGTGGGGAAAGAAAGTGGGCGTAATGGGAGCGATAATGTCAAAGTTTAGTCTGTCAACTAAATCGTCAAGGAGTCTGCCTCTCCGTGAAGTTACAGAAGAGTTCCAGCGGCGATGCTTGCAATTTAGGTCGCCGGCAAGAATGACGGCGTCGCCTAAACTTAAGAGCGACTGAAGGTCGCTCTCGAGCAAGTCTTTTAGGGGAGAGAGATAAACCGATGCAATGATGATCGGCTGATGGCTGGTCATCGCTAGGCGGCAGACGGATGCTTCTAAATTCGTAAGCGGTGGAGGATCGGTAGGGGAGCAATGCAGGGAGCGCCTGTAATAGATGAGAGTGCCTCCGAGATTGGAGACAGTTCTATCATTACGGACGGTGCGATAGTTCGCGATCGAAGGGGTACGGACAGCGGGCTTTAGGAACGTTTCCTGGATGAGGAAGACGTCCGGTTTTTGGGAAGAGAGGAATTGCGATAATTCCTCTCTTTGGTTGCGGAGACCGTTGGCGTTTAAATAGCCTATGGAGACGGACCGGGGTTTTTCGCGCGCGGTTGTGCAATCCATTTTGGTTCTAAGGTTTTGGAGCTACCCTGCGCAGGGCGGCGAAGAAATCGCGATGCTTAGCCATGAAGCTGAGCATTTGAGTGAAATCGGTGATCTGTACGTATTCGGCGTACACGATCTCGAAATTGGCCGCGTCGAAGGCCCAAGAAATCTCGGCGAGAATGCCGAGGTGCTGCTGCTGCTCGGCTGTGTGAACGGCGTTGCAGGGCAGCGCAAAAGAGGGGCGCGGGGGGGCAAGGCGCGTATGCCAGACATGAGAGGGGCGGGGTAGGGAATACCCGTAACTGAGACGGGCCCGGGGAGAGCAGACAAAAGTTTGTCTGTCTCATTAGATTTGGACGCTACTAGCGCTGGAGGACGGCTCCAGGCGTTGACAGCAGGGAGGGGAGCAGGCACGAGCGAAGCCTGTTGGCGGGGGGCGGAGGGGCGCGATTTACCCTGTTTGGGTTTACGCGAGCTCTGTTTGGGAGCTTTGGGGCACCCGCGGTAATTCGCTGGGTGGCCTTCGCTCCCACAGAGTACGCAAGCGACCGGGTCGGATGCGTTAGAGCGATCGCGATCACAGTCCGGAGTGGCGTGATCGCGCAAACATTTGACGCAGCGCGGTCTGCGTCTGCAGTTGCGCTGCGCGTGGCCATATAGCTGGCATCGGTGGCATTGACTCGGGTTCGACCGCTTGTGCGGAGTCTCGACCCTGATGCCTTTGAGGCTGCAAACATCTTTAATGTTAAAGATGGCTTTGCCTTCTTTTGTCAGGTCTAGTACTACGAGCACCATGTCGTAGCACTCGGACTTATGTATTTCGGCCATTGTACATACGATGTACTTCCCGTACGGGGAGGCTTTGGACGATTAAGTCGTCCTGGACAGTCTTGGTGGAGAATTCCCTAGGGACTCCCCTTATGACTGCCCTTAAAATGCGTTCCTCGGCCAATGAGTACGTGTGGTACTCATATTTTTGAGCCGTGAGGAAGGCCGTCAGATTTCGGAAATCTGACGGTGTCGGGACCTGCACTTTGATGCCGCGCTCGGCATCATTGCGGGCGTGCGTATAATTGATACTCTTGGCCTTCATAGCGTTAGCAATATTCGGCCATGCCCCTTTGTCTTTGATGACAATGGGGGGCGGAGATTTTTCCTTCCGTCCCGAAGTGGGACAGTCGGACTGCGAAGAGGTGGCGGCGGGGGGGGGGGGGGTTGTGTCCATGGCGGCTAGCTCAGGGCTGGCCGCCGAGGTGGACGGAGAGGGGGAAGCGCTAGGCGCTTTGAGGCGTTTAGCCTCAGAGTCGGAGGGAGGAGGAGTAGAAGACTCCAGAGCGGATGCCGCCGAAGCCTTTTTAGACTTGGCGGACTTCTTCCGCTTTTTACCCTTTTTGGTTCCCAGGCCAACCACTTTGAAGCCTTCGTCGTCCTCGGACAACGCCGACTCAGCGGACATTACGGCTGCTGGAGACCGGGGTGCGGTTTCGGAGGTTGCGGCGGGCGGGGTAGCGAGAGACCGAGAAAGGGTCTCATCGGCTACCGGAGTGGGAGGGCGAACGGGCGCAGGGAGACGCGGGTCGCGATTGCGGGGTTCGCGGGGTTCGCGGGAGAGAGAGCGCGAACGATTGCGCGAGCGAGAGCGCGGAGTCGAACGCGATGAGACGGACGGGGAACGCGGTTGTGCTGGACGCAGTGAGGGCAGGCCCCAAAGCCTTGATGATGGCGTGGGCCAGCTCTGGGCGATCGCGAACAAGATTTATCACGATTGCCCCTAGCTGGTCCGGGGACAAGCCGATGAGTTGCTCGGCCATTGCGGGAGTGGCCGAGGTGTAGATTTTGAGTGCCTAGTGACTCCCCACCATTGCTGGCGAGGAGCAAGAATACCTAAATGTGGCCAGGCGCCCCGCAGTGCTACGGATTGCCTGGTGTGTACCTAACTCCTACTCCTACGGCCGGGGTTACGTTGTCACCGTTAGGTTTCCCCCCAGCAACGAGACGTTTTTGAACGAGAAACTTTTAGGTAGACCGCAACTCTGAAAAGAGCTATACGATCTCACCCACCAGCCCTTGAGCACTCGGAACTGGATTTCTACAAACTAAAACGCAATCGACACTTAAAACGCGAGAATGCACGGAGCGGCGAACCGCTGAAGCGGAAATACTGCGCTAGCGATTTAACACAAAGCCGGACTCAGACCGGGCGAACCGGTAACAGTCAAAGAGGCAAGCGAGGGTCACCGCTATGCGTAGTAGTTCCGCGACTACGAGAACACACACTCACGCACAAAAACGCACAGTATCGCTTTATTTTTGTTCCTTATTGTTTTATTTTTGTATTTGACGATCTTTTTATCAATTTATTATGTATTTTTTTTAAGACAATGTAATTTTCAACAGGAAATAAATAAAACATATATATTGTTGCTTTCATAGCATTCAAGTTTTTTTGCGTAGTGGAAGTTTGTGCTCAGCATTTCGTCTGTTGGACAGCACGCCGTAAAAAATTGAGGGTTTGTAAACCCTAACCATTTTGGTCTAGTCACTTTTTAAAGTTTATAGATTGATAAACATAATACCAACTGCCTCTTTACCCATTGTATATTTCGTTTGTTTACTAGGAAAAGGACTGCCGAGAAAAAAATAATGTTTTTTTATTTCTTAAAATTTAAAAAATGTTTTGAAAATTTACTTCTAAGATAGTAGTTAGATAACAAACCTTATCACATCAAACATCAACATCAAACTTAAGAAATTTGAGTTTGAAAGTCATCATTTACAGATCATAGTTCTGCGTTCTGACACAGATTTTACAGAATGTTCTTAAATCATTTAAATGTAATCTTAAAATTATATTATCTAAAAATATATAAAATATTTTTAGATATTTATATAAAATTCTAGTAATACACTGTTCGTTAAATAGAAAAGTGACATTATTTAAAAAGTACAAATTTTACAGAGCAGGCAATTAAGTTAATAAAGTTAATAAAGTTTTTAATTTTATTGGAATTACCTACTTTTTTTCTAAAGTTTGATACTCACATAAGTGTGATTTGATTGATCATCAATTTAAATTATATGTTTATCGTACAGAGTACCGATGTCTGCAACACTAGCCTTCTCTCCTGGGTAAAATCTACTCGGTTTTCTTCCCGTTGGATCAAGGCTACGGCAGAACTTCCGATATAAGTTCCCTTGAGTCGTCATGTTCCGACCATTTTCCCATCAAAGTGTGTGAACATGTCTCGTCTTTAGTTTTTTGAAGGAACATTAGTTAGAGTACTTCGGTCTTTTAGGATCTGTCTCAGTCACTAGTGCTAGTGCCTGGCTGCGTGCATTTGAAGCAATGGAACCCAGGGTACTTTCGCCTTTAGATGTGCGTATGGTATTTCAATGCGAACTCTGTCATAGCATTTAATCACTCTTCGTCTGTCAGGCCTTTCATTGTCCTCAGCTCGTCCAATCGATTCAGAAATTCCTGAAGTCGAAATGTTTATACTGTGGGAAAAATCGTGGGCATTCACGCCTGCCTTCTCTAAAAAGGCGCGGATGATTCTACCTCTCGGTATAGGAATTGGCGGTAATTCCATTCCAGTATCCATCCTTGCAAACTCCCTGGTTTGGTTTATTACAGATTTAGTGTGTAACAATGATACCTCCATTTCTTCTGATCGCGAGGGTTGTGGTACTCCTTCAACGCCTGCCCTATCCGATTCCCTAGCGTCCTCAGTAACTGGTAACAGTTTGGTTCCCGTCACTGGGTCCGTGTTTTAAATTGATTGAGAAGTTTCCCTCTCCATGATACTTATAGCGGTTTGCGGTGCGCTGCCTATACGCTCTAAATAAGCTAACAGCCAAATGCAAAAAGAAAAAAAAAATAAAAAAAAAAGTTATGTCCAAAACAAAATCTTGAAAGAAAAAAAATATATTTTGTATCACCTTTCCCGTTGATAAGTGCCTATTAATAGTTCACATTAATGGTAATAATAAAATTCTATAATAAAAGTTTCAATTAAATAATTTGTGTCTACATTAGGACAAGTTTTTCTGAGAAAACTATAACGAAAAAATAGATTTTGTTACAGAAAGTTATTCAATCTTTTTCCACAATTTTGTATTGGTTTTGAATTATAAAAAAAAAATCATACAAGTTGTATTTAGATAAAACTTTCCCCGCCGTTACTCCTCTTTTCAAGTATGAAGTAAAAATAAAATAAAATGTTGATAAGTTAAATAAGACACTACGACAAAGCACTAAATGGACGCTTGTAATATGTAAGCACAATAAACTAATAAACTAGAGTAGCTTATTTAAGTACTCTTATAAGAAAAAAAATCCAAAGCTTGAGTTTTTTAAGCCATCTTTTCTCAACTCAAAATACTAGCGATGTAACACACACATTTATATTTGTAGAACATTGTACTTTTACAATCATGAGCAATGTATATCAACTTAGCAAAATAAACACCTTTCATATAAATAAATCTCAGCATTTGTAGCGGATCATATCATACCGCCCCAAGCAAGGCTGACGTCACGCGTCCTACATCGCGCTATCAAAGTTTCTTCTGTCGATGAGTATATATAGAAACCGAACAGAATGATAAGTGGACCACGGCGGTCACCAGGCATAACACCTCGCCCGGCAGGAGATCTCCTCTTTGCCGCCGCTCCACACATTCTCCGTCTAGATGTTATAAAAACATTTTAAAATTTAACTTCTCTCTCTCTTTGTGAAAAAGGATTTAGTAAATAAGGTATATTTAGGATATGCTCTATTTCCAATTAAACAACGATCGCCAACAGCACCACCATCAAACTGAGCTGTAGCAAAAGAAAATTAAATATTGCATGAATTTAGTTAATATTATAAGACATCAATTCGAAGGACTGCATATATCTTAAAACAGAATTATTAAAAACAGGGGCCACGTGCAGATCCAGGCCAACGAGCCACAACATTCATAAGTTTCAAGTCAGCATCACACACTGTTAGAACATTAAGGGAAAAATATCCTTTCTGATTCCTAAATTCTTTTCCTTAAAGCAATATATGAGATTCCCAAGTACACATGGAAATTGGGCAAACCAATAAAAATATTCTGCACTGTTATGGTGCATGAAAACATATTTACTATAAAGCCTAGCAATAGCAAAAGAAATTTGGCCCACTATTTTGCAAACTAAAGACTTTGACACACAAATATAGTCATTTACTGAAACGAGCATTGTTCCTAAAACCGAAGTGTCAATAACAATTGATGCAGTGGTGCAAAAATGGTTTGAGTATGCAATCCATCGATTGATTGTTAGCATACTTTTAGATCGCAAATTAAATCGAAGATTGTCAAAAATAAATGAAGATTTTATGTTCATTAAAAACCTTTCAAACAGTCTAGTTGAAAAAAACTAAATATTATTACTGTGAAACCTTAAACTGTGATAAATGTCCAAAATATCACCAAAGTTTGATTTAACCCAATTTATATGTACGACTGCAGCGAGCATTAAATGTACAAAGACTTACGTATATCGTCCCAGTTTAATCCCCCCCCCTAAGGGGGTAAGTGGCGGCTGGATACACACTGACATTTTAATGTGGTGGACAGCCTTTTACCAGCCTTAGTGATGTTCGTCATCATATCAGCCCATTGACATCCACTGCTGGACATAGGCCTCACCTAACTTTTTCCACAGCGTGCGAATCTGTGCCGTCTGTAACCAACGGCTCCCCGCTTCCTTTACGAGGTCATCTGTTCATCTAGTGGGGGGCCGTCCCACGCTGCGCTTTCCGGTTCGTGGCCGCCACTCGAGAACCTTCTTCCCCCATCGGCCATCGGTTCTTCGAGCTATGTGCCCTGCCCATTGTCACTTCAGCTTTGCGATTCGATGAGCTATGTCGGCGACTTTAGTTCTACGGATTTCCTCATGATTCGATTACGTAGGGAGCCGAGCATAGCTCTTTCCATCGCCCGCTGAGCGACCTTGAGCTTTCGTTTAAGGCCCATAGTTAGCGGCCACGTCTTAGTGCCATAGGTCATCACTGGCAACACACACTGGTTGAAGCCTTTTGTCTTCAAGCACTGGGGTATTTGGGACGAGAAAATATCCTTTCTGATTCCTAAATTCTTTTCCTTAAAGCAATATATGAGATTCCCAAGTACACATGGAAATTGGGCAAACCAATAAAAATATTCTGCACTGTTATGGGGCATGAAAACATATTTACTATAAAGCCTAGCAATAGCAAAAGAAATTTGGCCCACTATTTTGCAAACTAAAGACTTTGACACACAAATATAGTCATTTACTGAAACGAGCATTGTTCCTAAAACCGAAGTGTCAATAACAATTGATGCAGTGGTGAAACTTCATTATTTCTGCAACAAAAAAATAGGCATATTTTTGTATATTGTTTAAGAGATTTTGTGGTAGTTGATGGTGTTCTTACAAAAAGCATTATTTCGGTGAAAAGTAACTCTGCCGCAGGTTTATTCAGCCTAAATTTAAAAATAAATTCTGCGTCAATCAGACATTGGGTGTGAAATTCAGCCTAAATTTAAAAGTAAATTCTGCGTCATTAAGACATTGGGTGTAAATATAATTTACTCTTTTGTATTTTCTTGATCGTCGGTCTATCTCTTGATCACTTTCTGAATCTAATATTTGTGTTATTACGTCCAAATCACTGTCGCTATCACACGTAAATATTATTGCAGCTATAATTCCGATGTAAAGTTAATTCTAATCACAAAATGTTTTCTTGTAAAACGAGAAAACTGTATTAAACTGCAGAAATCTCTTTTGTTACCGTGAATTTCGGGTAATCGCATAAACGATAACAGATAATCGAAAAATGAGGTGTCAAAATCTAAAGATCAAATATTCGAACACATGAGCTATCGTTTTCGAACAAACATCGATTTTTAAACGGCGATGCTTCCTCCCGAAGATAGATCGCAAAAATGGTTTGAGTATGCAATCCATCGATTGATTGTTAGCATACTTTTAGATCGCAAATTAAATCGAAGATTGTCAAAAATAAATGAAGATTTTATGTTCATTAAAAACCTTTCAAACAGTCTAGTTGAAAAAAACTAAATATTATTACTGTGAAACCTTAAACTGTGATAAATGTCCAAAATATCACCAAAGTTTGATTTAACCCAATTTATATGTACGACTGCAGCGAGCATTAAATGTACAAAGACTTACGTTTATCGTCCCAGTTTAATCCCCCCCCCTAAGGGGGTAAGTGGCGGCTGGATACACACTGACATTTTAATGTGGTGGACAGCCTTTTACCAGCCTTAGTGATGTTCGTCATCATATCAGCCCATTGACATCCACTGCTGGACATAGGCCTCACCTAACTTTTTCCACAGCGTGCGAATCTGTGCCGTCTGTAACCAACGGCTCCCCGCTTCCTTTACGAGGTCATCTGTTCATCTAGTGGGGGGCCGTCCCACGCTGCGCTTTCCGGTTCGTGGCCGCCACTCGAGAACCTTCTTCCCCCATCGGCCATCGGTTCTTCGAGCTATGTGCCCTGCCCATTGTCACTTCAGCTTTGCGATTCGATGAGCTATGTCGGCGACTTTAGTTCTACGGATTTCCTCATGATTCGATTACGTAGGGAGCCGAGCATAGCTCTTTCCATCGCCCGCTGAGCGACCTTGAGCTTTCGTTTAAGGCCCATAGTTAGCGGCCACGTCTTAGTGCCATAGGTCATCACTGGCAACACACACTGGTTGAAGCCTTTTGTCTTCAAGCACTGGGGTATTTGGGACGAGAAAATATCCTTTCTGATTCCTAAATTCTTTTCCTTAAAGCAATATATGAGATTCCCAAGTACACATGGAAATTGGGCAAACCAATAAAAATATTCTGCACTGTTATGGTGCATGAAAACATATTTACTATAAAGCCTAGCAATAGCAAAAGAAATTTGGCCCACTATTTTGCAAACTAAAGACTTTGACACACAAATATAGTCATTTACTGAAACGAGCATTGTTCCTAAAACCGAAGTGTCAATAACAATTGATGCAGTGGTGAAACTTCATTATTTCTGCAACAAAAAAATAGGCATATTTTTGTATATTGTTTAAGAGATTTTGTGGTAGTTGATGGTGTTCTTACAAAAAGCATTATTTCGGTGAAAAGTAACTCTGCCGCAGGTTTATTCAGCCTAAATTTAAAAATAAATTCTGCGTCAATCAGACATTGGGTGTGAAATTCAGCCTAAATTTAAAAGTAAATTCTGCGTCATTAAGACATTGGGTGTAAATATAATTTACTCTTTTGTATTTTCTTGATCGTCGGTCTGTCTCTTGATCACTTTCTGAATCTAATATTTGTGTTATTACGTCCAAATCACTGTCGCTATCACACGTAAATATTATTGCAGCTATAATTCCGATGTAAAGTTAATTCTAATCACAAAATGTTTTCTTGTAAAACGAGAAAACTGTATTAAACTGCAGAAATCTCTTTTGTTACCGTGAATTTCGGGTAATCGCATAAACGATAACAGATAATCGAAAAATGAGGTGTCAAAATCTAAAGATCAAATATTCGAACACATGAGCTATCGTTTTCGAACAAACATCGATTTTTAAACGGCGATGCTTCCTCCCGAAGATAGATCGCAAAAATGGTTTGAGTATGCAATCCATCGATTGATTGTTAGCATACTTTTAGATCGCAAATTAAATCGAAGATTGTCAAAAATAAATGAAGATTTTATGTTCATTAAAAACCTTTCAAACAGTCTAGTTGAAAAAAACTAAATATTATTACTGTGAAACCTTAAACTGTGATAAATGTCCAAAATATCACCAAAGTTTGATTTAACCCAATTTATATGTACGACTGCAGCGAGCATTAAATGTACAAAGACTTACGTATATCGTCCCAGTTTAATCCCCCCCCCCTAAGGGGGTAAGTGGCGGCTGGATACACACTGACATTTTAATGTGGTGGACAGCCTTTTACCAGCCTTAGTGATGTTCGTCATCATATCAGCCCATTGACATCCACTGCTGGACATAGGCCTCACCTAACTTTTTCCACAGCGTGCGAATCTGTGCCGTCTGTAACCAACGGCTCCCCGCTTCCTTTACGAGGTCATCTGTTCATCTAGTGGGGGGCCGTCCCACGCTGCGCTTTCCGGTTCGTGGCTGCCGCTCGAGAACCTTCTTCCCCCATCGGCCATCGGTTCTTCGAGCTATGTGCCCTGCCCATTGTCACTTCAGCTTTGCGATTCGATGAGCTATGTCGGCGACTTTAGTTCTACGGATTTCCTCATGATTCGATCACGTAGGGAGCCGAGCATAGCTCTTTCCATCGCCCGCTGAGCGACCTTGAGCTTTCGTTTAAGGCCCATAGTTAGCGGCCACGTCTTAGTGCCATAGGTCATCACTGGCAACACACACTGGTTGAAGCCTTTTGTCTTCAAGCACTGGGGTATTTGGGACGAGAAAATAGTACGCAGTTTTCCGAACGCTGCCCAACCGAGTTGGATTCGGCGATTAACCTCTTTCTCGAAATTGGACCTACCTAATCGAACAGTTTGTCCTAGGTATACGTAGTTAAATAATTAGATTTTTAAGGGTCGTCATCTGGTCTGTTCTGCAACAAGTGTCCATAGGATATACGGTGCTCAACATCACGCTCTACTTTACATATTTGCCACTATGGTTTTACAAAAAACTCTGACCTTATTGGTCAGTGAGGACATAGAGTTTAGAAGCTAGCGAACGGTTATTTCTACTTCAATGGTAGACATCCCATTTATTGACAACACAACATGACACTGGCAGGCAAGTTGTAAATAATAACGGTGTGCCATTGCCAACTAGCTGGATCGTGCTGAGTCATCGACACGCGGCGCCACAACATCTTTTATTACTTAAACGGTCTTTTTTATGGCTTTTTAATGCAAAGTTGGGCAAAATACTGTCACATTAAAGATGCAAATAGAAAATACTAAAATCATATTAATTACCTATAAATTATCTACTTACCTACTTTGATCGTGATTTTAATATTTTGAATTTGTGATTGCGTTGTTAAGCTTGTTAAGTTTAGCTGCATTTTGTCGAACCTTTGAAAGATATGACGATAACGCTGTTAAAATTTACAACATTTCCTTTATAAAAATTATACAGAATAGGATAAAAAAAAACTTTTAAACAAACTAATAAGTATTCACAAATTATTGTAGGAACCAAGGTAAAAAAAGGTGTGAAAATTTCAACTGTCAAACTATCACGGTTCATGAGATACAGCCTGGTGACAGACCTACGGACGGACAGACAGCGAAGTCTTAGTAATAGGGTTCCGCTGATTACCCTTTGGGTACAGAACCCTAAAAATCACGTTTGTTGTATGGGAGCCCCCTTAAATATTTATTTATTATTTATTCTGTTTTTAGGGTTAAAAACGGGACCCAATTACTAAGAGTCCACTGTTTTTTTTTTTTTTTTTTTGCCGTTTTTATAGATAATGGTACGGAACCCTTCGTGCGCCAGTCCGACTCGCAATTTGCCGATTTTTTAGTATTTGTTGTAGCGGCAACAGAAATACATCTTCTGTGAAAATTTCAATGCGTATAACCGTTAGGGGTCGATTTATACGCCTTGCCAGAATTTCTCAATAGTTAAGCTTTATTTTTTCGCCATTCCTCCTGCAGTTTTTCTTCTGTCTTCTTCATTCATTGCAGTGGTTTCATCTTCTGATGATGGTCATTGTCTATATCATCAGACGAAAAAACTGTCAGGTATGGAGTTGCAAGAACTATTGTTATCATCCTCAGAGGAAATATGGGTAGTTTATTTAGTGTATGGAGTTTTCAGCTGGTTAAAAAGAGCAACGTTATTACTATTTTCGGCAACAATTCTACTCGGTACAGTTTGATCGTTTGTCATGTTTGGAATAATTTGTCAATCCGAAAAAGAAGTTACTGAAAGGAATCGTTTCCATAGTTTTGCTGTTTAAACTTATCAAAGGGGTGCGTATAGAATTTAAATTACATTTAGGTGGCTCCAACTCAATGATCTCTCTAGGTACAGATTTAAATGCTGCGTTCACTGGATCTCTTTTCTCTGTTGTTTAATTATTGGATTGAAATAGGTCTTGTTCTGGCTCTGAATTGGCGTCTTTTAAGCATTTAAATTTAATACTTTATTTAAGACAATCGGGTCTTATTTAAAAGATTCGTAATTTTATTTTTTTTCACTATCCTTAGACATATCATTTTTAATATTTTGTAATATAAATACAAATCGAAAAGTGGTTCCAAATTTTAAATCATTTAAATAATTAGTATGTTAGTCAATCTCTTTGTTTTATAGTTATTACAAAATATAAAAAATGTCTAAAGAATAAACGTAATTTTCATAAAAGTCATAAAAAAAATATTTAACATTCAGAGCATCCACATTTTCAAATCCCACTGGTATATTTTCTTCTTCCTGACACTTTTCTTTGTAAAGGATGTACATAATTTTAATATTAAGCTTGGAGTCTAGGTACCTGTTTTTTGTTCTACAATAGTGAGACTCCATAGCTGAAAACGACAATATTTGTCTTTCTAAGTACTTGTGATCTGTCGTATTCAATTACTTCAAAGGTGGTTTTCTTCCTCTCTCATCCCGCAAAAGTGTGCCTGATGATGATACTTTTTTAATTTATAGCCCCTTTGACCATTGCTTCTGAAATATTTAGATTTTTCTAAATAAAACTTTATGCACATTTTACCTTCTTATTCCCGTTATGAGTACAAATTTATTATTGGTGTAAATTTTTTTCGGGAAGGCCTGATTTTGTTTCTCTCTTGGGATTATATTAATAATTATTATATGGGAATGATTTTGTGAAACAGAAATTATTAAAATAAGTTAACAGATTATATTATTATAATCTGTATATATGGTATTTTATTCGGTCATCCCGTTTTTACGGTGTCACCAGACAACCATGATTTATTTAATCTTTTTCATACTAAACGCCCAGGCATTACGTCCACCGGCGGGTTCAGCGATCGGGCGCCGATATATACCTATATTTTCCAACCAAAAAGTTAAATAGCAGTTAGCAATAGCATGTTTTGTTATATACTTACCCATATCTGTAGCATAATTTTTCCTTGTAAACAAAACTTTTCTTTCTTGCTGAGACATTTGCATTGAAGAGCATAAAATATTTTCTTTATATTCTACATCTAAAAAAATATGTTAAGTTTTATATAATAATTTATGTAAATAATTAATAAAAACCAATCGCAACTAAAAAATTACTTTCTTTGGTGACAAGTTTTTCGTCACGATTTTGTTTTGGTAATGTGTTATTTCTATGTTTTGGATAGTTTTTTCTTTTCAACCGGCTTTTCACTAAATATATCTATCTTCAAGGGTAAGTTTCACTTCGTGAATTTACCGTGGTGGTGAAAATCCAAGATCGTAATATTCGTATATTTACCAGCCTTTATTACTGACAGTTACAAATTTTTGATTAATATATGTCTGTGGACCAACATTCTTCGGTATGACCTCTGACATAAACAAGTAAGAAGAAAAGAAAAAAAAAATCATATCTTCTACCGTTACCTCTTCCCATTCATTGAGTTGCGATCGTGAACGTAAACTATAAGCTTTGCTGTTTGCCAAGCATAATCATTACTTTCATGTACAATTTATTCCATAAAGCTGCGGTCCAATAGTTTGAACGGAGTCGTTGACGTTCTTGTGGGCCATGGTTGGCCCGCGTATGTTTCTTCTGTACCTGTGAATATCGTATAGTCTTCAGACCAAGTTCAATTATGTGATACTTCAGATGTAGGGCTGTCTTCTGTTGGCTGCCAAATAATTTCCAGATTCAGTGGGTTTTTCATTCGATGATATGCGCAGAGCTCTACTTGGTGATCTATTAACCCCAAAAGGTATAAATTCTTGTTAGTTCATCTACAAAAATATTTTTATCAGTATAAAATCTGGTTTCAAAGTAATTAAAAAAAATAACTGTCATGTCACATACTAGTAAATACTTATGTAGCCCATTTAAACTGATAATTTTAGGTATCCACACAAAAATCACATTTTTCTTCTATGTAATGTTTATATATGGTATAAAAAACTGATATCACTGACACCAAACCTCTGTAAATATGCATTCCGTCATTAATTGACTATCTAGTTGCATCGCGTGCATTCGTATATATCTACTCGGTACCCTACGGCGCCGCGTTCGCCGCCGCCTGTTGCTGGTAGTGATCTGTACTATCTTTGTATACGTTTAGATAAGGTTTTACAAATATGTGCGTACGTTACTTTGTACTTATATGTATAATATTCAAAGCTTTTAAGAAAACATTCTAATTTTCAGCCACAGCGGCATTAGTCACAACATAACCTCGTCATTGTCACGGGGTTTTAGGTAGCAATCACAGTAAATCGCTGCAGATGCATTTCTAAGTAAAATGATTTTGTTTTTCAACGCTTCTCAGCATGTGTGGGACAGACTGAAAGTTTTTAGAAAATAAATAAGTTGGTAATACCTTTACTGTTTTTTGAAATATTCTGTATTCCTTTTTAAGCAACGTAGCACTCGATGAAACAACTGGGCCCACTCTTCTGTAGAGACTTCTTGCACGGTCATTTCGAACCAAGTCACTGCTTCTTCAGGGTTCGTAAAGCGAATTCCTCGAAGTTTATCTTTGATTTTTGGACACAATAAAAGTTGAAAGGTGCGCAGATCGGGTCTGTATGTGCAGTAGGATCCCGCTTCGAGGGTGCTGCTGTCGAACTTTTTCTAATACAACTGGCAATCGATTGCTTATATACCTGTCAGCGGTAACTTTCCTTTAGTCTTCAGCGCAACTGTTATAAAATGACCAGTCCGCTCAAAGAATAAAAATTTTTTTTTTTTCCTTAACTTCCTCCTTTCTTTACGCAAATCCTCAAAACTGCAAATCCACTGTGCATATTGTCTTTTAGTTTCGGGTTTGTAACCATAAAATCCAACTTTCATCACCTGTGACGATGTCAAATGTAGCAATAGTGTCGACTCCGTTATACTTTTCTAGCATAGCGTGGCACTAATCTACGACGACAACGAAAGTCGTAATAAATCGTAGAGCGATAATATAATATACATCATCAGGTTAGAAAACAGTTCTAAAGTCGAAATTTAATTTATTTTTTATTGGTACTAGCCAGTTTTATAAACTTTCAGTGTAACCTAAGTACAGGAGGCATGCTTAAATTTACCTAGCATCCCAATCTTCCTTCGTATATGATATGGTCTATCAACGGACGTTTTAACGGAATCACTCGGGTAGTTTTTAAGATATAAATGTTTTCATCAATTGTGCCTCCTAATCCTTCAATGTCGTACGATGTGCAGTTAGAATAGGTGAATCAAAGGAGGTTTCTTGCCACATTATTAGATCAATGTAACATTTAGCATTAAAATTAAGTTTAGGCACTTCAAAAGTGCGTGGTAGTTTTTCCGTTTGAGGTGAACTACGCTTTTAGAATTCTTCTAGCTGCAAGTTCTCTTATATGCTATTCTCCATCTGTTGATATCGTTAATAGTCAATTTTCAGAGCGAGCAAAATATACGTTTCGTTGAATAACAGGATCTATGACTACTTTTAATGCACTTAATAATAATCGCAAACTTTCAATTAATTTCCAAAGGTGCCGTGATCCGTCTTCGCATGATGAGTGTGCCTTTAATTGGAACCACACGGGGCATATACTTTTACAATGTATTGAGCCAAAATAATTAAATTAGTTGATGGTGTTGGCGTAGCAATGTAATGACGCAAGATCCGGTTTGCCTTACTCAACCAACGGGCGTGTGACATTTTTCCAGGTGATTTATTTGCTAAGTCATCTGAACAACTTCCAGTAATTACGGCTAAGGTAATTTCATACAAATATTTTTGTCCTTAAGTCATCAGGTTTTAGTGTTGGTAATTGACCTGGTATTGACTCAAATTCAACTAGAGCTCGCGTTAAACACTTATCCAGTAACTTACCAATAGGACCATTGTACGTAGATGGACCAGAAGTTTTACCATCTATATAATCAAACAAATGCTTCAAAGGCAGTTCATTTAAATGCAGCATTCAAATTATCCATTGCAAACGTCTCTGATTTTTTCAAATAGCCTTATAACACGACTAAATTTTCCCCTATTTGTCAATGTTCCATCGCATCCAATATCCAAGAGATCAACAGTACTAATATTTTTGGCGAAAATAAGAGCGTTTATTGATATCTCAATTGTCTTTGCAGTTCCTTGTTTTGACGTCACATACCCTACATAAATGAACTCCGGTTCTTTAATTACAGTAACGTGTTCTTCAATAACGACCTGTACCTTTTGGTACCCTTTTTGACTATCTTTAGGCACTTTGTCATTCCGCCCATCAAAGGAAAGCAGGCAGGCAAGTTTGAAGTCGCTTGATTCTTCATAAGTGCGTCCCGTGTTTTCCTTCTCACTCTTCGCAGTTTCGATTTATCTATAACGATATCTGACAAAAGTTCGTGTAAAACTGCAGAAGAAATCGCAGCAGCAGCTGTGTTGGATTCTCTATAACACACACATATTTGCGTCAACACCGGTAAACTTTTCATGCATTTCTTATTTTCCACAGTTCCTGAGATAGAAGGTAAAGGCTATTCTATATTTTCGTGTAGCTTTTCCGGAAATGAAACACTCAGAAATGATCAGAATCACTTCTTGTTGCAAACATTAATTCTTGATCTGGCATCTTTGATGGGTTGTTATCGCTCTTCAGACAGATTTTTGTTGAAGCTTGCTTTCGAACAAACTTCTTTTTGTAAACTTTTTGTTCGATTGCGATCAATGGCCGCCGATTCTCATTTTTCTCTCACCCAATCAATCAAAAAGTCGTGTTCCTCATCATACATTGATGCCTTTTGCCATACTCCTTCAAATTTCTGGGTTACAATTTCTGCAATTTCGGAAATGCGGTCACTTTGTTACTGCCATTTTTAATTTTTTACCTGTAGTCTATTCCACTCGTTACATTAACATCCTGTAATGTTGGTAGCACGTTTACTTTGACATGATGGAAAAATTTAACTTCCAAGTTCTTAAACAAAAATTAAACAATTTACAATTTCACAAGAATTATATTATGTAATTCTTATTCTACGTTTTTTTTTTCTGAATTACTATTATAAGTTTTCTTTAACATGATATGTATTTTTAATTTTTACATAGGTACTCGATTGGTGATTGCAATGGACGTTGTAACTGAAAATAACAAAGAGTCAGAGAATATAGTACTAAATAAAAATTTTACCAGATTTAAAAAACGACAAATGAAAAGACAATGGGAAGAATTTGATCAAAGTAAGAAAGACAGTGAAGGGACAGAAGAGAAGAAGTTGTGTGAAAAAACAGTTGAAAGAATAAAGAGAAAAAAAATGGTTTTGCTGTTAGGGTATTGTGGTGTGGATTATTATGGGATGCAGAGGTAAGCTCTTTATTATATGATGTAAATGAATTATGCTCATAAACTGAATTGTTTGAAGATATGGCAACATTCTATATTATAATTTTTAACACACATGTCATTACATAATAAAATAATTTTGAAAATTAGTTCTACATTTCATTTATTATTATTTTAAAATTCGTTCAAGTCACAAAAGGCTTTATTTTGGAGCCACCGTCGCAGTTTTGTCAGAAATGTATTGTAGTCGTCACATATTTTTATGTTCTCTGGTGGTGAAATATATACCTTAGGTCCGACTGCAAATAAAGTGATGGAAGTTTTAGCTATTCTGTGTGTGCACCGTTTCAGCATCTTAATAGCGTCCATTACGCACTTGTGTGGTAAACACATGTCATATTTTACTAGAATAGCACATTTGCACAGCATAGGATACTTGATTACTTCTTCAAACGAAATTATGGGAGGTCATTCATAATAAAATAGAAATATTTGTAAAAGTAAAGTTAAAAAACTTTCTCAAAAACGCGTAATCTGTAAAATAAAAACTTGCAGTATGCCGGTTAATCGCTATGTTTAATAATAACTTATACTTAATAAATAATTTAGTGCCGTTTGTATGAAAGGGCAAGAACTAAAGAATTATTACTTATGATCTAGAAATCCTGGTGTGCGAACTATAGAAGAGGACTTGCTCAAAGCGTTATGGGAAGCTAAATACATTACTGAAGAAGACTTTAATAACCAACAAAACGCGCAGTTCCAACGGAGTTCGAGAACCGATAAAGGTGTCTCAGCTGCGCGTCAGGTTGTCTCCCTTAAATTACGTTAGTATTTTTGTATTTTTGTTCTAATTCATATTGCCGAATGACTTTTGATGACATGCTCAACATCAAACCAATATCAAAGTTTTAAAGGTTAATAAGGTCTATTTTTTTTATAAAACATCAAAATATGAAACTCACGTGTCATTTTTATTTTTAAAGTTAATTTCTTATTTTTAGCTCTTGAAGTAGATATAGAAGAAATTAACAAAAGGTTACCGGACTGTATAAAAGTTTTTAGTGTAAAAAGGGTTACCAATAAATTTAACTCCAAAGTGAAGTGTAATGCTAGAACATATAGCTACACTCTTCCAACTTATGTATTTGAACCTAGCCTTACAACAGTTGAAGAGAGAAAACAATACAGAATAAAACAAGAAAAAATGGAGGAAGTCAATAATTTACTTGGAATGTATAAGGGAACAAAATGCTACTATAATTTTACTGAAAAAAAGTAAGAATTGATTCAAAAAACAATTTATTTCTACTTTTAGGAATTAGAATACTTTTAAAATTGTCCAATAAATTTTCTTATATTGAGTGTTCAATAAACTGTGCCTTCATGTATCTGCTACAGTTGAGTTGAAGTGTCAAAATATGTTTTGACACTTGACATTTTATTTAAAATATGCGTATTAATTCTTTGATAATATTAACACATATATAATTATGTTTCTTTAGTTAAAACTATTTTTAATTAATCAATAATATCTTTGTACCAGACATTTTCAAGATCCATCGGCATCAAGATATATGATGGGTTTCAGCATTGAAAAAGTATTCCTAGAATCCAACATGGAGTTTGCAGTTTTACTAGTTAAAGTAAGTTACAACATTTGATAATGTTAAGTCTAACTCACGGAATATCAGGCGAATAGCAGATATATCAAATAACGACTAAGAATAAAGTACTAAGGTATTTATGTTATTAAAGGGAATAGGCGAGTATCCGTATGTTCCGTTGAGGTGTTCAGTTCCTACTTAAGGTACACATTGATTCTTGCTTGCTACGCTCTAGGATATCTATTCCTATGGGAACTCGATTAGGATGAAATAGAACATTTCATTATAAGTGCGGAAAATCAAGACCTCTCGATGCTTAATTGAGATATGAAGGAAAGTTGATATCTTATCTATTAATAAGAGAATGTGTGAAATCGTTACAGTATGCGCGATTACCCCCTACATACAAGCAAACAAATTTTATCTCTTTCATATTAATATAGATGCCATATTGTTTCGTAACGTAGGTAAAAGCCTGAAATTTTTACAGAATAGTTTATAACCAAGCATTGACAGAGAACTGGACAGAGCATTTTCTAGCCAGATGTAAAAAAAAATGGTCGCAAAAGTGTGACAGAGACTAGACGTCTCTTTCTAACTTGATTAAAAACATAAACAAACAAAATGGCGGGTAATAGAAAGTGCAAAAGAGCACAGGTTCGCTTTATCTCTTTCTAAAGGATGGCCAATTTTGTGAGGCTTTTGCACATTCCAAGTCTATGCGACTAACAAAAAAAAATAATTAAAAGTAAAAGATTACTCTTCATTCAAGAAACATGTTATTCTTGTAATTGCTCTTTCGCAAGTAGCTTTAAACTTAAAACTTATAATGGTGTAAGCTCTATAGTAAAACACCAAATCATAAAAACCTGTCAAGTGCGAGTCGGGCACGTTCATTCTTTGGTGGTACGGAACCTTTGATGCGGGACTCGCACTTGTACGGTTTTTTTACACAGCAAAACTCTTAGATTATTACGGTTTTGTTGTTATAAATATGACAGATCACGTTTACCAAGTTTTAGGAGACATAGACAAATACGTATTTTAAATTACTTAAGTTAATGTTTTTTTTTTTTTTTTTTCAGGGCCAGAGCTTTATGCTGCACCAAATCCGCAAAATGATCGGTTTAGTGATAGCGGTAGTAAGGGGCCTTGTTGATAAATCGATAATGGAGAAAGCTTTTAGCAAAGATAAGGTTATGATTCCTACTGCACCCGGTTTAGGATTGGTCTTGGATAAGGTATGTCCTATTTTTTTAGCGATCTGCATAAGATGAATCTGACGTAAAAAAACATACAAACTGCGTTACAATAAATATCTATAACTATTGTGTTATAAACAAAATGTGTTATTCCCACATCGCAAGAAATACAGTAGAGTCTCACTAATCCGGCACTTCAATAGGCCGGCACGTCCAACAGTCCAACACCTTCCGCAGAAGTACAAGAAGAAACCAGCCTTGTAGAAATATTGGAGCCACAGCCATATTAACCATATTTACCACGGGCAAATTCGGCATGTACATAGTTTGAGTCCCGGGGAAGGACATAGGCTACTTAAAAACGACTAGTGGGAGTTTAATAGTGCCGGACTCTACTGTATATAAATGCCAGTGAATTATTGAATAGCCAGAGTTTTTATTGAATTCATACATTTAATAACAATTATTTTTTTGACTCTGCCGTTATACCTCCCACTGCAGGGGCACAGACCACTCCTAGTGATATATGATAACTGATTTTGAGTAGTCAAATATTAATAATAGAACGGGGAAAAGTTTCTTCGTATTTTATAACGAAACTTAAGAGAGCTTAAGATCGAGGTGCATCTTTGACATCAAAATCCCTGGATTGAAAACGCTTAAACCAATTTTGCGCTACTCTTACTGACACTGCATTAGGTAAACCATGCTGCCATAAACGACACAAAAAAAAATTCGCGGCTGTCGTGGCATTTTCCTTTTTTGTAAAAAAATTTGTAATGTATGTTTTTCTTCATAAGATTCACTCATTTTGACAGAAAGAAAAATAAATATTGGAAGACAACATTTTACTAATTTGATTTTTTTTAAATTGTAACCTTTTCAATGTCATCAAAACTAGCCAGATACAAATAGTACAGCCAGTGTTTTTACAATTACAAGTTTATGAATACTATATGCGAAAAAACTGTTCCCCCGATCTATTAGTTTATTTAGTATAACAAAGTTCAAATGAAAGCAATAAAAGTCGCATTTACCTTAAGTTTAAATAAATTTAGATTTCCTATTCAAACTTCAGTGCACTTAATATCAGTATTATTTCGCCACTCAAATTGCGTTATTATAAATCGCTATTTCTAGATTTATTAATTATGGTAATGTAATAAATACTTGGTTAATAATGGAAACTAGTTATTTTATGGTTCCCTAGCATTTTATGGATCAATATGCATTTTGCAACTATATCGATAGTAAACTGACACTTTTAGTTGCGAACGGTATAGATATTTAGTGTTAGTTGGTGCAGTTGATGGTTGGTGGTCTTTTGAAATATGTATAAATATCGGCTAAAAAATAATCGGGCGCTGCCATATGGTACAGTAGTCGTAGTTCACTGATTCTTTGTTTGGCCGATTAAAAATCGGGCAGTGTGCAGCGACACTTAATGCATAGGTTTTAGAAAATACAAATAAAGTTACTATTATTTTAGGTACACTATGATCGATACGATGCACGGTACAAAGACAGCCATGCCAGTCTAACTTGGGAAGCAGAAGAGGAAATGGTTCAGAAATTCAAACACGAACACATATTCCCTGTGATTGTCAAAGGTGAGGTAGAGGAAAATTCTATGGGCATTTGGCTGGACGAGAAATTGGTCAAACATTCCTTTGAACCGTCAGAAGATGCGTCAGGGGAGAAAGGGTTGGAAAGTGAAGACAAAGAAGTGGGAGGTGGGGATGATGATGAAGACGATGTAGAAATTAATAATCATGTTGAAAATGTAAATAATGTTACGAAAAAGAATGATGCTGAGAAAATTGACGTAGATGAGAAAATGGACGTTAATGTTAAAATTATTGACAACCAGATTGGGGATGAAGATAGTAAAAAAGATGATAGTAAGAATGTTCATGACAGTGACAGTAAAAATAGTGAAAATGTTATCAGTGAAAGTGAAAAGGTGTTATAATAAATTTTTCCTAATTTTAAGTATAAGATAAGGTACTAGTTCAGAGGGGTGTTTCAAAAGCGCCGTTTTTTCTCATTTTGAGATAAACACCAAAACTTATTTGAAAATAATAAAACTAGATTAATCGCGTCATTATTTGGCTTTTATTATTTTGGTTACTCTTTTTAAAATAGTAATGGAACGCGTAAATTTAAAAATTAATATAACACCAAAACTTATTACTGTAAGATGTAAATGCATATTGCAGTATTAACATCGTTCATCTAAGTACCGCACAGAGTGGTAAAACACCCGAAAACCTGGCCAAAAATATTTTAATTTTTTACTTTATCAGATGGGTGTCCTATGTCGAGAAATGACATTTTTCATAAAAAATATATATTTATGATGATATTGGGTAAAGGAGAAAATTAAGAAGATAATTATATGAGTAAAAATTTATTTCGCTAAAATACAGTAAAGTTATGACTTCTTAAATACAAGATTTACAGTAATTTAAATAATAAGATATAAAAACTAAAAATGTAGGTACATAAAAAAAATATTCATTATCTTCTGGTATAAAGAAAGCTGCTGCTTCGTTAGAGAAAGCCTATTTATTTAAAGGTCTCTTTTTTCACTTTGTCGGCTACTTATGAAAGGGTCTGATGTAAGAAGAAGCCAGTTCAGTACATCTTAACGAAAAGCTTTCCCGATATCGCCGAAAGTGCTTGTTGCAGGCAAAAGCGCGTGAGATATCACACTTGAAGAGTGTACCAATATTTTATGTACAGTGGGGCTCATTGGTTGCCAGCTGTACAAGTTAATGTAGTAATGCGCCACATCTATAGTGTACGCAGAAAATTTTTCTAACTCTGTTTTAAATCCTGACGATATGACTTTTAAAATTATTTTAAATTTTTTAATAAGGTCTTTGTCTATCCGCGTGATTGATGCTGCTTCTTCTGGGTCGGAAAATAATCTGCGGGAGGTACTCCCGTAAATCGTGTTTCCGTACCCAGCCATGGGAATATCTACTAGTAAACCCATTTTTTCTCGGAATTCTTTTTGTATAGTTGACTTAGCGGTTTGTATTTTATCTCTATATTCTTTTCCAGATATCCGCCTCTTATTTACTCCAGCTGTCTCAGTACTATTGCTCGCTAACCATTTTCGTTTATATACTGCTTTAAACAACGTTATGATTTTAAAAAGTTCGTCATCTTTCTCAGCGAGGCTGTTTGACAATTACACTAACTTCTTGTCTAAATCTTAGAGCTTTCCGTCAAGCAACTGCTGTGGACTTACTCCAACTAATTCATAAAGCTCTATTCTGGTCATAGATTTGAAAGAATGTAAAGTGTCTGAAACAATAAAAAATATCGTTAGAAAATCGTGGTCGAAGGCACAGATTTTAGAGTTAAAATTATCTTTTATGTCAATATAATCTAATGGATTGTAAGTGGATGTTTTTGCTACCAAGTATGATTGACACATCCTGGAGTTTATTTAACCCTTAACTGGAATCGCTATTTCAGTCAACGTTACTGAATTCGCGGGTCCAAATAGACCCGCTAATTAAAATAATGTTTTTTTTTGTAATTTAGACGTTATTAACCGTTAAATGGGTTATAGGTCTATTGAAACTAGTTGTTTGTAGTATGTAAGGTAGTTTTATTAATGTTTTTAAATTATACATCTTTTTGGCTTATCTTCTTAGGAACTAAGTTTAGCACACTTTTTTATCAGTCTCTTCTTTGACATGTAAAATTATAATAACAAAAAAGAAAACTTAAAAAACTAATCAAAGTACAGGGTTTTACGTATCTTTCCGTTAACAAAAATAAAGATTTTTTATGAGATCATTCAAAAACAAAAAAAATGGCGAGATATGAAAAAATTAAAAAAATCTCAGTCTTTTTGTAATTTTATGTAAGGCACTTGCTTCACAATATCCGCTTTTGTACGTGAAGCTTACATATAAAATTGCAGCATTTTTCACACTTCTGTGATTGTTTATTGTCAGTCTTAGGACCACATAAATAACATCTTCCTCTTTTTCGTGCACCACTTTTAGAGCAAGTTTCATTTTCTTGCCCCATTTCGTTTTGCGGTGTATCTAAAGCTGGCTTTAGGAAATTATCAATTCGGTTCTTCAAGTCTATGGAAATAGAAGAATGAAGTGCCCTTCTTTCTACAATGTAAGGCCTTACCAAATCTTGTCCTATTTGTTTTATGTAGTGATTGCGTTTCATACGTTTTCCACTATTGGATGCCTTCCACAAAACAAATCCATTTGCACTTGCAATGTTCAATATCGCTGCAAAAACTACGCATGGCCAACGTTGAGTTCTTCTGGAAACTGAATAATTTGCGCATTTTTGATCCAGTGCATCAACACCTCCTTTTGTACTATTGTAAAATAGAATTATTTCTGGTTTTCCACTGTTTTCATCTATTTTACTGTCATGGTGCATTGATGAGATCATCACGACACTTTGATTTCTCTTTGAGACATATGATGCCAGTGTTTTATCATTTACGAAACCAAATAACGTAGACCCTACCTCTCGCTGTTTTTTTGGTAAAAAGTCTGGTGGTATTTCACGTTTGTTTTTGCGCATCGTTCCAACATATGTCAAGTTATGTAGAATAAGTTTGTCAACCAGTTCCACAGAAGAAAACCAGTTGTCAGCAGTTATGTTTCTGTTGGTACCAAATAATGGTTCTGCTAGTTTTAGCACATTTTGTGTTGGAATAGAAATTTGTTTTTACTACTTTTTAGGTGTTGACTTTCCGGTATATATAAACGCATTATGCAGGTAATGCGTTTTAGCATCACAAAGACACATAATCTTGATGCCATATTTGGCAGGTTTAGATTTCATATATATTCTGAAAAAACATTTGCCTCTAAAAGGACACAGCATTTCATCAATTGTCACATATTCTGAGCAACTATAGTTTTTTGACAGTTTACAATGAAATTTTCAAATACTTCACTTATAAGAGCAGCACGATCATTGGTTCTTCTTTCTTCCCTAGTATTGACATCATCAAATCTCAAAGCAGACAACAGGAGCATAAATCGTTTTGTGTTCATTGTTATTCTAAATATATCTCGGCCTGTTCCATCCGTAGCCCACAAACTTTCAACATTTTCATGACCAGATTTGAAAACACCTGCTAACAGTAACAACCCAAGGAATGCCTTCAATTCCGAAATACTCACGTGATTAGTGTAGGACGCCGTTTTGTATTTATCCAAGTATTCAGTTATTTTTTGATTGGTATGGGTACATATAGTCTGAATCATTTCATTCGGAATCAGCAACTGCCATGATTCTATTGGTGACATTTGTTGTTTATGACGAGCTGGACCAACAATACCAGGTAAGTGAGTCACAATATTCTGACTTCTGGTTCTAGAGCTGCTAGGTGGCATTTTAGACCATTTAAACTTATTTTTACCTTTGTAATAAGCACTAGATGTCTGTGAATTATCATCTTCGCCACTTTCTTCTATTACATCGTGATCGGATAAAGAGTCACTAGAGTACATGGGGCATATTTTCATTTTCACTTATGCTTTCTTCGTCACGTTCTAAATCACTTAAAGGTTCTGGTTCCGACTCATTTTCATCCAATAACAATTCTTCAATATCGTTATCAGTAAGGTTACGCGCCATTGTTCCAAAAAAATATCTAAATCAATACAAATTAAATAAGTGTACACTTACATAAAAGTTACGTACTTGGAATCGTGGGTTCAATCAGACCCTGGATAGTTCGTTACCTCCACTTCCAGTAAATTGTAAGCACCACGCGTCTGGCGCCCGCCGCGGCTCGCGACGTAATGAGATTAGATAGGCACGCAAAACTGCGCGCGTTTAAAAAATAAACGGTTTTTTTGTTTTTGTCGGGTCCAAATGGACCCTCGATTCCGGTTAAGGGTTAAATATAACTACGATGCAGTTGCGATGAGTTGCACATGTTTAAAAATACCAACTTTGACAAAAAATTAAGGAAAAATCCAATATTTTTAGGCATGTTGTTAGACTGCATGGTTTGACATTAGTAAGTTCTCTGAATTAACAAAATGGATTTTGTACATACCTTGACTGATAGAATCCATGGCAATTTTGTATCTCGAATCACTTTGACGATAAATTATGGCACGGAGAAATAATGTTATTTTTAGGGTTGTTGCGAACAGAAACGAGTGTTGTTAACAAGAGCTAGGTTCCGACTGCTCGTGTGGCGGACGGGGACTCGGGAGCAGGTAGAAATTTTGCCTAGTGACTCTCAGGTTATCCACCATTTATGAGATTAAGTTTGAAGTCTAGTAGACCATTTTGAGAAATTTGACATTTGGCCAGGTTTTTGGTTGTTTTACTACTCTGTGTCTGTTTAAGGTATTATGTATTGAGGCGCTCTTTTAGTTGATTCAAATTTCGTGCAATATAATTAAAAAAGGAGGCATTAGCTTAGAGGAATAATATATAAATAGAGAGAGCTTCATAAATAAGTTCACTTTTTAAATTAATATTTCCCAATATTTATTTCTGGAAACAATTTTTTGATTATCTTTTTTCAATATTGTTTTCGAGCTTATTGTAAACAATCAGTTAATTTTTACTACCTACTTATTTTTTATTTGAGCTTCAAATTAAGTTTACAAATTGTGTTGATAGATAGTAATAGATTTTTTTTTATAGAAATAATCGTTGAAAAAAAATATCGTAGATTTCTCTTAGAAAGCATTGACACCTTCTTATTTCTTCAAGCATTTCCACAATGACGGCAGAACTATTCTCTTCCTCGCATTCATTAGAGACAGCACCAGCCACATTTATCAAATCGGGACGGGTTTTGTGATGCGATATTTTCTGCGTGTATCAATTGTAATAACTCACGAAACATTGTAGGAAAATTATTTATAGTCAATGTTTTACATTTTCTGCCTTCAACCTTTATCAAAAAACTTGTCTACTTCGATAATTAAAACAGCTCTATCGGATATGTTGACTGCATATCTACTCGAAATTTCACCATCGTGTTTCCGTAAAAAGTTAGCTGCCCAATCCCTCCCTGGTAAATTATCCATCAGCCTGCAGATAGTTCTTCCTACTCTGTTCTTTATTATACTCATATTTTTGGGCAAATACTCATAAATATATTAAATCAATCCCCACTCACCCATGTGTTTGATATATTTCGATGAAAATAGTTTCTTTCACTTCAGAAATTAAAGTAGGGTGCCCTGGATTTTTATAAATTCAATTATTTTGTTTTAAATGTCTACTAATGGTACTTTTGTGTACACTATACTTTTCTTATGCTCGCATCATTGATAACTTCTTGTTTTTGACATCTGATATAGCATTTTATAAGTCTTTTCGAGAATATGAAAAATAAGGTTTAAAACGCTTGGCATTTCTCGCGTTTTGCTAAGTTCTAATCAATTTACAAATTATTTTTGGTAGGTAGGTATGCAAGTAGCTCGTTGCTGTTTATCTAAAAACGAAAAATTAAAACATGACATTGTAAATTATCTTTTTTTTTTTACATAAAATCAGAGAGCTATTTAGGGCTGTCCTAAATTCCCATACACTTTTGTTGTTACCTCTCAAGAACTATTTAGAGTAAATTTTAAGTTTCAAGCAAAAATAATACAAAACTAAATATATATTGTAGTTCATATTAAGCTTACCATATCTGATTTTGCTATATAACTGAAGTTTTGACACCAAATGTTTTTAGAAACTGCTAATATGAGTCACAGAATAACAACAATAAAAACAACAAAAAAATGCCATATGCAGAGAAAGGAAAATTTCAATATTTATTGAAGAAATTCTGGTTTGTCTCCACATAGCCCCACTTTCGGTATGTATCACTTACTTACAGATATTTATCTGGGGATGTAACTTCTTTTAAAGTTTTCCTTTTTTCTTAATATAGTTGAAAAAGTTTGCACAGGATAACTCGAGTTTGATAAATAAATAAATTATTACATATTTTTGAACATTACAAAAAGCGCCGTCTGGCCCCAAAGTAAGCCAAGCTTGTGTTATGGATACAAGGCAACGGATACAAATACAAATATATCTCTTTCTTTTGTAAATACATACATATCATACATAAATATTCCTAGATTCAAACACACACAAATGTTTGTCCGGTGCGGGAATCGAACCCTTACCTCTGCACAGCAGTCGGCCAAACTACAGCTTTCATTAAATTCACGGCGTATGTCTTGCATCCGACATTTCAAAACTACATTTATTTTTCAGGTGTATGAATTCCAGTTGTGCAAAAATGTTTTCACATGAAAAGTTATCACGTTGTTCTATATACAATACAATACAATATTCTTTATTGCACAATTTAAAATACACAAAAAAAATTACAATAATAATATATATATTATTAATATAATATATGAAATAGCACAATAAGGCGGCCTTATCGCTTAAAAGCGATCTCTACCAGGCAACCTTTGGGTAGAGTAATATTGACAGGAAGAGGTAGGTGATACATAAAACATCATAAGTAAAATTATAAGGAACAATAAAGAATATAACAACACTCATAAATACCTTTGTACTTACTATATAGATAAAATACATATACATACTTAATATTCTTACTTAAACAAATACATAAAATAAATGGTTATATAATATGAATACATAAACATACATACAATAAATAAAGTAATAAAGATAGATATGTTTGAATAACCAGAGGTTGGTCAAAGTTATAGAAAATTAGGAAGTAGTACGTAATTAATAAGATTTTAACGAATTCTTGAAAACAGGCAGCGACTGAATTTGCCTTATATTTATCGGCAGAAAGTTATGTTAATGGCTTTTACAGAAAAAGAATGATTGTAAAAATTAGTACTGTGTCCAGGTGTTTTAAGAAGAAGACTAGTAGACAAACGAAGAGTTAAACAAGGCGAGCTGAGAAAATTAAACTGCTCTTTTAGATAACATGGTGTAGATGGATTGAATAGCACGTTATAGAGGAGTGAAAGAATACGTACATTCCGGCAAAGTCGGATTGGAAGCCACTTGAGTTGTGAACGAAATTCTGAGACATATATATCATATTTTCGAAGTCCAAAAATGAAGCGAATGCAAAGATTTTGTAGACGCTCCAGTTTATTAAGTTGTTCCTCTGTCAGGTTAGTACAGCAAATGTCAGCATAATCAAGTAAAGGTAGAATTAAAGACTGAGCAAGCACAATTTTAGTTGACACAGGCAAAAGATTCTGGAATCTTCTCAGGGTTCCGGCCGAAGCAAAGATTTTTCGGCTAATTTCCTTGATTTGTGGAGTCCAAGATAACGTGCGGTCAATATAAATACCAAGACTTTTTATTGTGTCACTAAAAGGGATAATGATACCATCGAGTTTTATTGGGGGTAAATCAGTCCGATTAATCTTCGATATTAGTTTTGGGCTACCTATAATTATGGTCTGCGACTTGAGAGGATTAAGTCTAAGTCCATAATATCCACACCATTCAACTATTTTATCATGGTCAGAGTTAATAGATTGAATTGTTGTTATGATATTTTCTATTGGACCATGTGCATAAATCTGGAGATCGTCTGCATATAGATGGTAGAGAGAAGATAGTTTGAGAGTGATAGTGTTAATGAAAACTGCAAACAGGAGTGGGGACAATACGCCACCTTGAGGTACGCCGGCAGTTAATGGGCACCAGTTAGAGAAAGATTCCTCTACCCGAATGCACTGTCGGCGGACACCCAAGTAACTACGAAACCAGTCAATTACTGTTGAAGATATGTTAAGAGAGCTTAGGATTGCCAACAAAATGTCTGAATCCACTGTGTTAAAAGCATTGCTAAAATCAAGAGCAGACAAGACAGTGACTTGCTTACTGTCCATACCATAACGTATATCATCAATGATCTTAGTGAGAGCAGTAACAGTACTATGACCGGTTCGAAATCCGGATTGCAAGGTATTAAATAAACTATTTTGAGTTAGAAAAAAGTTTAACTGTTGATTAACTAGCCGTTCAAGGATTTTAGATAGGAATGGTAATAATGAAATTGGTCGATAATCGGAAAAATATTTTGGATTGGATTTTTTAGGCAACGGTATTATGTAAGCATCTTTCCAAGCTTCAGGAAATACTCCATAAGCAATGGATGCATTAAAAATGTGAGTAATTATAGGAATAATTAGGTCAATAATTGGAATAATCATAGCACGGCTTATGCAATCACTACCAACAGCACTTGAAGATATAAACATAATACTCTTCTTAACATCACAATCTGTAAATTGACGAAAAGTAAAAGGGAGGAAGTCAGGAGTTGAGGTCATTGAAAGATTTTGCAGCGTAATCGCTTTTTTATTGCTATTCATAGCAGGTACAGAAGTGAAATGTTGATTGAGTAAATCTAAGTTAAGATCTTTTGAAATTGGTGTAGCCTGAGTTTTTCATACTCCTAATGACTTAAGAAATTTCCATATTCTACATGGATCTCCGTTGTCAACGGATTTGTGGATCTCGACACATCGTATTGCAGCGATTTCGCAAATTTTTATACTTTTCTAAGTTGGCTTCAGTAGGGTTAATTTTCAGCTTGGCCTTAGCTCGATTTCTTATTTTTTGAAGGGCTTTAATTTTATCGTCTAGCCATGGTGCAGGAAAGTGTTTTACTTTTATTGGTCTTACTGGAGCATGAGTGTCATACAGTTCAGTAATAAGCGAATTAAATGTATGAACTTTTTCGTCGACTGTATAAGCACTCACAACTCTAGAGCAATCAATTTTAGAGGCATCTTCGCGCAATTTATCTACATTCATGTTGCTGAAATTACGCTGCATAAGTTTTTTGGATTTCACTTTAGGTGGACGAATTTTGTAAGATAAATAGATTAAGTCGTGGTAAGAAAATGCTTCTGCTGAAAATTGACCATGTGCAGTAGTATGATGTAGTGAAGAGACCATAATAAGATCTAACAGTGAAGGAGAGCAATTTGGAAAGTAACGCGTGGCGTTAAGAGGTAATAAGTGCAGATTACAAGCCTCAACTATCGTCTGAAGTTGATTAGCGCGAAAGTCTTTTTTTAGTAGGCAAGTGTTAAAGTCACCCATAATAAAGGTATGACTATAGAGTGGGGAAAACGTTTCTAGTAGAGATTCAAATGAGGAAAAGTAATCAACGTGAAGTGAAGGACTGTAACATACGCCAAGAAGGATTTTAATGTTCGATAGAGATATTTCAATAAGAAGGTGTTCCGCAGCAGGTGAGACTGAGACTGAGTTGACATGCTTAATACAGAGAAAGATATATTAGATCGAAGATAAATGGCAACCCCACCTCCATCACGCTCTGTGCGGTCATTGCGAATAAGGTGAAAACCAGGTAAAGAGTATGACGTAGAAGGGAGGCAAGGTTTTAACCAGGATTCTGATACAAGAATAGCGTGAATGTTGTTATTATTAAAGGTTGCAAGCATGTCAGGATAATGAGCCGGGATGCTTTGTGCATTTATATGAATAGCATTGAAGTTTTTCAGGCAACCCGAGAAGCAAGAATTAAGTGTTGCACTGAGAGAATCTTGAAAAGCTATCGTTGCTACTTAATCCACCAGATGAAGCAATAGAAAGAAAGTGATCTGAATCACTCTGGTTACTATCTTTATCAATATCATTATAAATCATAAAATAAATAATATCGTATAGAATATATAAAAGTTAATAAATATAAAAATGAAGGTTTAAAAACGGATAAATATACCCGCCACCAACGTGGTTAAGATCAGCAAATTATAACACTATATAAATCAAAATTTAAACAAAAAAAAAAAACAAAATCACAAAAGCAAGAAACTTTTGCTGACAATATATAAGCTTCTTGGATAATAGCCATGCCATAGAAGTAGAAAATTAAATAAGATTAAAAATATAGGTATTAAAGTTTAAATTAATTTTTAATTTTAAGTATAAAAATCAGCCACGGAAAATTTTAAAATAAGTCCTTGAAAAGTATTTTACATTATAAAATGTTGAAAATTAGCATTTAATACATAATAATTTTAATATTGTATGAGAAAAATAAAATAAAAAACATATAGCTGTATGGCCTAGTACCTTTGCCCGCCGTCACGCTGCTGCGCGAAAAGAATAATTGCTAGTGTTTACTCTGTGAGCGAGAAATGTAAACATTGTGAAACTACGACATATTATAAAAATATAATAAAAAAATATATAGCTATAGAAGACAAACAAATATTAGAGATGTCCTCATCTATTTTTTGTGCGCTTGGATCTGGTGTTTTTGTCGTAAACAGGCTTTGTCACAGACACGCTCGGTTCCACTGTTGTCGAAGAGGCTAGAATACGTTTGAGATCTGACATGATTTGGACTACATGCCTTTTACCGTCAGGTGCAATTAAAAGGATGTTGCCGCCTTTAGTCCAGCACTTGGTGATGCCAAAACGTTCGCTCGCAGCTAGAAACGTACTGTGTCGCAGTTTCGTCAAAAATTCCGACAGTGTTATGCCTGTACCCTTGAGTGATGTCTTAGCATACCACACTTTATCTCTGATACTGACATCTCGAAATTTAACCAGGATTGGCCTTGGTTTGTTGGACGATTGACCCATTCGATGACACCGGCTTAAGCATTCTTGTGAAAAGTTAATGAAATCGCTCCCTAAGTTGTCCTTTATAGCTTTGACACATGCTGCAGTGCTGTCTTCATTTTTGCCTTCAGAAATACCATGCACTAGCAGAAACTTACGACGACTTCGCATCTCCTGCTGGTCTTGTTCCCTAGCCAGGTCCATTAGTTGTTGTAAGTTGCTCAAAGACGAAATAATGAAAGTCCGGAATGCACAAAACTCAGCTGAATATACGTTGGACAGTTTGTGTAAAAAAGTCTTGAATGGTTTTGGGTTTTTCTAGATTCAACCAGTTTATTTAATGTCTGTTACGTCTGGTATCCAAAAAGGCAGTTTTGCCTTTGAGCCAATCTTGGGCGGAAGAGGCATAAAGACTCGTGTATTATGGCAAATCATTTCCGTGAGACTGCAATAATGTACCGAAATAAAAGTTAGCTAGAGTTTATGTCCTCTTCTTCTGATTGAAAAATCTTTTCAATGGCTTTTGCATGTAACCTTGGCTTATTAAAGTAACGTTTCAAAGCAGGCCAAACCTTGATTACTCTCTCAACAGCAGGACACTAAGACAAAAATCTTGTATTCACGTAGCGCAATAATTTGACCTACTCCATTTCTGTAGTTTGAAATATTTCCATTAAGTCCGCAGATTTAGCAGTCGGCTGTTCTGGGTTGTTCATTACATACTCTCTACAGAATCTAGTCCGTTGTTTTTAAGCCCTTCTAAAAACTAAAATATCGCACACATATCAGAAACAATTTCCGATTTCCCTAATTGCTGGCATCGTAAAAAAAAAACGAATCTTTTTTAAATTTTTTTTTGTATTGCATCCTTAGAAGTTTTTGTCGCCTGACACATTTAACATTTTTAACAACAGTGGAATCGGTGTACATGAGGGGTTATAAATTTTAAAAACAGTCCATACTATTGTAGCTTAACGAATGTTTGACAGCTAGGGTCAGAGTGGGTAAATGTAATAGATTTTGAAAACCACTAGACCTCATAGTACCTTTTATAAAAAAATATTGATTTAACGGTAGGTAACTAAAGTTGCTCACGGAAATCAGTAATAGTTTTCTTTTCTTCTTCAAACTCACTCTCAGATTTGTTAATTCTTATTTTCTTAAGTTTACTAGGACCTGGTTCATAAAAATCATTCCGCTTTTCTTCCACCTCATTATCAACATTCAGAAGAGTTGGTATATTCAGATTATTTTCTTTATTAGAATCTTTATTTTCAAATTTTGTTCGCTTGCCTTGATCTTTATTTTTATGACTTTCAACCCTACGTTTGGTCTTAAGTCCCTTGCTGTTTTTGTCTTCTTCAGCTTTTTTCAGCCGCTCTTTTACAGTTTCACTTGTGAGGACTTCTCCATATGTTGCGACCTTGAGCCTTGGTATCACAATTTTCTTCTTTTTTTCAGGGATACTGGTCTGGATATTGAATAATTTATCCATTATAACTTTATTCGGTGATAAATCATTTACTTTATTCTCATTAATAGAACATAAAGCTTTCAATATTTGAGTTTTTGTTGTGTCAACTGTACTTGTGTCTAGAGTGATAATTTAAAGAATTTTATGTAGCAAGCTAGAGGATCCATCAGTAGATAAAATCATCACTATGAAGAATAGTGGATTTGTCATTAACTTCTGGTATTAGTTTGCTGCTCAAGGCCTTATCTAAGCTAGAGCATTGCGGATTACCATCTTGAGTAAATGCATCGATATTTACTGTTACTATAACACTACTTTCATAGCGACTGTAATCTGAGGTTGCGAGTACGGGGTGGTCCATTCTCGCCCTTTCCAGAATACCATCTGAGTTTCCAGATCTTGAAGAATCTACAAGCCACATTTATCATAGAAGATTCGATAGCTAATTCCTGATTTGGGATTTCTGTAGGCATTGCAATTGTAGGCACAGAAGGCAAAAGAGTTGAGGAAGATGTGTTTGTTATTGTCTGTAACAAGTTTCGATATATTCGCAACTCGTTTTCATAGTTTTTTCGGGAACTTTAACGCATTTACAGGAAACACACCCGTAGTTCTAAATCCAGCCACTATATTTTTGGGTGTGAATGCATCGGCCCAAACTTCACTTTAAAGCTCGGTGAATTTTTCTTGTGAGAGATGTGCAGTGCCTTTGACCATTTGTTTTACACCATGTTCAACCAGTTTTTTATCCCATGCTGTCTTTACTGGGACAAAAACACATTTGTCCAGCGGTTGAATGTGATCAGTCAAAGGACTCGGAAATTTAACCAAAATTATATTCGATTTAATGACATCCTTAACTATTCTGATGCTTATGTGGCTAGAATGGTCATCATATAATAAATCACCTTTTGATCTGGTTCTTTATTAATTTCTCTAATGGTGTTTATGAATGGTATAAAAACGTTACTTAACCAGTTGTGGAAAGTAGGCTCCTCCATCCAGCCATTCTTTTTTGCTCCAAATAATGTGCCTGGATATGCCTTGTCAGAAATCCGTCTTGACTGTACAGCAGCTCCTTTAAAAACTAGACAAGACACTTGTTGACTCCTGGCCAGAGCCACCAGTTACGCGAGAAAGTGGCATCCCTTTTTCACCAATTCCTCGTAATTTATGTGGATCGTTGTAGAAGCTGCTTTCATCAGCATTGAAAACATAATAAGGTTTATCTGCTAAGTTATTATTGTCCGCTTCTTTTTTCAGTATATCGTAGAAATCATAAACTACGGTCTTCTTCCCTGAGTTGGGCTTTTTGTAAAAGTTCTGGTATATTCACGGAGAGACTAGGATGTCTCTTCATAAAATTTTGATACCAACTGTACCCGGGGGTATGTTGTTTTTAAATGGTGTTTTTATTTTAAGCTGTATCACATACTATGCTACTAACAACTTCAGTTCTTCTTTATGACAGGGATGTCCCATTCTTGCTCTTGTTTTAAGGCAATTGACGAGATGATCTGCAACACGGTCCGGTAATGCTTTGGAGACTCCTCCGCCCATTTTGTCTAAGGACCTTTCGACCTTTTATTCGGTGAAATATAACAGCAGTAGATACTCCATAGTAATTGCTAGCTTGTCTTAATGTCTTTCTTTTGTTTGTGACGTCATCAACTGCTTGTCTAAGATCTTCTAAAGTATACTGAGGGGATTCCCTCTTTTTTATGTAAGTTCTCGGCATATTGGAGTCTGAAAAACAAATGTTTACAATTACCTACCAATCACCACAATTTAACAATAACGAAGAAAAACCATTCTGTTGCTAATTACTTCACCTATTTACATTTACCTCAAATAGCGTTTACAGTTTACATACCCAGAACATAAAATATTGAGGTGATTGTAAACAGAAGCCTAAATAATAGCGGATTATTTCAATAAAATAAATAAAATCATATCTTGAACATGCACATTAACCCGTGAGAAGGCGCGCCTAATTTTCTTACACGAGTAGGCGCGCGCGAGCAAATTGCTCACACTATCATAAATGTTCATATTTTTAGTGTTTCTATATTTTTTGGCTTATAATGTATTGAAATAAATAACACAAGGTTTAGTAAGTAAGAAAACAAGTATTTTAATCAAAACTATTAAACATAATAGCAACTTCTAACGCAAATAACAAAACAACCTAGTATTAATTAAATTTTTTGGCACGTTTCATAAAAATCACAATAAAAACTGTTACATAACAAAAACTAAAAAGTGTTATTCATCCATTAAATCTACACTAATGTGCCTCTCGAAACATACTGAACACATGTATTTTACATGTTCGGTGCAAAGTAATTGCTTGCACGAAGTGCATGGTTTTTTTGACCTTCTATTTTTACGTCTAGGACATATTGCACAAAATCCGCTTGGTCCTGGCTCCGCAACAGGCACAGGAGCCGGCACAAATCGCTTTATTAGAAATTTGAGATCTGAGGATATGTTGTCCATGCGAATCCGGCGTGAAATATGTGGTTTCACCAGCTCGAGAGCCACCTGTTTCAAGAATGTTCGTCTCTCAATCAGAGTGTTTGTGTTGGCTTTGTATATTATTTGGGCATTGATCCCAGTTATATTCAAAATAGAGAAGAATAAGCGCATTGGCCATCTTGATGTGATTCTGGCAACGGAATAATCCTTTTTCTTTTGATCTACAACATCTACGCCTCCTTTGTGGAATTGTAAAATGTTACAATCTCAGGTTTAGCTTCACTTCCAGTTTCTTGGTCTATAGCGTCGTAATTGTAAAGTGTTGATAGCAAAAAGACAATCTTCTTTGTTTTTTTCTTTGGCACATATGATAAGATTATCTTATCTTCACCGAAACCAAAAATTGAACTTGGCATTGGCCTATCCTTTGTTAACAAAAAAGAAGGCGGAATCTGTTCCCACCGCAGTTGTTCTGTAGGTGTTTTTCAGTTCATCAAACAACGGTATGGATGAAAATAATTGTCCATAGTTAGATTTCTTCCCGTGTTCAATATGGGTTGTGCAATTCTCTTCACTACATCAGCAGCGGAGTTACTCAAACTGAATGGCCCTGCGGGTTGTTTCCCGGCGTAAATCTCCAAATTACTTGTGTAGAAGGTTTTGGAATCTACGAGTGCATAAATTTTGATGCCGTACTTTGCGGGTTTGTTGAATATATAAACTCTAAATTTACAGCGGCCTCTGAATGATTCCAACATTTCATCCACAGTGCAGTATTCCCCGGGTGTGTAATTTTGATTACAATGAGCAACAAAGCTTTCAAAAATTTCTCGGATTGGTGCCAGGTGGTCGGTTTCCTTTCTGTTATCACGAGTATTTATGTCATCGAATCGCAAAACCCGTAACAAAAATAAAAATCTTTTTATTGACATGGTTACTCTAAAAAAATCACATGCTGTTCCATCACCTAGCCACATTTCTTTTACATTTAAATGACAGATCTTTTTCAAGCCCGCCATGAACAAAACTCCGATCAATGCTTTTATTTCAACTGCATCTGTAAGTTTGCAATCCCGTTCACGTGAAAACTTTTCTTGTAGTTTAGTTATGAACACATTCGTGTACAGGACTATTTTGTCTATCATGGTATCATCCACAAACAATGAGAAACATTGTAAAGGTTCTTTGGCATTCTTAGCTACGTTTTTTACTCCTGGCAGGTGGATAACTATGTTATAACTCCTAGTACGTACGTTACGTAAAAGCTTGTGGATAAGCCATTTTGTGGAACGATCTTTGCTAATATAGTATGGGATCCTACCTCTTTGTTGTTAAGTCGCGGGAGTAGAAATATCAGCATCGTTTTCATCCGACGATTGCTCCGTATCAGTTTCGTGAGGACTACGGATGACAGAACTATCGCTTTCTATGGTGTCAACACGATATTGTTCCCCATTTTCAAGATCTGCATCCAATTCATCACCAGAATCCTCTTCCAACCACGAACGAATTTGTGCTTGCATTCGATCGTCCATTTTGTATCTGTAGTGTAGCTAGAAGAAAAATAAAAATAATAACATTATTACTAAAGAGTTTTTACATGATAATCAACTGATATAAATCAAACAAATGAAATAATATTGCAGAAATAACAATCTAACTTTTTTAAACCACAAAATAAATACGCACGTTGGTACACGGCCTCCACAAACGCCTTGCTGCGCGGTCGCAACGCCACTTAGCGGATCGAGAATTGCGTCAGGGGAGAGGGGGTGAATATTTAGGAAGGTACTTAAGTGCTTGAATTGGTGTGGCAAGGGAAAGACAAAAAATTTTTGAATTAAATTTAACGGGTTAATCCACATCTCATTAAACTTAATAAAATAAAAAACACAACTTACATTTTCGTTTCACAGATCCAATGCATATGTTTTTGCAACGTATTTCTACAAAACTCGACTCTCAATTGATAATCTGCAGGCTGCAACGCTTGTACCTTTTGTATGTGATAGGCATGAAAAGATTCCTCACGCAAATATCTTGTATTGAAAATCTTGGTATCTCAAGATTACGAGCCATTGCTCTCGTACTTGTACTTCTATTTCGTTTCCTGTAGAACGATTTCCCTGCAAAATGCCTTCACCACCACGTTGGCCAGGAATGCGGTCTGCCATTAACGTATTGTGAGTATTAACGAACACACGATAGTCAGGGTAATGATCAGGTTGTGGTCCGCCTCCGCGTTCAAATTATTTTCTGTAGTCTTGCTGCTTCACGTCCGTTGCCTTGTGCAACACCGTAGCAATCATGCATTTCTGCATATTCACTCAGAGTGTAAGGCATCACTAAGACTTCCAAGTAACTACAGTCCAAATCGATAGGCACAACAAAATCCAGTAACAAGCAGGGGTCAAACAAGTAAGCAGCGGCGGTATCAATAGGCAAGATATGAGAGTGCGTTTTTATGTTCGCGGAATGGGGGATAAGGGGGGAAAATAAAAACGCCAAATTATTTTTCCTTTTTAATATATTCACCTGCAAGACGGATACATTTTTCAGATCTTTTAAATAATTTATTTATACCTTCATAAAAAAATGTTTTCTTTTTATCTTCAAAGTACGCCGAAACTGCCTCCTTGACTTCATTATCGGTGGTAATTTTTTTACCCCGTAGCTCTTTTTTCATTTTTGAAAACAGGTAATAATCACTCGGGGCCTGGTCTGGGCTGTAGGGTGGGTGATTCAAAATATCGAACCCCCCTTATGCAGGGCAGCCAACGCAACGCAGCTCTTGTGGACGGGTGTGTTGTTGTGCAAAAGCAGCACTCCTTTCGTCATTTTTTTCCCCGTCTTTTTTCTTTAATGGCTTCTTTTAGTCGCTATAACGATAAAGCGTTGTATTCTTTGGTTATAGAAACACCTATATCTTTATAATCAGTCAATAATAATGCCATGAGTTTTCCAGCTGACTGTGGTCTTCAAGGGATTCCCTTCGTTGTTTTAATAAACTGTGCCACTTGTACACCATGGTTTTCCCTGGACAAGAGTTACCGTAAACCAATGACATCTCATTCATTATGGTCGCAACTAATTTTTCTTGCTTGGTAAGGACCTTTATAACGGCACGATATTCGATTTTTTTTTCAAATTTCATTTTTCACTCCCGATTTTGTTGCTTGATTGACGATAGCTCAAAGATTATTATATTGTCTAATATTTTTTTTTTTTTCCGAACTGTCTATGCAGTTGGCTGTTGCAGCCATTACTGCTTCACCAGGCTCCGTTATGCGGAGGACTTGATGGACGCATGAGTTATTGGCACGGAAGCCGAACCGCTCGTCTATTAAAATGCCTCTGGAGACTATAGAGTTCCGTAGGCGAGCGAGGAGGAGGCGTTCATAGAGTTTACCAAGTGCCTTTAGTAAACTTAAAGGGCGATAGGAGGACGGCTCGGTACGAGCTTTGCATGGCTTATGGATGCCTATAACAATTGCATCTTTCCATTGAGAAGGAAAGATGCAATGTTCGATAGCAGCGTTAAAGATCGCTACTAGGAGGCAGAGAAGGGGAAGAGTGAGGCGCTTCAGGATATCGTTAGAGATACCGTCCGTATGACTTCGTCGACAGTGACAGGGGGCAGGGGGTCTTGTGGAGGCAGAGAAGTTCTGCGCTCCACTTCACCGTCTACCTCGCGTACGTGGTCGGGATCGAAGGGCTGTGTGCTTAAGGCACATTGGGCTTGGAGGCTAGACGCTAGGCAATCCGCTTTTTCGTCGTCAATGAACGCGGGAACGTTGTTGGGACGAGTTAACGGAGGGAGAGAGTTGGCGGTTTCGGATTTTAGAGCTCTGGCTAAGTGCCAATAAGCTTGGTGAGAAGGAGAAATGTTCTCCATAAGATCACCGAAACGTTGGGCGCAAAGCTCAGCTATAGCGGCGGTGTAAGTCGTTGAAGCGAGCTTTATTTTCGATAGTGGGAGCGCGATCGCGTGCGTGGCAGGCCGCGTTACGCTCAGTCATTAGCGACCTGATGTGCTGAGGCAGGATTAGGAGGTGATAATCACCAACCGGCACCTGTCTTGAGCACTCTCCAACGGTGGCGGTCAGGTGGCTAGTGAGTGAGTCGATAGCTACGTTTAGGTCGGTCGCGGATGAGATTACGTTGGGAACGCGGTCTAGATGTGGCGAGCTGGGATTTAAGAGCAATTGCCCAAATTTATCCCAGTCCGTCACGGTTCTAGTGTCGGGAGAAGAGTCCGAAGGGGAACATAATCGGTCGACGACAGGGCGGTGGTCCGAGTCAAGTTCGTCAAGCACCTCTATAGAGCGAAAGCTTAGCCTACATTCTTTAGAAGTGCTATGTCGAGTACGTCAGGGTTATTCCGAGTATTGTGGGGAAAGTAAGTGGGCGTCATGGGAGCGATGATGTCAAAGTTTAGTCTGTCAACTAAATCTTCGAGGAGTCTGCCTCTCCGGAAAGTTACAGAAGAGTTCTATATTCGTTAGTGGTGGAGGATCGATAGGGGAGCAATGCAGGGAGCGCCTGTAATAGATGAGAGTGCCTCCGAGATTGGAGGCAGTTCTATCATTACGGACGGTGCGATGGTTCGTGATCGAAGGGGTACGGAAAGCGGGCTTTAGGAACGTTTCCTGGATGAGGAAGACGTCCGGTTTTTGGGACTAGAGGAATTGCGATAATTCCTCTCTTTGGTTACGAAGACCGTTGGCGTTAAAATAGCCTAAGGAGACGGACCGGGGTTTTTCGTGCGCGGTTGTGCAATCCATTTTGGTTTTAGGGTTTTGGGGCCACCGTGCGGAGGGCGGCGAAGAAGTTGCGATGCTTTGCCATGAAGCTGAGCATTTGATTGAGGTCGGTGATCTGTACGTATTCGGCGTACACGACCTCGAAATAGGCTGGGTCACAGGCCCAAGAAATCTCGGTGAGAATACCGAAATGCTGCTGCTCGGCCGTCTGAGCGGCGTTGCGGGGCAGCGCGAGAGAGGGGCGCGGGGGGGCAAGATGCGTTTGCGCGAGAGGTGCGGGAGCACTTCTCATGGGCGCTGGACGTGGGATGTCCCGGGACATAAGAGGGGCGGGGTAGGGAATACCCGTGACTGAGACGGGCCCAGGGAGAGCAGACAAAAGTTTGTCTGTCTCTTTCGATTTGAATGCATCAACTAGCGCTGGAGGACGGCTCCAGGCGTTGACGGCAGCGAGGGGAGCAGGCACGAGCGGAGCCTGTTGGCGGGGGGCGGGGGGGCGCGATTTACCCTTTTTGGGTTTACGCGAGCTCTGTTTGGGAGCTTTGGGGCACCCGCGGTAATTCGCTCCCACAGAGTACGCAAGCGACCGGGTCGGATGCGTTATCGCGATTGCGATCACAGTCCGGAGTGGCGTGATCGCGCAGACATTTCACGCAGCGCGGTCTGCGTCTGCAGTTGCGCTGTGCGTGGCCATACAATTGGCATCGGTGGCATTGCCCTGGGTTCGGCCGCTCGTGCGGAGTCTCGACCCGGACGCCCTTGAGGCTGCACACATCTTTAATATTAAAGATGGCTTTGCCTTCTTTAGTCAGATCGAGCACTACGAGCACCATGTCGTAGCACTCTGATTTGTTGCGGCCATTGTACATACGATGTACTTCCCGTACAGGGAGGCCTTGAACGATTAAGTCGTCCTGGACAGTCTTAGTGGAGAATTCCTTAGGGACTCCCCTTATGACTGCCCTGAGAACGCGTTCTTCGGCCAACGAGTACGTATGGTACTCGTATTTTTGGGCCGTAAGAAAAGCCGTCAGATTTCGGAAATCTGACGGTGTCGGGACCTGCACTTTGATGCCGCGCTCGGCATCATTGCTGGCGTGCGTATAATTTATACGCTTGGCCTTCATAGCGTTAGCTATATTTGGCCAGGCCCCTTTGTCTTTGATGACAATGGGGGGCGGAGATTTTTCCTTCCGTCCCGAAGTGGGACGGTCGGCCTGCGAAGAGGTGGCGGCGGGGGTTGTGTCCATGGCGGCTGGCTCAGGGCCGGCCGCCGAGGTGGACGGAGAAGGTGGAAGCGCTAGGCGATTTGAGGCGTTTAGCCTCGGAATCGGAGAGAGGAGGAGTAGAAGACTCCTGAGCGGATGCCGCCGAAGCCTTTTTCGACTTGGCGGACTTCTTCCGCTTTTTCCCCTTTTTTGTCCCCAGGCCAACCACTTTGAAGCCTTCGTCGTCCTCGGACAACGCCGACTCAGCGGACATTATGGCTACCGGAGACAGGGGTGCGGTTTCGGAGGGTGCGGGGGGCGGCGTAGCGAGTGACCGAGAAAGGGTCTCATCGGCTACCGGAGTGGGGGGACGATTTGGCGCAGGGGCCCGAAGAGCGCGGCGAGCGACACGCGGGTCGCGATGGCGGGGTTCGCGGGAGAGAGAGCGCGAACGCGGCGGCGAACATAGGGAGGGTACCGACTTGTCGTACGCTATTTGGTCAGCCACAGCCTGGGAAATGTAGGCTTGGATTAGATCTGAGTGATCACGAAGGCAAGCCTTGATGATCTCCCCTATCTGGTCCCGGGACATGCCAGTGAGTACTTCGGCCATCGCGGGAGTGGCCGAGGTGTAGATTTTGAGTACCTAGTGACTCCCCACCATTGCTGGCGAGGAGCAAGAATACCTAAGTGTGGCCAGGCGCCCCGCAGTGCTACGGATTGCCTGGTGTGTACCTTACTCCTACGGCCGGGGTTACGTTGTCACCGTTAGGTTTCCCCCCAGCAACGAGACGTTTATGAAGAAGAAACGATAGGTAGATCGCAACTCTGAAAAGAGCTATACGATCTCACCCACCAGCCCTTGAGCACTCGGAACTGGATTTCTACAAACTAAACACAATCGATACTTAAAACGCGAGAATGCGCGGAGCGGCGAACCGCTGAAGCGGAAATACTACTCTAGCGATTTAACACAAATCCGGACTCAGACCGGGCGAACCGGTAACAGTCAAAGAGGCAAGCGAGGGCGACTGCGAGAACACACACTCACACACAAAAACACACAGTATCGCTTCGATAAACTTCGCGTTATGGGCGCGTTGAAAAGCGCGCAAACACACTCAGAGCGGGCCGAGAAGTAATTTCCCAGCCAATACACACTGCCGAGCAGCGCTCAACACTCAGGCCGATTTTCCAAGAATTGCGGGCAATGATCCCTACAACAATTCGAGGTCGTCAGCGCTGAGGCAAAACACCACACAGGAATGCGCACCAGCTGAGTCACCACTGCACGGAGCAGTATGAGAGCACTAGACGCTCTAGAACACGACCGCACAACACGAAAGTCGAATCGGGAATCCATGTCAAATAACAATGAAACCTCGTATTTATACTAATTATGAGTCACTGAACATGTTAGGATCCTAATCACTCCCCTCCAACCCTCTCATTCCGCGAACTTAAAAACGCACCCTTAGTGGTCGTGAAAAAGCGGCAGGACGAGATGAGTAACAGTAAACACAACGTAAGTACGACTAATTTACGGCGCGCAGCGGCATGCATATGTAATCATTGTAAGCGTCAACGCTGGTAGCAGTTGTCTCACTTAAACCTGTTTTTAATGTTACTGTTCTACTCTAACCTACCGACACAAACTAGAGAGAGTGAAATAGCAAATTTTTTTTACCTGAGCATTTTTTTCATGGTTCAAATCACAACAATGAAATCATAATTGGGTTTTTCTAATTAAATGCATGCATCTAAAAATTCAAAGAATTTAGAATTAAGGTTTAACTGTGTTTAACTCAAATCCATCATAACGCAAAGAAAGTGAAATATGTAAATAAAATTAAATAATTATTGTTATGTTAGACTATGCTAATTAGTTATCACAAAAAACTGAACCACAAATGTTCAACAGAACGAGAAAAACATCGAAATCAGATGTTAGGTGAAAATTACGAAAAAAATCATTAAAAAAATTCTATCTCGAATACTACAAAAAATTGTAGAACATACATGGGGGTCATTCGGATGCTCCTTATCATACATTTTACGTTTGAGCGTCAACTCCCCGGCCACCCTTATAGTGTGAAATATCTTCTAAAACATTCAAAGCCCCAATTTTGCTTAAAAGCATGATCCTCTTCTTGAAAGTTTTCAGTCACTGTTTTCGAGTAGATCCGCAATTTCTTTATTACTCAAATGTGCTTTTTTCAGTTTAGATAAGTTTTCTCGGAGGTAGACAGAAAAGTTAACTTTTGTAAAAGTTCCCACTAACACCGCAAACGTAAATGAATTTCTTTTATCATTCAGAATTTTGAGTGTTGTCAAATCACTCTCCGCTTTAGTTATATCGCTGCGAAATCCCGAACGCATCCTAATTTTTGAATATACTCTATCAATACTTGTTTACGCCACTACTTCTAGGCAGATTTGGTGTAAGAAGTCCGTATGACTCGGTACAGAGTCATATTAATAATGTTCACAAACATGTCCACGACTCTATTGGGAGTCACAATTTTTTGTTGTTGTTTTTCTTTCAATAAATCAAATAGTGAAGTTTTATTATAAACAACGTAACAGTAAAAGACAAAACCAATACTGTTTCACAAAAATGCCTTTGTATGGGGGCTATTAACGTGTTAAGACGAACGTTTTAACTTGTTTTGTAATTAAAGAATATACTGCGTCACCGCGAGTAGGACCACGAATCAAAAACTTTCGTTATTGATTTAATATTCAAGTTTAGTTCTGTATAAAGGAAGAACTAAAGAATGGTTCCCCGCGGAGGGTGTTGAGGGAGGGGGAGGGGTATTATAGGAGGAATATCACGGAAATTCATTGTTTCGGAGATATGGACTTTTAAAGGTTTTTTTTATAACTCGGATAACTACTCCATTTTTTATATCTATTCCCTTAGTGGTTTGTTAAAATATTAAAAAGAGGGTTTGGGGAGTTCCCCTTCTTACTGCCCCTCCCCCACCTTAAGGGGGGCCCTTATTTTTGAGAATTTTTTTTTGCAAAATTTTACTTCCGCCTTATCTCCGTCGCTGCGGGACTAGCAGCTTCTCCGTCCTTGTGTAACAAACTCACAGGCACTCACGCTCCCCTCCGCAGCTTCGGCTTATTGATCGCCTCCTCTAGGGGTAGGGCAAACCAGGTCCACGGCGTTTCGGGGTTGACAGGGTTGGTGTTGAATTAAAAAAATTATAATAAATTAGCTATTGCAACGTAACGCACAAACAATTACTTTTGCATTTATAATATTGGTATGGAGTTCTATCAATACACTTGCTACCCAAAATAGAGCATGAAAAATAAAAGATTTTATTAAACTTTGTAAACATATTTAGTAGCTTTCATTATTTCTACAAAACTATCTGTATAATTACTAATTAACTCCCGCCTCCATGAATATTCAATTAGCCATTCTTCAAAATTACTATTATAATTGAGCTGGTGAAATTTTTTTGTTTTAGATTTCGCCACTGTCTTTCGATGTGCTGAGTGTTTGTCTCATCTGGGGCTACAAATGGGTTTTCATCAGCGCTATGGTTTACTTTTTTGTGTATGTATCCATGGGCCGGCAGACAATCGTATCCTTTACAAAAATGAGTGTGGATAATGGATCCCTCTCTTACATGTTTCTTGATGAGAGGGATTAGTACTTCTGCCGACCTCACATTGCCCGTACACACCTCTAACCTTAATTGATTTGTGTGGTCTTCAACCTTTCCCAGCACCCAGTGGCCTTCCATCTTCTTTTGTTATACTTTGTTCTCCCGAACTTACTTACATCAATTTGTACCTTGCCCTCCGATCTTTTCCCTTTTAGGGCCATTTTCTAGCACATATACCCCAATACTGCCCTCCCGAACCTAAAGTGCAGTAACAAAGCACGATTTCGAGAAAAACGCGCTTAAAGTTTAGAATCCATAAAAAAGTCAAAAAGAGTCTTTTTGATGGAACTTTGAATGCAAAGTGAATAAATATGTACAAAAATAAATAATTAACATCGTTACGTTAGTTTTTCATAAAAAAAAAACTATAAATATAGAAATTTGTATTTTTTTGCTCCTATTACTGCACACAATTATTTTGTAAGATATTTATAAAAACTTTTCAAAATGCAGTGAATACTATTATTACTGCATTTTTAATTTTTCCATCATTGTTGCTAGCTAAAGTGCAGTAATATTATGAAAATACTACTTTTTAATCTGTTTTTTAGAACAAAGACTGCAGTTCCACACTTGTAGTAAAATAAAATTACCTTTAATTTTAATCAAAAAATATTTATTAAACAAATTTACGTGACATGCATTTATGACTATGCCGTTAAAACTATTTATTAAAATATTTTGCCTTTTTAAAATCTAATAGTTATATAGGTAACAATAATATCAGTCTTTATAAGATTTTGATAATCTTAACTAGAATGCAACATAAAACGTGAACGTCACAGGTATTTATCAGGAATAAATCAACATGAATCTTTTTTATGAACATAAAAATTACAAAATAAGAATCTTCAAATTACAGTTTTAAAAAATAACATAGTCAGAGAAGATTAAACAACATCTTTAGATAGATAAAGAAGTATCGCTATAGAAAAAAAGAACATAAAAAAACTATAATTATAAGTAATATAATAAGATAACAAAACAGTCTTCATTCTTTGTATGAAACATTATCATAAAATTACTCGTCTATATAAAATGCAAGTATTTCGTTTGTACCGTTTTTGGATATAGGGAAGTTTCCCATAACAACAACCGGTTTTCAGGCATAAAGGAACCTAATTGTTTTAGTATATTTTGCTTCCTTTCTTAATCGATACCTTTAGGGGCCGTTTTTTTTGAGTAAAGATTGGTAAGGTTTTTGATTTACATAACAAGAAAAGACATATTATACTTACGTATTAGTTTTTATTTTACTGAAAAACAGAAAATTTTAACAAAAAAAATCAATTCAAACGTGAATCTTTAAACAATCACTTTAAAAACGTACGAATGAACTGACGTACTCGTATAAATTAAATATAAAAGCCTTCTATTTGAAACTTCGTTTTCAATTTCTGGTATAATAAATAGTCCCTTCTTTACAAACTTCGGAACTTCAATTTTCTTTAATACCGATTCCCACCGATACAATTGCTAATCTTTTACAGCAGGCCATTTCCAGAACTTTACTTTCTTCATAATATTTATTAGCGCTCCTTCTTCGCACAGAGATTTTATTTGCCCTGGATAAACATTATATTATTATATATTATTAAGAGAGGTAGGGCACTGCAAGTACTCGCTCGAATAAGCCACCCGAACAACTAAAGCAGGGCATAGCGAGTACTTGCTCGAATGAGCGGCCCGAACTGGGGAAGTACCTCCACCTTACAGAAAACCGCGGCCATAATAACACTAACATTGAGTAGTGTTGTGTTCCTGGCGGTGAGTAAGGTTGCCAGAGCTCTTTGAGGATTCGCTGCGCGGACAGCGGAGGACCGGCGGTTCTTGTTGCTGTCATGCTCGGCGTAGACGCGGCGTGCTGGTTCGGCGGTCAGGGAGACCTGATGAAACGGCTGACCGCTGGCCGCCCGCAGGTTGAACGGGATCCCGAACCCAGGGATCACTTAATCTCCGCCCTAGGAGGCTGATTCGCCAGCCTGTGTAAAGTATCTGAAGTGGTAGTCGTGCCGGAGAAGGAGACCGGAGTGGACCCGGCTACTACAACAGAGGGGGATCAGGGGCCCTTCCGCCCGCCGTGCCAGCAACCGTATCATCTGTGGCGAGCTTGGGCAGTTCTAGTACCGCACCTTTTGTCCTCTAAGCTGTCAGTGCAGTGAATCCTCATCTTTAATCTAAATAACACTTTCAAAAAAAAAAAAAATATGGCAAGAAATAAAAGAAAAAGAGTTTATTCAGCGGCCGCTCCATCCACATTTAATGTGGACTTTTGCAACATTAGGGGTATTCACGCAAATCTTAACGCAGTCCACCTCCATCTGGAGACTGCGCAGCCGACCATTCTTTTTCTAACGGAGACGCAGATATCCTGCCCGGCCGACACATCATACCTTCACTATCCCGGCTACAAACTCGAACACAATTTCATGAGTCGTGCCGGTGTATGTATGTTTTAATGTGAATTTGCTCTGACCTATGGATTCTCTCAGCTGGTACTTTCTCCAACGAGAATACCAGATATAGAGGAACATACGAGCTCCTTACTGGACCTTCTGCTGACTACTCGTCCGGACGGATACTCCGTCTCAGTGGATGCGCCTCTTGGCTCCTCGGACCACTGTCTTGTTCGGACTCAAGTGTCATGCACACAACCTGATCCTTCTGGGCCAGCTAATTGGCGTCGTGTGTGGCACTATAAGTCGGCAGACTGGGATGGATTGCGAGAATTTTACGCATCGTACCCGTGGAGGCAGATCTGCTTTAACTCAGAAGATCCTGACGTCTGCGCAGCCGCAGTCACTGAGACAATCCTTGCTGGTATGGAATGCTATATTCCTAAGCCGCGAGTAGCTGCCGGCGTCAAAAAACGACCGTGGTTTAATAGGTCTTGCAGAAAAGCTAAAATTCTTAAGCAAAATGCATATGAGGCTTGGACCACGGCTCGTTTTAATAAGGATCCGAATATTTCTGAGTTAAAACGCAAATTAAATGCTGCCTCGAGGTTCAGTAAGAAAGCAACTGCCAGAGCAAAATTCCAATTCATCGGCAAAATAGGTGGGCGACTTGCGAGCTATCCTTCTGGGAGTCGTGCTTTCTGGTCGCTTGCCAAAGCTGCCGAAGGGAACTTCTGCCAGTCGTCGTTACCACCACTGCGAAAGACCGACGGTGACTTGGCCCATAGTGCTGAAGAGAAAGCCGATCTACTGGGCAGTCTCTTTGCCTCGAACTCGAATATGAACGATGAAGGCGCTGTACCACCTACTATACCGTGGTGCGGTAAGACCATGCCGGAAATCTCCATAACGCAGCGGGAGGTCAGGCGGGCGTTACTTTCTCTAGACGTTCATAAGTCGAGTGGGCCAGACGGTATACCAGCAGTGGTGCTTAAGCAGTGTGCTCCTGAGTTATGTCCTGTACTCACGCGCCTCTTCGCGCTTTCCTACCACACTAGGCAATTTCCGTCTTCATGGAAGACTGCGAATGTGCACCCGGTGCCCAAAAAGGGCGATAGATCAGATCCATCGAATTACAGGCCTATCGCTATTACCTCTCTCCTCTCTAAGGTGATGGAGCGTGTGATCAACACACAGCTTTTGAGATACCTAGAAAAACATGACCTGCTCAGCGACCGCCAATATGGCTTTCGCCACGGTCGCTCGACTGGTGACCTTCTAGTGTATCTCACACACCGATGGGCACTAGCCATTGAGAGTCAGGGGGAGGCATTGGCATGTAGCCTGGACATAGCGAAGGCGTTCGATCGGGTCTGGCACCGCGGTCTTCTATCGAAGTTGCCATCTTACGGAGTGCCCGAGGGTTTGTGCAAATGGGTGGCTAGCTTTTTGTCCGGCAGACGCATACGAGCCGTAGTTGACGGTAGTTGCTCTGATAGCATGGACATTAATGCTGGTGTCCCGCAAGGCTCTGTGCTGTCTCCTACGCTGTTTCTACTGCATATCAATGACATGTTGGACATGAACAACATACATTGCTATGCAGATGACAGTACTGGAGACGCTTTTTACACGGGTCGTGCAAACATCCCTCGTTCCGTTGTGGAGGAAAACCGCGGAGAACTTGTGTCTCAAATCGAGACCACACTGTCCCAGGTCTCTGACTGGGGACGGGTAAACTTGGTCCGATTCAACCCTACAAAGACACAAGTGTGCGCGTTCACCGCTAAGAAAACTCCATTCACTGTAGTCCCACAATTCCAGAACACTCCCCTCTCCATCTCCAAGAGCATTGGGATCCTTGGTGTCGACATCTCCAGCGATGTTCAGTTCCGAGATCATTTATCAGATAAGGTGAAGCTGGCGTCCAAAAAACTTGGTGTACTCAACAGAGCGAAGCAGTGCTTCACGTCGGGGCAAAGGTTGTTACTTTACAAGTCGCAAGTTCGGCCCCATATGGAGTACTGCTGCCATCTCTGGGCAGGTGCACCCGGATACCAGCTTGGCCCTTTTGACTCGGTTCAACGACGGGCTGTGAGAATTGTCGACGATTCCAAACTCACTTGCGGTATCGAGCCCTTAAGTCTGAGGAGAGACTTTGCCTCACTGTGTGTGTTCTACCGCTTGTACAATGGGTTGTGTTCTGAGGAATTGTTCGAAATGATGCCCACGGCTACTTTCTACCATCGCACCGCTCGCCATCGGCAGGGAATCCATTCTCACAGTTTAGAACCTAAATGGTCGCGTACAGTGCGGTTTCAGAGAAACTTCCTCCCGCGAACGCTTAAGTTATGGAATGAGCTCCCTGCCAAGGTATTCTGCAAGGACTACAGTATGGAGTTCTTCAAGAAAGAAGTTATTAGATTTCTGAAGGGTCGGCAACGCGCAAGTGATACCCCTGGTGTTGCAAGCGTCCATAGGCTACGGTGACCGCTTACCATCAGGCGGGCCGTAAGCTTGTTTGCCACCTTAGTGGTATAAAAAAAAAAAAAAAAAAAAAAAAAAAAAACATGAGAATTCCATTTAACTAACACATGTTCATCGATACAGTACTGATCACTTTCATCCTTTAAAACAGCTTCGGCTCCGACGTTGCAGGTCCCATTTCAATATGACTGCTCCTAGGATTGCGATAAGTAAGCATCGTTGATTGCAAATCGTCTTCTGAATCGTCAGCTTGACCACGTACCGTAATAACGTCTTCACCAGATGAAGCCAGACTTATTTCTGTGTTACTGCATTTTGTAGAGGAACGTTTATGAATAAAAGGTTTTCTGTTGCCTTTAGTCTTAGGCTTTGTATGACGTATTCCCGAGGGACTAGCTTCTGAAACATATTCAGAACGAATTGATCGACCAGCAGGAACGTCAAGTTTCTTTTTATGAACTTGATTTTTCTGAACGGGGCTGTCATTATTCCACAGTCGCTTAAGATTTTCCAAGAATCGGAAATCAAATTCGGGTCCACAATTCTATCTTGACATGGTAATCTGCTCAAGGGTTGCTCTTCGTTTTGGGGATATATAGCATTTTTTCTAAATCCATTTAGAAGGTTGGCTTTGGTTTCCTTCACGTTATCTAACACTTTTCTCAGAAGTCTAGGAAAATGATGTCTTTGGGCAGGACAGCAATTCTTTTCCCTTCCGGAGTATTTTTCCAATCTAGTAAGCTTTTGTCACCATTTAATCTTCAATGGTCTAAAGAATGCTACATCTAAGGGTTAAAGTATATGTGTAGCATTCGCAGGCAAGCAAACAAAACTGATGTTATTCGCCTCGCATGCTGTTAACACATTTTTGTTAATGTAGGAAGCTAAGTTGTCACCAATTAGGACTTAACGACCTTCCCTTTTTATTAAGAATTGGTAATAAATGTGACATAAACCAACCCTCGAAGTTGCAGCTATCTATCCAACCATTTTTCGTTCTATTATAACTGGCTCCCTTTGGGCTATTTTCGGTCCAAGTGGACCACAGATGTTCTGATTTAAATATAATGTACGGGGGAACTATTTCTCCGGTGGCATTCCTGAAAACTTACTTTTGTGGCATTCACTATCATTTCGGGATACTTTGTACCACGTGTGCAAATAACTCGCTTCTTTCCTGGATCATCTGTGAGATTGCTCTCATCGTAGTTATATACAGGAAGGCCCAAATAGTGACGATGAAAATGAATTATAGATGCCTTACACCAAGATCTATCCGAAACACCCATATGTATGTTCAGCGATTGTTATTAGTTTCCGAGATATGATTTTTTTTAGGTATTTTTTACAATTTAATTCCTGGTACTGCTTTATAAGTTAATTTAAAAAAAAAAAGGTTTTTATGGTGTTTTTTCAATGTCTTCGTAATCACTTATATAAAAAATATAGAATATAAAAAAATAACTAATTATTAACAATGTCTCCTGAAATTTCAAATCAAATATTAATCAATACGTTTTGGGTAAAGGTCTTATGAACTAAAATGACAACTAAAAATCAATAAGTAGTCAAAGAGACCTTTAATTGATTTTAAAAACTAGTGTTAACACTAGACTTTTATTGTGACTAGAAATAAACATCATTTCGTGGGGGCCTGGCAATTGGTCCGCCACGTCCAATCCATTTATCAGGAAATCTTTCATTCAAGAAGGCGCGTACTGATTTTCCGTAATGGCATGGGGCTCTGTCATTTTGAAATATCATGTTGCGCCGGACGGTCAAATTCACATCTTCCAACAAAATTGTGAGGTCATTTACCAGAAAGGGAAATACTCTTCACCGTTGAGTCTTGGTGGTAACTCGAATGGACCTACCAACTCCCCATTAAAAATCCCAGACCACAAATTTACACTAAAACGGTGTTGAAATGACGAAGCCCTACCCATACGTGGATTTTCAATAGCCCAACTGTGATAATTGTGAATATTAAATACTCCTGTTTTTTCGAACCTCGATTCGTCTGACAAAATTATGTTTAAGAAATTTGGGTCCTCTTCATGTTTACGCTGCATAATTGTATAAAATTCTACGCGCTCATCAATCAGTCGGCATCAATTATTGAACACGACGTCTCTACCAAGTGCTGACAAGTAATCTTTAATAATATTTTTTAAATCGATATCTCTTATTGAAAATCCAAATTCGGAAAGGGTGGGTAATATGGGCAACAAATACCTGTTCTTCTTCGGTTGTTAACATTGTAGGATGGCATAGTTTTTTAATGTGTTTATTCTTTTAGTTTATTTTTTATGGTACTTCGAGGATAATTTTTTCTTCACATAGTAAATTATTTCATGCAGGGCTACAAGAGGGAGACCCTTGCTTTTTCACCAGTGATTGTGGTGGTCTGCTCCTTAGTTCTAAGAGACTATTTTTTCAAACGTACTATTTTTTATCGCATACAAGTGCGTCCAAATGAATTTATCATCTACCTGCTTTTATAACTTTGGGGTTCCGTAATGCTTATCCAAGGTTATACCCCACCTGCATGCAGGAACATCAAAATTTGTTGACATGTTATTTATTCTTTTTAATCTCCGCGGATTTTTTTTAGTTATACTGAAAAATATTCTTTTTACTCTTTGCGACTTCATTTTAGTTACACCTGCACAAAAAGTTGCTTTACAAAACTAAAATCAAAAGAAGCATTGTGTTGTTCTATTGTACTACGAGTAATGGTTTCTATCCTGTAAATAACGGTACTGAAGTATTTCTGGTAGGTGCTATACTTCGAAAATTATAAGCTATCTTGTCATAATATAATTTGTTACATTTGATTTTTGCATATGATTCCCTAATGACTGAAAGGAAAGACATTTCATGTCATTAATTAATAAAATATGTGTTTGAAAAATAAAATTAATACGTTTAAAACACTTACCAAAGTTTACAAGTTTATCTACATACACAGCACGCACAGGTCCGCCTCAAACCGCGGTCGCGGCAGAACTGAAACTACACTACAGTAAAGGTATAAAATACTGCATGTCTTTTAGTTTTTACAAGAAATGACAAAATCCCCTTTAAATAGGAATATAGACAAAAAATATTTTTTCTTAACTATTGCAGTATAATTAATTTGTATAGCGTCGAATAATGCTGCAGTTTAATAGGTTTTTACTATAATCTTATATAACAAACTACTATTTTAAGTGTCACCAACTATGATAAAATACTGCAGTTTAGTGACGAAATAGAGAAATTTTTCGTGCAGTATTAAGTTTACTGCGGTTTAGATGGTAAACATTCAATATTTTTATTCAATGTTTCTTGTTCTGAAAAATAAATTAAAATAAAAAACTCATATTAATGCTTCAAAAAAAAATTATACATCCACCAATAGCTAATAAAATGGGGATACAGAATATGAATTTAACTCAAAAACTGTCAAATTGTCTATAACTGCACTTTAGGCTCAGGTGGGCAGAATAGCTTCCCGGCAGTAATTGAACCAGTCAGCTATTGTGGCGGTCAGAACTGCTCTCAATCCTTGTCTGGCAATAATTAAACTCTCTGGAATAACATTACATAATTTTAAATACTGTGGGCAACGGTAATTTTACATTCTTAAACCATGAATTTTTGGAGCGGCTTACAGAAGAACTTTTGCATCCACGCTTGTAACATCTGGCATACTGTCTTGCCCTTACTACATTAAATAAGTTAAACTGGCTTGTGTGTTCAACATACAATTCGCCATATTATGACAAGGCAAACAACTGATGTGCGATGTTCGACAGACCCTAATCATATTTAATTGAATACTAACCTGTAAGACAAGACATTCCACATACAAACCACCTCCTCGGAATACAGATGCTTCCGTTTGAGTGGCATACCCGGAGAAGCATCCTTGCCTAACGGTCGAGTAATGCCTCGCGAAGTAGAGGCGACAGCACCACTACTTGAAGGAGCCTGCGACCTTAAAGAGTCTAAAGCCGGCATCACTTCACCGCTGCACGAAGGAGCCGGTGGCTCACAAGAGTCCAACACCGGCATCACTTCACCACTGCACAAAGGAGCCGGTGGCTCACAAGAGTCCAACACCTGCAGCACCACCCCTGCACAGAGGAGCCGGCGGCTCATAAGAGACCAACATCACACCGGCATCACTTTACTATCACTAGATGACATGGTGGCTAGATAGGTAGCAGTAAGATATCCAAAGCGACTAAAACGAAGTTAATAGTGTTCACTGTCGCAAGTACAAGCAATGAATGACGTTAAAAAATGGCCACGGTGAAACTAGAGATGATAATTGTTGCCGAAAAAGATCGAAGTAAATCATTCCAAACGCAATCTGACCAATCGATTAGTAAAAAACTGAGTATAAAAATATTTAATTACTATAGGCACGAATTCTGAAATTCCAGCTTTATGGTGTTGAAAAAACTTACATTTCACTCTATTAGTGTAAAATACTGCAGTAGAAAAGTATCAAAATCGAAAAAAAAAGTTCTCAATAACCCAAATTATCGATTCATTTTTTTTTTAGATTAAACAAATATTACGACTTTCAATGCATTTTTCCACGATTTTGAAAAATTCATAACTCAAAAAGTGATCATTTTCGTGACCTGAAATTTCAGATTTAATGTCGGAAGGGATCATATTTATCTATCATAAAAGTTTGAATGAGCTAACGAGGGGGCCTTGTTCTAAAGCTAAGCCCATGATATTTATTAATAAATGTCATGATATTTATTAATAAATGCCATGATATTTATTAATAAATGCCATGATATTTATTAATAAATGAGGTTTTTGAAAAAACAAGACTAACTTTTTCATTAGTACCATGGTTTCCTTAAGATTCATCCCAAAAGAAACATTCATTTTTTAAACGTACATGAAATTGTGAAATTTAAACGTTTATCTTAGATTTATTTATTGGAATAAAGGTTTTTAAAGTTGGAACTTTAACCCATTAGAGACTCAGTTTGGAATTCTCATTTTTTTACTTTTATCCATGTATTTGGGTCGCTTATAAAATAAACTACATTATTTATTAAAAGAACATACTGATAAATGCTGAAACCTGATAGTTATGGAATGTTGCTACATGGCAACGCTATACCTTCGAAGCAAATGTAAATTAAATTACATTATGTAATATAAAAATTGTTTTGTATGATAATTTTCAAAACATTAAAGTCATAGGCCAACATCGCGCTTTGAACATGACTCTTCCAATAGTTTTGCAGCTGTTTCCAGCACACCTTCGTTTTTAGTAATAGTTTTAGGGTATTGGTTATTGCCATCGTATCTTATTCCCTCATACACTCTATTGGAGATCAGTGTTGCCAGATTCGTAGGCTAGAATTATCCTAGATTTACTGCAAAATTATCGTGTTTTTATCGCAACTTCAAAAAGGGACAGATTATACGCCTTAAATAGTTGGGGGCACTCTTAATTTGCTACCAACGTTACGGGCATGTCGATTTCTAATCTTATACTGATAACTTTTATAAGTACTAATTTTGATTAGAATTGCCAGGTGGTATTTAGGTAGCTAACTTAGAATAAATAACAGAAAATAATGTTTTAAATAAATTTACTTAATATAGGTACCTAATATTCAGTTAAAAGTTATTTCGTGCTCAGAACTCGATGCTTGAAGCTCTGTTTGCGAGTCAGAGGCTTGTTCTCAGGACCGTAAATTTCTGCGCTATTCATATGCTCAATCATTCCTCGGTTGTTGAGTGCAAAATCAAAACATCAGCCAGAACTATGCCATTAACAGTAGCTATGAAGTTTAGCTAGTTTCGGCTTTTCGTTTTTGTACAATTTATTTTTTAAAAATCCTGTCACATTCCGCATTGAAATGTGGAATGGAGATTACCGTCAGGCCAAACTCGGCAACGGATCTGAAATTCAGGAAATCACATTCGTCTCCATGTATTGAGTACTCGACTATTTGTTCACAAATACCGAGCGCTCGGCCGAGGGCACTGTCTCGCCACTCTACTCGGTAAGTGTAATCAGCCTATAAGGGCTTATGTTGATTATGTAATTTTACCTACAGGTGCAAATGTCAAGTTAAATGCTGTCAACCTGGGGCAAAATATAATATTTGTGTATATAAGTGTCTGGTTTTGGTAACATTACTACTTTTTGTAGATCAACATTATCAATCATCATCATGTTTGTTCTTTTTTATTATGGGACTTTTACAGAGCGCGTGCTCTTTTATATTTGTCTCTATGACAGATAAATGAAGTGCAACTCTTACAGTTTTCCGGCACTTTACATCGTGGGATGTAGTTTTGGTATGTAAGTCATACGCTTCACAAACTTCGAACTCCTCGTTACCAAGGTTAGCGAAGGATATATTCATATTCCTCACATTATTTCTGTAAAGTTCATAAGACACCTTCTGCAATGGATGTTTCTCACAATTTACGGCAACGACTGAGAAATGCATCGGAAAACGTTCACGTAAAATCATATAACCGTTTTCTAAGATAGCATGGCAAATCACATATAATTTATAAATATACGCTTATGCGCGTTTACCGGTTTTTTAAAGTTAGTTAACTGTATTAAAGCAGTGAACAAGCTCAAAAAATGATCTGATCTCAGCAACTATAAATGATACCATCACATGAGCAAGATTGATAGATAGAGAAAAAATACCTCTGTAACGTCAGAGGAGAACTCAAAATTGACACAATGTCACTTTACAGCCTTTTAGTAAACGGACGGCAGAAAGTACCGTTGGTAAAGCTTCCAAATTGCATTTGAGGTTGCAAGTAGGTTTTTCTCTACAGTGTATATTTCGAGAGCTATTGGCTTTCATAGTTGAAAAATTGGTCCTCCAAAGGGAGAAGGTTCCTCTAGTTCGAAAAGTCTGAAAAAATAGCCATTATAGACCTTTATAAATAGTTTCATGCATAATTGTATTGAACAAAATCGGTTCGTAGGTTTTGCAGAAATCTGCAATACTTAGTTGTGTTACGACGGAACCCTAACTTAATGCGCGTACGACACGTACTTGGCGGGTTTTACAAAACACAACTGAAATTTTTTTGAGTTGAGAATTTTCATATTTAGTTGAGGGCTTGCAGATATTCCAAATAAACTCCACATAGAATTATTGAATCATTTTATTTAAACTATAAACAAGCAATTCAAACATGATGAGATTCACACAAAATTTTCAACCCTTTTGTTTTTTTTACAGCAAAAGTGTTGCCTGCTGCATATTTTTTAATTACACACACAACTTTAATAAAGAATGTGAAGTCTGTTCTTTGATAATTTTATTTAACAAGAATAATACGTAAAAGCGTAATCGCCGTCAAACAAGGCCCTTTTCCCCGAGAAGATCACATATGTATACTTACATTTTTGATAAATGTTTCTTTTAGATATCGACGCCTTAATCTGCAAATCGGCTAACTCACATTTGAGCTGTTTTACAGTACAATCATAAATCTTTTTATTTTTGTACATAAAGATAAAAATATTATATACCTATTAAGTAGATTGTGGTCAAAACCGCATATAAAAATGATTTCTGCTATATTATGGATGCCTATTCATAAAATATGACTAAATTAAGGAGTTGACTGATTTTCATATAGCATGTTACTAATAAAAGTGGAGTTGGTACAAATTACATGTCAGAATTTTGTTTATTTTGTTTATCGTAATAGGAAAGATAGTCTGCAGGTATGGTCAATTTCAAATCTTGTAAGTTGGAATATTTTCTTGCAGTAATGTTCAGTCGTTCCGAGTACAAACTTATTAAACTGTCTAATACCATTGGCTGAATGTAAACGTTTCTTCTTTGTAGCAGTGGTTTCCTTCAAATCTTAATTTTTAATTTATTGATCCATCCGGCTTATACTGCAGAGCTCGATATTGGTTACCTGTGCAAAAAAAATAATAATTAATTTTGTAACAGCGGAATGTAATTTAACTGTATAATACTCGTAAAAAGAACCTACCTTAGGGTCTTCATTCATCTTGTCTGGTCGAATAGATTTAATAAATTGAATATTTTCCATTTTCGTCAGTGCGTCAAGTAAGTCACTGGTTTAGGATTATTTCGTGCCGCTCTACAAATCCCGAAATAGTCTGCGGGTACATGTATGTCCTTGTTTCTTATTTTTTTTTCAATGTATCAGCCTCCATTTGAGTATGGCCAACTTCTAAATATTTTTGTTCAATTGTCAATTTCTTCTTCATTGCTTCATTGATTAATGCATTTGATAATGTAATATTCCTGTTTTCTGACGTTCAACCATCGCTGTATATTATTATATTAGCGTTATCTTCGTGTGCATTATTGGAAAGAATTTTTTCCACTAGATATTTGGCAAGGATGCTCCCAAACTTCTCAGCATTAACAACCCCTTCAGCTTCCTTACATAGGTAACAGTAGCCATCACGAGTTTTTAAATTGAAGATGATATGAATATTAAAGTTTAACTTTTAGTATAGACTTGACACATTTGATTTAGGAGAGGTTAACAGGGTTTGCACATTAACAGTAAAAACAAAATTTTCATTGGCCTTCTCCTTTTTTTTTTTTTTTTTTTTTTACCACTAAGGTGGCAAACAAGCTTACGGCCCGCCTGATGGTAAGCGGTCACCGTAGCCTATGGACGCTTGCAACACCAGGGGTATCACTTGCGCGTTGCCGACCCTTCAGAAATCCAATAACTTCTTTCTTGAAGAACTCCATACTGTAGTCCTTGCAGAAAACCTTGGCAGGGAGCTCATTCCACAACTTAAGCGTTCGCGGGAGGAAGTTTCTCTGAAACCGCACTGTACGCGACCATTTAGGTTCTAAAGTGTGAGAATGAATTCCCTGCCGATGGCGAGCGGTGCGATGGTAGAAAGTAGCCGTGGGCATCATTTCGAACAATTCCTCTGAACACAACCCATTGTACAAGCGGTAGAACACACACAGTGAGGCAAAGTCTCTCCTCAGACTTAAGGGCTCGATACCGCAAGTGAGTTTGGAATCGTCGACAATTCTCACAGCCCGTCGTTGAACCGAGTCAAAAGGGCCAAGCTGGTATCCGGGTGCACCTGCCCAGAGATGGCAGCAGTACTCCATATGGGGCCGAACCTGCGACTTGTAAAGTAACAACCTTTGCCCCGACGTGAAGTACTGCTTCGCTCTGTTGAGTACACCAAGTTTTTTGGACGCCAGCTTCACCTTATCTTGTAAATGATCTCGGAACTGAACATCGCTGGAGATGTCGACACCAAGGATCCCAATGCTCTTGGAGATGGAGAGGGGAGTGTTCTGGAATTGTGGGACTACAGTGAATGGAGTTTTCTTAGCGGTGAACGCGCACACTTCTTCTTCTTCACTTCTTTGTAGGGTTGAATCGGACCAAGTTTACCCGTCCCCAATCAGAGACCTGGGACAGTGTGGTCTCGATTTGAGACACAAGTTCTCCGCGGTTTTCCTCCACAACGGAACGAGGGATGTTTGCACGACCCGTGTAAAAAGCGTCTCCAGTACTGTCATCTGCATAGCAATGTATATTGTTGATGTCCAACATGTCATTGATATGCAGTAGAAACAGCGTAGAAGACAGCACAGAGCCTTGCGGGACACCAGCATTAATGTCCATGCTATCAGAGCAACTGCCGTCAACTACGGTTCGTATGCGTCTGCCGGACAAAAAGCTAGCCACCCATTTGCACAAACCCTCGGGCACTCCGTAAGATGGCAACTTCGATAGAAGACCGCGGTGCCAGACCCGATCGAACGCCTTCGCTATGTCCAGGCTGCATGCCAATGCCTCCCCCTGACTCTCAATGGCTAGTGCCCATCGGTGTGTGAGATACACTAGAAGGTCACCAGTCGAGCGACCGTGGCGAAAGCCATATTGACGGTCACTGACCAGATCGTGTACTTCTAGGTATCTTAGAAGCTGTGTGTTGATCACACGCTCCATCACCTTAGAGAGGAGAGAGGTAATAGCGATAGGCCTGTAATTCGATGGATCTGATCTATCGCCTTTTTTGGGCACCGGGTGCACATTCGCAGTCTTCCATGAAGACGGAAATTGCCTAGTGTGGTAGGAAAGCGCGAAGAGGCGCGTGAGTACAGGACATAACAAATTCAAATTCAAATTCAATTTATTCAGTTTAGGCTACAATAATTGAGCACTTATGAATGTCACTACGCCATCGGTTCGTAAGTCTACAGGGCGGGAGACCTTGTACTGAGAAGAACCGGCAAGAAACTCAGCAAGGGCATTTCTTTTCTCCCTTTCTCTTACAGCGTCCAATTAAAATATTGGAAAATGCCCTCCCTATCATAAAAGGACACTTTCCATTACAAACATAAAAAACATGAAATATAAAGCACAAGCACAACATAAAAAAGTATCTAATATAAACAAAAGACAGTTTATGTATTCATCACTAAGAAATAATCAATGTCTTACAGTATTAATAAACAAAACAAAAAAGTAAGACTAAATACTAAGAATACAAAGAAGTTTGCAAGAGCAGACCAGCCTCCACAGGCGGCACCCGTTCACGAGTATGACACATGAATCAGCCATCGCTTCGCTCAACCATGTTTTAGGGAACGTAACGACCCAACACACACGCCACCACCGCAGAGACACTTTGAGAGAGCATGACACACTCAAGCAACTCCAAAAAAACTTCGATTGTACTAGTTACAATGTGTGTAGTAAAGGAACAAAATATAAGAGGAGAAATTGGAAGGTTCGTAATGCTTTACTACCGAGAAGCAACGGCAATAAACTCACTAGTTAATCTTTTATACATCATATAAAAATACAATATAGCCTTACACTAGGTAATATACAATGTATAACACATAATATACAATGTTTTAATTTAAAAAAAAAAAAAATATTTCAAATGCCCCAATACAAATCAATTAAGTTCTAATTTTTCCAAGCATTTTTATCATTTAAGTATTCATCAACTTTGTAATAGCTTTTTCTCATTAAACTATCTTTGAAATATATTTTAAATTTATTTGAGGGTAAATTAACCACATGTTCTGGAATTTTATTGTAGAAATATATACTTTGTGTTGCGAAAGAGCTATGTACCTTCTGAAGACGACATTTTGGAACTACCAATTTTTTTTTTTTTTGCAAATGGGGTATATTTTTATGTTCCTTGTCTTTCATTATACCATTTATTAGTTAGACAGTTATTTATTTCACATTACACAAAGAAAAATAACAAAAAATAAGCACATAAAAACAAGAACACATAAACATATCACAATTAAATATGAGTTTTTGTATCATGGGTGTCGTAGTGCAATGTGCAAAATGGACGCCGCTCAGCATGTGCTGCAGCTTACTAGCCACAGCGCTGATTTTCAGCGGAGCCCAATTGCGAGGCTTAGCTCGCGGCGCAGTCGAACTATTTCTAATATTATGATAGGTATATAATTTGTATTAAAATTAAAAGCACTAAGTAAAATAGACGTAAAAATATTATTTAGGTTTTTACAGTGATATAAGTTGAAATATTTTTTTTTTTTATTGCCTTATGTTTAAATTATCTTATTACTAATTTAAATAACTCATTTTTTTAAAATTTTAATTTATTTACATGTTATATATTATTAATATTATATTATATAAAATATTTAATTAATATTGCCTTATGTTATGGTTAAAATTTATTTCAAATACGCTAGGTATGTTGTAATAACTCTGCCGCCAGCAGGTATATCCTTTTGGTAATTTAATAGCATTGTTTTATATCTAAACTTAAAAACACCAAATGATAAACAAGTGTTTCTAAGCGGGGGTGGCAGGTTATTCCAACATTTGGTAGCGGCATATCTAAAGCTACCACGGAAAGCGGATGTACGGTGGTGAGGCATACTGAGGGGTGCACTTATTGATCGAATCGCTCTGTGTTTGTTGGAAACAGCTCGCCACTTAAGTTTCTCATACAGGTACTCTGGATGACCCGAGCGAACAATACCAAACAGTAATGTGGCCAGATGTAGCTGTCTACGCAGGGTCATCTTAAGGGTGTTACCGCTATTTAAATATGGTGTGATGTGAGTCCTTGGAGGTATTTTGTGCACGGTCACAGGCATTTTGAACTCTTTGCACAATTCTTTCCGTGCGCGCTAACAATCGAGGGCCATAAACAACGTCTGCGTATCCTAGCAAAGAAAGTATTAAAGAGTCACAGAGTCGAACGCGATGATCTACGCTGAGGCAGTCACGTATGCGATACAGAATTTTAAGTCGATAAAAAGCTCTCTGACATAATTCGACAATGTGACTTTCAAAATTCAGATCCTCGTCCATCAAGACCCCAAGATTGCGCGCTTTCTCCACTTTAACAATTTGAGTACCTATTATGGATACATTAGGTGCTAAGGCCAAGATTCTGTCCCTTTGTGGCTTCGATTCAAGGATCATATATTTTGTTTTGCTAGCATTAAGCACTAAGGTGTTATCATTGGACCACGCAGTTATACGCTGCAAATCACTGTTTAGTTTGTTTACGGCATCAGTAGCATTATTTGGATGGAAGGAGATGTATATCATCTGCGTACATGTGATACTGACAGTGCTTGATCACGTCAGAAACATCAGCCGTGTATAAAATAAACAGAACTGGTCCCAAAATAGATCCCTGCGGAATTCCTCTGCGAACGTTTGCAGGTTTTGACTGTAACGGGGTGCCATTTCCATCCATTAGCTGTACAGTCTGAGTACGATTACTGATATAGCTGGCAAACCATTGGACTGCCGAGGGTTTGAAGCCGTAATATGTCATTTTAGATAGCAACAAGGAAATGTTAATTGCATCAAAAGCCCGCGAGAAATCGAGAAGCACCAAAATAGACCCCTTACCCTGATCACGAGCGAATAAGATGTTGTCCACTATATCTAAAAGAGCCGTAGACGTACTACGACCTCTCCTAAAACCTGACTGCCGTACTGGTAAGATGTTTTTATTTTCTAAGTATTCTGTCAATTGCATACAAACTATGCGTTACAATATTTTTGAGATACATGGAAGTATATTGATTGGTCGCAAATCCTTAAACTCAGTAACATTACCCGTCTTTGGTAAGGGTGTGACTAGAGCCGACTTCCAAGCATCAGGGAAAATACCGGACGTAATGGATTCGTTTACAATTAAAGTAATAATACCTAGAGTTTGAGGAAGGGTTAGCAGCAGCATATCAAGGGATATATCGTCTGTGCCAGTTGCATTTGACTTGAGGGACTGAATGACTTTAAGAACAGTAAATTTTAAGCTGAAACTCAGTGTCATTGAAACGATGATATTCGTAATAAGTAAGCCGTGACATTTCAACTTCTGTATCCCCTGGAACCTTTAAAAAGTGCGTATTAATAAGGTCGGGATGACGTAAGTGGCCTGGAATCTCAGAGTCGCGGTTACTTGTTGAGATATCAATACATTTTTTTAGGTTTTTCCAAAGAGTTTTAGAGCTACTAGAGAATTTATTTATGTGTTGGCTAAAATATGCACGCTTCTCAAAAAACAAAGCAGAGTTTACAGAACTTTTTAAATCCTTGTAGTATTTTTTATGTGTTTGCAAGCCTGATTTCCGATATCTACGCAATGCCTCGTTACGCAGCTTAATCATTACCCTTATTGTGTAAGTGATCCAGGGATAGCTGTGCTCTTTAATACGAACGCGTTTTTTGGGAGCGACGATGTCAAACAGTGATAATATACAGCTATTTAATTTTTCAACCATTTTGTTCACGTTCTGGTCACTACATAAACTGGTCCAGTCTATAGCATCAGCGTAAGTACAAAACAGGTCATCGGCGCTTTTTAGCGGGCGAATCATGGACCATATTGGTGTAGGTTTTCTTTTTTTTAAACTTAACTCACCGCAAATAAAAGCGTGACTACTTGTGAGTGTCGGAATGTGATCTATATGCAAATTTGTAAAATTTAAGTTGCTGCAGAATAAATCAATTAGGGTAGCACTATTATCTGTAAAGTGAGTGGGCATATTGACATATTGATGTAAATTCATATAATTTAAAAATTGTTTTATTTTCTCTGAGCCGGAATAATTTGTTAACATATTTACGTTGAAGTCGCCTACTAGAATTAGTTTCATATTTAGACGAAAAAGCAACAATGCTATCAGTAAGCGCATCTATAAATAGATCCACATTTAACCACGGTGGTCGATAAGCGGTGCCTATAATAAGCCGTGTGCCATTTACGGACAGGCTTAGCCACATCTGTTCCACTGGCGGGGAGGGGGGGTGCGAGCATGCGCGTGCGCTGAGTCCGCGCCGCAGGTAGAACCCGACGCCTCCGCCGCGCGCGTGCACATCGTTTGGTCTCGGCACATGTCGCAGTCGGTACCCGGGCACAGTCGGCGCGCGCCCCTCCTCCCCGTTGCGCAACCAAGTGTCGTTTACCGCTAAAATATCAACATTGTGATTAAGCATTGCTACCACGAACTCATCATGCTTTGTGCCTAATGATCCTGCGTTTAGGAGTCCAATTTTTATATTTCATCGGCTAGGCGCCATCGCAATTATTATGATTATACACTTTGCTGCAAACCGTTTGTGGCGAGTTTATTTCTGTGTAAATTGCAATAAAGCAATATTATATAAAAAAAAATATCCTTATTCCTTGTATTAACACTGTGGAGGTCACTATTTTTAGCAAATAAGTGACAATTTTGGCGTACATACATTATACAAGCAAAGATATATTGGCAAGGAACAGTTAAAATATCAATTTCCCTAAATAGTTCCTTAAGAGAAATTCGAGATCCTAATTTATAAATTGACCGTACTGCTCTCTTTTGCAAAATAAAGACTGTATCAATATCAGCAAACCCCAAAGCAAAATGCCATAAGACATGACGGAATGGAAATAGCTAAAGTAGACCAAGCGAGCAGTGTCAACATCTGTAAGCTGCCTAACTTTCCTAACTGCATAGGCAGCTGAACTGAGTTTTCCTGCAAGAACTGAAATGTGAGGGTTCCACTGCAGCCTATTGTCTAATGTAATACCTAGAAACACTGTTGAGTCTAATAGTTCTATTTCTTCTCCGTTTAGGGATAATTTTGTACTTATGTTTCTGACATTTGGCATCATAAATTTTAAACACTTAGTCTTTTTCGCATTAAGAAGTAAATTATTTGCCGTAAACCACTGAAGAACCTGAGAAAGCGCACTACTTACGTCGTCAAAATTAGTTTTATTTCTGTCAACTTTAAATAAAAGAGATGTGTCATCAGCAAATAGTACAATCTTGCATAGCTTCTCCAGAAAGAAAGGCAAGTCATTTATGTAAATTAAAAATAGAAAAGGACCTAAAATAGAACCTTGAGGAACTCCTAATTTTACTTCAGAGCCATTGGATTTTACTTCATTGATTTGAACCTTCTGCATTCTACTACTCAAATATGAGCGGATAAGCTCAAGAGCCAAATCTGCAATACCATAATGACTCAGTTTCCGTATAAGAGTTTCATGTTGCACGCAGTCGAATGCCTTTGATAGATCACAGAAGATACCAATAGCATTTTGTGACTGTTCCCAAGCAGCAAATATATACTGTATAAGGGCAACACCTGCGTCAGTTGTGGAACGCCCTTTTGTAAATCCAAACTGTTGAGGATGAAGTAATCCATTTAAGTTAAAATGTTTAAGCATCTGATTGAACATAATTTTTTCAAAAATTTTGCTTAAGGCAGGCAGTATAGAGATAGGTCTAAAATTATTAGGATCATCTTTACTTCCACTTTTAAAAAGTGGTATTATTTTACTATATTTCATTAAGTCTGGGAATATCCCTTCGTCAACACACTTATTAAATATTATGGCTAAGATTGGTGCTTTAATATCAATAATTCCGCTAAGGACTTTGACTGATATACCCCATAGGTCACAAGGTTTTTTCTGGGTTAGTAATTTAAATGTCTTTATGATGTCTTCAGAGGTAACATGCTCAAATTTAAATATAGCCTTGCATTTATTTACATTACATTTTAAAAGTAACTCTGATTCTAATGGAGAGGAATTTAATGCATTAGTTGTAATTGTAGGCATTTCAGTAAAATATTTCTCAAAAGAGTTAGCGACATCAAGATCTGAATCAATTATTTTTGAATTTACAGTAAGTGAATAATGATTGTCACGCGGTTTTATTTTTCCTGTTTAGTGAAACATTTATTTTATTCCATGTGGCCTTTATTTTATTATCAGATATTTTAATTTTATTACTTAAATGTATTGATTTTGCAACCCTGCATAGTTTTTTAAATATTTTTGAATACATTTTGACATAGTTGGTGAATGTGGGACTGTGGTTATATTGTTTCATTTCATACAACTCATACAACCTAGTTCGACTTCGGTGTATTCCTACAGTAGCCCAGTCCTTAAATTTCATTTTATTATTTGGCCTAAAAGTTTTTACTTTAAACACTTGCTCGAACTCATTACTTAAGAAATCAAAAAAAATATTATAAAGATTATTAGCATTATCATGCATGAAATGTAAAAATGGAATTTTCTTTTCAATATTAACTTTAAATTGTTTAATCGAGCAGTGGTCACAGGTCTACAAGTTACTAGTTGAGATTTTTTTTTATAGTTGTGTAGAATTTTTATACAGTGATCGGACGGCAAATTATTAATAATAGATTTATCTTTTACTTCAACGTTACAGAAAATATTATCTGAACATGTAGCTGAAGTCGATGTAATTCTAGTTGGTTCCAGAAACAAATAATTTAAGTCAAAACTTGCAAATAAGTTAATAAATCTATCTCTTGTTTGGGAACTCTCTAAAAGATCAATAACTATCGATAAGATCGATAACTCAGGAGCACACTGCTTAAGCACCACTGCTGGTATACCGTCTGGCCCACTCGACTTATGAACGTCTAGAGAGAGCAACGCCCGCCTGACCTCCCGCTGCGTTATGGAGATTTCCGGCATGGTCTTACCGCACCACGGTATAGTAGGTGGTACAGCGCCTTCATCGTTCATATTCGAGTTCGAGGCAAAGAGACTGCCCAGTAGATCGGCTTTCTCTTTAGCACTATGGGCCAAGTCACCATCGGTCTTTCGCAGTGGTGGTAACGACGACTGGCAGAAGTTCCCTTCGGCAGCTTTGGCAAGCGACCAAAAAGCACGACTCCCAGAAGGATAGCTCGCAAGTCGCCCACCTATTTTGCCGATGAATTGGAATTTTGCTCTGGCAGTTGCTTTCTTACTGAACCTCGAGGCAGCATTTTTCTTCCCGTGCCTCATTTTTTCTTACCTTACCTTTTTACTTTACTATCTTCATCGCTTACAAATCACGGTTTGTGAGCAAGGCAATGGCAGCATTGGTCTTATTTAGGTCAAAATAATAATAATCACATTTCTTGCGTCAGTTCTAATACTTTCAGGAGTTAATTCTATACTTTGACTGTCACTTGCAGAACTCATTTTTCAAAACAAAACCATGAATTTCTAACAATCCGTGAAAATTTACGAAAACGCGGGCTGTACGCGTTTTTAATTTGATATTTCTTTTTTTTTATTCAGCCGGTGGTGCGACTGCGGACCGTCGTACCAGCCAGTCTTTATTCAAACAAATATTTGCGTTCGATTACTTTGGCGCTGAACACTAAGATGTTCCAAATTCAAAAATTGCGCGCAAAGATAATTGCGCCACACTTATAATGAGGATTAAAAACTCAGTAATGAGTTAAAAACGCCCGCTAAAAGTTTATTATAAAAAACATCGCAATTGGATGCACTTAAAGGCGAATCAAGTCGTCCTTTTCGGATAGATGGAATGAAAAATTAAGTTCAGAACTTGAATCCTTTAAATTTACTGAATTACACGATACAGAAGTAGTAATAATTTCTTTCTGATGACATCTTGTCAAACTTAACAATATAGTTTTATTATTGAGACTACCGATCAAAAGTTTATTTTGATTTCCACAATAGATAGTTTCTTAGTTTTTTATTAACTAATTAAACCCTAAAATAATAGGCTTAATATTTTTTTTTATTACTGAACAAGGTGTATTTAATAATTTTCGTCTTATTACAATGGGTTACGTCTAATTAATACAAGTATATTTATTTTCGCCGACTTTTGTCCTATAGCACCCTTTAATTGACCGAAAAATAAATTTCAGGAATTAATTCATCTAATAAATCCTAAGAAATTGTTGTTATTTGCGAACCTTTGTCTATTAAACATGAGACGTTTTTGGATCCTATTTGTACTGTCATTTCCGGAAGTGTAAGTATAGATCTAATTTCCGCTTTCTTATATTCAGTATCTTCGAAAATTCAGGAGGTAATTTCCAATAGTGGTCAAGTCCACTTTGTGTCAAATTGAGAAAAGATGACTTTTGTTTACCATGTTGATGGATTCCGTTGTGATGATTAGGGCCGGTATTTTAATATAAACTTATCCTAGCTTATTCTAGGAACGTTGGCAAGTGTCACTTAAGTGTATTTCATTGTGCTCCTAATTTTAAGCTAGGCTTAAAGTCCTTACCGACCAAAGATAAGATTCACATTTCTTTACCTTAGGTGACAATCTCAGATTGAAATGACAATTGAGTGATAGAATGATTTGATGTGAATTAAAGTTTATGTAGATTAGATGGTACGCATTGAGTGCGCAATAATAACTGTTTTATTTTTAGCCATCTGAATGAATTGCGGCAACGTTGTTTGTTATGATATAGAATATGATTCAGTTCTGCAATATTGTAGGAAACCACAGGGCACTCACATTTATAAAACAATTTTTGAACGATACATACGACTAACGGTCATAAAAACAAACAAACAATGTTGCCACAAACAAAAGTTTTATGTATTTGACACAAAAAATGCCTAAACCCTAAAATATACACTAGGTCATCAATAAACTGATAAAATAATTTATGTATGGTCTGATTCTTCTATCAGTAGCCCTTTGTCGAATTGGACCTACATTCACATCATCGGTGTTCAATTCTCCATCTTTTGTTTCTATTGCAATATTATGTAATATAGCAGTAACTACACAAATGTATTAAACTTTAATCAGTGCCAAAAGTATACCAAGAGCAAGTATAGGGAATCTCCTTTTAATTTCACCAAATGTTCTTTAACTGGGATTTCGTGTGCGAATTTGAGATTCATTTTACAGCTCTTCACCCGCTGTTGATGGTTCAGCTAATGGAGTCAAGCAGTAACTAATTACCGCATCACCAATGTCAGCCATTAGCACTCCATTTCAAAATTCACCGCTTTCAAACCTTTCCTTAATTTTACTACTTTGAAATATTCTGGAGTCGTAAGCTGAACCAGGCCATCTCGCTACAATGTCTTGTATTATTAAGCTTGAGTTGCATATTGCCTGCACATTAAAAGAAAAAAACTGCTTGCGACATTGAGCACCACCTGTAGAGAACAAAATGTTAACTTTAGTTTGTGCAACTTATACTTAAAATGAGGGAATATAACGTAGATACTTGTTTATGATATACAGTTTTATCTGGTGCTTCTATTTTTATACGAGTGCAATCCAAATCCCTAATAACGTTTGAAAATTTTGCTATGATATAGAATTCCTTTTTAACTTTGTTTATATTAACATTCGTTGGCATCTTAAGCAAGTATTTTCTTGACTGAGCTATTGCTTTTAGTACTCTCCAGACATTTTAGCCAGTAGTTGTCTTATGAAACAACTATACGAGGGAGCAAGTGACTTATTTCTGTAACAAAAAAGAATTTGATATTATAATACTATTTAGACATATTCATATCAACAAATTATATAATTAGGTACTAATGTAATGTTTTTCCTACCTATTTGTTGGCCATTCAATAACATTTCTTATTTTTTGGAGCACTAGCAATACTGCCTTTTTACTAAGCCGAAATCTATCATAGAATTCTCCCTCATCCCACTTTTCAAAATGACTATTTCGAGTTCGATAAATTCTTTCCCGGCGAGGGGCTGTAAGGTGATTGATATAATCTATGATATCATCATTGTCACTGCTGGAACTGCTTGACCTGAAATTATAATAATATTAACGTAATAACTTTCAAATCGCACGCATTCATTTTAATTCAATATATTTACAAAATTTATGTACTTACTGTTATGTATAGGCAGTTTTGGTTGTTGAGTAAAACACGTTCAATTAGAGACTGGACGTAGATATTTATTTTATAAAGACTAGGGACATGTAGGTAGTTACACAATTTGTCTTAGGTGTACGCTAAACAAAACCGCAAATCGATGTAGAGTTTAGCAGGTCTCCAGGTAGAAGACGGCTCAGTGTTTTGCTCTAATATATACCTTAAATGACAGTTAATATCCTCATTTTTAACTCCCTGAAAGCAATTGAGAAAATATTAAAATTTAATAACACCAGTAAACAGAAGCAGCAGGGGACAGTAAAGTTTCACATACACTGAAAAAAATGTTTCGCTGTGTTTAACTGAAGTTTTGTCTACCTATTGCATAAAACTAGTGACAACCTTACCAAACAGAGTTGAGTTAATATAGTCAATCAGATTATTACCGACCTGTTTTCGTTGCGTATCGCAGACTTTCTTTTGTTTAATGTTACCAGAGCGTTTGCAATTATTAGTAAAACCGTTCGGCTAATTTACCTCAATATTTTTGTTGCAAGTAAGTTAACAGTTTATTTAAAACTCTATTTTAGCTAAGCAGTTTGGTAATAATCAGTAAAACAGTTAGGTTTAATTCAACTTATTTGTTTTGTTCCAAGTAGGCTTACAGTTCGTTTAAAACTCTAGTTTAGCTAAGCAGTTTTGTAATAATCAGCAATACAGTTAGGGTGATTCAACTTATTTGTTTTGTTCCATGTAACCTAACAGTACGTTTAAAACTCTAGTTTAGGTTAGCAGTTTTGTAATAATCAGCAAAACAGTTAGATTTAATTTAACTTATATGTTTTGTTCCAAGTAGGCTTACAGTTCGTTTAAAACTCTAGTTTAGCTCAGCAGTTTTGTAATATTCAGCAAAACAGTTAGGGTAATTCAACTTATTTGTTTTGTTACAAGTAAGCTGACAGTTATCTTAAAAGACTGGTTTAGCTAAGCAGTTTTGTAATAATTAGCAAAACAGTTAGGGTAATTCAACTCATTTGTTTTGTTCCAGGTAAGCTAACAGTTTTTAAATAATTATCATAACCGTTTGGTTAATTTAGCTCAATTTTTATCTTTCTACAGAGCTTACTGTTTGTTTAAGATAACTGTGTTTTCGCCTATTTTAACCGGGCTGTTATGTAGCTTTTAAGCAAAAGAGTTTTGTAAATTTTAATGAAGAGTTAAGCTATATTCCGTTAAAAGCATCCCAGCGGTTCACTATTGGATATTTTCTCTTCGTTGCAAGCGTATTTAAAAATGAACCAAATATAAAACCAGCCATAAGCAATTTTTAGAGCGTTTAGTAATGTTTCTAGAATTTGTCTCTGACTTGTAGACAGTATATTTGCTAAAAGTGGCCACTTATAGCAGATACGCTACCTACAACTCTTGTATTATTACAAAAAACATTACAAAACATTCCAAAATTGCTTATGGCTGGTTTTATAATTGGTTTATGCAAATTTTTCAAATACGCTTTCTACGAAGAGAAATTATCCAATAGCGACGCTAGTGAACCGCTGGGATGCCCTTAACGGAATACAGCTTAACTGCTTTAAAGCTACATAAGAGCCCGGTTAAAATAGGCGAAAACACAGGTATCCTAAACAAACAGAAAGCTCTGTAGAAAAATAAAAATTGAGCTAAATTAACCGAATGGTTATGCTAATTATTTAAAAACTGTTAGCTTATCTGGAACAAAACAAATGAGTTGAATTACCGCAACTGTTTTGATAATTATTACAAAATGTAATTTAATTTTAATGTCTGTGTGGAGATAACTTAAACAAATAATATTTTTGTTCAATTGTTTCTTTATTAGTTTTTATTACAAATTTGTTTTGGCAAACTAACCACCAGTGAAGAAATACAATACTACTTTATCAGAACGGTGTTAGATACTTAGGTGTATATCTCGATCACCTCTTTAGACCCGAACTCCACCAAAGCATGTCCGGAGATGTCTATTATTTATTATTATATTATTGTATGTAGCGATCAAAACAGAGATGGGAGCGGTGACTTGATCCCATACTAATATCAGACATCTCCGCTTTGGTGGAGTCCGGGCTTTACGTAGGCCCAAGACATTAAAACAAAGAGAGAGAAACTATGTTCCCGGTATTAAATACTTTACTCGACTTTAGAGCAAAGAAGCAAACCTAGTATAGACAGCAAGCTGCTGTGTTACAAAACAGTTCTAAACCAATTAGAAGATATATATGTATATAGGCTTCATAACTACAAAAAAAAAATTAAAAAAAAGCCCCAATGGTGATATAAATACTAATATAAATTATAAAATGGATAAACAATTTTAGCTAAACAAAATTTTTCTTTTCATGAATAAAGACATTAGACACAAAAAAACATTCAAAATATTATCCTTACAAACAATAAAATAAGAATTTTATCATTAATTTAACATTTTTAACATACAATTTGACAATAAACTTAAAATAACAAAATATTTAGACCATCTTACATGGTGATATGTAAGTAAAACAGATAAACAATTTTAGCAAAGCAATGATTTTTTTTTTTTAATTAAGACATTAGACACAAAAAACATTAGAAGTTCTTCCTTACAAATAATTAAATAATAATTTTATAATTAATTTAACATTTGTAATATACAATTTGACAATAAACTTAAAATAACAAAATATATAGACACCCTTACATGGTGATATCTCAGTAAAACAGATAAACAATTTTAGCAAATCTATGTGTTTTTTTTTATGAACAAAGACATAGACACAAAAAACCTAAGAAATATTATCCCTTCAGACAATAAAATAATAATTTTATAATTAAACATTTGAAACAATTCACAATTTAACTATAATAAACAATAATCTAAAAATAACAAAATATATAGACACCCTTACAGTGAAGGTGATAATATATAATAACATGATGCTTATAGAATTATGTGTCACCTTGTAGTTTAATGTAGCATTTGCCACTAGAAGTAACATTCATATGACAAGGAGCATAGGATAACAAAGATTCTTGTAAACTATACACAGAAATCTCCTCTGGTTTTTCTACCTCAAAACAATGCATGTGGTCATCAAAACACAATGTGTTTAGTAAAGAACATTCAAAAAAAATAATATTATTATCATAAACAAATATATTTGTAATAATCATCAAAGAAATTTCACCAAGGTCTGATATATTGCGAACTAGGATTGATCCATTCTTATAAAGCGTTCCTTTCATTTTAGCCCATGGTACGCGAAATACGGAACAACAGGACTTAAGCTTGAGTAAGTTGATAACCTCATCATATTTTTGTTTAGAAATTTTTTTTGAAGGACCGACAGAAATAATTGAACTTAATGAACCTTTCATGAAAATTTCGTTTAATTGTAACTGATTTTTTATTGCAAGTGACATTGTAAGATTGCGACGGTTAAACGTAGCTCGACCAGCAATTTTAGAAATTCTATGTTTGGCCTCAAACCTCATTGACCAAATGTGGACAAGAGGGCCAAATTTCAAAAACATCGCATGGTAATGCACTAAAAGATGGAATTTTGGTTTTAAAACATTTCCTGACTATGTATGGTAAAGTTCATTTAGTTCAGAAACTAAAACTTTTAATAATTCACAACAAGATTGATTAATTGTAGTGGATAAAATTAAATCAAGAATCTTTCTCAAAACAATGTACATTTGCCAATAGTCATCTTCAGTTGGTACAAAATCACCAATTAGAACACCAAAGTAACGCAAAAATCAAAAAAGCAGACAGCCGAATATCACCATTAGATACATGATCCATGCTTAGAGGACAAGGTTTGCTTGAACTATCAGGGCCATAATCAAAATTTTCTATTCTGTTATTAAGGATTTCCAAAGTAAAATACTTAAGGTCACGAGTAAATTTTATAATAAGAAAAGACATAACATATTTTCCCAACTCCCTCTAGTATGTCATGCATAATGTCTACTCCCACTTGGTCAAATAAATTAAAGTGTTTGACAGATAACCAAATACATCTTTCTTTGATACCCGTGCTACTTGGACAGTTCATCTCTAGGTGTTCATTATAATTTTCACAGTTTCGAAGCAATCTTTCATCTTCAAAATACTGAGTTTTCAAAACTTCTTTAGTTACGGAACAAACTCGACATGGATAGTTTGATGAAAAGGTTTCATTAAATCCTGTAATAAAATGGATTCCTAGATTATCTCCTCCAATAAGAGCTAAATAAAAATACAGTTTGCCTTGAAATTCAGGAACATTAATGTCGACTCCCGTTTCAAATAGAAAATTTAGCTCTTCAATTAATGGTTGAAAAATTACATTGTTAGATGAATGAAATAAGAGAGCAAGAAATATGTTGGTTAAAGCAGAAGCTCTATCTGGAGGCAAGCAACCAACAGATACATAAATGGCTCCTAACTTATGTATCCCAGAATGACTACCTAGAACATTCCCACTTTCATAATCATCAAAGAACAAAAATAATGGAAAAATTAATTTATGTTTGTGTTGTAATATAAAATTATTCCAAAACCTACCCTGAATGAAATTATTTATACAATTATTAAAATGAGCTAAACTGTTGACGTAGTCTAATGTTTCCTTTAATATTCCTTCAAGAGAAAAAAATCTTTGAAGAACTTGTCTCAGAGGTACAAATTGTTCCGTACACTATACTGACACTGATTTCAGAACTCCACGTTTAATGGTAGTGGTCAATTATTTCTTTTGGTGGAATGTAAAAACCATGGTTTTTTAAATATTTAAAACGTTTATGCTCAGTGTTTAATTGTTTCATAGGGTAGCGGACAACTGACAACAGTTGTAGCTTAAGCAATTCTATATTTTTACCCTCCACCTGTGACTGAATTATTTGTGTAATAAAGTTTTTAATATTTTGAGATATAGTACTACATACATACTTATCGATGTCTTCGATAACACTCTGAACTACTTTTCTAGGTATCAAAGGGTTTGCATACAGTGAAGATAAAAACAAAGCTAATAGTTGTTTACTGTCTGAGTTTGTTACACTAGAAATAGAGTTAAACGGGCCTACCTGGTCGGCAAATAAAGAATCCATAAGAATAATATCATTATGGTGAAATGACTGATTTGTTTGGGATGTATTCGGAAAATCTGCATTAGAATTGATAGTAACCTGTGATATTGCAAGATCCAAATCATTCAAAAGTGGTGCTTTGTCATTTACGGAACAAAACTTTTTACTGTGAATGTGCACCTTATTTAAATGTTTACGAACTGTATTTCTCAAATAAAATGAACGATCACAGCTGTCATCAACACAGTGGTAAACTGAAAAATTATGTTGGTTATGTGATAACTTGAAATGTTTAAGCAAATCTTTAGCACTTGATGATCTATCAAAACATAAGAAGCATGTAATCATTGTAAGATATGTATCAGCAATCTTTTACTAGTAAAAATTACTTGGGGTGGTTGGATTATTCAAGAATATTTTATTCCTAACTCAGGTAGATACTGAGGGAATGTATTACATTACAAATCTCTAATTGATAATATATTAAAAATTCAAGCCCAGATCAGTTGAAAGGGAACGTACAGTTGTAAAAATCTTGTCATATTTGGTACTAAGGTTATACACTGCTTTCTGAATGAATTGCCAAACATTTCGAGATTCTGCAGAATACTCTGCATTTAAAACAAAAATTATTTTAAAACATGCGTCCACAGCTTTGACAATGGAGGTCATTTCATAACGTATATTATTAACTATTATGTACTTTGTAGAAATTTCTTTAAGGGTGGCACCTACCACCATAATAAATGGTAGTAAGGTAAGCTTCAGCTCTTGCAGCTTTGCTTTACGGCGGGTAATAGTTTCATCTATTTCTGCAGCTGACTTAACATGGCAAATAAATCCCTGCAAAGCTTCGTGTTTTGATGGCCGCCAATGTTTTGCAGATTTTGTTTTCACAATAGATGTTGTTATTAGGAATGGCAATACAATAAATGCAACTAAGTTGTGTACCTCATCATCATTGTCTGAAACAACAAAAAAATGAGTGCAAGTTGTACTTGATCAGTCAGTAAATATGTACTACCTATATTATATTAAATCAGTTGCAAAACCATGTTTCTCATTTTCAAAATTATGTTTACTTGTTTTTTAATATACAACATAATCATAATTAAAATAAAATTTCCTAATCATTCTTTGATATTTAATTTTAAAAAAATAAGTGAAAATATATATCTCAATATCTAATTTAAATTTATTTTTTCAATTTTTCTAAGAATATAACAAAAGCTATACTTTTCAATGCAACAGTCGTGGAGTAGGAATCATAGGGAAACTTACAATTAATTTGATTTAAAATTTCTTTTAGGCCTACATCTTGTCGTTTTTTGGCCTCTTCAATTATTTTAGATGCTATTAATGGCCAGTTTTTATTGATTTTGTTTTCGTTATGAGGATATAAAACTTTGAAATCTTTCAAGAGCTGAAAAAAAAAGTAATGTTAAAAATTCTGTTAAAACTATAGTCTGACCGCGGATGCTATGCCGCTTTCTGCATGCAACTGTGTATCCGGAGAGCTGTACAGCATGTGCGATCAACCTATAGTTAGATATTAAAGGTTAAAGGTGTTCAGTTCAGTTCTTTTATTTTTTTTATAGGTGCTTAGTATTTCAAATAACTAGGCAACATGGCTGCTGGCAATGATTGGAATGCTAAGCAACTTAAACTAAAACTAAAATTGGGGAGCTAGGACTGTTGTTACTAACTAGATGTTGTGAATTTAAGAAAGTGTTAATGCTTATTGCTTGTTACCTCTTTACTAGTAACATCTGACATCCTTGGCCACAAAACCACAAAATCAAGCCTCGGCTTCTTACCAGGCCACACACCCATTTTTCTATTAAGTATGACAATCATGTACTAGAATAACTTATGATGTCCTGCAAATTAAGTGATGAGTACTAAGCTATAAAAGTTTTTAAATTTACGCGTTCCATTTCAACGGTATTACACAAGTCTACCCGTGACCAAGGCTGGTGTAACCCAGCCGAAACGTCGGGAATAAGGTATTGTGCCAAATAACAACGCGTTTAATCACGCTTCACTATTTTAAATTAGAGTACTAAGCTACTTAACAAGTTACAACAGTTGAAAGAAGAATACGCCGCCAGGCTGGTTGAGAGGCTTAAAATCGCGTAGGTAGTTTTCTACTGTAATTTCTGTGGATGTTAATAGCATCAGCCTTTTCTTACTTGTCATATCCCAATACAATTCTACAGTGGCCCATGGGTCACAGCAATTCTTGAGCCATATAAGTTTTTCATCAACATCTTCACTTGTTTCCTGCAGTTGGTGTACTGCTTCTTCAATAATGTGGTTGGTATATGTATGAGGCGAATCTGCTTCACTACTGGAAGATGTTGAACCTTGTCGCTTTTTTGTAGATATTGCTATTCCATGTTTTATAAATTCTCTCCTACGTTGTCTATAGCAATCTAATAATTTTCCTTTGGCAGAAGTTTTTTGTCGGGGATTAAATGTCATAAAGGGTATAAAATATACAGATTTTCTTTAGTAAACACTGTTGATATTTCAAAAGCTAATTGGTATAATCTAGAGCTATTAATTTTCTTGTCTGGAGAGCCTTTTAACTCATGAGAAATGATCAAATTGCAAAGTTTCCTTCTTGAAGCATTGTTCAGTAGTCCAGTTTCTTGAAATCTTAGCAAAAGGGATTTCCCTTCGTTGCATGCACATAATATGCTGTACAACTCCTACAACAAAATTTATCAAATTAAATTTGATATACTCAATAATATCAATATTGAGTATATCAAAATTTACATTAATAATGCTGTTAACTAAAACTTCAACAGCCTGATTTCATTAAAATATGCTAATAAGATGGTGTGAGAATATGATGACGTACACAGGATGTATCAGAGCTTGTAGTTAGATCACTGTTTACTGTACCCGAAACGGGATCATTTAAAATTGTTAAAGATGATTCTGGCTCATCAGGCTCTGTAGCCTCCAAAACAAAATTGAAAACCGCCTCAGAAAAGCTAGGTGGATCCCCAGAAAAAAAAAACTGTGCTAGAAAAAATAATAATTTTTAAGTACTTTTAATATGTCTAGATATGCTGACTCAACTGTTGTTGACTTATAACTGCTACACTTATTAGTTAAAACTAATCTTAAATACAACTAAGGCTAGGCGCATATATATATCTGTCCCGGCAAATGTTGTTTTGCAATAGTCCAACTTGCACTTGACACTTTTTTTTTTCTTATAAACCTTCCCTAAACAATAAGGACTTCAATTACATAAACACATACAGTAGAATTATGTATATAAAGATATATATATATTTATTGGATGCATTATTTTTATGTCAGGGTATTTGGAGGGAGTACTCAGTCCATTATTCTTAAAAACTTTAACAAATAAACCAACTTTGAAATCTAGAAAAAAAAATCAGCTGTTCCATACATTTTGGTTGAGTAGTATAGCGAGTTTTGGACAGCTCTTTTTTTTAGCGATTTCAAAGTTTATTTCTTTGTAAAAGTAGATTAGAATTATGGACTGAGTAATCCCTCCAAATACTCCAACATAAAGAAATGCAATGCATATAAATATAAATATATATAACAATTATGATATCAATCAAACTGTTTGGTCAAGTTGTGTACTCCTAACAAATGATTTTATGACGATCCAACAGTTTAGTCAATGATAGTGCACATACAGTTAATCCAGTTGTTAGACATTTATTTAGTTTTCTTTATTTTGTCTAAATTGACCATTTTGTAAAACTCAATAATAATTATACCTAATAATAATTACCATGGCAATGATAAATAAAAAACTGGCCAAGTGCAAGTCAGACTTTCGTTTTCGGATTTCGTTTATTGTATGGGAGCCTCACTAAAATATTAATTTTATTTTGTTTTTAGTATTTGTAACAACAAGCGGCATTAGAAATACATCTGTGAAAATTTCAACTGTAGCTATCATGGCAGACATATGATAGATGGACAGCGGAGTCTTGGTAATAGGGTCCCGTTTTTACCCTTTGTGTGCAGAACCCTAAAAAAGTACTTGTTAGTTTTCGCTAATTAAAAGCAAAAAAAATAAATAGCTTTTGGTCAATATCTGTTCGACTGAATAACCAAAAAGCAATCAATGTGGTTTTTTAATTCATTTGACCAAGAAACTATCTATTTGATAATTTGCAAATCTACATACATTTTCACATACTTTTGATAAACCACTAAACAGATGTTTGATTGAATATTATATATGTGCCTAGCGTACTAGCCTTATAGTAATTACAAAAATGATGACAATTGGTACTGTAGAGGTTACGACCGTTTTTCACGCAGCAAATACTTCGTAGTGGTTTTAAGGAATCATAATAGATGGTGTCAGTGCGTTTTTAAATAAAAACAATCGGAATTTCGAGCTTGTCATTATTTTGTTATTAATTGTCATTCAGGTGAAAAATATAGATCGGACAAGTCTATATAAATTTGGAGGGTCGATTCCTGTCTCTATCAGGGAGCCCTAGAATTGGTAGAAAGGCTTTACATTGCCAGTGGACTTAACCAAGCATCGCCACCATCGCGATTTAATATCCTAATATATATTTCATCCAATGTATCGACACGACGACCCGAGGCCTATTGAAGGATGGCCTAATAGAAGAAGATGTGTTGCAGATAAGTATAATAATTCTCCTAGGTAGTAGATGATTCTAAAAGATGTATACTCTTGTGGCGATTGAAAAGAACATCTGAATATAGAAAAGATGTTGTCTTTTTATTAGCAGAGATCCCGATACCTAAATAACAATAGGTAGAAGCAGCATATTTACGCCCCCGCACGCTGCATATGGTGGAGTACGCTTATACACTATAATACCCTATCAACCTACGTTAATTACATTATCATCGATTTAATATAACAAAACAAAAGCTAATCACAATTGTTCCTATACCTGACTTTACTTTAAACATCTTTTAGTTTTTCTCATAAAACAAAATCTCTCGTCCTCCTAACTTCTATTTACATTTATCACTTTTAATACAAGTTAAAAACTGTAATGCAGCTCAATAAATCATTCACGTCAAACAGTGTTCATTTGATTCTAAATTCAATTCGCGTTATAAAACCTACCCGTATTGACCTACAATTGATCCCTCAATCAGCATCTTCTTTTCTGAATATCTCTGAATTGGAAGGCACACAAAAAAATTAATAATCAATCTATAAATACAATGGTCCTTCATACTCGCTTATACTTTTTCATCAATAATTCAAAATTAAAAACAATATTAAGATACTTATCTTAACTAGATTTGGTGGCGCATCACCATGCATTAAGTGCAATACCTACCTAACTTACTTTAACATGTTGCAATAACACAAAAACTCCTGCTTTCGGCTTGCATTAGCCTTTATAAACCTCGTACCTCATATTTATTCCATTTCTAATAAACTAATAAACAACTTTACTAATTACCTATACTATACACCTACGGCTCCTACTTGGCCCTAATCCTACTTGGATCCTATTTGGATTATACCTAATGACTTAGATCACCCTTGACCAAACCTCACTCGACCATAATTATTATTCCAATTCGGTGGGAAATATGTAGAGGTTACGACCTCTTGTTGAGTGTAAAGGAAGTAAATAGGCTAGCGAACGTTTTTCACGCAGCAAATACTTCGTAGTGGTTTTAAGGAATCATAATAGATGGTGTCAGTGCGTTTTTAAATAAAAACAATCGGAATTTCGAGCTTGTCATTATTTTGTTATTAATTGACATTCAGGTTAAAAATATAGATCGGACAAGTCTATATAAATTTGGAGGGTCGATTCCTGTCTCTATCAGGGAGCCCTAGAATTGGTAGAATGGCTTTACATTGCCAGTGGACTTAAAGTAAGAAACTCCAGTATCCAAAATATTCCAAGCATCGCCACCATCGCGATTTAATATCCTAATATATATTTCATCCAATGTATCGACACGACGACCCGAGGCCTATTGAAGGATGGCCTAATAGAAGAAGATGTGTTGCAGATAAGTTTAATATTGTATAATAATTCTCCTAGGTAGTAGAGATTCTAAAAGATGTATACTCTTGTGGCGATTGAAAAGAACATCTGAATATAGAAAAGAACTCCCGATGTTGTCTTTTTATTAGCAGAGATCCCGATACCTAAATAACAATAGGTAGAAGCAGCATCTTTACGCCCCCGCACGCTGCATAAATTGGACTTACTGATGCTTGTGTAGCTGAACTATCTCTAGGTGCTGTTAAAGTTCTTAACATTTTTATTTGTGTGTTCAGCTTAGCTCTATGGCCTATTAAAGGTATTAGTTCCTTTAGGTCATTCTCTGTCAACATTTGCAGAGTATCTAAGTCAATGGCATGCTCTGCAAAATAGTTTAAATTTGCTTTTATTAACAAGATGACATGTCATCATAAATAATAGCAATAGTGAAAGCAATTAAGTTAGGCTGTATAACCCCTGGGGGAAATCTTTATAGGAGATCTAGGTGAGAGTAGCTCCCTTTTGTACACCCCAACCGAGATCTATGTTCAGCAGTGATGTCATCAGGCTGGTCATAATGACAACAATAAGTACCTTAACCTGACCTAGTACCCCATTAGCAAAGTGCTAAAGTTCATTCAACTCAGGTTTTAGTCGGTAGGACTCCAACACTACCCCATGAGCACATAGCGACCCAGGTGTCCATTAGATTTACCCCCTGCACAACAAAATAAAAGTACCTTAACACATGGTGAGTTGGTAAAGTACACTTAGACTAAATACCTACGTTCGACACAATGATCACCTTGATTGAGACTTTGGGACATTTGTACTTACCAGCTTCTAAAAAGAATGGTGTTGGGCGTGTTCCTAAATTCGAACAAGCGTTTATAACTGACGCATATTGTACCCAGTGTTGGTTAGTTGATGGCGTCACACCGTACTGGTACCTTCGAATTTAGGAACACACTAAGTAGGTATGGATAAAATTTTTATCAAAAGATTGGAAGGTATGTATTTATTAAAGAAAGTTTATTCGTACTAACCTTTAAAATGTTCAATGTACATTTCTAGGCCCCACTGTCTTAAATAATGGCTGACTGGATCTGGTTCATCATCACATAAAACTTCCATTTTATGTGTTTTATATCGCCTCTTATTTGAAAATTTTAACAATTTTACATACACTCTGCTTAAATCAATTTTGCTGAACTTTTTCCCGCCTTGTAATGAAACAAAAATATCTTCAATTCGTGAAAGAGGATATTTGCCATCTAACAATACTGGATTTAAAGTAGTTTTAAAATCGCCACACAACCGTATTTCACCTGACTTTTTGATAAATGGTACGACAGGCGTTCCCCATTCGCTACACTCGACCGGTGAGATAATACCTTCGCGTTGAAGTCGTGCTAGTTCTGCTTCGACAGCGGGCCGCAGTGCGTAAGGCACGGGGCGTGCACGTCGCCACACTGGAACCGCACCCTGTACTAGTTGTAAACAAATTTCGCCTTTGTTAAAAACACCTATCTCTGACGCAAATAGTTTTGGAAAACGTTTTATTAACTTAATATTGTCGTTTTTAATATTGTCGTTGGTGAAAAGGGTAATATCGATTGAATTTACTTTGTCTTCTAAATTAATTTTGCTAATGTTTGGGAAGTTTATATCGAACGCCCTCATCCAATTGCGTCCGAAAAGGGGTGTACTTACGGCATTGTTAATAACTATAAGTCGTAAATTTTCTACCGTTTTGTTGTTAAAATTTACTACGCATTCAATTTTGCCCCGTGGTATAATTCTCTGACCACTGTACATTTTTAAATTCGACTTACAAGGCAGTCAACACTTCTCGCTAAAATATTTTTTATAAGTTGCAAAAGATATCACCCTTACTGAGGAACCAGTGTCTCCCTCCATTGTCATTAATTTATTGTTAACTTTTACCTTTAATTTCCATCGGTTATCGTTTTCACTATCAATCAACTGATAGACATTGTGTTCCTCCTCGTAGTTTGACTAGAGATCACTCATATCATCGTCGATCCGATTTACTTCAGATTGCTTACGAAACCGGCACATTTTTGCTATGTGCCCTTTATTACCACATACAAAGCACTCAACGTTCATAAAAGGACATCTTGTGGCTGTATGGCCTTGTCCGCACCGAAAACAACATATGTGATTTGATCCCAATGCGTTCCCACTTCGAAAATTGCGTCCACGGTTACCAGTCACAGATGACGTCTTCTGGTCGCGTGGTCGTTGCCCTCTGCCGGTGCTAGATGCGCCATACCTTGGTGCCGCCACTCCGCTTCTGCTGCCACCAGTCCCTGCCGGTCCCAAGGAGTGTACCTCTGCGTCCCTATTGTCTGCGGCCCCAGCCGCCGACTGTGAGTCTCGAACAGCCGCCTCCAGCGACAGCGCCAGCTCGATGGCGCGGTCGAACGTGAGATCCTCTGCAGTTAATAACCGTTGCCGAATACGATCACTTCTTAATCCAAAAACAAATTGAACCCGTATATTTTCTTTTAAACTGCTTGTAGATGAAAACTGACATGCTTTGCTGTATTTTTTGAGCTGTGTTAATAATTCTGTAATTGACTGTGATTCAGCTTGCCTGCACGACCTAAATATCATACGTTCTGCTATGACTGAACGTTTAGGTGATAGGTAATCTTCTAGCAATTTCACAATCTTCTCGAACTCGACACCTATAACGGCGACCAAGTACTTTGAAAATATCTTTGGGTTGATGTTGTGTATATTGAGCCACGCCCTCAGTCGACTGACGTATTTGGACTACCGATCGACGTTCAACTTGAATTCTTGTATCTGGTTTATATTGAAGAAGTTTTCAGTTGATTCTTGTTTAACTTTCATGTTTGATTCAGCCATTGTTGCCTAATATCACTAAAAACTTTAAATACCGCGTGTTAGTTCTATTTCGTCGCGAAGTTGTTATGCATAGGCAGTTTGGGTTGTTGAGTAAAACACGTTCGATTAGAGACTGGACGTAGATATTTATTTTATAAAGACGAGGGACATGTAGGTAGTTTAACAATTAAATAAATATCTACCTACACATAATAGCCGGTCGCGCAGCGATCAGCGAATACAGTATGTACCTATGTATATTATGTATATATAAGTATGTATTCATATATAACACTTACATATTCCGAGAAGCAAATTGTTCCGATACATATTATTAAACAAAAGCGCAAAAAAATAAAAAAAATGGTAACTGTAGATTACTGTGGACATTGGGATTATTAAAAAAGAACAAAAAAAAGTTGTCTCGAAGGTGTTGATTTGACCATTTTTTGATTAAAGCGAACTGGATTTGACTAATTTTGTTTAGAAGCTGTCAGGATTGGACTTCTTTTGAACAATCTAACTAACTATTGAAATAGGGCTGTCACTAGCTCTTGATAATGTTATCAAATGTATAGATTGAAGATAAATAAAACAGTTTAACATGAAACTTAAAGGTGGGTATTTATTTATATAAATAAGTTTAAGCAATCATGTACTCCTATTATCTAATAAAATCTACACTTAATCATATCGCTAACACAAGGTTCTTCAATGTATTCTTCACAGATTGCCTCCTCTATGTTATTATCATTAGTATCCTCATCAGCATTATTTCTATTACGGTCTATGACAGTTTTGTAATAGTTAAGGTCCTCTTCTTCTATTCAGTCGTTTCTGAAATATTTTGTGAGTAGCTTATTTACGTCTTCAATTTTTCCTTTTTTTTATTTAAGTAGAGGCGCTGATGGGGTCTTGTTATATGTCTGAAGCGTATTTTCCTGGTTTAGTGATGGAACGTCGAGCTTCGGTATCATTGTGGTAAAATGTTTCACCTCTCACTATAACTCCTCGAGGTTCTCCTTTCATTCGTGTGAAGACGAATCTCTTGCAAGACATTATTTTGAAATGGAAAGACTGGGTTCGCTTATGGATTTGTTGGCTTTCCTTCTTCCAATTAAGTACCTCAATGGCCTTCAGATAAAAAACAGTTGCATGTTTTTATAATATCAACATACTCACCCGGTTGTACAATAGTATTTCTCTTCTTGATTTGTGTTTAAGCAACACCAAATACTCTATCGGGTTGAATAAATGAATGTCCCATCACGGGTAAAATAAGTAACACCTTTTTTAGTAACCATGGTGCACTTCTGCTAAACCATTTGGAAATCATTCGTATCATGATGGAGTTCTTGTTTTGTCCAGAGCATCCATCAGCCATTAGTCGGAGTACCTCTACACCAGAGCGATCTATATTATTTTGTAAGCAGTGATACTGTTCACTAGGTAGTTCGTTTGACCCCTTTGCATGCACATCTTCGGTCCACACGTAAGAAAACACATTTTCTTTTTCAGATTTGAATGGGAATGACCTACAACTATCGTATTATAAAGAGTTATAAATGTATAACTGGCGGGAATAATATGTGCTTTGGTCAGGTACTCTTGGTAACGGTTGGTTTTTGCCACAGTCAAAAGGTAATATTTTTACTTTGGGGTCGGTGTCTGCCAGGAAGTTAAAAAATGATTTGCTTCTTTTCTGATGAACTTGCAATTCAATTTGAATTTGGGTCTAAGTTGAATTGTTCTTTTAAATTTTTTTTCTTCAATGCTATGCATGTAGAACACATATCACTTCTTGGATGACTAAAGCTTATGTTAAATTTCTTCTAAAATATGACTCATTGCAATGATCAAACTGTAAATTTTCTTCAATAAACATTTTGAACATTGATGCAATGCATAAATCTGATGGTAAATAGGTACGCTGACTTTTAGATCGACAGTAGTGCGATTTAACACCCTTGAATTTCTTTATAAATGAAATAATCGCTTCTCTCAATCCAACGTTTTTTAAGGCCTTTCTATCTCCACCACGTCTTTCGATAGCCATCAAACCTGTATCTTTGTGCCTTTTTAACAATCCTCTTACTCGCCCCTTTTTTATTGAAAAAGCGTTCAGAAAAAAAAATTGTGTACTTACTTTATTATCTACGAATTTGGATTTGACCACTATTAAAAATTACCTCCTGAATTGACGATAAACCTTATTCATCCCCTTTTATATTTAATTTTAGTACACATCAAATTTTTCGCACCTATCTGACACAATTTTGTAATTCTACATTTTCAGGAATTTCAGTAAAAGTAACCCACTTTTATTAGTTTGACCTTTTAAAACAATATGTTTTTTAATATTATTTTTATTTTTACGTAAACAATATCCAGGTATATAACCTTGTTTTATCATTATTTAAAAAAAAAAGAATTATTACGATACATCCGTTCTAACTCCCTAAATCCCGAGTCTTAAATCTAGCGGTTTCCAGTTTTTCGCGTTCTCGTTAATATCTTTTCAGCTGTCTTCCATCCTTCTTGATAAGTCTTGCGTATTTGTTGAAGATTTTCGCCCCAATTTTGAATGACTTGTTACTGGTCCTTTTTTATAATTTTGTTTCATGTTTAAAACAACTGCCGACGTTATATTTTTAGTTTTAGGTCGGGTCCTGAAGTCTTAAGTTGCTCCTTCCATACTTTTCGGGAAAATTATCGTTATCACAGGTCCATTATTATTTTTGGCCAACCATAATCTTCGTGTGTCTTTCGGGTAATGTTGCATAATTTCTTCAACCAGTTCTCCGAAGCAAACATTAGTCTTTTAGCATTCGTGGATAAATCTGCAAAATGTTCCGACATTGTTTTATTTGAACTGTTCCATTTCCCGTTGCTTATTTCGCTTGATTTTCTTCTGAGCTTCTCTAGCTCTACCAAAATTTTGTTTAAGATAATCGATTTTGAAATCATCGAAGCTTTTCCACTACTCTTCGTATATCTTTGACCAATTTTTTTAAATTTCTTCCATTGTAGTTAGGCTTGTTTGGAGTTTGCACCATTTAAACTTCTCTCTTCGAATTTTTAGAAATGCGAATTTCAATTTCAGCTGTACTCGAATCATTCTATCGTAATTTCTTATGGTCATCCCATCAAATCAAACAATATTTATTCAAATAGGTTTCTAAGAACACAGATTTTTCTGCCAAAAGGAGCTGGCAAGAAGTTCTATTTAAAGTAAACAATACTTTGTAATTTAGCTGAAGAGTATGTAATGTACCGAAACGCTTATAAGGTAATAAAAATAAGTTAGTAATTACTAAAAACAAAGTCAAACATGGCAATTTTTATTTTTTTGTTTTTATGTAGCTTAGGGGGCGCACTATGTGAAGCGTCAAATATCGTCAATCGAGTGAAGAAATTCAAATATTTAAAAATATTCCGATATTTAATAGTAGTGGTGGCACTAGCGCCATCATAATTATATTCTTGCACAATCATATGTACATACATATACTTAAAAACTATTCATACTATCCATGAATATAATATTATAATAAATATTATAAATGCGAAAGTAAATCTGTCTGTTACCTCTTCACGCTGAAACTGTTGTACCGATCAAGATGAAATTTGGCATGCAGAGAGAGCTACTTGAAAAACGTCAAGTATTATCCGTTTTTTTTCCCATAACTGAGGAGTTGCCGTTGAAATCCTTCACCGATGACCGAATTTAGGGCGGGTGGAACCACAGGCCATATCTAGTATATTATAAATGCGATAAACGTAAAAAACATGAAATAAGCACATATCAATACATTTAAAGCGATTTCATTGAGCGAATTGAGCCTTAAAAAATATTGATACCGCGCTCTCCAGTGAAATCCATATTTAAGCTTCTTGAGTTATTCAACATCATCGTGATATACAGAAATAACTTTTAACTGTTCATGACTTAGAACTACTAGTTGTAAGTTTTCTGTTTCCGAGTCGTGTGGTTTCGGTAAAGAAGTCCTTAGTCTAGCACATAACCTTTTCGTGACCAATGCATTGCTTCTTAAACACTTCCTCCTTCTAGAGCAAGTAATATTTTCATTATATATTCGTCTTTTTATCTGTTCAGCGCGTATTTATTCTGCGCTTTTTCTCGGTGTGTCCACAATAACAGTACATACTCCGTAGTTTTTTTCATTATCGGGCATGCAAGTTGGACGTGATAATGTATCGGTCACTACATCAGTCTTCCCTGTTACTTTGACATCAATGTTGTATGGCTGCAACTGTAATTGCCACATCTTGCCAAACGACCGGTTGGGGATTTCAACAACATAAGCCATTTTAGTGTCTGGTGATCAGTATGTACAGTTATTGACTGCCCAAACCACCGCGCTCCGTAGTCAAATAGTTTCTCTCGGCTGCGTTAAGAAGGCGGCTTGCATATTCTACGGGATGCTCTTTATCTTTCTCCCTCTGGACCAAAACAGCTCCTATAGTGTAATTGCTTGCGTCTGTTTTAATTATAAACGGGCGGGTACCGTCAGCTTGACTCAGTATTGGAGCCGTAACTAGGAGTTCTGTTTTCTTGAGGCAGGTTGGAGGAAATCAAGCACGGAGTATTCACAACTATTTATTAAAGTATTAGCACGCAGCGCACACAGCGGTGAAACGGAAAAAGAAAGTACAAAAAAATAAAAAGGCAGTGTTGCCAGTACTGTCGTTTTCATTACATCTATTAACACTCCCCCTTAATGAAACGACAAGTAACAAAAGACCCCTAAATAAAAATAGTACACATCTCCTCCTTAACAAAAATTTCAATACTCCCATTTGACCAAAATTATTACAATTAATTCCTCCCCCTTAAATTTTAATATAATAGTTTCAATGGTCATATAAAAAATTATAATAATTGGGCTATTGTCAGGTAAACTACATATAGTACAAGTATTTATAGATATCAATGTTTACAGCAAAACAAAACTAAACAATATATATCTTTATACCTACTTTTCCAATACAGATTTTTTTTATATCAATCCTATACTACTTCTCAAATATTCAAATCTAACTCTTTTTAATGGTTTTGACAGAAAATCTGCCAACTGGTTTTTACTGCATATATATTCTTATTTTACATTGCCATTACAAATTTGTTCTTGAATAAAATGATATCTGATGTCAATATGTTTTAAACGTTTAGGTTATTCTTTACTATTCGCTGCACATATAGCTGACTGATTATCCTCAAAAACATGAACAATAATTTTATCACTTACAATTTTCATTTCTAACAAGACATTTTTTAACCAACAAGTTTCAGCAATACATTGACTTAAGGCAATATACTCTGCTTCTGTGGATGAGAGTGCAACACAACTTTGTTTCTTACTACACCACATAACTGGATTATTGAACAGCATAACAAAGTAGCCTGAAGTAGACTTTCTGCTTATAGTGTCCCCTGCCCAATCTGCATCCACATAAGCCTGTAGTATATTACATGAGCTTGATTTTACATACTTGATTTTTAAATTTAAAGTTCCTTTAATGTATCTCATTACATGTTTTAAACATTTCCACAATTGTTCACTAGCACAACTTTGAAACCTACTGAAAATACTAATTGCAACACACAAATCAGGCCTTGTGCCTAACATAGCATACATTATACAACCTATTACTCTACGGCATTTATTTTCAATATCAGCTGATTCTGACTTATCTTTTGACAAAACACTTGTATTAAAATTACTCTCTATTGGTGTAGTTACACTTTTACAGTCTAGCATATTGAATTTTCTCAACACTTCGGTCAAATAAGCTGTCTGATCAATAGTAATACAGTCACTACATTGCTGTATTTTTAAACCCAAATAATGAGAAGCCAAACCTAAATCTTTAGTCTTGAAATATTTAGTTAAATCATTTTTCAACTCTAAAATGAATGCTTCATGAGATGCTGTAAACAAAATATCATCAACATACAAAATTAAATATATTTTCTCTTAACCAGAAAGTTTACTATAAAGACACATATCAGTTTTTGACCTAACAAAACCTTTGATTAACATATGGTCGTTAAAAGTATCATACCAATACCTGGGTGCTTTTTTTAACCCATAAATAGCTCTTTTTAATTTACCTACTTTCCCGTGTTGACAGTGACCCTCAGGTAAGTATATATAAATATTTTCATCAATACTACTGTGGAGAAATGCACTACAGATATCAGCTTGATGTAATTGCCAACCAAAGTATGCAGCAACCGAAATAAGACACCGCACAGTGGTCAAACTGGTAACTGGAGCGTATATTTCTTCAAAAGAAACACCTTGTTGTTGGAAACCGCGAGCTACCAATCGTGCCTTATACACTTTAACATTACCGTCACTGTCCTTTTTCTTCTTAAACACCCACTTTGTGTCTATAACCTTTCCTTCATAATTATCCACTACTTCCCACGTCCTGTTGGATTCCAAAGCCTGTATTTCCTTGTCAACTGCCTCAGACCATAGTTGAGATTCAGGACTTTCAATAGCCAACTGGTACGATTGTGGTTCATCACTTTCACTCAAAAAAGCATAATCTATACTATCAAAATGTTCAAGATATTTTAGAGAGTTTAACTTTGACCTATCCCTTAGTTTCATTCTGTTTCTATCTGACATCCCACCTAAGGTATTTTCCTGTAACTCCTCCTCTCTGTTCCCTTGCATTCCAGCATCCTCTAGCTGTATATTGTCCTTTCCTGACTTTCCCTGTACATTTTCCTTTGCACCAGGTATAACACTTTCACTCTCCTGCTTTTCATGCACAGTTCTTTCTTCTGTCTGTCTGTCTATTCTGTCCAAACTAACCAATTCTTCATTCTCACATTCACACATCTCACTTGATTCAGCCTCAAGATTCCTTAAACCAACCTGCAAATTTTCTTGAACATTCGACTCATCAGGAATTAAAACCACATCACGCACTGTCTCTATAACATTGTTATTAAAACAAACTCTATATCCTTTAACTTCACTGTCATAACCAACAAATATTCCAAATTTACTTTTCATATCTAGTTTTTGACGCTTCTGTTTAGGAATATGAACCGCTACTTTCTTACCAAAAGTTTGTAAGAATGAAATATCAAATGATTTATTTGTCCAAAGTTCAAATGGTGTTTTGTTAATTACTGGGCTGGCACCACAGCGGTTAAGTGTGAAAACAGCTGCGTTGACAGCTTCTGCCCAAAGTGACTTTGACATTCCAGCAATTAGGGTTCTTGCGGCCTCCAATACTGTCCTGTTGGCTCGCTCAGCCCGACCATTTTGCTGTGGGGTGTACACAACTGACTTTTGGTGGACAATTGCAAACTTCTGTAGTAAAGTTCTAACATCACTATTTAAAAATTCTAAACCATTATCTGTTCTCAAAAATTTTACTGATTTACCTGTCTGATTTTGTACTAAATTAAGAAAATTTTCTAAACATTTACACACTTCGCTTTTATTTTTTAAAAAGTAAACATATTTATAACCTGAAAAGTCATCTGTCAACAAAAGAAAGTACCTAGATTCCCCCAATGATGCCACTTCCATAGGGCCACACAAATCAGCATGAAATAGTTCACCAATTGAGCTAGCTCGTGATTCACTTAATTTGTATGAAATTCTATGTTGTTTACCTAAAAGGCAATTTTCACAAAAAGATTTTTTTGATGTATATTTAATATTATGTTCTTCTAAATAATTTTTTACATGATTAAAATTTTGATGAGCAAATCTGGTGTGCCAATCATACAAATCTACAACATTTGCAGAATCAATTTCAAAATATCTATAAACCAAAGAGTAAAGTTTACCTGTTCTTTTAGCTACAGCTCTAACTTGATTAAATTTATCTAAAATTTGGTGAACATTTTTATCAGATTTTAAGAAAAAGTTTTTATCTAAGCATTTAGACACTGAAAATAAATTTACTTTTAAAGAAGGAACATAAAGTACATTATTTAAAGAAGTATCAATCCAAGAGTTACCGTTCCATGTTTGTAGCAGAATACAACCAGTGCCGAGAACATCCAGTGTGGAACCATCACCAATCCTGACCTTTCGCTGCAAACAGTTTTCATCTAACGTTGCGAACAAGCTTCTGTCGTAGCACATATGTTCACTGGCACCGCTGTCAAAGATCCAATCACCTGTACATTCCGGCATGATGAAAGCTGATGATGTCACAAATGAATTATTGTTGTTATTATTATTTTCCTTCAGAAGTCGATGAAAACATTTTTCAATTTTGTGTCCTCTCTTGCGGCAGTAATGACAAATTAAATTTTGATTATTTGATGTGGATTGGCAGTTCCTTGCGAAGTGACCTACTTTCTGACATTTAAAACATTTAATTGACTGTGATTTAACGGCTAGGGCTTGAACTGAAGTTTCACTTTGTTGTAACCGCGTTTCCTCTATGTATAATCTTGCTGATAGCTCGTTGATTGTCTGTGAAGCTGCGGGGACAGATTCCCAAGCAGATATGAAGTGTCTGTATTCTGGTGGCAAACTCATGAGCACTTTAGTTATGACCATACTGTCCGACATTTTTTCGCCTTGAGCAGTGAGTTTGGATGACAAATCTTCAATTTTAGATAGTAAGGAAGCTATACTGCCGTCATATGACAAATTGTAAAATTGTTGATGCAATAAATGTTTACTAATACTAGAATCTTGTTCGTATATGGTGCGTAATTTTGACCAAATGTCACAAGCAGTTTCACATGAAGTAAGGTTTGACATTACCGATTCCTCCATCCTTGAGATTAAGAGAGCTTGAGCTTTGGCATCTAAATCCATTTGGCTTTTATCTTTGACGTCCGGTTTGCGAGTTAATAAATCATAGCAACCTTTACTTTTGATGAGAATAATTATTTGAAATTTCCATATGTTCCAATTTTCGACTCCCCTGAGTCGAACACCTACTCCATGACTACAATTGCGTGACTCCATCTCCATCGTGGTATTCAAAACCGCTGCCTCCGTTCCAACCACCAACCACACCAGCAAACTTTTCTCAAACGATACGGCAAGACACGAGACAAAAATGGCCGGCCGACGCTTTCAGTTCTTACGATGTATTTTCTTCAAACCTCCAAAAATAACTCCACCTGCAACAGATCAGAGCGAAGCTGGGCCCATAACCTGTTTTCTTGAGGCAGGTTGGAGGAAATCAAGCACGGAGTATTCACAACTATTTATTAAAGTATTAGCACGCAGCGCACACAGCGGTGAAACGGAAAAAGAAAGTACAAAAAAATAAAAAGGCAGTGTTGCCATTACTGTCGTTTTCATTACATCTATTAACAAGTTCTCGTAGTTTATTAATGCTTTCACTTGTTCCTCTTTTCATTGCCAATTTACATTCTTTCTTGTGAGTCTGGTCAGAGGTTCAGAAATCTTAGCAAAATTAGGCACAAAACGCCGGTACCAAGAGCACATTTGAAGAAATGATTGCAAATGTTTAATGTTTTTTGGTATAGCCATATTAGCAACAACACTGACTTTTTCAGGATCCGGTTCTAAACCTTCAGCGGTTATAAGGTGACCCAAATATTTAATATTTGCACAGCCAAAGTGACATTTCTCTTTATCTGCTACTAAGTTATATTCGTATAATCGACAGAATACGCTTCTAAGATCCTTGATATGCTGTTTGAATGTTGTTGAGAGTACAATCAAGTCATCAAGGTAGATCACGAGATGTATATCGTTCAGTGTTATCCTGAAACCATCCATTAGCCGTTGAAAAGAGGCTAAAGCGTTTCTAAGCCCAAACGGCATCCTTGAAAATTTTAACATTCCAAAGGGTGTAACAAAACTTGATCCTCCTCTCTCACTTTTATAAGCCCGCACGGAGATCTATCGTTGTCATGAAAAGGAGTTCGCCTTGCATTATGCAGTAAGTCATCCATTCTAGGCATTGGATATTTATCATATTTATTGCATTTCACTGCCTACAATCAATACATAACCTGGTACCTCCATCTCTCTTTGGTACCAGTACCACTGGTGATGACCAAAAGTAAATTGCTCTATAACACCTTCAAACGGCATCTTTTGAACTTCTGTTTTGAAAATTTCGGTTTTCTGCGGCGCTTATCTATACGGTGGTCGGCAATCGGACTGTGATCACCGCAATCAATCTCATGCTCTATTTGAGTGGGGGTTTTGTCATTTGACAAAAAGATAACTGGGTTTTGTGCTAAAAATATTTTAATTTGCTTAGACTCGTCCTCGTTTAAATAATTCACGTCAACAGGAGCCAGTTCCGTTTCGGGAAATAGAGCAGCAGACTTTGGTGAAAGCGTTACAATTGCTTCTTTAACTGATTGCTTAGCATCTAATAGGCATAGGATGTTTACAGTAAGAGCATCGCAGTTTCTTTGTTTTTAACAGGTTCTGTTGCAATGGAACTGGTAGACCTTTCGGTTTGGATGAATGAACGAACTTCTATTCTGAGCATGTTTGCTCAACAACTCAAGCTGCGTTAAGCAGGTCGTCGAAAGTTTTTATCGAGTCTCGAGGTATCTTTTCACGTATATTTATGTTCAGCACACTAAAAACCATATCTAAATCTTGTACTTCACTGTGTCTGGGCTCAGAAAACTGGGAAAACAGGAAACATAACACATATTCTGGTTTTTGTGTGACGAATATAAATGATATGTTAGTTAGATAATTAATAAAATTTAAATATAACTTAATAAAATTATCTAATAAACAAATTTATGAAAAAATAAATACAGTAAAATACGGAAACAAACTATTTCTAGGTTTTTACAAACACGTTTGAATCGTTAGTCATAAAAATAAGTCATATAATATAAAATATTAAGCCAAATTTTCTTACTCTTCCTGTTAGTCCTATTAAATCAGCTACATAAGTTTTTGTTCTTGCATTTGTAACAAGTATTTTAAGTAATCTTTGTTGTAAGCGTTTTTACACTCTATATTAGGGCTTTTTCTTAGCTTCTAAAATTTATTCACGAGCTTTCATTTTGTTAATAATTTTTTCTTGTTTAATATTTTTTTTCAGTGTAAATTTTTAGTCAATAGTTCCTTATTTTTTAACTTTTCATAAATAGTATTAAGTTCATTCACAACAAGAAAAGATATTTCTTCCTTAACTACCTAAATTAAGTTACGTTGAAGCTTTTGAGTTACTTCTTTTTTTGCACATGTGACAAGTTTTTTAGTTAGTTTTCTGCGTTTCTTTCCTCTCCACTATTCTCTTTATTTTCACTCGATCCAAATCCTTTGTACACTGTTGTTCATATTTTACAGAATCTTTTTTTTTTGCGCTCCCTGTACCGTCGCATTTTTTCTGCTGCACTGACAGTCATTTTGTGACCTTTAATATAAAAAAAAAATTATTATCATAACAAAGGTAAGTTATTATTATGTTATTATTTCAACATATATGTTTTTGACTTTAGAATAATTTATTGCAATCTATACTAATAAAACAAAGAGTTAAAATTTGTTTCTTTGTTTGCAGGGGGTAATCTCAGCAACTACTGAACTGATTCACTTATGGAAAGCTACACTATTTTTAAGTAACATAGGTCATAAATTAAATACATTGTTTTAATTAGGATAACATTACTAATTTGAAATTTCGCTGTAGAGATCACTATTTACATAACGCATAATATATGCGGAGCGAACCCACGTGCGTGATAAAAACGCATATTACTGACTACACCCTAAGAAAATTTGCTTAAGCTTCCTAATATATGTGTAATTCTTTTACAATTATTCTTTCAGAAACTTTATTTTCCGGGGTAAAAGTAGTCTATGTACTTCTTCGTCCTTCTAACAATCTCAGTACAAAATTAAGCTCAGCTCAACCAGTTGCTCCGTACCGACGTTAAACAATCACAAACAAACTGGCTTTTACAAATATAAGTTAGTTAGGATTTTCACAGGTTTAAGATTCATAACACTATATACTCAGCGTACCGCATCTTTATCCTATCCTGTGCATTACTTATTTGTTCCGGGCTTTCAAAATGCGCTGTGTGCCCAGTACACGGATATGCTATTAGGAATAGGTCAGCATTGCCAGCAGTAAATTTTCAGGGTGCGCGAAGTAACTGTTTCGTGGAGTAACAACTATGGCTTTTAATTCCGTGGGCAAATACCATTGGTGTATAATAGTTGATACAGATGGCGTGCTCCATTTATTGCGAACCATTTTGAAGCGTGAGCCTTGATGATATGCCTTGCAAGAAACACTAATTCTTCTGAAGGAAATTCAATTGAAACATATTAACGCATAATTCTACTAGCACGCATTAGCCATCCTGCATGGGACATTTTCCCAGACGATTTGTTTTGTAAATCATCGGGAATTCTCCTGTTGCAACTGCCAATACAATAATACAGATATTTTTGGTCAGTGCTCACATATTCTGCAGATACCTATATCAACACCACGGGTATAGTTTATAACCTAACAACGGGACATCTCGCATTTTGCTAGGTTTTTTCCCGATGTTTCCTGAAAATGTCCGGGGTCCCAATGTTTTGCCATCAATGTGCAGGAACAAGTGGCGAAAAAGTAGTTTATTCTTATGAAGAAGACATGCCATCCACAATAACAGTTCGTTTAAACGGGTTAACCCGTCAAGCGTCCAGACCTCGGCACCCAAAATGGCGGACGCGCCCCCTTACAAACAAAAACACCGGTACTTTATGCCTACAAAAATATATACACCTACCTAAATTTGCTTTAATTTACTACTTATAATTATTGAAAAATCCTTATTGTATAAGGATTAGTTTAATTGTAATATAAAATAACATACCCCTCAGCGTTTGAAGTAAAAAATATCTTAACAAAAATTTCACATTTTTTTATCAAAAATCACCATCTCACTTTTTTTGTAAACACTAACACATCATAAATAACATCCTTTTTACACGTTAGTTTTATTTTAGTAACATCTTGATTACAGGGTCACACGTTTTGCATTATCACAAAATCAAAATATAAACTTTATTGTCTTTTATAGGTTATCAAAACAATTGAACCGAATCACAGACTAAAGCCGTCATCGCGGCGCGTTCGCAGAGTACAGTGCATACTGATAGCAAAAAAATTAAAATCCTATTCGTTTATTTTTTTTTCGAAATGTGATTTTGTTCTAAATTTTTTGTAAATAAAAATACTGTTGTGTACCTAATAAATACTATTTATAATAAATTATAAAATGAGTTTCAATGTATTTACAAATCTTGCGTGCCTACTAATTTTGATTGCATCATCAATTTATACTAATATTGTAAATGCGAAAGTGTTTACCTTTTCACGACTAAAACCAATTTTGATGGAATTTGGCAATTGCACCTTTTAGCCGGTATAAAGTGTTGTCAATTAGGCGGGCTGAGCCGGTGGGAAAGCTAGTAATATAATAAATGCGACGAATTGGATGGTGTTTCGGTTTGTCCTCATATAATTCAGTGCCATTAGTTTTGGAGTTTTCACCAGGGATAGTTTTTTTGCCCATTTTATTCAACAGAGCATGAGTACCGAAATGGCAAGATTTTTGGCACAAATATAGTTGAAGGTACATATATGAATTGATATAGGATACTTTTTTACCCGATCTAAAGTACCCACAGGAACGCGGGGCAGTTGATCGATTGTTACGTTTTCATGCTTCATAGACTAGATATAGTAGACAATTTTGCGTGCTAAAAAAATTGGCTACTTGCAGTTATATATAGGTCCTAGGTCATAGGGTCACCAATGAATTAAATAAAAATAAGGTATACACGTAAAATTTATTAAACTAGTAGGTACAATCTCGTGCCAAATCTTTTTCATACTATTATTGCTATTACTAAAGTGACATTGAAGGTGAAACTGAAAAACCACTTATAATATTGATACATATCTGCATTACAATAAGGTATATTATTCTGTCTCTTGGTATTTTCTTTTACACATAAAATCAACTCTGAGCTTAGCAAAAAACAAACAGATACCCTATTAGAACGAATAAAAGTTGTTTTAAGGATTCCAATGGTTATTGAAATCAATGGGTATATTACACATAAAATTAACTCTAAGCTTAGAAAAAACAAACACTATTTACAACACACAAAAAAATACAAAAACAAAACAAATAAATCAGATTAAATTCTAAAAAACAAAATAAAAATCATACATCTTAAACACAAAAAAAAAAAAAAATTCACTTCTAATACACAAAAAAAGGATTACAAAAAAACACTTATAATACACAAAAAAAAGGATTACATAAAAAATACAATAAAAACACTATTACAAAAGCTCAAGACGCAGATAGGAACTAACTAGCGACACCATTTCATACTTTTTATTTTCTCTTTGTACAAACCGTATTTCAAAAATGTTAAAAATAAAAAAAAATAAAGCTAGTGATAATCTATTTTTAGCATGTCCCGGCGACGCTAAGTCACCTAACCATTTCCTTACGTGGTCCAAATTGCGAACGACCGCCGTAGCCCCCTCCTCTTCATCCAACCCCATCTCAGCAGCACGCTCCACTGGTGCTGCACTGCAAAGAGAAATATACCTATTATGCCTACCCGAAATGCACATATTTACTTTTACAGGTAAGTAGATTACGTTCTGCCTCATAAAAAATATTCAAATCGGTCCAGCCGTTTAGGAGGAGTTCAGTGACATACACACATACAGTAGAATTATATATATATAAAAATAATTGTACCTAAGAGACAAAAAAGTATTGTGGATCAATATAGCACTTACTGGATGGAGTGTTGAAGCGCCGTCTTCACCGGCAGGGTACGGCGTGTAGGGCGTATGCCACTGGGGGCCAGAAAGTCAGGCTCACCGGGAGTTTCCGACACAGGGAAGCCAATAGACCTTGAATAAAATTATACAATACCTGAGTATAATAATTTGAGTGCCTTTTTATTTTGGCTGGTTTATTTATTTTAATTTATTTATTTATTTGCCTGAATAAGGTACAGATTATTGTTCTACATGTTTCTCTTATACTACCCCATCATGGTGTGCAAATTTTACAATGGAATAGTTAATGGAATTCTAAAATGTCAGCAATGATAAAAATTCTTTAACATCTATCAACAGAATCAATGTAAATACAAGATAATAGATATCTAAGAAAAAAAATTACAATAGCCACACGTCATATTACAATTTTTTCAAAAATTACAATACCCACATGTCATATTACAAATTTTTTCAATTTTTTTTTGCAGCAATTGATTGATTGATTTACTAATATACCTGCAGATATATATACACTAAACCAACTGAATACTTACACATTGGGCTTCCACTGCCTGGGCTCCTCGTTGTTTTCCCTCGGCGGCCGGACCGGCCCACTCGCCACCATTTCTAGCAGGAGTGATCGCCTCGCACCCGCATCTCCTGCTAGATTGTCCCGGTCCCGGAGTGACCGATCTCGACCTAGACCTGGACCGGGACATCGCCGCACGGGCTCTTGATTGTCTAAAAAAACATCATTGGTATTACGAATAATGATGACGGACAGACAAACAGACAGACAGACGGACGGACGGACGGACGGGATTGTGGGTTATGACCCTTGTCCCCCGGCCGCCGTCTTGGAAAAAGGGGTGAAAGACATGCGAGCAATTAGAACTTGTTGATTCAACAGTGTTTCTTGGCATAACGCTGGACTCCAAACTTCAATGGGGTCCTCATATTCATAACCTAGCCAAAAAACTTAGCTCTGCTGTGTATACGATCAAGAAAATAAGACAATTGACTGATGTCGACACTGCAAAAATAGTATATTTTAGCTATTTCCATAGTTTAATGACAAATGGTATCTTATTGTGGGGTAGCGCTGCTGATGCAAATACAATATTTTTGTTACAAAAACAGGCAATTTGTGCTATTTATAAATTAGGATTTAAGATATCTCTAAAAGATAGGTTTAGGGAAGTAAATATTTTAATTTTAGCGTCGCAGTACATTTATGAAAATCTTTTATATGTATGTACATAAAAATATCAATAGTTTCAGCAAGAAAAGTGACAAAGTAAATACTAGAAGTAAAAATAAGCTGTTGGTGCATGATACACGTCTACACAAAATAAGTAACTCTTTTATGGGGCAATGTATACACTTTTACAACAAAGTTCCCAAAAATACTCAAACGCTATCATATCAAACAACTACTTTTAGCATATTACAATATTTCAGACTATGTAAATGATAAAAATCCTTGGGACTGAAGATGCTCAAATACAGGATGCATAGGTAAACCAATTTTCTCCCAGTTAACCTTTGTGCTATACCATCGGTAAAAGGTAAACGTTGTGAGTTCTGTTTGTTTGCCACAACTCCTCAAGGAATAGCTATCGTCATACGTTTTTAATTACTAGCCCCCTTTTAGTTACTCTAAATATGTTTATGTAACAAAATTTCCTAAGTCTGGTCATTTTTTGCATTGCGCCCCCTTTTAGTTACTCTGACCAAAAACACTTCTTTCTCAATATCTCGGAAACTATGCGACCTACAAAAAATTCGTAAGGACATAATTTGTAGCAAATCGTTTTGCCTACACATATGTTTATATAACTGATTGCCCTAAACTAAAAATTAAAGAAGTTATAAGCAAAAAAGGGGTGAAAACACTTTTTTCGCGATATCTCGGAAACTATGCATCTTACAAAAAATTCGTAAGGACATAATTTGTAGCAAATTGTTTTGCCTACACATATGTTTATATATATGTTTGCCCTAAACTAAAAATTAAAGAAGTTATAAGCAAAAAAGGGGTGAAAACACTTTTTTCGCGATATCTCGGAGACTATGCGTCTTACAAAAAATTCGTAAAGACATAAAAAAATTCGCAAATTGTTTTGCCTACAAATATATTTATATAACTTTTTGCCCTAAATTAAAAATTAAAGAAGTTATAAGCAAAAAAGAGAAATAAAAGTAAAAAAAAGTTATAAGTAGACATCTTACGTAGAAGTAAATCATTTTTTTTGAGTTTTGTTGAGATTTGTTTTTGCTAACGGTACATTTGCCAAAAATTATAACTAAATAAACAAATTTTGAAATTTTACTAAATACTTAGTGTTTTGGACAGAACCACTTCTAAAACTAAATTCCGTGATAAATTTGTAATAAACTAATCTATTTATCACAATGATTTGAACAACAAAATATATAAATTTACTCAAAAATGGCTAACAGACATTTACAAAATTATTGCGTCATAAAAGTTCTATCGTTTTTTCATTATCATATTTTACATTTCGGCTAAAACAAAAGCATGCATCACATTGTACAATTCATTGTTAGTATATTGATATATAAAACATAATCCAAAAACTTACTGTCTGAAAGATTTCGACATATTTTCAATATCATAAATTCAGTTCACGGCACCACACAGCACTTGGAAAACAAAACAAAACAATGGCCGGCCAATTTGATTCGACCGAACACAATTTTTATTTTTATATTGGTTATCTGTAATATTTTGTCTACCCAAAAAATACTAGAACGTTGGACAGGCTATTGGCTTCACTTCCAATTAGCCTGCCTGACGAAAGTCGTAGTCAGACAAAAATTGTGCAAAACTTCCCGCCGCAACACGAATTTAGGGCGCGACCGGTACAACGCGCTTAGAGGCCACTGTGGTCTCTTGGACGCGTGACGGGTTAAAAGCAGATTAAGGATACTTCCGTATTAAACCACGTTTACATTAGTACCGTCGCATTCTGCCGCCACCAAACTTTCCATATGAATATTTTGTTCTGAGAAGTAGTCTACGATTTTTACATACATTTGGAAGTGCCAAACTCGGGTTTAGTATAACCCAATAATTTGGTATCCAGTTCTTTTATTAACGAAATATACTCTTCAAGAATGGTATCATAAATACCCTTTTTTTTGATACGGTAAAAGTTTGGTCTTTTCTGCCGTCAAAGTACAAAGCTGGCGGCGGCACATTAGAAATTTTGACCCGCTGAAGCGGCACATTGGGTTTTCCCTCCCTCCTTTTCCCCTGCACTACAAGCGAGGAGTGGTATATGTATTTATGATTTTATTTTAAATAAGACTATAATGTCTTTTTTATTTGATCAAAATTATTTTTGAAATCTATCTATTCTTATTATATTTAAATCTATTTAAATATCTAATCTTACTGTGGCAACAACGACAAAAATTAAAAAATGTAGTGTCATATTACAAACGCACCCTTTCCGCGACCAGATCCTCGGAAAAGCATTTTAAATTAACTCTTTAACTTTCATGACAGCACGTTCTTTAGAATTTCCCCAGTGAAACGGTATGTTATCTCTGAAAAGTGAATTGAAAGTTTCCAATCAATGGCTGCGATCAGGTATACATTTTCAACATAGTTTATCATTCCTAAAAACTGAATGGTTTCTTTTTTATTTAATGATAATGAATGTAGTTGTATTATAATAGTATATGTAGGCACGTCTGCACAGCGCGAGCGTGACAAAACTAATTGAGTGAATGCCGGTTTAGCCATAGAATAACACATATAAGGACTGTTGCTTAGGCTGCAACATCTTCTCCCCTCGCTGAAGGGTCCACCTTTCAGGTTGGTAACTCCTCGGGGAACAGGGGGCTAAGACGAACTAGTGTTCTCCGCACGCATATTCCTGTTATTTTTACCTCTGCAACTCTGCGAATTTCGTCGGAATTCTGCGAACTCGACCTAGGCGCCAACAAAGACGTGGGATGTTGTCTTCTTGCATGAGTACCAAATCAGCCAGCAATACCAGAAGTGTAGGCGGATATTTTCTACTCGTTCATATCGCGACAACGAACTTACCAAGTCATTACCAAGGCGTCATTAACGAAGTCTTGCGTTGGTAGCGTCGTCAGGGGCCTTCCCACGAGTAACTGCTCTGGGGAAAGAAATGGGAAATCTTCAGGAGAACTGGATAAAGTATGACTTTTCAATATTGCTTCCACGTGTATGATTAAAGTAGTTAACTATTTCTTATTTACACGTTTTAAGTGGTACTTGACCGATTTGACACCGGCTCAAATGCCGCCCAAGTGAGGAGCGTATATAGGTACGAAATTTAATTTTAAGTTTTCATGAGCTGCATACTCTGATCATTATCAAATATTTCCAGTGGCCAACTCCTATGTGATACAGATCTTCGCCAGTTCATATGTTTCCTAAATTTGGGCCGTAACTAAGTAATGTACTTACGGTTAATCTGGGTCGGTCCCCCTTTCACGAGCTAATGTTTGTATTGGTGTGGTGTTGGTACTTATCTTTTGTGAAGTATGTACTCGTAGGGGTGCTTTTGTGCTTGCTCTGTGTAAATGGCTCATTCAACGTGTTCAAAATGCGTTTGCACTGTTTTGCTTCCCAATCCTTCCACGTTTACAATTCCACGTTACACGTTCTTTCCTTTTAAAAATAGCTGGACGTAGAAAGTTGCACTCCTTTTTCGTTTCTTAATAAAATGTTTTATAGAAGAATTTTTTGCTGTTGAAAACACTTTAACTTATTTTTTGATTTTAATTTTTCAACTGTTTGACAGACACACAAAAACCACTGCATTTTAATTCTTGGCCCTGTTACTTTCATAACAAATCTTGTCAGCATCCTTTTCTTTATCTGATAAACATTGTTATCTAACTCCTGAATTATAGTTCCCAACTTGATATTTAGTTTAGTACGTCAGTTATATTTATATTTTAAACAATGGAGTTGACAATTCTCAAGAACTCATCAACTACACAATCAAAATTTAGTTTTTAGCGGAACATGCCATCGCCCATATCTGTAGCAGCCAGTTTGTACTGAATTATAAGATTGGATTAACTTAATTGGCCTGAATTGTACTTCTTATTCTGAAATTTGATTCTCAAACCTTTGACTATAAAACTGACCATGTTAATTATGAGACTTGTGATACACCTAAGTTCTTGGTCTTCTAGTTTCTCTGTGTTTTTGTTTGTGAATGAATTTATTGCAGGAGCTGATGACTCTGGGCTGAGCTTGTGACTACACCGCTTCCTCTTGACTAACAATGTTTTACTTGATGGTTAGATTTAAAACAGATATCAATTTCCTTGGTGTACACTGATCTCTAATGGCGCAAATACCTTGTCATGCACAAGCTTAATAATACAATTAATCAAATTCACATTTTTAATCCGAGTTTTGTATTGCATTAATGTATTCGCTGACAGACTCACCTTCCCGTTGAGATCTTATGAAATATGAACTTATTAGTCAAATCATACTTGGCGGATCGCTCTTATTTTTTAATGTAGTCAATATTATTCTGGTGATTTATTAGGTTGTAACGGTAGAAACTCGGTATGTAATATTTCATAATGCTTCGTGCGAATATGCGTCAAAAATAATGATATTATATTCTTAGTGGTAGCAGCATCTTAAGGCTCTGTTGAGACTTTGTTTAAAATAGACTCTTCAAACAATAATAATTTCAAACCTAATTTTAATTTCTGTTCTTTCTCATTAAATGGAGGCAACGCCATTTTACTTTTAATTATCTCTTATCGTCGCCAGTAATATATTCTTGAGATGGCAGAGTTCGGTGGAAGAATATACACTTAGCAACACAGTTATCTAATATGTTTATTTAATAGACGGACATAATTTTACAATAAATATACATTACAAAAAATACTAAAACATTAGTTTCATAGCCAAACACATCAAAGACAAACAACGCGATTCTGGGTTGCCAATATATTTTACAAAATACACTAAGAAAATTAAATCAAAGACAAACAACGCTATTATGGGTTACCAATATATTTTATAAAATATACTTATAAAATTATAATATCTACACAATCAATGTGTGCCTATATATTTTATTGATGAAAGCCCTACACGAGCCCTGGTTAGAGTTTCCTCGCTTTGATCGGATTCGAGGTGAAGGGATCTGCTCACACGACTCGGTAGGCAAGTCTTTGTGTAAAACCTGTCCTGTGTGTCTATATATTTTATTGATGAAAGCCCTACACGAGCCCTGGGTAGAGGTTCCTCGCTTTGATCGGATTCAAAGTGAAGGGATCTGCTCACACGACTCGGTAGGCAAGTCTTTGTGTAAAACCTGTTCTTTGTGTCTATATGTTTTATTGATGAAGACCCTACACGATTCGGTAGATGCTTATTAGAATATACGAGGTTGGTGCATGTAATTGACTATTATATATAATATACTTTATTGCGCATAAATAATACAAAAACAATTAAACAATAAAAGTAATAACAAATTGGCGGTCTTATCGCTAATGAGCGATCTCTTCCAGACAACCTTTGGGTAGAGGAGACTTTATAAAATTATTGAGTAGAATGTGCTAACTGAAACTTAAAATAATATATACATTTATAGCAATAGCTAAATTTATATACATATGAATAATAAATAATACTTATACGTACAAACATCTAAACAAAATAAATATATATATATATATCAAATACATAACAAAAAATAAAAATAAATAAATACACAAACTACATACATCTTAAATGATATAGATGAATAAACAGTGTTGATGAGACAGCTTAAATTTTTAAGTAATGTGTGATTACGAGATTTTTAAATATTCTTAAAGTTTGTGCTTTTTTGACATCAAAGGGTAAACTATTCCATAGCCTTATGGCTGTGACAGTGAATGAGTCATTATATGCTTGCGAATAATGTGTTGGGGTTTTCAGCATCATGTTTGTAGTGGCGCGATGAGCTGTAGAGCCTATAAAATTGAAACGCTCTTTCAAGTATAACGGAGTAGACGGATTGAACAGTACGTTGTAGAGAAGAAACAGAAAATGAGTATTCCGGCGAAGGCGAATTGGGAGCCACTTGAGTTTTAATCGAAATTCGGATATATGATCATATTTACGTAAACCAAATATGTATCTAATACATAGGTTCTGGAGTCGCTCAAGCTTATTTAATTGCTCCTCAGTAAGGTCAAGATAGCTAGCATCCGCATAATCAAGGACAGGTAGCAGTAGTGATTTAGCCAGTGCAATTTTAGTGGTAATGGGCAAGAAGTTACGCAATCTGCTAATAGATTTAGCTGTAGCAAATATTTTTCTGCTAACTTCTTTTAATTGTGGTTCCCACGAAAATGTCTGGTCTATGATAATGCCCAAGTTTTTTACAGCCTCGCTATATGGAATAACTGTTCCATTAATACTCACTTTAGGAAGATTTTGTAAATTAATCTTAGATATCATTCTTGAAGTACCCACAATGATAAGTTGCGTTTTATTTGGATTTACGTTTAGACCATAAGAGGTACTCCAATCCATAATGCGAGCAAGATCGTTATTTATAATCGCAACTGCACTTCTTAGTTCACTAACTGGAGCCTGAGTATATATTTGTAGATCGTCTGCATATAGATGGTAGAGAGAAGATAAATTAGACGTTATATTATTAATGAAAATAGCAAAGAGAAGTGGAGACAACACGCCACCTTGCGGGACACCAGCATTGGTGTAGCACCAAGTAGAGAAGGAATCATCTACCTTGATCCGCTGCCGGCGCCCACGCAAGTAACTTTGAAACCAGTCGATTGCTGTTGGAGATATGTTAAGAGAACTTAAAAGTGAAAGTAGTATATCAAAGTCAACAGTGTTAAAGGCGTTGCTAAAATCTAATAGTGTTAGCACTGTGACTTTTCTGTTTTCTATACCGAGACGAATGTCATCAGAAATTTTGACAAGTGCAGTAACCGTACTATGTCCAGGACGAAAACCAGATTGAAGGGGATTTAGTAAGTTATTTTTAGTGAGGAAATGACACAGCTGTTCATGAACAAGACGTTCAAGAACTTTAGAAAGGAATGGTAAGATGGATATGGGACGATAATCGGAATAACAGACAGGATTTGCTTTTTTCGGCAAGGGAATAATTAATGAATCTTTCCAGGAACCTGGAAATTCACCAGAGGCAATAGAGTGATTAAGGATATTTGTGATGATAGGAATTATAATGTCAAGGATAGGAAGGATCATGTTACGGCTAATGCAGTCACTCCCCACAGCGTTAGAAGATATAGCGATAATGCTCTTCTTAACATCACAATCAGAAAATCGACTTAGAAAAAACGGAGGAAAGTCAGGAGTTGGTTTTAAGGAAAGTGAGTTCAGCGTATTTATTTTTTTGTTGCCTTCAATAGCAACATTGGAAGAAAAGTGATGATTAAGAAGATTGATATCAATATCATGTGAAAGGGGAATACGATTAGACTTACCAACTCCTAATGACTTAAGAAATTTCCAGATTTTTGCTGGATCACCGTTTTCAACGGATTTATGGATATAGCGTCGTTGTGCATCTCTACACATTCTATTGCAGCGATTTCTCAGGAGTTTATACTTAGCAAGGTTGCTTTCACAAGGGTTGGTTTTAAATTTAACTTTAGCACGATTTCTTTTAACCATCATCTGTTTAATTTCCTCAGTAAGCCACTGTGCGGGTAGATGTTTTTTTTTAATCATTCGGATTGGGGCATGGGTGTCATAAAGGTCAGTGATGACTTTGTTAAATAATAAAATTTTCTCATCAACTGAAGATGCTTTGATAACAGCGTCCCAATTTAACTTACTAGCGTCATCGCACAGACGGTTCACATCCATACCACTAAAATTGCGTTGCTGAAGTATTCTTGACTTAGCTTTAGGAGGACGTAATTTGTAGGACAGATAAATCAGATCGTGGTAAGAAAAGGCATCAGCAGCGCACTGACCATGTTTGAACACATGTGTTGGGGAGGAAACTATAATTAAATCTAAAAGGGAGGGTGTACAATTAGGAAAGAAATGTGTAGCTTTAAGGGGTAATATTTGTAGGTTGCATCCCTCTACAATACTGTTGAGCAGATGAGAACGTCTATCTTTTTTTAACAAACAAGTGTTAAAGTCACCCATAACAATTGTGTGGTCGTAGAGTGGTGTTAAATTTTCTAAAAGGCTTTCAAAAGAAGAAAAGTAATTAATATGTAAATTGGGACTATAGAAAACACCAAGAAGAATTTTGCAGCTTGCAAGTTTTACCTCAATAAAAATATGTTCGGAGGTATTAGAGGAAATTTGATCAGAAATGTTAATAATAGAAAAGGAAAAGTAAGACCTAAGATATATAGCCACACCACCACCACCTCTATCTTTACGGTCGTTTCGAATTAACTGAAAGCCTGGCAATGAAAAAGATGTAGAAGGTTTTAACCAAGACTCCGAAACAAGGACGGCGTGAATGTTTTTGTTATCAAAAGATGCTAGCATATCGGAATAATGAGCTGGAATACTCTGTGCATTTATATGTACAATATTGAAATGTTTCAGTGAGTCTGAAAAAGTAGAAGTTAAAGTAGCGCTGAGAGAAGGAGAAGCATTAAAAGAACTGTCGTCACTGTTCAATCCATCTGAAGAACAAGGGAAAGAATTATTACTGTCGCTGTCACTATTCATATATTACAATAAAATATTTATTTATATATACGTATAAAATAATATTAAGACTATTAATATGTTTGATATAAAATAAAATAGAAATATATAAGTATGTGTGCTCTACATGCCAGCAGTCTGGTTTAGAAAAAGTACAAATTACATACAATCGAAAACATAAACAACAAAACAAAAAGTATTACTGAAACAAAAAAAAAGAATTATTTAGGTATGTTACACAGAAAATTGCAGCTACATTCTGGTAAAATAAATAGACAATTGACTATTATGTTAATGATATCTCTATATTCACTCTATAACAATTTTAATTCCGATATCATGCTGCTTTGCTGTATGGTGACCCCCAAAGCAAGCAGACCCTTGGTAGATAGAGGTAGGTAAGGACGGGGCAGTCACAGTAGGGGTTCTTCAAGCGGGATCTGGCTTGTTATAAGGTAAGGGAAGATCGGGTCTGAATGTTAGGGATATGCTAGATTAACTGCAGGCTTCGGGAATCTAAGGGTGTGAGGGGGGCTGACTAAACCTAGATCTAGGTTGGCTCCAGTTCCACCCTTCACCGGCGTCGAGTGAGGAAGCTGAACTTGTAGGGAAATCTGACCCGGATCTAAAGGAAACATATATTTATATATATATATATATATATATATATATATATATATATATATATTTCGTGTGGTTTATATGTCATTTCATTGATCTAACAAGATAGGGAAGTTATTTAAGTGTTATTTAAATAGCAAAATTGTTTGTGTGAGATCCGGATTAGATGCCGTTTGGGTAATGGGTGACTAAAATTTAATGTGGGATTTTTGACCCAATCTCCTAAGGAATTTATGGATAAATATAAAAAAAAAACCTTCACTCCACCCATTGCTGCAACGGATAGATTTAGAAAGCTAATTATTATTGTGTTCATATTTAAATATTTGTTTCCTGTGTAAAACATAAACGTAAACCTCTTATGTCTTTCATGGCCGCGACATTAATCTAACGAGTCTAATTTTTAATTAGACTATCTAGGTTTTATTTTATTGCTTTATACTGTTTAAATTGTGTCTTTGACTGAGCCATTTAAGATATAAATGACAGAACCGCAACCTTGACTAAACTTTATTAACGAGCTATGAGGTGACGTTAGTGGGCCAGGATTTGCTCTGTTCTTCACCATGAATCACCCCGTTGAAAACGTATTAGTATAACCATACCCATTTCTCTACTAACTGATGAGGCTCAGAATTGTTGTGTGGATGGCCGAAACGTTAAGTTCTAAACACTCAGAAAAGGGCTAGCCCTTATTTGATCTGGCTAATGCGCCAGGTCCTGAGTGTGGATATGTCTCCCTTACAAACCACCTTAAACATACTTATTGTGTGTTAAATTAGGCGTTCTGTCGCCTTAATCACTCTGATGAACAATTTACCTAACCATGCGCGTAATTGCACACCTATTTTAGTATTTCTTGTGAACTTAGCCTGCACGACATATGTTTCGGGCGAGTATAGCCTCTCCGGACTAGCGGCGATTTAAACCTAAGGAGCCTCGGGTTCGAACCGCCCGATCGTAGGTTGTATTCAAATAATAAAGAAATGTTCCCTTTAGTCTCGTAGTTAGTCACAGTAGTAAGGATAAATATATGATCGTCTGTTTGTTTGCCACCTCCGCAGTGTTATAAATGTATGCGTTGGTGGTGAGCACTACTTACCTATCCTAAGGAACAGTTTAGGGTACAGTGTACGAAATACTAATGTTTATCCACAACCTCAATTACTAACCGACAGGAAAGGCGAAGCCACAAGGTAAGCTAGTCTGATTAAACCTATCTACAAGTCGGTCCAGAGTTGCTTGTTTTGTTACATACCTTCCTCGTTAAAGGTTACAATGCGGCAGTCAGATAATAGGTACGATACATTCGATAGCCGCTTAAGGCCGGACGGTACCCAAGGTCCAAGGCTATTCAAAATCAAGTTATACATAATTAATTTTCAATATTCATTTTAGCGATAAGGTAGGAACAGTCTAGTGTATAAGTTAGACGAATTTTAGGTTTGGTCTCGATTTTATAGTATGGATTTCCATAAACTCTTATATCCGAGTGTAGATAATCCCCATAGTTGGTAAACATAAATCCAATTTTAGATTTAATAACGAAATTTGTATCGACCGGGTTGTGAGATACTAAAACAAAACCGAACCAACGTAAATTAGTCGAAGGATGGTCGAGTAACACGATTAGACTCTGTATCGGCGCAGAAGGCTAATATGTGAATTTGGCGCACTCACGTGACCACGAGACGCCAGCTGGGCACTTCGATGCACAGGCAAATCTATGAAAAGTCTGACCGTTTAGTCATTAATCGGCCGAAGGGAAAATTCGGTGGCGAGCCCACCAATTCTGGATAGGACAACTTACGAACCCTTAAGGAATGGTTGTATATGTGAATTTGGTTGTTGGTAGATTATTTACATTTTAAGGGTTCTTCCTTAGGTGAGCTTCATACATTACCATGAGGTTGCAATTTTACTTAAGGGGAAGCTAACGAGTTTATTGATGGACTACTTACCGTTTAAGAGTTCTTCCTTAAGGCGATTCTCATACATTACTATAAAATTTACGACTTTACTTAAGGGGTATGCTTTCTTAGGGTTTTATCCTTATAATGAGATTTCATATACTATCATAAAGTTAAAACTTTATGGCCCATCGTGTGCAAGGGGTAACCGTGTTATTACGAGACATGCTCGGAGTTGTAAGGGGGTAGCTAGGCTGGTGAATAGGGTGACTTAGGCTTAGGTACTCCGACTACGTAAGGATAATACACCGCATATATTTTAATCAGAAATTCGAATTTAGTAATTTAAATTCTGGTCTAATGCTAATTAGGACTAAGTGGCTCTGCGGCTAAAGATTAGTTATAGGCCATTGTCTTTAATGTAGGTATAGTGTGAGATTAGGGTTTTGATTTTATTCTTTCATACCTGGGACTGATTGAATCCATACCTCTTAGGATCTTGGGTTATTATCGGTCATAACGAGGGGTTCAAATTGACGATTACGCCATTAGACGATCACAGCCATATCACAAAATATCATTAACGGTTTATCAATAATAAAGGCAACAATAATATGTTAGGATTACGTACGCTCATTATGCATCGTGGCAAATCGGCGATCACGCCACTATACTCCACTTGAGTTCAGATGTAAAACAATAAAAATAACATATATTATTATTATTGAGCCTACATTTTGTTGTCGTACAACGGATGGGAGGTTATTAAAATGGATTCGAGAAGAACTGGGGTGACAGAGTAAAATCAATTAAGGTACATACTTAAAGCGTTTACTTTAGTAGAGGTAGACAGAGTCCAACGCTATTTTGGATCCCAAGGCAGAAATACACAAAAAATATTCGGATTAATGCACATTTAATAAAAGAAAATAAAAAAAATAATTATGAAACTTGGTGACGGAGGTATTTAGGCAGACGCACCATTCCTCGGTGATGCCCTCCATTTTCTTACGGCGACTGCGACGCCACCGCTTCTTCCTCCATTCACGGGGTGCGGATTCCGGTGGCGTTGCCCATCCCCAGCGTTATGGTCAGGGCGCACCTGGCGGTCGACAAAAGGGTCGTAGGGATAATAAATATATTAAATAAAAACATAATAATTATCTCGGAGGGCCTCCCTTCTACGACCAGTCGAGAAGTGGGTCCCGAAAACTCTCCTCGGGTTCGGGCCATTTGGTTTTCGGGGTTCTTTTTAGAGAGATAAAATCTTTAAAAGGGCGACCTCGCAGCTGCGAAACGAATGATACAAATAATGTTAGCCTAACATCGAACTATATAAAATTCTCCGGAGGGAGGGTAGACTGGAAATTGGATAGGTAAACTAAGGTGTAGATCGCTTCCTATCTTTCTTTTCCATGTGAGGGGACCGATAAGCGAAATAATAATCGTAAATCCATAATATATTGAGATATCTTTTAGAAGGTAGTTTGTAAATTGGTTGTTACTTAAAGGTGGTTATAGACACGTACTTTAACACAACACATGAGGGAATTGTAGGCCAAGTTTAGGATGAAACCGTGTTAAATTAGTGTAAAAGACTGTTTGGTTTATTAGTTAGGTTGTACAGTACATCTATCTAGTATAGTAAGATATATTCTGTGGCTTAGGCTTAGATATAGGAAGGTATTACTAGTATTATGTAGACATTAAATATGGCTAATACGCAAAATTACAATTACACTTATAGGATGGTAGGGGTATGCGTACAATCTAATAACCTTATTTACAAAATAAAATGTACATTACGAGAGGGGAGGGTACCACAGGATAAATGGTTGAGTTGTTAGGGGAGGGGTCTACATAATAAATGTTTATTAAACTGCAATAACGTTTATTCAGAATTAGGATTCGCATGAAATATATATATATATCCTTTCAACAATTACGTTTCAGTTTATTATAGCAGTTTTCAGTTTTGGTGTCCTTTTTCGAAAGCTTCATTTATTATTTTCAGGCGTACTTGATTAGGTTAAAGAGTAAAAATAGTAAATCGCGTGGCTCAATTAAATTGTAGCACATTGCAGCAATTGTTTTTGTTATTATTATTTATTGACTGTTTTCAGTTCCTTTATCCTCTCATCGTAGCTCCAGTTCCTTTTTAACTATCTATCTAAGTTTATCATAAGTAGAGTTAATAAGTGAAGTTTATCGTCGATCTTTTGTGGGAGTATCCAACACTTGCGTTTTGTTTGTTCATCAGTAATTTTCAGTTTTGTTGTCTAATTCCCCGTAGCTTAAGTACCTTTTTAAGGCATACCTAATTAAATCATAAATTAACCAAGGAAAAATTTCGTTGTTTTTAAGGAGGTATTCCAACAATCGAGTCTTTTGTTTCTTTGTGTTCAGCTTCAGCTTCCTATTCCCATAGCTTTAGTTAGAGTTTACAGGCATACCGAATTAAGTGATAAATGATCATGATGTAGTTACAGGTGTAGGCGGAATTCCAACAGTTGCTTTTTTTATGTAGGTTGGTGATATGAGTGTTATGAGTTTAACCAATAAAATAATTTCATTGTTTTAAGGTAGTATTTCAGACATTTAAGTTTTTCTTTCTTTATTGACGGCCTTCTATTTCAGTGTTCTTTTTGCATGGCTACAGTTATTGTTTTCAGGCGTGTACCTAAGGAGATTTTAAATGAAAATGACTATTGTTACTTATTACTTATGAAGCGAACGTCAATCTCATACGTTTTTTTGTTTCTTGGTTGGCAGTATTCTGTTATAGCTTCAGTTATTATTTTCGAACATACTTAATTAAATGATGAATGGGGGGATGTTTATACAGTAGTTTCATATTTTGTAGGTGACTGTAGGTGCTCAGTTTCAGTGTCCTGTTTTCATAGCTTTAGTTACTGTTTTCAGGCGCACCTAAGTAGATTATAAATAATGACCAATGGAGAGATTTAAATCATATGAAGCGAACGTCCTTTTTGTTTCTTTATATGGCAGTATTCTGTTACAGCTCTCAGTTCCCGTAGCTTCAGTTACTATCTTTAGGCAAACCTAATTAAATAGTGTAGCTCAGTTGTAGCTGAGTGAGATTACGTTTTCGTTTTTATTTTTTGGTTTATTGGCACTGTCTTATTCATAGCTTTAGTGACTTTTTTCAGGCGATATAATTAATAAATTGTGCTCGGGCTTTTGTGTGAATATTCCAGCGCTTACATTTTTGATTCTTTGTTGGCGTTGTTTGGTTTTAATGTCCCTGATTTCAATAACTTTTTAGGCATATTTAAGTAGGTGTCAGAAAGTAGAGTGATGGTAATTTATTTATTTTATGGTAGAATTATTTACATTTCCTTATGTTCTTTATTAACTGATTTCTTCTTCTGTTACCAAAGCTTGAGTAACCTTTTTCAGGTGTACTCAAGTGGATCATAATTTTTTTTTTTTTTTTTTATACCACTAAGGTGGCAAACAAGCCTACGGTCCGCCTGATGGTAAGCGGTCACCGTAGCCTATGGACGCTTGCAACACTAGGGGCATCACTCGCGCGTTGCCGACCTTTCAGAAATCTAATAACTTCTTTTTTGAAGAACCCCATACTGTAGTCCTTAGAGAAAACCTTGGCAGGGAGCTCATTCCACAACCCAAGGGTTCGCGGGAGGAAGTTTCTCTGAAACCGCACTGTACGCGACCATTTTGGTTCCAAAGTGTGAGAATGAATTCCCTGTCGATGGCGAGCGGTGCGATGGTAGAAAGTAGCCGTGGGCATCATTTCGAACAATTCCTTAGAACACAATCCATTGTACAAGCGGTAGAACACACACAGGGAGGCAAAGTCTCTCCTCAGACTTAAGGGCTCGATACCGCAAGTGAGTTTGGGATCGTCGACAATTCTTACAGCCCATCGTTGAACCGAGTCAAAAGGGCCAAGCTGGTATCCGGGTGCACCCGCCCAGAGATGGCAGCAGTACTCCATATGAGGCCGGACTTGCGACTTGTAAAGTAGCAACCTTTGCCCCGACGTGAAGTACTGCTTCGCTCTGTTGAGTACACCAAGTTTTTTGGACGCCAGCTTTACCTTGTCTAGCAAATGATCTCGGAACTGAACATCGCTGGAGATGTCAACGCCAAAGATCCCAATGCTCTTGGAGATGGAGAGGGGAGCGTTCTGGAATTGTGGGACTACAGTGAATGGGGTTTTCTTAGCGGTGAACGCGCAGACTTGTGTCTTTGAAGGGTTGAATCGGACCAAGTTTTCCCGCCCCCAGTCAGAGCGAGACCGATCTCGACTTGAGACACAAGTTCTTCACGTTTTTCCTCCACAACAGAACGAGGGATGCTTGCACGGCCCGTGTAATAATCGTCTCCAGTACTGTCATCTGCATAGCAATGTATGTTGTTGATGTCCAACATAACATTGATGTGCAGTAGAAACAGCGTAGGAGACAGTACAGAGCCTTGCGGGACACCAGCATTAATGTCCATGCTATCAGAGCAACTACCGTCAACTACGGCTCGTATGCTTCTGCCGGACAAAAAGCTAGCCACCCATTTGCACAACCCTCGGGCACTCCGTAAGATGGCAACTTCGATAGAAGACCCCGGTGCCAGACCCGATCGAACGCCTTCGCTATGTCTAGGCTACATGCCAATGCCTCCCCCTGAATCTTAATGGCTAGTGCCCATCGGTGTGTGAGATACACTAGGTCACCAGTTGAGCGACCGTGGCGAAAGCCATATTGACGGTCACTGATCAGGTCGTGTTTTTCTAGGTATCTCAAAAGCTGTGTGTTGATCACACGCTCCATCACCTTGGAGAGGAGAGAGGTTATAGCGATAGGATAAATGAATATGAACCGAGAATTGATGTCATTCTTTTGTGGGGTTATTTCGGTGCTTGTTGGGTAATTGAGCTATTGCCTATACTATTGTTTTCTGTGATAGTTTTTTCTTCGGCAACATTAGAATGTTTGTCTCACTCCTGATTTTTTCAAATTGCAATATTTTGGTACCCATGGCATAGAAATGGGGGTGTCCTCTGTTCCGTATAGCTATTATGTCAATTGTGATTTTTATTTAGAATCGTGTAAAAAACACGCGTGTTTAGAATCGTGCAATTAGTTTTAGGGACAATTTTTTCCTACTGAACGCGCTGTTTTGTTCTATTGGCATAAGATTTTTTTTTGGTTTTTTTTTTTTTTTTAATTAAATTGATTCCGGCAACCTCCCGTTTAATATAACCATCCTTAGTTACCATAACGACCGTCTGGAAACTACTGAAACTCGTGGGGATGCTTTTGTTGATGGGAACTTTGTGTTTTAAAACCTACCTTATGGTAGTGTTAAGAATAATTAATGCTGCAAGCTTCCGAGACATTACTTATGTTGTAAAATATATTATCAATGAGGAAATCAAAGCTGGCTTTTTGTAGCTTAAAACGCAACAGGTCCGGTGTAGCATATAGGTATTCATATAAGAATGCAACACTCATAGAACATTTATTAGACGAGTAAGAAAGATGCGTGGTTCGCGCGTCACAACTATGGGCAGAGCTCGTGCATACCTCGAGGCTCGCGAGTGTGTTATTTAGTTACTCGCAGCCTTAATCGCTTGGTGTAGCTCCGTAAAAAAGACTTTTGTGTCGCATTAGTTGCATAAAGAACGAAAAGCTAGGTGTTAAATAAGAGATTCTGTGTGCAGGAGTCTTTGGCTCGCGTGGACTGGCGTGTGCTCTGGTGGCTGAAATCCTGTTTGCTTCATTGGCTAAAACTCGTTCGCACATATTTCTATTAAGTTAACTTAGTAGCATGGTATTTGGTTCCTAACTCTAGTTTGCTGAGGCTGATTTTTGCGAAATTATCTGGATTGAGGTATAGAAATCTAAGTATGTATGTATGTGGGTATGAGCGTTTCATTAACTTTAATTATGTCATGGGCGTATTTTAGCCATTGCGGTCTCGCTCTAAGTAACTGTACGGCATCTTACTCAATCCCACAAAATAGTGTTTATCAGAAGAGCCCGAGAGAGGGCGGTAGATAGATAGAAATGATTTACTGATGATAATGGCATAATAAGATTTAATTGATTGATTTAAGGTTGTTGTTTGGCTTTTTACATTGGCCTAGGGCGCTTCTTGTTGAAGGAGGCTGGGGCTATCCATCGCACTTGACTCAGAAACTATATCCTTATATATATAATTCTACTGTACGTGTTAATGTCACTGTACTCCTCCTAAACGGCTGGACCTAAATCAATGAATTTCTGTATGCTTTTGGGTGGCGCCCTGGGTGGTTTAGATTAACAAATCAGCCCGGCGGATGGCGCTGCAGTCGCATCTTGCAGGACAATGTCTGCCCGGTTAGCTAGTATGATATAATATACAATATAATAAGCTGCTGATAAGGGCGTCGTCTAGCGACTGTCCCTGATTATAGAGGTCTAGGTTTATTAGGTATCTAGCCAATTTATCTTTGCGGCTATTCATTTGTAGAGTGAGTAAATGATATGATTCATTTGTAGAGTGAGTAAATGATATGGCTAGCTAAATAATATAAAAAAGATCTGGCCTATTGGCCTTTTACTTAACTTGTGCGGGTTTGCCTGAGGTTAGCTGGGTTGCGTATAACATCGCAAATGTAGAGTACTAGGGAGACTACTGCGTTTATATAGTTATCCCAAATTATCAGTACAAACATCATAGTATTTGTATTAGCATAGGTTTAATTTTAACTATTTGTTCTTTTTTTGTTTGTTTTTTTTTTTTTTACTTGAGACCAATGTGGTCGTGGATTAAACAAAGTAGTCGAGTAGATGCGCTTTTAGCGAGAGGTTTGCAACTGCCATCCATAAAAAGTTGTATAGATGCAAGGGGTCTACAAAAAGGTTCCGCGGGTTGTAAAACGTCGAATCCTTCGGGCAATAACGGAGCGTTTGGTCTTTTAATGTGACAGAACTTTTTGTGTGATTTTACTTTCGTTACGTTTGTCTAGGTTATCGGGCCTGGGGACGTTAAAGCCTGAGCCTTCATACGGTTTGGAGCACACCTGTGTTTTTTGTCCGGAATATCGACAGATTAGGATTGTAGGTTCATGAGTTATGCCACGGCGTTCAGAAGGGTGCTATACTCTACATTCGTAGTAATAATTTGTGTGAGCAGAAATACTTTTAGTCCTTCAGAGTGTACTAAATACTTGTACTTATAATACCTGGTTTTGATTTTCGCAAGTACGACACGTGCCTACTTAGACAAAGGAAATGTAGCATTACTAGTTACATACGTACCTGCTAAGATAGCCAAGTTGGCGCGTTAATAGCCCTTTACTGCGTGGCGCTTCGCTGAAGCTTGAATCAGTACTATTGGGTGGCGATTTGCAAACAATAAAGTATAGTAGGTAGGTATGTTTTGTAAGTGGTCGGTAGATTACAGGTGTATAATCCGATCGAGAAATACATACAGTCACAATTTTTATACTAAGAAACGATAAGTATACCAATGCAACTATCTGAAAAGAAAGATTTGAAAGAAAGATTTGATTCGAAAGGATTTGATTAATAATTAACCTACAAAGTAGGTAGTGAATGGCTTGAGGTTCATAAAGTAGGTAGTGAGTGGTGCGGTCTTTTGTTTTGCCCTGCCCACGTGTATTGCACGTGACGGCCGTGCCCTGTTCCTATCCAAGATTTAACGTTAGCAAAAGATACTCATGCCGACTGCTTTACATTTTGGTTCTTTTTTCCGACGTTTAAGGTTAGACACATGTGATGGATCCTAGACGTATGTACTTAGAAGGTATTAGTCTCTAGTTGAATGTCTAGCTAAGTTGATTACCTAGACACTGCGGGAGTTAGGTTAGTTTGAATAGTACTTGTAGTTCGGCCCTGAAGACCTAAATAGTATTAATGATCGTCTATTTAGAACACGCCTATTTCAGACATAACCAAGTTGGCGTGTTAAAAGCCCTTTATTGTGTGGCGCTTCACTGACGCTTATGTCAGTACTAATGTGTGGCGATTTGCAAACTTATACAGTAGGTAGGTGTGTTTTGTAGGTAGTCAGTAGATTACAGGTGTATGATCCGATCGAGAAGACACATGCAGTCACCATTTTTATACTTAGGAACGATAATAATGCCAATACAGCTATGTGAAGGAAAGATTTATGCCAGAACCCATAAAAATAACCTATGGTAATAACCCTATAAAATAAGCTTAAACTATTGTGTACTTAGGTGTAACATGCGTTTGGTCAAATCAGTGACTCAGAGTACATACCAAGATGGTATATTGTTCAGACATACGAGATTGATTTGATTTCAAGCTACAAGAGGACATAAGGGTTATGAAATCAGGCGTTTTGCTGGTGCAGTTCAGAAAAAACGTACACCAACCCTTGACGCCAATTCCTGGCGTATACCTACCGTATTGTCCGTATTCAGTTCGTGACCAAGCATGATTCATTATGAAGTGTCCACATCTGTTGCCTTTCCCTTAACGTTTTTACCTGGGTCGTAAGTGTCGCTGACGAGAGTTTTTATGAATTGTAAATAAGTTATCTGTTTTCAGTCGTTTAAATATTCGATATATACGGAATGTTTTTAATAGCATACTTAAGTTAGTTACGATTCCGTCTATGGGTTCTATATTGCTGGCGATAATTATAAGGTCATCCGCGAATGGTAGTATCAATGGGAGTGTGATTTCAGCGTCTTGGTCTAGATTCACTGCTGGATCTTCTTCCTCCATTGTTCGGAGTACGTCATCCATTAGTGTTGTGAATAATCTAGGAGATAATGGGCAACCTTGTTTGACACCCTTACCTTTGGAAATCGTCTCTGTAGTTTGGCCGCACCATGAAATGAAAGTTTGCTCGTTCATGCAAGCCTTAATTATCCTATTAACAAATGGTACTGATGTTCTAGATACTAATATGTCAATCAAGGCGTTTAGGTCTACTGTGTCGAACGCTTTTTCTTTGTCTATTGTCGCGACAAATATTTTTTTACCTGCTCGTTAATTGATGTCTAGCATCCGCCAGAGGGTAAAGATGTGGTCGTCAGTTGCCCTGTTTTCTAGGAATGCCGCTTGATAGCTTCCGAGTGCTTTGGTTGACGCGTCTAAACGTTCTAGTAGGTAATTTGCATATATTCTGTAACCGGCGTTGCATATCGATATTTTTCTGTAGTCTGAGCATTGTTTAGGGTGAGGCACTTTAGGTATTGGTACCTGTTTTGTTATTAGCCTCGTTTGGGATTTCATTGTCCAGCCATGCTTTATTCATTATGAGCACCACCTGCTCAAGGAACTCTACAGGAGCCGCTTTGTACAATTCTGGTACGATTTGATCTGTACCTGGTACGGTACCGTTTTTCATTTTTCGTAAAATGTAACATGATGTTTTGAGGTCAGGGGTTAACTTAACGTCAATGCAGTCATTATTTTCTTTTCTGGTTTTAATTACGGGACCTTCCAGTTTTTTTAGGTCTTGAAGCCGGTGTGTCATTGGGATAAAGTGCTTACTCTGGGTACGCAATTGATTTGTTTTGTATTTCCTGAAATATTTGTATGTGATCTTCATCTGCATTGAACGGTGTGCCTTACTAAGTCCGGTGAAAAATGATTTGCATTTTTCGTTTTCTTCGTGTTCTTGAATTTTTTTAAATTCACTACGAGCCTCTGGCAGATTTTTTTTAAAAGTAAGATTTTTTTGAAAGCGGTTGTTGAGGAAAAGCGCTTTTTGTAGTTTGCTAGGGCTATTCTGCTGTCGTGAGATTGCACTTTAGGTTTTGTAAGGATCTTCTGTGCGGCATCTTCAAGGATGGCGTTTAGTTCGTTCCAACTGAAGTTTTTGTTGTTTTTCGGGTCGTTATTTGTTTTTGGATGTGAGTGTAGTTTTTCATTAACTAGTTTTCTGAATTTCTCAGCAGTATTTTCGTTCTGGAGCGCTTCGTAGTCGAGATTTCTGTAGTCGAATTTTTGGTTGTTTAGGAGGTAGGGCTGGTTGTGGGTGAGATTTCGTTTATGTTTTGTAATAGGTGTCTTTATCATGCCCCATATTATCTTGTGGTCTGACTTCAGCCCGTTGGTCCATTCTCCCTTTATAAATGTAAAGTGAAGTTGACTGGATTTCTTTGTTATAATATGGTAAATTTGGGACGTTTTTCCACCCGCTGACCATGTGACTTTGCAGGATTTGCGTCCAAAGGACGTGTTAATTTTTAAATCATGCTGTTGTACAAAGCCAAGTAGGACTCTGCCATTGGTATTGGACCGTCGGTGGAATAGGTTATTCCCTACTGTGCCTGGGTCGGCGTTTTTAATTTCGTCAAGGCCTATGTGGAAGTTAAAGTCGCCTAATACTATGGTGTGTGCTCCCTTTGGTTTTTTGTGTAATAGAGCTCCTATCTTAGATAAGCAGGACGTCGATCCAGACTGAACGTGAGTGTTTATTAAGAAGATGTCTAGCGGTTCTGACGTTTTGTCGAATTGCAATCTAATTAAGGCTGCAAGTACATTTTCGTCTTTGGAGTGTATCTGGCGAATTTTATGTGAAATATGTTTGTTTATTACCACATAAGAGCCACTTGTAATTGTCGGATACATATTCACCACTTGAAAGGTGGGTTTCTTGTAATCCAGCAAGGGAAATTTGTCGGCTGATAAGTTCTTTGTCTATAAGAGCTTTATTGTAGGGGGTGGCACATCCGCGGACATTCAGTGTAGCTACTCTTAGAGATGAGCATACATTACTGGGTAGACTTACAGGTGGAGAGCTCCTTATTAGGCGGGTTCCTGTTGTCTCAATGTCTACAGGGATGATGTGGGCATTTGCCTTTGTATTGGGGAGGTCTTGCGTGCTGTTATTTTGTTCCTTGATATGGCTGATTATGTCCGAGTCATTAGTGGGTTGAGGTCGTAAAGGGTCTACTAACCTAATGCTGTCGTAGTGATTGTTGTTGAAATATATATGTATATTGCCTGGTACTGGGCGTCCCTGTGGTTTGTATACCAGTGGCCTAGTACTTCGGCAGTGGACGTGCTCATTGACAAGGTAGTACTCTGAGGCGGCTATTATTATTTCTTCGCCCCCAGAAACCTTCTTGGAATTGTTTGTTTATATATTGTTCTATGCGGGATTGTGTCTGGGAGTTATTTGGATTGGCTGAAAAGACATCATATGTGCTATTGATTAGTGCTAGGTGAATACGTTCGTTTTCCCGATTGTTCATTATGTAACTAGCTAAATCTCTACGCACAGCTCTGTGATCGAAAGTTAGTCCCAGAGCATCGTTTATTTGGTCTGCTATAGCCCTGTACAAGCAGTTTCCATCACTAGTCATAGGTATGAGCTCCATAGCTGGGCAGGTCATTTTGTTTTTCAGGGGAAAAGGACTGAGGAACGACAGGGAATAGTTAACGAGTTTTATCTAGTAGTTGTGCCTATATACGGCGTTGCAGGCTAATGTCTGCTGCTAGTGGGATTTGTGTTAGGCTAGCACGTTTTAAAAATAAGTACTTTAATTTGTTCATTTGAATTAGTCGTGCATTACTTACAATTATTTACTGAACCCGGATATTAAGGTAGGTAGAGACAATTTATTTTTACTTTAATTTATTTTATTATTTAAGCAGTAATAAAGTAGTGTAAAGGATCAATCTCACCGTGGTTGTTGAAGCCTCCTCCTCACGCTCACAGGCAACTCCTCGGCACTCACGTGACACACTCAAACACAATTTTGGATCGACAATTTTTTTTTTTATATATTTTATTGTTAATTATTTTTTAATTTCTTATATTTTTTTTAAAATTAATAAGCTGGTTAGGCATCTTATATATGTTTCTTATATATGTGCCTACTGGGTACCTAAGTACTAGAAGTTACTTGTGCAATTTGGTACGTCTTAGGTTCATAATACTACTTAAGGTAACATTTTAGTTTTGGGCTGAGTCCTCGTCAGATTCCGTGTCCAATTCTGGCATTTTGAATATTTTTTCAGCAGTTTTTTTTATGAGATATCTGTCTCCTGAGATTGATTTCCAGTATGCTTTGTTTCGGTGTGTGTAATGGGTTATGTCGTGGTGTAGTGAGTTTTCCCATGTGTAAATTGGACGGTCTATTTTGCGTCTTTGTTCTTTGTACTTGTAGGCTGCTTGTAGTAAGTGCGGGGTTGTTCGTCTCAGTATGTGACCATAATAGGATAGCCTGCGAATTTTAATGATTTTTGTGACGGTTTTACCTTCCAGTATGTTGTGAATTTCGTTTTTCGGAGGGTCTCTGGTGGCTGCAAGCATTTCCCTTAATATGTGGCGTTCGTATCGCCTAAGGCGGGATCTGATGGCTTTTGTTAGCGCTGTAACATTAAGGCCGTAGGTCATAGTAGGGCAGATGACCATTTTGTAAATTAATCTGGATATCCGCCATTCTACTTTATTTTCACTAAGAAATTTGAGAATCATTTTTGAGTGTTTTGTTGCGGTTTTGCACCTGTTTCTGATCGTTGCTTTTCGGTTATGTGATGACGTTATGTATGTCCCTAAGTATTTTATTTCTTTGACTGGTTTAAGGGCAACTCCTCCTAATGTGTACATGTTTTGGGTGTTTGTAGTTACATTTAAGGGGTCTCTAATGACAAGTTTTGTTTTAGTTTCGTTCAATACTAGTCCTACTGTTTTTAATAGCATACTTAAGTTAGTTACGATTCGGTCTATGGGTTCGATATTGCTGGCGATAATTATAAGGTCATCCGCGAATGGTAGTATCAATGGGAGTGTGATTTCAGCGTCTTGGTCTAGGTTCACTGCTGGATCTTCTTTCTCCATTGTTCGGAGCACGTCATCCATTAGTGTTGTGAATAATCTAGGAGATAATGGGCAACCTTGTTTGACACCCTTACCTTTGGAAATCGTCTCTGTAGTTTGGCCGCACCATGAAATCAAAGTTTTCTCGTTCATGCAAGCCTTAATTATCCTATTAACAAATGGTACTGATGTTCTAGATACTAATATGTCAATCAAGGCGTTTAGGTCTACTGTGTCGAACGCTTTTTCTATGTCTATTGCCGCGACAAATATTTTTTTACCTGCTCGCCAATTGATGTCTAGCACCCGCCGGAGGGTAAAGATGTGGTCGTCTGTTGCCCTGTTTTCTAGGAATGCCGCTTGATAGCTTCCGAGTGCTTTGGTTGACGCGTCTAAACGTTCTAGTAGGTAATTTGCATATATTCTGTAACCGGCGTTGCATATCGATATTTTTCTGTAGTCTCAGCATTGTTTAGGGTGAGGCACTTTAGGTATTGGTACCTGTTTTGTTATTAGCCTCGTTTGGGATTTCATTGTCCAGCCATGCTTTATTCATTATGAGCACCAACTGCTCAAGGAACTCTACAGGAGCCGCTTTGTACAATTCTGGTACGATTTGATCTGTACCTGGTACCGTACCGTTTTTCATTTTTCGTAAAATGTAACATGATGTTTTGAGGTCAGGGGTTAACTTAACGTCAATGCAATCATTATTTTCTTTTCTGGTTTTAATTACGGGACCTTCCAGTTTTTTTAGGTCTTGAAGCCGGTGTGTCATTGGGATAAAGTGCTTACTCTGGGTACGCAATTGATTTGTTTTGTTTTTCCTTAAATATTTGTATGTGATCTTCATCCGCATTGAACGGTGTGCCTTACTAAGTCCGGTGAAAAATGATTTGCATTTTTCGTTTTCTTCGTGTTCTTGAATTTTTTTAAATTCACTACGAGCCTCTGGCAGTTTTTTTTTAAAAGTAAGATTTTTTTGAAAGCGGTTGTTGAGGAAAAGCGCTTTTTGTAGTTTGCTAGGGCTATTCTGCTGTCGCGAGATTGCACTTTAGGTTTTGTAAGGATCTTCTGTGCGGCATCTTCAAGGATGGCGTTTAGTTCGTTCCAACTGAAGTTTTTGTTGTTTTTCGGGTCGTTATTTGTTTTTGGATGTGAGTGTAGTTTTTCATTAACTAGTTTTCTGAATTTCTCAGCAGTATTTTCGTTCTGGAGCGCTTCGTAGTCGAGATTTCCGTAGTCGAATTTTTGGTTGTTTAGGAGGTAGGGCTGGTTGTGGGTGAGATTTCGTTTATGTTTTGTAATAGGTGTCTTTATCATGCCCCATATTATCTTGTGGTCTGACTTCAGCCCGTTGGTCCATTCTCCCTTTATAAATGTAAAGTGAAGTTGACTGGATTTCTTTGTTATAATATGGTAAATTTGGGACGTTTTTCCACCCGCTGACCATGTGACTTTGCAGGATTTGCGTCCAAAGGACGTGTTAATTTTTAAATCCTGCTGTTGTACAAAGCCAAGTAGGACTCTGCCATTGGTATTGGACCGTGGGTGGAATAGGTTATTCCCTACTGTGCCTGGGTCGGCGTTTTTAATTTCGTCAAGGCCTATGTGGAAGTTAAAGTCGCCTAATACTATGGTGTGTGCTCCCTTTGGTTTTTTGTGTAATAGAGCTCCTATCTTAGATAAGCAGGACGTCGATCCAGACTGAACGTGAGTGTTTATTAAGAAGATGTCTAGCGGTTCTGACGTTTTGTCGAATTGCAATCTAATTAAGGCTGCAAGTACATTTTCGTCTTTGGAGTGTATCTGGCGAATTTTATGTGAAATATGTTTGTTTATTACCACATAAGAGCCACTTGTAATTGTCGGATACATATTCACCACTTGAAAGGTGGGTTTCTTGTAATCCAGCAAGGGAAATTTGTCGGCTGATAAGTTCTTTGTCTATAAGAGCTTTATTGTAGGGGGTGGCACATCCGCGGACATTCAGTGTAGCTACTCTTAGAGATGAGCATACATTACTGGGTAGACTTACAGGTGGAGAGCTCCTTATTAGGCGGGTTCCTGTTGTCTCAATGTCTACAGGGATGATGTGGGCATTTGCCTTTGTATTGGGGAGGTCTTGCGTGCTGTTATTTTGTTCCTTGATATGGCTGATTATGTCCGAGTCATTAGTGGGTTGAGGTCGTAAAGGGTCTACTAACCTAATGCTGTCGTAGTGATTGTTGTTGAAATATATATGTATATTGCCTGGTACTGGGCGTCCCTGTGGTTTGTATACCAGTGGCCTAGTACTTCGGCAGTGGACGTGCTCATTGACAAGGTAGTACTCTGAGGCGGCTATTATTATTTCTTCGCCCCCAGAAACCTTCTTGGAATTGTTTGTTTATATATTGTTCTATGCGGGATTGTGTCTGGGAGTTATTTGGATTGGCTGAAAAGACATCATATGTGCTATTGATTAGTGCTAGGTGAATACGTTCGTTTTCCCGATTGTTCATTATGTAACTAGCTAAATCTCTACGCACAGCTCTGTGATCGAAGGTTAGTCCCAGAGCATCGTTTATTTAGTCTGCTATAGCCCTGTACAAGCAGTTTCCATCACTAGTCATAGGTATGAGCTCCATAGCTGGGCAGGTCATTTTGTTTTTCAGGGGAAAAGGACTGAGGAACGACAGGGAATAGTTAAAGAGTTTTATCTAGTAGTTGTGCCTATATACGGCGTTGCAGGCTAATGTCTGCTGCTAGTGGGATTTGTGTTAGGCTAGCACGTTTTAAAAATAAGTACTTTAATTTGTTTATTTGAATTAGTCGTGCATTACTTACAATTATTTACTGAACCCGGATATTAAGGTAGGTAGAGACAATTTATTTTTACTTTAATTTATTTTATTATTTAAGCAGTAATAAAGTAGTGTAAAGGATCAATCTCACCGTGGTTGTTGAAGCCTCCTCCTCACGCTCAGAGGCAACTCCTCGACACTCACGTGACACACTCAAACACAATTTTGGATCGACAATTTTTTTTTTTATATATTTTATTGTTAATTATTTTTTAATTTCTTATATTTTTTTTAAAATTAATAAGCTGGTTAGGCATCTTATATATGTTTCTTATATATGTGCCTACTGGGTACCTAAGTACTAGAAGTTACTTGTGCAATTTGGTACGTCTTAGGTTCATAATACTACTTAAGGTAACATTTTAGTTTTGGGCTGAGTCCTCGTCAGATTCCGTGTCCAATTCTGGCATTTTGAATATTTTTTCAGCAGTTTTTTTTATGAGATATCTGTCTCCTGAGATTGATTTCCAGTATGCTTTGTTTCGGTGTGTGTAATGGGTTATGTCGTGGTGTAGTGAGTTTTCCCATGTGTAAATTGGACGGTCTATTTTGCGTCTTTGTTCTTTGTACTTGTAGGCTGCTTGTAGTAAGTGCGGGGTTGTTCGTCTCAGTATGTGACCATAATAGGATAGCCTGCGAATTTTAATGATTTTTGTGACGGTTTTACCTTCCAGTATGTTGTGAATTTCGTTTTTCGGAGGGTCTCTGGTGGCTGCAAGCATTTCCCTTAATATGTGGCGTTCGTATCGCCTAAGGCGGGATCTGTTGGCTTTTGTTAGCGCTGTAACATTAAGGCCGTAGGTCATAGTAGGGCAGATGACCATTTTGTAAATTAATCTGGATATCCGCCATTCTACTTTATTTTCACTAAGAAATTTGAGAATCATTTTTGAGTGTTTTGTTGCGGTTTTGCACCTGTTTCTGATCGTTGCTTTTCGGTTATGTGATGACGTTATGTATGTCCCTAAGTATTTTATTTCTTTGACTGGTTTAAGGGCAACTCCTCCTAATGTGTACATGTTTTGGGTGTTTGTAGTTACATTTAAGGGGTCTCTAATGACAAGTTTTGTTTTAGTTTCGTTCAATACTAGTCCTACTGTTTTTAATAGCATACTTAAGTTAGTTACGATTCGGTCTATGGGTTCGATATTGCTGGCGATAATTATAAGGTCATCCGCGAATGGTAGTATCAATGGGAGTGTGATTTCAGCGTCTTGGTCTAGGTTCACTGCTGGATCTTCTTTCTCCATTGTTCGGAGCACGTCATCCATTAGTGTTGTGAATAATCTAGGAGATAATGGGCAACCTTGTTTGACACCCTTACCTTTGGAAATCGTCTCTGTAGTTTGGCCGCACCATGAAATCAAAGTTTTCTCGTTCATGCAAGCCTTAATTATCCTATTAACAAATGGTACTGATGTTCTAGATACTAATATGTCAATCAAGGCGTTTAGGTCTACTGTGTCGAACGCTTTTTCTATGTCTATTGCCGCGACAAATATTTTTTTACCTGCTCGCCAATTGATGTCTAGCACCTGCCGGAGGGTAAAGATGTGGTCGTCTGTTGCCCTGTTTTCTAGGAATGCCGCTTGATAGCTTCCGAGTGCTTTGGTTGACGCGTCTAAACGTTCTAGTAGGTAATTTGCATATATTCTGTAACCGGCGTTGCATATCGATATTTTTCTGTAGTCTCAGCATTGTTTAGGGTGAGGCACTTTAGGTATTGGTACCTGTTTTGTTATTAGCCTCGTTTGGGATTTCATTGTCCAGCCATGCTTTATTCATTATGAGCACCAACTGCTCAAGGAACTCTACAGGAGCCGCTTTGTACAATTCTGGTACGATTTGATCTGTACCTGGTACCGTACCGTTTTTCATTTTTCGTAAAATGTAACATGATGTTTTGAGGTCAGGGGTTAACTTAACGTCAATGCAGTCATTATTTTCTTTTCTGGTTTTAATTACGGGACCTTCCAGTTTTTTTAGGTCTTGAAGCCGGTGTGTCATTGGGATAAAGTGCTTACTCTGGGTACGCAATTGATTTGTTTTGTTTTTCCTTAAATATTTGTATGTGATCTTCATCCGCATTGAACGGTGTGCCTTACTAAGTCCGGTGAAAAATGATTTGCATTTTTCGTTTTCTTCGTGTTCTTGAATTTTTTTTAAATTCACTACGAGCCTCTGGCAGATTTTTTTTAAAAGTAAGATTTTTTTGAAAGCGGTTGTTGAGGAAAAGCGCTTTTTGTAGTTTGCTAGGGCTATTCTGCTGTCGCGAGATTGCACTTTAGGTTTTGTAAGGATCTTCTGTGCGGCATCTTCAAGGATGGCGTTTAGTTCGTTCCAACTGAAGTTTTTGTTGTTTTTCGGGTCGTTATTTGTTTTTGGATGTGAGTGTAGTTTTTCATTAACTAGTTTTCTGAATTTCTCAGCAGTATTTTCGTTCTGGAGCGCTTCGTAGTCGAGATTTCTGTAGTCGAATTTTTGGTTGTTTAGGAGGTAGGGCTGGTTGTGGGTGAGATTTCGTTTATGTTTTGTAATAGGTATCTTTATCATGCCCCATATTATCTTGTGGTCTGACTTCAGCCCGTTGGTCCATTCTCCCTTTATAAATGTAAAGTGAAGTTGACTGGATTTCTTTGTTATAATATGGTAAATTTGGGACGTTTTTTCACCCGCTGACCATGTGACTTTGCAGGATTTGCGTCCAAAGGACGTGTTAATTTTTAAATCCTGCTGTTGTACAAAGCCAAGTAGGACTCTGCCATTGGTATTGGACCGTGGGTGGAATAGGTTATTCCCTACTGTGCCTGGGTCGGCGTTTTTAATTTCGTCAAGGCCTATGTGGGAGTTAAAGTCGCCTAATACTATGGTGTGTGCTCCCTTTGGTTTTTTGTGTAATAGAGCTCCTATCTTAGATAAGCAGGACGTCGATCCAGACGGAACGTGAGTGTTTATTAAGAAGATGTCTAGCGGTTCTGACGTTTTGTCGAATTGCAATCTAATTAAGGCTGCAAGTACATTTTCGTCTTTGGAGTGTATCTGGCGAATTTTATGTGAAATATGTTTGTTTATTACCACATAAGAGCCACTTGTAATTGTCGGATACATATTCACCACTTGAAAGGTGGGTTTCTTGTAATCCAGCAAGGGAAATTTGTCGGCTGATAAGTTCTTTGTCTATAAGAGCTTTATTGTAGGGGGTGGCACATCCGCGGACATTCAGTGTAGCTACTCTTAGAGATGAGCATACATTACTGGGTAGACTTACAGGTGGAGAGCTCCTTATTAGGCGGGTTCCTGTTGTCTCAATGTCTACAGGGATGATGTGGGCATTTGCCTTTGTATTGGGGAGGTCTTGCGTGCTGTTATTTTGTTCCTTGATATGGCTGATTATGTCCGAGTCATTAGTGGGTTGAGGTCGTAAAGGGTCTACTAACCTAATGCTGTCGTAGTGATTGTTGTTGAAATATATATGTATATTGCCTGGTACTGGGCGTCCCTGTGGTTTGTATACCAGTGGCCTAGTACTTCGGCAGTGGACGTGCTCATTGACAAGGTAGTACTCTGAGGCGGCTATTATTATTTCTTCGCCCCCAGAAACCTTCTTGGAATTGTTTGTTTATATATTGTTCTATGCGGGATTGTGTCTGGGAGTTATTTGGATTGGCTGAAAAGACATCATATGTGCTATTGATTAGTGCTAGGTGAATACGTTCGTTTTCCCGATTGTTCATTATGTAACTAGCTAAATCTCTACGCACAGCTCTGTGATCGAAGGTTAGTCCCAGAGCATCGTTTATTTGGTCTGCTATAGCCCTGTACAAGCAGTTTCCATCACTAGTCATAGGTATGAGCTCCATAGCTGGGCAGGTCATTTTGTTTTTCAGGGGAAAAGGACTGAGGAACGACAGGGAATAGTTAACGAGTTTTATCTAGTAGTTGTGCCTATATACGGCGTTGCAGGCTAATGTCTGCTGCTAGTGGGATTTGTGTTAGGCTAGCACGTTTTAAAAATAAGTACTTTAATTTGTTCATTTGAATTAGTCGTGCATTACTTACAATTATTTACTGAACCCGGATATTAAGGTAGGTAGAGACAATTTATTTTTACTTTAATTTATTTTATTATTTAAGCAGTAATAAAGTAGTGTAAAGGATCAATCTCACCGTGGTTGTTGAAGCCTCCTCCTCACGCTCACAGGCAACTCCTCGGCACTCACGTGACACACTCAAACACAATTTTGGATCGACAATTTTTTTTTTTATATATTTTATTGTTAATTATTTTTTAATTTCTTATATTTTTTTTAAAATTAATAAGCTGGTTAGGCATCTTATATATGTTTCTTATATATGTGCCTACTGGGTACCTAAGTACTAGAAGTTACTTGTGCAATTTGGTACGTCTTAGGTTCATAATACTACTTAAGGTAACATTTTAGTTTTGGGCTGAGTCCTCGTCAGATTCCGTGTCCAATTCTGGCATTTTGAATATTTTTTCAGCAGTTTTTTTTATGAGATATCTGTCTCCTGAGATTGATTTCCAGTATGCTTTGTTTCGGTGTGTGTAATGGGTTATGTCGTGGTGTAGTGAGTTTTCCCATGTGTAAATTGGACGGTCTATTTTGCGTCTTTGTTCTTTGTACTTGTAGGCTGCTTGTAGTAAGTGCGGGGTTGTTCGTCTCAGTATGTGACCATAATAGGATAGCCTGCGAATTTTAATGATTTTTGTGACGGTTTTACCTTCCAGTATGTTGTGAATTTCGTTTTTCGGAGGGTCTCTGGTGGTTGCAAGCATTTCCCTTAATATGTGGCGTTCGTATCGCCTAAGGCGGGATCTGATGGCTTTTGTTAGCGCTGTAACATTAAGGCCGTAGGTCATAGTAGGGCAGATGACCATTTTGTAAATTAATCTGGATATCCGCCATTCTACTTTATTTTCACTAAGAAATTTGAGAATCATTTTTGAGTGTTTTGTTGCGGTTTTGCACCTGTTTCTGATCGTTGCTTTTCGGTTATGTGATGACGTTATGTATGTCCCTAAGTATTTTATTTCTTTGACTGGTTTAAGGGCAACTCCTCCTAATGTGTACATGTTTTGGGTGTTTGTAGTTACATTTAAGGGGTCTCTAATGACAAGTTTTGTTTTAGTTTCGTTCAATACTAGTCCTACTGTTTTTAATAGCATACTTAAGTTAGTTACGATTCGGTCTATGGGTTCGATATTGCTGGCGATAATTATAAGGTCATCCGCGAATGGTAGTATCAATGGGAGTGTGATTTCAGCGTCTTGGTCTAGGTTCACTGCTGGATCTTCTTTCTCCATTGTTCGGAGCACGTCATCCATTAGTGTTGTGAATAATCTAGGAGATAATGGGCAACCTTGTTTGACACCCTTACCTTTGGAAATCGTCTCTGTAGTTTGGCCGCACCATGAAATCAAAGTTTTCTCGTTCATGCAAGCCTTAATTATCCTATTAACAAATGGTACTGATGTTCTAGATACTAATATGTCAATCAAGGCGTTTAGGTCTACTGTGTCGAACGCTTTTTCTATGTCTATTGCCGCGACAAATATTTTTTTACCTGCTCGCCAATTGATGTCTAGCACCCGCCGGAGGGTAAAGATGTGGTCGTCTGTTGCCCTGTTTTCTAGGAATGCCGCTTGATAGCTTCCGAGTGCTTTGGTTGACGCGTCTAAACGTTCTAGTAGGTAATTTGCATATATTCTGTAGCCGGCGTTGCATATCGATATTTTTCTGTAGTCTCAGCATTGTTTAGGGTGAGGCACTTTAGGTATTGGTACCTGTTTTGTTATTAGCCTCGTTTGGGATTTCATTGTCCAGCCATGCTTTATTCATTATGAGCACCAACTGCTCAAGGAACTCTACAGGAGCCGCTTTGTACAATTCTGGTACGATTTGATCTGTACCTGGTACCGTACCGTTTTTCATTTTTCGTAAAATGTAACATGATGTTTTGAGGTCAGGGGTTAACTTAACGTCAATGCAGTCATTATTTTCTTTTCTGGTTTTAATTACGGGACCTTCCAGTTTTTTTAGGTCTTGAAGCCGGTGTGTCATTGGGATAAAGTGCTTACTCTGGGTACGCAATTGATTTGTTTTGTTTTTCCTTAAATATTTGTATGTGATCTTCATCCGCATTGAACGGGGTGCCTTACTAAGTCCGGTGAAAAATGATTTGCATTTTTCGTTTTCTTCGTGTTCTTGAATTTTTTTAAATTCACTACGAGCCTCTGGCAGATTTTTTTTAAAAGTAAGATTTTTTTGAAAGCGGTTGTTGAGGAAAAGCGCTTTTTGTAGTTTGCTAGGGCTATTCTGCTGTCGCGAGATTGCACTTTAGGTTTTGTAAGGATCTTCTGTGCGGCATCTACAAGGATGGCGTTTAGTTCGTTCCAACTGAAGTTTTTGTTGTTTTTCGGGTCGTTATTTGTTTTTGGATGTGAGTGTAGTTTTTCATTAACTAGTTTTCTGAATTTCTCAGCAGTATTTTCGTTCTGGAGCGCTTCGTAGTCGAGATTTCTGTAGTCGAATTTTTGGTTGTTTAGGAGGTAGGGCTGGTTGTGGGTGAGATTTCGTTTATGTTTTGTAATAGGTGTCTTTATCATGCCCCATATTATCTTGTGGTCTGACTTCAGCCCGTTGGTCCATTCTCCCTTTATAAATGTAAAGTGAAGTTGACTGGATTTCTTTGTTATAATATGGTAAATTTGGGACGTTTTTCCACCCGCTGACCATGTGACTTTGCAGGATTTGCGTCCAAAGGACGTGTTAATTTTTAAATCATGCTGTTGTACAAAGCCAAGTAGGACTCTGCCATTGGTATTGGACCGTGGGTGGAATAGGTTATTCCCTACTGTGCCTGGGTCGGCGTTTTTAATTTCGTCAAGGCCTATGTGGAAGTTAAAGTCGCCTAATACTATGGTGTGTGCTCCCTTTGGTTTTTTGTGTAATAGAGCTCCTATCTTAGATAAGCAGGACGTCGATCCAGACTGAACGTGAGTGTTTATTAAGAAGATGTCTAGCGGTTCTGACGTTTTGTCGAATTGCAATCTAATTAAGGCTGCAAGTACATTTTCGTCTTTGGAGTGTATCTGGCGAATTTTATGTGAAATATGTTTGTTTATGAGGATAGCCACTCCTCGCGGCTCCTTTGTTCGTTTATTACCACATAAGAGCCACTTGTAATTGTCGGATACATATTCACCACTTGAAAGGTGGGTTTCTTGTAATCCAGCAAGGGAAATTTGTCGGCTGATAAGTTCTTTGTCTATAAGAGCTTTATTGTAGGGGGTGGCACATCCGCGGACATTCAGTGTAGCTACTCTTAGAGATGAGCATACATTACTGGGTAGACTTACAGGTGGAGAGCTCCTTATTAGGCGGGTTCCTGTTGTCTCAATGTCTACAGGGATGATGTGGGCATTTGCCTTTGTATTGGGGAGGTCTTGCGTGCTGTTATTTTGTTCCTTGATATGGCTGATTATGTCCGAGTCATTAGTGGGTTGAGGTCGTAAAGGGTCTACTAACCTAATGCTGTCGTAGTGATTGTTGTTGAAATATATATGTATATTGCCTGGTACTGGGCGTCCCTGTGGTTTGTATACCAGTGGCCTAGTACTTCGGCAGTGGACGTGCTCATTGACAAGGTAGTACTCTGAGGCGGCTATTATTATTTCTTCGCCCCCAGAAACCTTCTTGGAATTGTTTGTTTATATATTGTTCTATGCGGGATTGTGTCTGGGAGTTATTTGGATTGGCTGAAAAGACATCATATGTGCTATTGATTAGTGCTAGGTGAATACGTTCGTTTTCCCGATTGTTCATTATGTAACTAGCTAAATCTCTACGCACAGCTCTGTGATCGAAGGTTAGTCCCAGAGCATCGTTTATTTGGTCTGCTATAGCCCTGTACAAGCAGTTTCCATCACTAGTCATAGGTATGAGCTCCATAGCTGGGCAGGTCATTTTGTTTTTCAGGGGAAAAGGACTGAGGAACGACAGGGAATAGTTAACGAGTTTTATCTAGTAGTTGTGCCTATATACGGCGTTGCAGGCTAATGTCTGCTGCTAGTGGGATTTGTGTTAGGCTAGCACGTTTTAAAAATAAGTACTTTAATTTGTTCATTTGAATTAGTCGTGCATTACTTACAATTATTTACTGAACCCGGATATTAAGGTAGGTAGAGACAATTTATTTTTACTTTAATTTATTTTATTATTTAAGCAGTAATAAAGTAGTGTAAAGGATCAATCTCACCGTGGTTGTTGAAGCCTCCTCCTCACGCTCACAGGCAACTCCTCGGCACTCACGTGACACACTCAAACACAATTTTGGATCGACAATTTTTTTTTTTATATATTTTATTGTTAATTATTTTTTAATTTCTTATATTTTTTTTAAAATTAATAAGCTGGTTAGGCATCTTATATATGTTTCTTATATATGTGCCTACTGGGTACCTAAGTACTAGAAGTTACTTGTGCAATTTGGTACGTCTTAGGTTCATAATACTACTTAAGGTAACATTTTAGTTTTGGGCTGAGTCCTCGTCAGATTCCGTGTCCAATTCTGGCATTTTGAATATTTTTTCAGCAGTTTTTTTTATGAGATATCTGTCTCCTGAGATTGATTTCCAGTATGCTTTGTTTCGGTGTGTGTAATGGGTTATGTCGTGGTGTAGTGAGTTTTCCCATGTGTAAATTGGACGGTCTATTTTGCGTCTTTGTTCTTTGTACTTGTAGGCTGCTTGTAGTAAGTGCGGGGTTGTTCGTCTCAGTATGTGACCATAATAGGATAGCCTGCGAATTTTAATGATTTTTGTGACGGTTTTACCTTCCAGTATGTTGTGAATTTCGTTTTTCGGAGGGTCTCTGGTGGCTGCAAGCATTTCCCTTAATATGTGGCGTTCGTATCGCCTAAGGCGGGATCTGATGGCTTTTGTTAGCGCTGTAACATTAAGGCCGTAGGTCATAGTAGGGCAGATGACCATTTTGTAAATTAATCTGGATATCCGCCATTCTACTTTATTTTCACTAAGAAATTTGAGAATCATTTTTGAGTGTTTTGTTGCGGTTTTGCACCTGTTTCTGATCGTTGCTTTTCGGTTATGTGATGACGTTATGTATGTCCCTAAGTATTTTATTTCTTTGACTGGTTTAAGGGCAACTCCTCCTAATGTGTACATGTTTTGGGTGTTTGTAGTTACATTTAAGGGGTCTCTAATGACAAGTTTTGTTTTAGTTTCGTTCAATACTAGTCCTACTGTTTTTAATAGCATACTTAAGTTAGTTACGATTCGGTCTATGGGTTCGATATTGCTGGCGATAATTATAAGGTCATCCGCGAATGGTAGTATCAATGGGAGTGTGATTTCAGCGTCTTGGTCTAGGTTCACTGCTGGATCTTCTTTCTCCATTGTTCGGAGCACGTCATCCATTAGTGTTGTGAATAATCTAGGAGATAATGGGCAACCTTGTTTGACACCCTTACCTTTGGAAATCGTCTCTGTAGTTTGGCCGCACCATGAAATCAAAGTTTTCTCGTTCATGCAAGCCTTAATTATCCTATTAACAAATGGTACTGATGTTCTAGATACTAATATGTCAATCAAGGCGTTTAGGTCTACTGTGTCGAACGCTTTTTCTATGTCTATTGCCGCGACAAATATTTTTTTACCTGCTCGCCAATTGATGTCTAGCACCCGCCGGAGGGTAAAGATGTGGTCGTCTGTTGCCCTGTTTTCTAGGAATGCCGCTTGATAGCTTCCGAGTGCTTTGGTTGACGCGTCTAAACGTTCTAGTAGGTAATTTGCATATTTTCTGTAACCGGCGTTGCATATCGATATTTTTCTGTAGTCTCAGCATTGTTTAGGGTGAGGCACTTTAGGTATTGGTACCTGTTTTGTTATTAGCCTCGTTTGGGATTTCATTGTCCAGCCATGCTTTATTCATTATGAGCACCAACTGCTCAAGGAACTCTACAGGAGCCGCTTTGTACAATTCTGGTACGATTTGATCTGTACCTGGTACCGTACCGTTTTTCATTTTTCGTAAAATGTAACATGATGTTTTGAGGTCAGGGGTTAACTTAACGTCAATGCAGTCATTATTTTCTTTTCTGGTTTTAATTACGGGACCTTCCAGTTTTTTTAGGTCTTGAAGCCGGTGTGTCATTGGGATAAAGTGCTTACTCTGGGTACGCAATTGATTTGTTTTGTTTTTCCTTAAATATTTGTATGTGATCTTCATCCGCATTGAACGGGGTGCCTTACTAAGTCCGGTGAAAAATGATTTGCATTTTTCGTTTTCTTCGTGTTCTTGAATTTTTTTAAATTCACTACGAGCCTCTGGCAGATTTTTTTTAAAAGTAAGATTTTTTTGAAAGCGGTTGTTGAGGAAAAGCGCTTTTTGTAGTTTGCTAGGGCTATTCTGCTGTCGCGAGATTGCACTTTAGGTTTTGTAAGGATCTTCTGTGCGGCATCTACAAGGATGGCGTTTAGTTCGTTCCAACTGAAGTTTTTGTTGTTTTTCGGGTCGTTATTTGTTTTTGGATGTGAGTGTAGTTTTTCATTAACTAGTTTTCTGAATTTCTCAGCAGTATTTTCGTTCTGGAGCGCTTCGTAGTCGAGATTTCTGTAGTCGAATTTTTGGTTGTTTAGGAGGTAGGGCTGGTTGTGGGTGAGATTTCGTTTATGTTTTGTAATAGGTGTCTTTATCATGCCCCATATTATCTTGTGGTCTGACTTCAGCCCGTTGGTCCATTCTCCCTTTATAAATGTAAAGTGAAGTTGACTGGATTTCTTTGTTATAATATGGTAAATTTGGGACGTTTTTCCACCCGCTGACCATGTGACTTTGCAGGATTTGCGTCCAAAGGACGTGTTAATTTTTAAATCATGCTGTTGTACAAAGCCAAGTAGGACTCTGCCATTGGTATTGGACCGTGGGTGGAATAGGTTATTCCCTACTGTGCCTGGGTCGGCGTTTTTAATTTCGTCAAGGCCTATGTGGAAGTTAAAGTCGCCTAATACTATGGTGTGTGCTCCCTTTGGTTTTTTGTGTAATAGAGCTCCTATCTTAGATAAGCAGGACGTCGATCCAGACTGAACGTGAGTGTTTATTAAGAAGATGTCTAGCGGTTCTGACGTTTTGTCGAATTGCAATCTAATTAAGGCTGCAAGTACATTTTCGTCTTTGGAGTGTATCTGGCGAATTTTATGTGAAATATGTTTGTTTATGAGGATAGCCACTCCTCGCGGCTCCTTTGTTCGTTTATTACCACATAAGAGCCACTTGTAATTGTCGGATACATATTCACCACTTGAAAGGTGGGTTTCTTGTAATCCAGCAAGGGAAATTTGTCGGCTGATAAGTTCTTTGTCTATAAGAGCTTTATTGTAGGGGGTGGCACATCCGCGGACATTCAGTGTAGCTACTCTTAGAGATGAGCATACATTACTGGGTAGACTTACAGGTGGAGAGCTCCTTATTAGGCGGGTTCCTGTTGTCTCAATGTCTACAGGGATGATGTGGGCATTTGCCTTTGTATTGGGGAGGTCTTGCGTGCTGTTATTTTGTTCCTTGATATGGCTGATTATGTCCGAGTCATTAGTGGGTTGAGGTCGTAAAGGGTCTACTAACCTAATGCTGTCGTAGTGATTGTTGTTGAAATATATATGTATATTGCCTGGTACTGGGCGTCCCTGTGGTTTGTATACCAGTGGCCTAGTACTTCGGCAGTGGACGTGCTCATTGACAAGGTAGTACTCTGAGGCGGCTATTATTATTTCTTCGCCCCCAGAAACCTTCTTGGAATTGTTTGTTTATATATTGTTCTATGCGGGATTGTGTCTGGGAGTTATTTGGATTGGCTGAAAAGACATCATATGTGCTATTGATTAGTGCTAGGTGAATACGTTCGTTTTCCCGATTGTTCATTATGTAACTAGCTAAATCTCTACGCACAGCTCTGTGATCGAAGGTTAGTCCCAGAGCATCGTTTATTTGGTCTGCTATAGCCCTGTACAAGCAGTTTCCATCACTAGTCATAGGTATGAGCTCCATAGCTGGGCAGGTCATTTTGTTTTTCAGGGGAAAAGGACTGAGGAACGACAGGGAATAGTTAACGAGTTTTATCTAGTAGTTGTGCCTATATACGGCGTTGCAGGCTAATGTCTGCTGCTAGTGGGATTTGTGTTAGGCTAGCACGTTTTAAAAATAAGTACTTTAATTTGTTCATTTGAATTAGTCGTGCATTACTTACAATTATTTACTGAACCCGGATATTAAGGTAGGTAGAGACAATTTATTTTTACTTTAATTTATTTTATTATTTAAGCAGTAATAAAGTAGTGTAAAGGATCAATCTCACCGTGGTTGTTGAAGCCTCCTCCTCACGCTCACAGGCAACTCCTCGGCACTCACGTGACACACTCAAACACAATTTTGGATCGACAATTTTTTTTTTTATATATTTTATTGTTAATTATTTTTTAATTTCTTATATTTTTTTTAAAATTAATAAGCTGGTTAGGCATCTTATATATGTTTCTTATATATGTGCCTACTGGGTACCTAAGTACTAGAAGTTACTTGTGCAATTTGGTACGTCTTAGGTTCATAATACTACTTAAGGTAACATTTTAGTTTTGGGCTGAGTCCTCGTCAGATTCCGTGTCCAATTCTGGCATTTTGAATATTTTTTCAGCAGTTTTTTTTATGAGATATCTGTCTCCTGAGATTGATTTCCAGTATGCTTTGTTTCGGTGTGTGTAATGGGTTATGTCGTGGTGTAGTGAGTTTTCCCATGTGTAAATTGGACGGTCTATTTTGCGTCTTTGTTCTTTGTACTTGTAGGCTGCTTGTAGTAAGTGCGGGGTTGTTCGTCTCAGTATGTGACCATAATAGGATAGCCTGCGAATTTTAATGATTTTTGTGACGGTTTTACCTTCCAGTATGTTGTGAATTTCGTTTTTCGGAGGGTCTCTGGTGGCTGCAAGCATTTCCCTTAATATGTGGCGTTCGTATCGCCTAAGGCGGGATCTGATGGCTTTTGTTAGCGCTGTAACATTAAGGCCGTAGGTCATAGTAGGGCAGATGACCATTTTGTAAATTAATCTGGATATCCGCCATTCTACTTTATTTTCACTAAGAAATTTGAGAATCATTTTTGAGTGTTTTGTTGCGGTTTTGCACCTGTTTCTGATCGTTGCTTTTCGGTTATGTGATGACGTTATGTATGTCCCTAAGTATTTTATTTCTTTGACTGGTTTAAGGGCAACTCCTCCTAATGTGTACATGTTTTGGGTGTTTGTAGTTACATTTAAGGGGTCTCTAATGACAAGTTTTGTTTTAGTTTCGTTCAATACTAGTCCTACTGTTTTTAATAGCATACTTAAGTTAGTTACGATTCGGTCTATGGGTTCGATATTGCTGGCGATAATTATAAGGTCATCCGCGAATGGTAGTATCAATGGGAGTGTGATTTCAGCGTCTTGGTCTAGGTTCACTGCTGGATCTTCTTTCTCCATTGTTCGGAGCACGTCATCCATTAGTGTTGTGAATAATCTAGGAGATAATGGGCAACCTTGTTTGACACCCTTACCTTTGGAAATCGTCTCTGTAGTTTGGCCGCACCATGAAATCAAAGTTTTCTCGTTCATGCAAGCCTTAATTATCCTATTAACAAATGGTACTGATGTTCTAGATACTAATATGTCAATCAAGGCGTTTAGGTCTACTGTGTCGAACGCTTTTTCTATGTCTATTGCCGCGACAAATATTTTTTTACCTGCTCGCCAATTGATGTCTAGCACCTGCCGGAGGGTAAAGATGTGGTCGTCTGTTGCCCTGTTTTCTAGGAATGCCGCTTGATAGCTTCCGAGTGCTTTGGTTGACGCGTCTAAACGTTCTAGTAGGTAATTTGCATATATTCTGTAACCGGCGTTGCATATCGATATTTTTCTGTAGTCTCAGCATTGTTTAGGGTGAGGCACTTTAGGTATTGGTACCTGTTTTGTTATTAGCCTCGTTTGGGATTTCATTGTCCAGCCATGCTTTATTCATTATGAGCACCAACTGCTCAAGGAACTCTACAGGAGCCGCTTTGTACAATTCTGGTACGATTTGATCTGTACCTGGTACCGTACCGTTTTTCATTTTTCGTAAAATGTAACATGATGTTTTGAGGTCAGGGGTTAACTTAACGTCAATGCAGTCATTATTTTCTTTTCTGGTTTTAATTACGGGACCTTCCAGTTTTTTTAGGTCTTGAAGCCGGTGTGTCATTGGGATAAAGTGCTTACTCTGGGTACGCAATTGATTTGTTTTGTTTTTCCTTAAATATTTGTATGTGATCTTCATCCGCATTGAACGGTGTGCCTTACTAAGTCCGGTGAAAAATGATTTGCATTTTTCGTTTTCTTCGTGTTCTTGAATTTTTTTTAAATTCACTACGAGCCTCTGGCAGATTTTTTTTAAAAGTAAGATTTTTTTGAAAGCGGTTGTTGAGGAAAAGCGCTTTTTGTAGTTTGCTAGGGCTATTCTGCTGTCGCGAGATTGCACTTTAGGTTTTGTAAGGATCTTCTGTGCGGCATCTTCAAGGATGGCGTTTAGTTCGTTCCAACTGAAGTTTTTGTTGTTTTTCGGGTCGTTATTTGTTTTTGGATGTGAGTGTAGTTTTTCATTAACTAGTTTTCTGAATTTCTCAGCAGTATTTTCGTTCTGGAGCGCTTCGTAGTCGAGATTTCTGTAGTCGAATTTTTGGTTGTTTAGGAGGTAGGGCTGGTTGTGGGTGAGATTTCGTTTATGTTTTGTAATAGGTATCTTTATCATGCCCCATATTATCTTGTGGTCTGACTTCAGCCCGTTGGTCCATTCTCCCTTTATAAATGTAAAGTGAAGTTGACTGGATTTCTTTGTTATAATATGGTAAATTTGGGACGTTTTTCCACCCGCTGACCATGTGACTTTGCAGGATTTGCGTCCAAAGGACGTGTTTATTTTTAAATCCTGCTGTTGTACAAAGCCAAGTAGGACTCTGCCATTGGTATTGGACCGTGGGTGGAATAGGTTATTCCCTACTGTGCCTGGGTCGGCGTTTTTAATTTCGTCAAGGCCTATGTGGGAGTTAAAGTCGCCTAATACTATGGTGTGTGCTCCCTTTGGATTTTTGTGTAATAGAGCTCCTATCTTAGATAAGCAGGACGTCGATCCAGACGGAACGTGAGTGTTTATTAAGAAGATGTCTAGCGGTTCTGACGTTTTGTCGAATTGCAATCTAATTAAGGCTGCAAGTACATTTTCGTCTTTGGAGTGTATCTGGCGAATTTTATGTGAAATATGTTTGTTTATGAGGATAGCCACTCCTCGCGGCTCCTTTGTTCGTTTATTACCACATAAGAGCCACTTGTAATTGTCGGATACATATTCACCACTTGAAAGGTGGGTTTCTTGTAATCCAGCAAGGGAAATTTGTCGGCTGATAAGTTCTTTGTCTATAAGAGCTTTATTGTAGGGGGTGGCACATCCGCGGACATTCAGTGTAGCTACTCTTAGAGATGAGCATACATTACTGGGTAGACTTACAGGTGGAGAGCTCCTTATTAGGCGGGTTCCTGTTGTCTCAATGTCTACAGGGATGATGTGGGCATTTGCCTTTGTATTGGGGAGGTCTTGCGTGCTGTTATTTTGTTCCTTGATATGGCTGATTATGTCCGAGTCATTAGTGGGTTGAGGTCGTAAAGGGTCTACTAACCTAATGCTGTCGTAGTGATTGTTGTTGAAATATATATGTATATTGCCTGGTACTGGGCGTCCCTGTGGTTTGTATACCAGTGGCCTAGTACTTCGGCAGTGGACGTGCTCATTGACAAGGTAGTACTCTGAGGCGGCTATTATTATTTCTTCGCCCCCAGAAACCTTCTTGGAATTGTTTGTTTATATATTGTTCTATGCGGGATTGTGTCTGGGAGTTATTTGGATTGGCTGAAAAGACATCATATGTGCTATTGATTAGTGCTAGGTGAATACGTTCGTTTTCCCGATTGTTCATTATGTAACTAGCTAAATCTCTACGCACAGCTCTGTGATCGAAGGTTAGTCCCAGAGCATCGTTTATTTGGTCTGCTATAGCCCTGTACAAGCAGTTTCCATCACTAGTCATAGGTATGAGCTCCATAGCTGGGCAGGTCATTTTGTTTTTCAGGGGAAAAGGACTGAGGAACGACAGGGAATAGTAAACGAGTTTTATCTAGTAGTTGTGCCTATATACGGCGTTGCAGGCTAATGTCTGCTGCTAGTGGGATTTGTGTTAGGCTAGCACGTTTTAAAAATAAGTACTTTAATTTGTTCATTTGAATTAGTCGTGCATTACTTACAATTATTTACTGAACCCGGATATTAAGGTAGGTAGAGACAATTTATTTTTACTTTAATTTATTTTATTATTTAAGCAGTAATAAAGTAGTGTAAAGGATCAATCTCACCGTGGTTGTTGAAGCCTCCTCCTCACGCTCACAGGCAACTCCTCGGCACTCACGTGACACACTCAAACACAATTTTGGATCGACAATTTTTTTTTTTATATATTTTATTGTTAATTATTTTTTAATTTCTTATATTTTTTTTTAAATTAATAAGCTGGTTAGGCATCTTATATATGTTTCTTATATATGTGCCTACTGGGTACCTAAGTACTAGAAGTTACTTGTGCAATTTGGTACGTCTTAGGTTCATAATACTACTTAAGGTAACATTTTAGTTTTGGGCTGAGTCCTCGTCAGATTCCGTGTCCAATTCTGGCATTTTGAATATTTTTTCAGCAGTTTTTTTTATGAGATATCTGTCTCCTGAGATTGATTTCCAGTATGCTTTGTTTCGGTGTGTGTAATGGGTTATGTCGTGGTGTAGTGAGTTTTCCCATGTGTAAATTGGACGGTCTATTTTGCGTCTTTGTTCTTTGTACTTGTAGGCTGCTTGTAGTAAGTGCGGGGTTGTTCGTCTCAGTATGTGACCATAATAGGATAGCCTGCGAATTTTAATGATTTTTGTGACGGTTTTACCTTCCAGTATGTTGTGAATTTCGTTTTTCGGAGGGTCTCTGGTGGCTGCAAGCATTTCCCTTAATATGTGGCGTTCGTATCGCCTAAGGCGGGATCTGATGGCTTTTGTTAGCGCTGTAACATTAAGGCCGTAGGTCATAGTAGGGCAGATGACCATTTTGTAAATTAATCTGGATATCCGCCATTCTACTTTATTTTCACTAAGAAATTTGAGAATCATTTTTGAGTGTTTTGTTGCGGTTTTGCACCTGTTTCTGATCGTTGCTTTTCGGTTATGTGATGACGTTATGTATGTCCCTAAGTATTTTATTTCTTTGACTGGTTTAAGGGCAACTCCTCCTAATGTGTACATGTTTTGGGTGTTTGTAGTTACATTTAAGGGGTCTCTAATGACAAGTTTTGTTTTAGTTTCGTTCAATACTAGTCCTACTGTTTTTAATAGCATACTTAAGTTAGTTACGATTCGGTCTATGGGTTCGATATTGCTGGCGATAATTATAAGGTCATCCGCGAATGGTAGTATCAATGGGAGTGTGATTTCAGCGTCTTGGTCTAGGTTCACTGCTGGATCTTCTTTCTCCATTGTTCGGAGCACGTCATCCATTAGTGTTGTGAATAATCTAGGAGATAATGGGCAACCTTGTTTGACACCCTTACCTTTGGAAATCGTCTCTGTAGTTTGGCCGCACCATGAAATCAAAGTTTTCTCGTTCATGCAAGCCTTAATTATCCTATTAACAAATGGTACTGATGTTCTAGATACTAATATGTCAATCAAGGCGTTTAGGTCTACTGTGTCGAACGCTTTTTCTATGTCTATTGCCGCGACAAATATTTTTTTACCTGCTCGCCAATTGATGTCTAGCACCTGCCGGAGGGTAAAGATGTGGTCGTCTGTTGCCCTGTTTTCTAGGAATGCCGCTTGATAGCTTCCGAGTGCTTTGGTTGACGCGTCTAAACGTTCTAGTAGGTAATTTGCATATATTCTGTAACCGGCGTTGCATATCGATATTTTTCTGTAGTCTCAGCATTGTTTAGGGTGAGGCACTTTAGGTATTGGTACCTGTTTTGTTATTAGCCTCGTTTGGGATTTCATTGTCCAGCCATGCTTTATTCATTATGAGCACCAACTGCTCAAGGAACTCTACAGGAGCCGCTTTGTACAATTCTGGTACGATTTGATCTGTACCTGGTACCGTACCGTTTTTCATTTTTCGTAAAATGTAACATGATGTTTTGAGGTCAGGGGTTAACTTAACGTCAATGCAGTCATTATTTTCTTTTCTGGTTTTAATTACGGGACCTTCCAGTTTTTTTAGGTCTTGAAGCCGGTGTGTCATTGGGATAAAGTGCTTACTCTGGGTACGCAATTGATTTGTTTTGTTTTTCCTTAAATATTTGTATGTGATCTTCATCCGCATTGAACGGTGTGCCTTACTAAGTCCGGTGAAAAATGATTTGCATTTTTCGTTTTCTTCGTGTTCTTGAATTTTTTTTAAATTCACTACGAGCCTCTGGCAGATTTTTTTTAAAAGTAAGATTTTTTTGAAAGCGGTTGTTGAGGAAAAGCGCTTTTTGTAGTTTGCTAGGGCTATTCTGCTGTCGCGAGATTGCACTTTAGGTTTTGTAAGGATCTTCTGTGCGGCATCTTCAAGGATGGCGTTTAGTTCGTTCCAACTGAAGTTTTTGTTGTTTTTCGGGTCGTTATTTGTTTTTGGATGTGAGTGTAGTTTTTCATTAACTAGTTTTCTGAATTTCTCAGCAGTATTTTCGTTCTGGAGCGCTTCGTAGTCGAGATTTCTGTAGTCGAATTTTTGGTTGTTTAGGAGGTAGGGCTGGTTGTGGGTGAGATTTCGTTTATGTTTTGTAATAGGTATCTTTATCATGCCCCATATTATCTTGTGGTCTGACTTCAGCCCGTTGGTCCATTCTCCCTTTATAAATGTAAAGTGAAGTTGACTGGATTTCTTTGTTATAATATGGTAAATTTGGGACGTTTTTCCACCCGCTGACCATGTGACTTTGCAGGATTTGCGTCCAAAGGACGTGTTTATTTTTAAATCCTGCTGTTGTACAAAGCCAAGTAGGACTCTGCCATTGGTATTGGACCGTGGGTGGAATAGGTTATTCCCTACTGTGCCTGGGTCGGCGTTTTTAATTTCGTCAAGGCCTATGTGGGAGTTAAAGTCGCCTAATACTATGGTGTGTGCTCCCTTTGGATTTTTGTGTAATAGAGCTCCTATCTTAGATAAGCAGGACGTCGATCCAGACGGAACGTGAGTGTTTATTAAGAAGATGTCTAGCGGTTCTGACGTTTTGTCGAATTGCAATCTAATTAAGGCTGCAAGTACATTTTCGTCTTTGGAGTGTATCTGGCGAATTTTATGTGAAATATGTTTGTTTATGAGGATAGCCACTCCTCGCGGCTCCTTTGTTCGTTTATTACCACATAAGAGCCACTTGTAATTGTCGGATACATATTCACCACTTGAAAGGTGGGTTTCTTGTAATCCAGCAAGGGAAATTTGTCGGCTGATAAGTTCTTTGTCTATAAGAGCTTTATTGTAGGGGGTGGCACATCCGCGGACATTCAGTGTAGCTACTCTTAGAGATGAGCATACATTACTGGGTAGACTTACAGGTGGAGAGCTCCTTATTAGGCGGGTTCCTGTTGTCTCAATGTCTACAGGGATGATGTGGGCATTTGCCTTTGTATTGGGGAGGTCTTGCGTGCTGTTATTTTGTTCCTTGATATGGCTGATTATGTCCGAGTCATTAGTGGGTTGAGGTCGTAAAGGGTCTACTAACCTAATGCTGTCGTAGTGATTGTTGTTGAAATATATATGTATATTGCCTGGTACTGGGCGTCCCTGTGGTTTGTATACCAGTGGCCTAGTACTTCGGCAGTGGACGTGCTCATTGACAAGGTAGTACTCTGAGGCGGCTATTATTATTTCTTCGCCCCCAGAAACCTTCTTGGAATTGTTTGTTTATATATTGTTCTATGCGGGATTGTGTCTGGGAGTTATTTGGATTGGCTGAAAAGACATCATATGTGCTATTGATTAGTGCTAGGTGAATACGTTCGTTTTCCCGATTGTTCATTATGTAACTAGCTAAATCTCTACGCACAGCTCTGTGATCGAAGGTTAGTCCCAGAGCATCGTTTATTTGGTCTGCTATAGCCCTGTACAAGCAGTTTCCATCACTAGTCATAGGTATGAGCTCCATAGCTGGGCAGGTCATTTTGTTTTTCAGGGGAAAAGGACTGAGGAACGACAGGGAATAGTAAACGAGTTTTATCTAGTAGTTGTGCCTATATACGGCGTTGCAGGCTAATGTCTGCTGCTAGTGGGATTTGTGTTAGGCTAGCACGTTTTAAAAATAAGTACTTTAATTTGTTCATTTGAATTAGTCGTGCATTACTTACAATTATTTACTGAACCCGGATATTAAGGTAGGTAGAGACAATTTATTTTTACTTTAATTTATTTTATTATTTAAGCAGTAATAAAGTAGTGTAAAGGATCAATCTCACCGTGGTTGTTGAAGCCTCCTCCTCACGCTCACAGGCAACTCCTCGGCACTCACGTGACACACTCAAACACAATTTTGGATCGACAATTTTTTTTTTATATATTTTATTGTTAATTATTTTTTAATTTCTTATATTTTTTTTAAAATTAATAAGCTGGTTAGGCATCTTATATATGTTTCTTATATATGTGCCTACTGGGTACCTAAGTACTAGAAGTTACTTGTGCAATTTGGTACGTCTTAGGTTCATAATACTACTTAAGGTAACATTTTAGTTTTGGGCTGAGTCCTCGTCAGATTCCGTGTCCAATTCTGGCATTTTGAATATTTTTTCAGCAGTTTTTTTTATGAGATATCTGTCTCCTGAGATTGATTTCCAGTATGCTTTGTTTCGGTGTGTGTAATGGGTTATGTCGTGGTGTAGTGAGTTTTCCCATGTGTAAATTGGACGGTCTATTTTGCGTCTTTGTTCTTTGTACTTGTAGGCTGCTTGTAGTAAGTGCGGGGTTGTTCGTCTCAGTATGTGACCATAATAGGATAGCCTGCGAATTTTAATGATTTTTGTGACGGTTTTACCTTCCAGTATGTTGTGAATTTCGTTTTTCGGAGGGTCTCTGGTGGCTGCAAGCATTTCCCTTAATATGTGGCGTTCGTATCGCCTAAGGCGGGATCTGATGGCTTTTGTTAGCGCTGTAACATTAAGGCCGTAGGTCATAGTAGGGCAGATGACCATTTTGTAAATTAATCTGGATATCCGCCATTCTACTTTATTTTCACTAAGAAATTTGAGAATCATTTTTGAGTGTTTTGTTGCGGTTTTGCACCTGTTTCTGATCGTTGCTTTTCGGTTATGTGATGACGTTATGTATGTCCCTAAGTATTTTATTTCTTTGACTGGTTTAAGGGCAACTCCTCCTAATGTGTACATGTTTTGGGTGTTTGTAGTTACATTTAAGGGGTCTCTAATGACAAGTTTTGTTTTAGTTTCGTTCAATACTAGTCCTACTGTTTTTAATAGCATACTTAAGTTAGTTACGATTCGGTCTATGGGTTCGATATTGCTGGCGATAATTATAAGGTCATCCGCGAATGGTAGTATCAATGGGAGTGTGATTTCAGCGTCTTGGTCTAGGTTCACTGCTGGATCTTCTTTCTCCATTGTTCGGAGCACGTCATCCATTAGTGTTGTGAATAATCTAGGAGATAATGGGCAACCTTGTTTGACACCCTTACCTTTGGAAATCGTCTCTGTAGTTTGGCCGCACCATGAAATCAAAGTTTTCTCGTTCATGCAAGCCTTAATTATCCTATTAACAAATGGTACTGATGTTCTAGATACTAATATGTCAATCAAGGCGTTTAGGTCTACTGTGTCGAACGCTTTTTCTATGTCTATTGCCGCGACAAATATTTTTTTACCTGCTCGCCAATTGATGTCTAGCACCTGCCGGAGGGTAAAGATGTGGTCGTCTGTTGCCCTGTTTTCTAGGAATGCCGCTTGATAGCTTCCGAGTGCTTTGGTTGACGCGTCTAAACGTTCTAGTAGGTAATTTGCATATATTCTGTAACCGGCGTTGCATATCGATATTTTTCTGTAGTCTCAGCATTGTTTAGGGTGAGGCACTTTAGGTATTGGTACCTGTTTTGTTATTAGCCTCGTTTGGGATTTCATTGTCCAGCCATGCTTTATTCATTATGAGCACCAACTGCTCAAGGAACTCTACAGGAGCCGCTTTGTACAATTCTGGTACGATTTGATCTGTACCTGGTACCGTACCGTTTTTCATTTTTCGTAAAATGTAACATGATGTTTTGAGGTCAGGGGTTAACTTAACGTCAATGCAGTCATTATTTTCTTTTCTGGTTTTAATTACGGGACCTTCCAGTTTTTTTAGGTCTTGAAGCCGGTGTGTCATTGGGATAAAGTGCTTACTCTGGGTACGCAATTGATTTGTTTTGTTTTTCCTTAAATATTTGTATGTGATCTTCATCCGCATTGAACGGTGTGCCTTACTAAGTCCGGTGAAAAATGATTTGCATTTTTCGTTTTCTTCGTGTTCTTGAATTTTTTTTAAATTCACTACGAGCCTCTGGCAGATTTTTTTTAAAAGTAAGATTTTTTTGAAAGCGGTTGTTGAGGAAAAGCGCTTTTTGTAGTTTGCTAGGGCTATTCTGCTGTCGCGAGATTGCACTTTAGGTTTTGTAAGGATCTTCTGTGCGGCATCTTCAAGGATGGCGTTTAGTTCGTTCCAACTGAAGTTTTTGTTGTTTTTCGGGTCGTTATTTGTTTTTGGATGTGAGTGTAGTTTTTCATTAACTAGTTTTCTGAATTTCTCAGCAGTATTTTCGTTCTGGAGCGCTTCGTAGTCGAGATTTCTGTAGTCGAATTTTTGGTTGTTTAGGAGGTAGGGCTGGTTGTGGGTGAGATTTCGTTTATGTTTTGTAATAGGTATCTTTATCATGCCCCATATTATCTTGTGGTCTGACTTCAGCCCGTTGGTCCATTCTCCCTTTATAAATGTAAAGTGAAGTTGACTGGATTTCTTTGTTATAATATGGTAAATTTGGGACGTTTTTCCACCCGCTGACCATGTGACTTTGCAGGATTTGCGTCCAAAGGACGTGTTTATTTTTAAATCCTGCTGTTGTACAAAGCCAAGTAGGACTCTGCCATTGGTATTGGACCGTGGGTGGAATAGGTTATTCCCTACTGTGCCTGGGTCGGCGTTTTTAATTTCGTCAAGGCCTATGTGGGAGTTAAAGTCGCCTAATACTATGGTGTGTGCTCCCTTTGGATTTTTGTGTAATAGAGCTCCTATCTTAGATAAGCAGGACGTCGATCCAGACGGAACGTGAGTGTTTATTAAGAAGATGTCTAGCGGTTCTGACGTTTTGTCGAATTGCAATCTAATTAAGGCTGCAAGTACATTTTCGTCTTTGGAGTGTATCTGGCGAATTTTATGTGAAATATGTTTGTTTATGAGGATAGCCACTCCTCGCGGCTCCTTTGTTCGTTTATTACCACATAAGAGCCACTTGTAATTGTCGGATACATATTCACCACTTGAAAGGTGGGTTTCTTGTAATCCAGCAAGGGAAATTTGTCGGCTGATAAGTTCTTTGTCTATAAGAGCTTTATTGTAGGGGGTGGCACATCCGCGGACATTCAGTGTAGCTACTCTTAGAGATGAGCATACATTACTGGGTAGACTTACAGGTGGAGAGCTCCTTATTAGGCGGGTTCCTGTTGTCTCAATGTCTACAGGGATGATGTGGGCATTTGCCTTTGTATTGGGGAGGTCTTGCGTGCTGTTATTTTGTTCCTTGATATGGCTGATTATGTCCGAGTCATTAGTGGGTTGAGGTCGTAAAGGGTCTACTAACCTAATGCTGTCGTAGTGATTGTTGTTGAAATATATATGTATATTGCCTGGTACTGGGCGTCCCTGTGGTTTGTATACCAGTGGCCTAGTACTTCGGCAGTGGACGTGCTCATTGACAAGGTAGTACTCTGAGGCGGCTATTATTATTTCTTCGCCCCCAGAAACCTTCTTGGAATTGTTTGTTTATATATTGTTCTATGCGGGATTGTGTCTGGGAGTTATTTGGATTGGCTGAAAAGACATCATATGTGCTATTGATTAGTGCTAGGTGAATACGTTCGTTTTCCCGATTGTTCATTATGTAACTAGCTAAATCTCTACGCACAGCTCTGTGATCGAAGGTTAGTCCCAGAGCATCGTTTATTTGGTCTGCTATAGCCCTGTACAAGCAGTTTCCATCACTAGTCATAGGTATGAGCTCCATAGCTGGGCAGGTCATTTTGTTTTTCAGGGGAAAAGGACTGAGGAACGACAGGGAATAGTAAACGAGTTTTATCTAGTAGTTGTGCCTATATACGGCGTTGCAGGCTAATGTCTGCTGCTAGTGGGATTTGTGTTAGGCTAGCACGTTTTAAAAATAAGTACTTTAATTTGTTCATTTAAATTAGTCGTGCATTACTTACAATTATTTACTGAACCCGGATATTAAGGTAGGTAGAGACAATTTATTTTTACTTTAATTTATTTTATTATTTAAGCAGTAATAAAGTAGTGTAAAGGATCAATCTCACCGTGGTTGTTGAAGCCTCCTCCTCACGCTCACAGGCAACTCCTCGGCACTCACGTGACACACTCAAACACAATTTTGGATCGACAATTTTTTTTTTTATATATTTTATTGTTAATTATTTTTTAATTTCTTATATTTTTTTTTAAATTAATAAGCTGGTTAGGCATCTTATATATGTTTCTTATATATGTGCCTACTGGGTACCTAAGTACTAGAAGTTACTTGTGCAATTTGGTACGTCTTAGGTTCATAATACTACTTAAGGTAACATTTTAGTTTTGGGCTGAGTCCTCGTCAGATTCCGTGTCCAATTCTGGCATTTTGAATATTTTTTCAGCAGTTTTTTTTATGAGATATCTGTCTCCTGAGATTGATTTCCAGTATGCTTTGTTTCGGTGTGTGTAATGGGTTATGTCGTGGTGTAGTGAGTTTTCCCATGTGTAAATTGGACGGTCTATTTTGCGTCTTTGTTCTTTGTACTTGTAGGCTGCTTGTAGTAAGTGCGGGGTTGTTCGTCTCAGTATGTGACCATAATAGGATAGCCTGCGAATTTTAATGATTTTTGTGACGGTTTTACCTTCCAGTATGTTGTGAATTTCGTTTTTCGGAGGGTCTCTGGTGGCTGCAAGCATTTCCCTTAATATGTGGCGTTCGTATCGCCTAAGGCGGGATCTGATGGCTTTTGTTAGCGCTGTAACATTAAGGCCGTAGGTCATAGTAGGGCAGATGACCATTTTGTAAATTAATCTGGATATCCGCCATTCTACTTTATTTTCACTAAGAAATTTGAGAATCATTTTTGAGTGTTTTGTTGCGGTTTTGCACCTGTTTCTGATCGTTGCTTTTCGGTTATGTGATGACGTTATGTATGTCCCTAAGTATTTTATTTCTTTGACTGGTTTAAGGGCAACTCCTCCTAATGTGTACATGTTTTGGGTGTTTGTAGTTACATTTAAGGGGTCTCTAATGACAAGTTTTGTTTTAGTTTCGTTCAATACTAGTCCTACTGTTTTTAATAGCATACTTAAGTTAGTTACGATTCGGTCTATGGGTTCGATATTGCTGGCGATAATTATAAGGTCATCCGCGAATGGTAGTATCAATGGGAGTGTGATTTCAGCGTCTTGGTCTAGGTTCACTGCTGGATCTTCTTTCTCCATTGTTCGGAGCACGTCATCCATTAGTGTTGTGAATAATCTAGGAGATAATGGGCAACCTTGTTTGACACCCTTACCTTTGGAAATCGTCTCTGTAGTTTGGCCGCACCATGAAATCAAAGTTTTCTCGTTCATGCAAGCCTTAATTATCCTATTAACAAATGGTACTGATGTTCTAGATACTAATATGTCAATCAAGGCGTTTAGGTCTACTGTGTCGAACGCTTTTTCTATGTCTATTGCCGCGACAAATATTTTTTTACCTGCTCGCCAATTGATGTCTAGCACCTGCCGGAGGGTAAAGATGTGGTCGTCTGTTGCCCTGTTTTCTAGGAATGCCGCTTGATAGCTTCCGAGTGCTTTGGTTGACGCGTCTAAACGTTCTAGTAGGTAATTTGCATATATTCTGTAACCGGCGTTGCATATCGATATTTTTCTGTAGTCTCAGCATTGTTTAGGGTGAGGCACTTTAGGTATTGGTACCTGTTTTGTTATTAGCCTCGTTTGGGATTTCATTGTCCAGCCATGCTTTATTCATTATGAGCACCAACTGCTCAAGGAACTCTACAGGAGCCGCTTTGTACAATTCTGGTACGATTTGATCTGTACCTGGTACCGTACCGTTTTTCATTTTTCGTAAAATGTAACATGATGTTTTGAGGTCAGGGGTTAACTTAACGTCAATGCAGTCATTATTTTCTTTTCTGGTTTTAATTACGGGACCTTCCAGTTTTTTTAGGTCTTGAAGCCGGTGTGTCATTGGGATAAAGTGCTTACTCTGGGTACGCAATTGATTTGTTTTGTTTTTCCTTAAATATTTGTATGTGATCTTCATCCGCATTGAACGGTGTGCCTTACTAAGTCCGGTGAAAAATGATTTGCATTTTTCGTTTTCTTCGTGTTCTTGAATTTTTTTTAAATTCACTACGAGCCTCTGGCAGATTTTTTTTAAAAGTAAGATTTTTTTGAAAGCGGTTGTTGAGGAAAAGCGCTTTTTGTAGTTTGCTAGGGCTATTCTGCTGTCGCGAGATTGCACTTTAGGTTTTGTAAGGATCTTCTGTGCGGCATCTTCAAGGATGGCGTTTAGTTCGTTCCAACTGAAGTTTTTGTTGTTTTTCGGGTCGTTATTTGTTTTTGGATGTGAGTGTAGTTTTTCATTAACTAGTTTTCTGAATTTCTCAGCAGTATTTTCGTTCTGGAGCGCTTCGTAGTCGAGATTTCTGTAGTCGAATTTTTGGTTGTTTAGGAGGTAGGGCTGGTTGTGGGTGAGATTTCGTTTATGTTTTGTAATAGGTATCTTTATCATGCCCCATATTATCTTGTGGTCTGACTTCAGCCCGTTGGTCCATTCTCCCTTTATAAATGTAAAGTGAAGTTGACTGGATTTCTTTGTTATAATATGGTAAATTTGGGACGTTTTTCCACCCGCTGACCATGTGACTTTGCAGGATTTGCGTCCAAAGGACGTGTTTATTTTTAAATCCTGCTGTTGTACAAAGCCAAGTAGGACTCTGCCATTGGTATTGGACCGTGGGTGGAATAGGTTATTCCCTACTGTGCCTGGGTCGGCGTTTTTAATTTCGTCAAGGCCTATGTGGGAGTTAAAGTCGCCTAATACTATGGTGTGTGCTCCCTTTGGATTTTTGTGTAATAGAGCTCCTATCTTAGATAAGCAGGACGTCGATCCAGACGGAACGTGAGTGTTTATTAAGAAGATGTCTAGCGGTTCTGACGTTTTGTCGAATTGCAATCTAATTAAGGCTGCAAGTACATTTTCGTCTTTGGAGTGTATCTGGCGAATTTTATGTGAAATATGTTTGTTTATGAGGATAGCCACTCCTCGCGGCTCCTTTGTTCGTTTATTACCACATAAGAGCCACTTGTAATTGTCGGATACATATTCACCACTTGAAAGGTGGGTTTCTTGTAATCCAGCAAGGGAAATTTGTCGGCTGATAAGTTCTTTGTCTATAAGAGCTTTATTGTAGGGGGTGGCACATCCGCGGACATTCAGTGTAGCTACTCTTAGAGATGAGCATACATTACTGGGTAGACTTACAGGTGGAGAGCTCCTTATTAGGCGGGTTCCTGTTGTCTCAATGTCTACAGGGATGATGTGGGCATTTGCCTTTGTATTGGGGAGGTCTTGCGTGCTGTTATTTTGTTCCTTGATATGGCTGATTATGTCCGAGTCATTAGTGGGTTGAGGTCGTAAAGGGTCTACTAACCTAATGCTGTCGTAGTGATTGTTGTTGAAATATATATGTATATTGCCTGGTACTGGGCGTCCCTGTGGTTTGTATACCAGTGGCCTAGTACTTCGGCAGTGGACGTGCTCATTGACAAGGTAGTACTCTGAGGCGGCTATTATTATTTCTTCGCCCCCAGAAACCTTCTTGGAATTGTTTGTTTATATATTGTTCTATGCGGGATTGTGTCTGGGAGTTATTTGGATTGGCTGAAAAGACATCATATGTGCTATTGATTAGTGCTAGGTGAATACGTTCGTTTTCCCGATTGTTCATTATGTAACTAGCTAAATCTCTACGCACAGCTCTGTGATCGAAGGTTAGTCCCAGAGCATCGTTTATTTGGTCTGCTATAGCCCTGTACAAGCAGTTTCCATCACTAGTCATAGGTATGAGCTCCATAGCTGGGCAGGTCATTTTGTTTTTCAGGGGAAAAGGACTGAGGAACGACAGGGAATAGTAAACGAGTTTTATCTAGTAGTTGTGCCTATATACGGCGTTGCAGGCTAATGTCTGCTGCTAGTGGGATTTGTGTTAGGCTAGCACGTTTTAAAAATAAGTACTTTAATTTGTTCATTTGAATTAGTCGTGCATTACTTACAATTATTTACTGAACCCGGATATTAAGGTAGGTAGAGACAATTTATTTTTACTTTAATTTATTTTATTATTTAAGCAGTAATAAAGTAGTGTAAAGGATCAATCTCACCGTGGTTGTTGAAGCCTCCTCCTCACGCTCACAGGCAACTCCTCGGCACTCACGTGACACACTCAAACACAATTTTGGATCGACAATTTTTTTTTTTATATATTTTATTGTTAATTCTTTTTTAATTTCTTATATTTTTTTTAAAATTAATAAGCTGGTTAGGCATCTTATATATGTTTCTTATATATGTGCCTACTGGGTACCTAAGTACTAGAAGTTACTTGTGCAATTTGGTACGTCTTAGGTTCATAATACTACTTAAGGTAACATTTTAGTTTTGGGCTGAGTCCTCGTCAGATTCCGTGTCCAATTCTGGCATTTTGAATATTTTTTCAGCAGTTTTTTTTATGAGATATCTGTCTCCTGAGATTGATTTCCAGTATGCTTTGTTTCGGTGTGTGTAATGGGTTATGTCGTGGTGTAGTGAGTTTTCCCATGTGTAAATTGGACGGTCTATTTTGCGTCTTTGTTCTTTGTACTTGTAGGCTGCTTGTAGTAAGTGCGGGGTTGTTCGTCTCAGTATGTGACCATAATAGGATAGCCTGCGAATTTTAATGATTTTTGTGACGGTTTTACCTTCCAGTATGTTGTGAATTTCGTTTTTCGGAGGGTCTCTGGTGGCTGCAAGCATTTCCCTTAATATGTGGCGTTCGTATCGCCTAAGGCGGGATCTGATGGCTTTTGTTAGCGCTGTAACATTAAGGCCGTAGGTCATAGTAGGGCAGATGACCATTTTGTAAATTAATCTGGATATCCGCCATTCTACTTTATTTTCACTAAGAAATTTGAGAATCATTTTTGAGTGTTTTGTTGCGGTTTTGCACCTGTTTCTGATCGTTGCTTTTCGGTTATGTGATGACGTTATGTATGTCCCTAAGTATTTTATTTCTTTGACTGGTTTAAGGGCAACTCCTCCTAATGTGTACATGTTTTGGGTGTTTGTAGTTACATTTAAGGGGTCTCTAATGACAAGTTTTGTTTTAGTTTCGTTCAATACTAGTCCTACTGTTTTTAATAGCATACTTAAGTTAGTTACGATTCGGTCTATGGGTTCGATATTGCTGGCGATAATTATAAGGTCATCCGCGAATGGTAGTATCAATGGGAGTGTGATTTCAGCGTCTTGGTCTAGGTTCACTGCTGGATCTTCTTTCTCCATTGTTCGGAGCACGTCATCCATTAGTGTTGTGAATAATCTAGGAGATAATGGGCAACCTTGTTTGACACCCTTACCTTTGGAAATCGTCTCTGTAGTTTGGCCGCACCATGAAATCAAAGTTTTCTCGTTCATGCAAGCCTTAATTATCCTATTAACAAATGGTACTGATGTTCTAGATACTAATATGTCAATCAAGGCGTTTAGGTCTACTGTGTCGAACGCTTTTTCTATGTCTATTGCCGCGACAAATATTTTTTTACCTGCTCGCCAATTGATGTCTAGCACCTGCCGGAGGGTAAAGATGTGGTCGTCTGTTGCCCTGTTTTCTAGGAATGCCGCTTGATAGCTTCCGAGTGCTTTGGTTGACGCGTCTAAACGTTCTAGTAGGTAATTTGCATATATTCTGTAACCGGCGTTGCATATCGATATTTTTCTGTAGTCTCAGCATTGTTTAGGGTGAGGCACTTTAGGTATTGGTACCTGTTTTGTTATTAGCCTCGTTTGGGATTTCATTGTCCAGCCATGCTTTATTCATTATGAGCACCAACTGCTCAAGGAACTCTACAGGAGCCGCTTTGTACAATTCTGGTACGATTTGATCTGTACCTGGTACCGTACCGTTTTTCATTTTTCGTAAAATGTAACATGATGTTTTGAGGTCAGGGGTTAACTTAACGTCAATGCAGTCATTATTTTCTTTTCTGGTTTTAATTACGGGACCTTCCAGTTTTTTTAGGTCTTGAAGCCGGTGTGTCATTGGGATAAAGTGCTTACTCTGGGTACGCAATTGATTTGTTTTGTTTTTCCTTAAATATTTGTATGTGATCTTCATCCGCATTGAACGGTGTGCCTTACTAAGTCCGGTGAAAAATGATTTGCATTTTTCGTTTTCTTCGTGTTCTTGAATTTTTTTTAAATTCACTACGAGCCTCTGGCAGATTTTTTTTAAAAGTAAGATTTTTTTGAAAGCGGTTGTTGAGGAAAAGCGCTTTTTGTAGTTTGCTAGGGCTATTCTGCTGTCGCGAGATTGCACTTTAGGTTTTGTAAGGATCTTCTGTGCGGCATCTTCAAGGATGGCGTTTAGTTCGTTCCAACTGAAGTTTTTGTTGTTTTTCGGGTCGTTATTTGTTTTTGGATGTGAGTGTAGTTTTTCATTAACTAGTTTTCTGAATTTCTCAGCAGTATTTTCGTTCTGGAGCGCTTCGTAGTCGAGATTTCTGTAGTCGAATTTTTGGTTGTTTAGGAGGTAGGGCTGGTTGTGGGTGAGATTTCGTTTATGTTTTGTAATAGGTATCTTTATCATGCCCCATATTATCTTGTGGTCTGACTTCAGCCCGTTGGTCCATTCTCCCTTTATAAATGTAAAGTGAAGTTGACTGGATTTCTTTGTTATAATATGGTAAATTTGGGACGTTTTTCCACCCGCTGACCATGTGACTTTGCAGGATTTGCGTCCAAAGGACGTGTTTATTTTTAAATCCTGCTGTTGTACAAAGCCAAGTAGGACTCTGCCATTGGTATTGGACCGTGGGTGGAATAGGTTATTCCCTACTGTGCCTGGGTCGGCGTTTTTAATTTCGTCAAGGCCTATGTGGGAGTTAAAGTCGCCTAATACTATGGTGTGTGCTCCCTTTGGATTTTTGTGTAATAGAGCTCCTATCTTAGATAAGCAGGACGTCGATCCAGACGGAACGTGAGTGTTTATTAAGAAGATGTCTAGCGGTTCTGACGTTTTGTCGAATTGCAATCTAATTAAGGCTGCAAGTACATTTTCGTCTTTGGAGTGTATCTGGCGAATTTTATGTGAAATATGTTTGTTTATGAGGATAGCCACTCCTCGCGGCTCCTTTGTTCGTTTATTACCACATAAGAGCCACTTGTAATTGTCGGATACATATTCACCACTTGAAAGGTGGGTTTCTTGTAATCCAGCAAGGGAAATTTGTCGGCTGATAAGTTCTTTGTCTATAAGAGCTTTATTGTAGGGGGTGGCACATCCGCGGACATTCAGTGTAGCTACTCTTAGAGATGAGCATACATTACTGGGTAGACTTACAGGTGGAGAGCTCCTTATTAGGCGGGTTCCTGTTGTCTCAATGTCTACAGGGATGATGTGGGCATTTGCCTTTGTATTGGGGAGGTCTTGCGTGCTGTTATTTTGTTCCTTGATATGGCTGATTATGTCCGAGTCATTAGTGGGTTGAGGTCGTAAAGGGTCTACTAACCTAATGCTGTCGTAGTGATTGTTGTTGAAATATATATGTATATTGCCTGGTACTGGGCGTCCCTGTGGTTTGTATACCAGTGGCCTAGTACTTCGGCAGTGGACGTGCTCATTGACAAGGTAGTACTCTGAGGCGGCTATTATTATTTCTTCGCCCCCAGAAACCTTCTTGGAATTGTTTGTTTATATATTGTTCTATGCGGGATTGTGTCTGGGAGTTATTTGGATTGGCTGAAAAGACATCATATGTGCTATTGATTAGTGCTAGGTGAATACGTTCGTTTTCCCGATTGTTCATTATGTAACTAGCTAAATCTCTACGCACAGCTCTGTGATCGAAGGTTAGTCCCAGAGCATCGTTTATTTGGTCTGCTATAGCCCTGTACAAGCAGTTTCCATCACTAGTCATAGGTATGAGCTCCATAGCTGGGCAGGTCATTTTGTTTTTCAGGGGAAAAGGACTGAGGAACGACAGGGAATAGTAAACGAGTTTTATCTAGTAGTTGTGCCTATATACGGCGTTGCAGGCTAATGTCTGCTGCTAGTGGGATTTGTGTTAGGCTAGCACGTTTTAAAAATAAGTACTTTAATTTGTTCATTTGAATTAGTCGTGCATTACTTACAATTATTTACTGAACCCGGATATTAAGGTAGGTAGAGACAATTTATTTTTACTTTAATTTATTTTATTATTTAAGCAGTAATAAAGTAGTGTAAAGGATCAATCTCACCGTGGTTGTTGAAGCCTCCTCCTCACGCTCACAGGCAACTCCTCGGCACTCACGTGACACACTCAAACACAATTTTGGATCGACAATTTTTTTTTTTATATATTTTATTGTTAATTATTTTTTAATTTCTTATATTTTTTTTTAAATTAATAAGCTGGTTAGGCATCTTATATATGTTTCTTATATATGTGCCTACTGGGTACCTAAGTACTAGAAGTTACTTGTGCAATTTGGTACGTCTTAGGTTCATAATACTACTTAAGGTAACATTTTAGTTTTGGGCTGAGTCCTCGTCAGATTCCGTGTCCAATTCTGGCATTTTGAATATTTTTTCAGCAGTTTTTTTTATGAGATATCTGTCTCCTGAGATTGATTTCCAGTATGCTTTGTTTCGGTGTGTGTAATGGGTTATGTCGTGGTGTAGTGAGTTTTCCCATGTGTAAATTGGACGGTCTATTTTGCGTCTTTGTTCTTTGTACTTGTAGGCTGCTTGTAGTAAGTGCGGGGTTGTTCGTCTCAGTATGTGACCATAATAGGATAGCCTGCGAATTTTAATGATTTTTGTGACGGTTTTACCTTCCAGTATGTTGTGAATTTCGTTTTTCGGAGGGTCTCTGGTGGCTGCAAGCATTTCCCTTAATATGTGGCGTTCGTATCGCCTAAGGCGGGATCTGATGGCTTTTGTTAGCGCTGTAACATTAAGGCCGTAGGTCATAGTAGGGCAGATGACCATTTTGTAAATTAATCTGGATATCCGCCATTCTACTTTATTTTCACTAAGAAATTTGAGAATCATTTTTGAGTGTTTTGTTGCGGTTTTGCACCTGTTTCTGATCGTTGCTTTTCGGTTATGTGATGACGTTATGTATGTCCCTAAGTATTTTATTTCTTTGACTGGTTTAAGGGCAACTCCTCCTAATGTGTACATGTTTTGGGTGTTTGTAGTTACATTTAAGGGGTCTCTAATGACAAGTTTTGTTTTAGTTTCGTTCAATACTAGTCCTACTGTTTTTAATAGCATACTTAAGTTAGTTACGATTCGGTCTATGGGTTCGATATTGCTGGCGATAATTATAAGGTCATCCGCGAATGGTAGTATCAATGGGAGTGTGATTTCAGCGTCTTGGTCTAGGTTCACTGCTGGATCTTCTTTCTCCATTGTTCGGAGCACGTCATCCATTAGTGTTGTGAATAATCTAGGAGATAATGGGCAACCTTGTTTGACACCCTTACCTTTGGAAATCGTCTCTGTAGTTTGGCCGCACCATGAAATCAAAGTTTTCTCGTTCATGCAAGCCTTAATTATCCTATTAACAAATGGTACTGATGTTCTAGATACTAATATGTCAATCAAGGCGTTTAGGTCTACTGTGTCGAACGCTTTTTCTATGTCTATTGCCGCGACAAATATTTTTTTACCTGCTCGCCAATTGATGTCTAGCACCTGCCGGAGGGTAAAGATGTGGTCGTCTGTTGCCCTGTTTTCTAGGAATGCCGCTTGATAGCTTCCGAGTGCTTTGGTTGACGCGTCTAAACGTTCTAGTAGGTAATTTGCATATATTCTGTAACCGGCGTTGCATATCGATATTTTTCTGTAGTCTCAGCATTGTTTAGGGTGAGGCACTTTAGGTATTGGTACCTGTTTTGTTATTAGCCTCGTTTGGGATTTCATTGTCCAGCCATGCTTTATTCATTATGAGCACCAACTGCTCAAGGAACTCTACAGGAGCCGCTTTGTACAATTCTGGTACGATTTGATCTGTACCTGGTACCGTACCGTTTTTCATTTTTCGTAAAATGTAACATGATGTTTTGAGGTCAGGGGTTAACTTAACGTCAATGCAGTCATTATTTTCTTTTCTGGTTTTAATTACGGGACCTTCCAGTTTTTTTAGGTCTTGAAGCCGGTGTGTCATTGGGATAAAGTGCTTACTCTGGGTACGCAATTGATTTGTTTTGTTTTTCCTTAAATATTTGTATGTGATCTTCATCCGCATTGAACGGTGTGCCTTACTAAGTCCGGTGAAAAATGATTTGCATTTTTCGTTTTCTTCGTGTTCTTGAATTTTTTTTAAATTCACTACGAGCCTCTGGCAGATTTTTTTTAAAAGTAAGATTTTTTTGAAAGCGGTTGTTGAGGAAAAGCGCTTTTTGTAGTTTGCTAGGGCTATTCTGCTGTCGCGAGATTGCACTTTAGGTTTTGTAAGGATCTTCTGTGCGGCATCTTCAAGGATGGCGTTTAGTTCGTTCCAACTGAAGTTTTTGTTGTTTTTCGGGTCGTTATTTGTTTTTGGATGTGAGTGTAGTTTTTCATTAACTAGTTTTCTGAATTTCTCAGCAGTATTTTCGTTCTGGAGCGCTTCGTAGTCGAGATTTCTGTAGTCGAATTTTTGGTTGTTTAGGAGGTAGGGCTGGTTGTGGGTGAGATTTCGTTTATGTTTTGTAATAGGTATCTTTATCATGCCCCATATTATCTTGTGGTCTGACTTCAGCCCGTTGGTCCATTCTCCCTTTATAAATGTAAAGTGAAGTTGACTGGATTTCTTTGTTATAATATGGTAAATTTGGGACGTTTTTCCACCCGCTGACCATGTGACTTTGCAGGATTTGCGTCCAAAGGACGTGTTTATTTTTAAATCCTGCTGTTGTACAAAGCCAAGTAGGACTCTGCCATTGGTATTGGACCGTGGGTGGAATAGGTTATTCCCTACTGTGCCTGGGTCGGCGTTTTTAATTTCGTCAAGGCCTATGTGGGAGTTAAAGTCGCCTAATACTATGGTGTGTGCTCCCTTTGGATTTTTGTGTAATAGAGCTCCTATCTTAGATAAGCAGGACGTCGATCCAGACGGAACGTGAGTGTTTATTAAGAAGATGTCTAGCGGTTCTGACGTTTTGTCGAATTGCAATCTAATTAAGGCTGCAAGTACATTTTCGTCTTTGGAGTGTATCTGGCGAATTTTATGTGAAATATGTTTGTTTATGAGGATAGCCACTCCTCGCGGCTCCTTTGTTCGTTTATTACCACATAAGAGCCACTTGTAATTGTCGGATACATATTCACCACTTGAAAGGTGGGTTTCTTGTAATCCAGCAAGGGAAATTTGTCGGCTGATAAGTTCTTTGTCTATAAGAGCTTTATTGTAGGGGGTGGCACATCCGCGGACATTCAGTGTAGCTACTCTTAGAGATGAGCATACATTACTGGGTAGACTTACAGGTGGAGAGCTCCTTATTAGGCGGGTTCCTGTTGTCTCAATGTCTACAGGGATGATGTGGGCATTTGCCTTTGTATTGGGGAGGTCTTGCGTGCTGTTATTTTGTTCCTTGATATGGCTGATTATGTCCGAGTCATTAGTGGGTTGAGGTCGTAAAGGGTCTACTAACCTAATGCTGTCGTAGTGATTGTTGTTGAAATATATATGTATATTGCCTGGTACTGGGCGTCCCTGTGGTTTGTATACCAGTGGCCTAGTACTTCGGCAGTGGACGTGCTCATTGACAAGGTAGTACTCTGAGGCGGCTATTATTATTTCTTCGCCCCCAGAAACCTTCTTGGAATTGTTTGTTTATATATTGTTCTATGCGGGATTGTGTCTGGGAGTTATTTGGATTGGCTGAAAAGACATCATATGTGCTATTGATTAGTGCTAGGTGAATACGTTCGTTTTCCCGATTGTTCATTATGTAACTAGCTAAATCTCTACGCACAGCTCTGTGATCGAAGGTTAGTCCCAGAGCATCGTTTATTTGGTCTGCTATAGCCCTGTACAAGCAGTTTCCATCACTAGTCATAGGTATGAGCTCCATAGCTGGGCAGGTCATTTTGTTTTTCAGGGGAAAAGGACTGAGGAACGACAGGGAATAGTAAACGAGTTTTATCTAGTAGTTGTGCCTATATACGGCGTTGCAGGCTAATGTCTGCTGCTAGTGGGATTTGTGTTAGGCTAGCACGTTTTAAAAATAAGTACTTTAATTTGTTCATTTGAATTAGTCGTGCATTACTTACAATTATTTACTGAACCCGGATATTAAGGTAGGTAGAGACAATTTATTTTTACTTTAATTTATTTTATTATTTAAGCAGTAATAAAGTAGTGTAAAGGATCAATCTCACCGTGGTTGTTGAAGCCTCCTCCTCACGCTCACAGGCAACTCCTCGGCACTCACGTGACACACTCAAACACAATTTTGGATCGACAATTTTTTTTTTTATATATTTTATTGTTAATTCTTTTTTAATTTCTTATATTTTTTTTAAAATTAATAAGCTGGTTAGGCATCTTATATATGTTTCTTATATATGTGCCTACTGGGTACCTAAGTACTAGAAGTTACTTGTGCAATTTGGTACGTCTTAGGTTCATAATACTACTTAAGGTAACATTTTAGTTTTGGGCTGAGTCCTCGTCAGATTCCGTGTCCAATTCTGGCATTTTGAATATTTTTTCAGCAGTTTTTTTTATGAGATATCTGTCTCCTGAGATTGATTTCCAGTATGCTTTGTTTCGGTGTGTGTAATGGGTTATGTCGTGGTGTAGTGAGTTTTCCCATGTGTAAATTGGACGGTCTATTTTGCGTCTTTGTTCTTTGTACTTGTAGGCTGCTTGTAGTAAGTGCGGGGTTGTTCGTCTCAGTATGTGACCATAATAGGATAGCCTGCGAATTTTAATGATTTTTGTGACGGTTTTACCTTCCAGTATGTTGTGAATTTCGTTTTTCGGAGGGTCTCTGGTGGCTGCAAGCATTTCCCTTAATATGTGGCGTTCGTATCGCCTAAGGCGGGATCTGATGGCTTTTGTTAGCGCTGTAACATTAAGGCCGTAGGTCATAGTAGGGCAGATGACCATTTTGTAAATTAATCTGGATATCCGCCATTCTACTTTATTTTCACTAAGAAATTTGAGAATCATTTTTGAGTGTTTTGTTGCGGTTTTGCACCTGTTTCTGATCGTTGCTTTTCGGTTATGTGATGACGTTATGTATGTCCCTAAGTATTTTATTTCTTTGACTGGTTTAAGGGCAACTCCTCCTAATGTGTACATGTTTTGGGTGTTTGTAGTTACATTTAAGGGGTCTCTAATGACAAGTTTTGTTTTAGTTTCGTTCAATACTAGTCCTACTGTTTTTAATAGCATACTTAAGTTAGTTACGATTCGGTCTATGGGTTCGATATTGCTGGCGATAATTATAAGGTCATCCGCGAATGGTAGTATCAATGGGAGTGTGATTTCAGCGTCTTGGTCTAGGTTCACTGCTGGATCTTCTTTCTCCATTGTTCGGAGCACGTCATCCATTAGTGTTGTGAATAATCTAGGAGATAATGGGCAACCTTGTTTGACACCCTTACCTTTGGAAATCGTCTCTGTAGTTTGGCCGCACCATGAAATCAAAGTTTTCTCGTTCATGCAAGCCTTAATTATCCTATTAACAAATGGTACTGATGTTCTAGATACTAATATGTCAATCAAGGCGTTTAGGTCTACTGTGTCGAACGCTTTTTCTATGTCTATTGCCGCGACAAATATTTTTTTACCTGCTCGCCAATTGATGTCTAGCACCTGCCGGAGGGTAAAGATGTGGTCGTCTGTTGCCCTGTTTTCTAGGAATGCCGCTTGATAGCTTCCGAGTGCTTTGGTTGACGCGTCTAAACGTTCTAGTAGGTAATTTGCATATATTCTGTAACCGGCGTTGCATATCGATATTTTTCTGTAGTCTCAGCATTGTTTAGGGTGAGGCACTTTAGGTATTGGTACCTGTTTTGTTATTAGCCTCGTTTGGGATTTCATTGTCCAGCCATGCTTTATTCATTATGAGCACCAACTGCTCAAGGAACTCTACAGGAGCCGCTTTGTACAATTCTGGTACGATTTGATCTGTACCTGGTACCGTACCGTTTTTCATTTTTCGTAAAATGTAACATGATGTTTTGAGGTCAGGGGTTAACTTAACGTCAATGCAGTCATTATTTTCTTTTCTGGTTTTAATTACGGGACCTTCCAGTTTTTTTAGGTCTTGAAGCCGGTGTGTCATTGGGATAAAGTGCTTACTCTGGGTACGCAATTGATTTGTTTTGTTTTTCCTTAAATATTTGTATGTGATCTTCATCCGCATTGAACGGTGTGCCTTACTAAGTCCGGTGAAAAATGATTTGCATTTTTCGTTTTCTTCGTGTTCTTGAATTTTTTTTAAATTCACTACGAGCCTCTGGCAGATTTTTTTTAAAAGTAAGATTTTTTTGAAAGCGGTTGTTGAGGAAAAGCGCTTTTTGTAGTTTGCTAGGGCTATTCTGCTGTCGCGAGATTGCACTTTAGGTTTTGTAAGGATCTTCTGTGCGGCATCTTCAAGGATGGCGTTTAGTTCGTTCCAACTGAAGTTTTTGTTGTTTTTCGGGTCGTTATTTGTTTTTGGATGTGAGTGTAGTTTTTCATTAACTAGTTTTCTGAATTTCTCAGCAGTATTTTCGTTCTGGAGCGCTTCGTAGTCGAGATTTCTGTAGTCGAATTTTTGGTTGTTTAGGAGGTAGGGCTGGTTGTGGGTGAGATTTCGTTTATGTTTTGTAATAGGTATCTTTATCATGCCCCATATTATCTTGTGGTCTGACTTCAGCCCGTTGGTCCATTCTCCCTTTATAAATGTAAAGTGAAGTTGACTGGATTTCTTTGTTATAATATGGTAAATTTGGGACGTTTTTCCACCCGCTGACCATGTGACTTTGCAGGATTTGCGTCCAAAGGACGTGTTAATTTTTAAATCATGCTGTTGTACAAAGCCAAGTAGGACTCTGCCATTGGTATTGGACCGTGGGTGGAATAGGTTATTCCCTACTGTGCCTGGGTCGGCGTTTTTAATTTCGTCAAGGCCTATGTGGAAGTTAAAGTCGCCTAATACTATGGTGTGTGCTCCCTTTGGTTTTTTGTGTAATAGAGCTCCTATCTTAGATAAGCAGGACGTCGATCCAGACTGAACGTGAGTGTTTATTAAGAAGATGTCTAGCGGTTCTGACGTTTTGTCGAATTGCAATCTAATTAAGGCTGCAAGTACATTTTCGTCTTTGGAGTGTATCTGGCGAATTTTATGTGAAATATGTTTGTTTATGAGGATAGCCACTCCTCGCGGCTCCTTTGTTCGTTTATTACCACATAAGAGCCACTTGTAATTGTCGGATACATATTCACCACTTGAAAGGTGGGTTTCTTGTAATCCAGCAAGGGAAATTTGTCGGCTGATAAGTTCTTTGTCTATAAGAGCTTTATTGTAGGGGGTGGCACATCCGCGGATATTCAGTGTAGCTACTGTTAGAGATGAGCATACATTACTGGGTAGACTTACAGGTGGAGAGCTCCTTATTAGGCGGGTTCCTGTTGTCTCAATGTCTACAGGGATGATGTGGGCATTTGCCTTTGTATTGGGGAGGTCTTGCGTGCTGTTATTTTGTTCCTTGATATGGCTGATTATGTCCGAGTCATTAGTGGGTTGAGGTCGTAAAGGGTCTACTAACCTAATGCTGTCGTAGTGATTGTTGTTGAAATATATATGTATATTGCCTGGTACTGGGCGTCCCTGTGGTTTGTATACCAGTGGCCTAGTACTTCGGCAGTGGACGTGCTCATTGACAAGGTAGTACTCTGAGGCGGCTATTATTATTTCTTCGCCCCCAGAAACCTTCTTGGAATTGTTTGTTTATATATTGTTCTATGCGGGATGGTGTCTGGGAGTTATTTGGATTGGCTGAAAAGACATCATATGTGCTATTGATTAGTGCTAGGTGAATACGTTCGTTTTCCCGATTGTTCATTATGTAACTAGCTAAATCTCTACGCACAGCTCTGTGATCGAAGGTTAGTCCCAGAGCATCGTTTATTTGGTCTGCTATAGCCCTGTACAAGCAGTTTCCATCACTAGTCATAGGTATGAGCTCCATAGCTGGGCAGGTCATTTTGTTTTTCAGGGGAAAAGGACTGAGGAACGACAGGGAATAGTTAACGAGTTTTATCTAGTAGTTGTGCCTATATACGGCGTTGCAGGCTAATGTCTGCTGCTAGTGGGATTTGTGTTAGGCTAGCACGTTTTAAAAATAAGTACTTTAATTTGTTCATTTGAATTAGTCGTGCATTACTTACAATTATTTACTGAACCCGGATATTAAGGTAGGTAGAGACAATTTATTTTTACTTTAATTTATTTTATTATTTAAGCAGTAATAAAGTAGTGTAAAGGATCAATCTCACCGTGGTTGTTGAAGCCTCCTCCTCACGCTCACAGGCAACTCCTCGGCACTCACGTGACACACTCAAACACAATTTTGGATCGACAATTTTTTTTTTTATATATTTTATTGTTAATTATTTTTTAATTTCTTATATTTTTTTTTAAATTAATAAGCTGGTTAGGCATCTTATATATGTTTCTTATATATGTGCCTACTGGGTACCTAAGTACTAGAAGTTACTTGTGCAATTTGGTACGTCTTAGGTTCATAATACTACTTAAGGTAACATTTTAGTTTTGGGCTGAGTCCTCGTCAGATTCCGTGTCCAATTCTGGCATTTTGAATATTTTTTCAGCAGTTTTTTTTATGAGATATCTGTCTCCTGAGATTGATTTCCAGTATGCTTTGTTTCGGTGTGTGTAATGGGTTATGTCGTGGTGTAGTGAGTTTTCCCATGTGTAAATTGGACGGTCTATTTTGCGTCTTTGTTCTTTGTACTTGTAGGCTGCTTGTAGTAAGTGCGGGGTTGTTCGTCTCAGTATGTGACCATAATAGGATAGCCTGCGAATTTTAATGATTTTTGTGACGGTTTTACCTTCCAGTATGTTGTGAATTTCGTTTTTCGGAGGGTCTCTGGTGGCTGCAAGCATTTCCCTTAATATGTGGCGTTCGTATCGCCTAAGGCGGGATCTGATGGCTTTTGTTAGCGCTGTAACATTAAGGCCGTAGGTCATAGTAGGGCAGATGACCATTTTGTAAATTAATCTGGATATCCGCCATTCTACTTTATTTTCACTAAGAAATTTGAGAATCATTTTTGAGTGTTTTGTTGCGGTTTTGCACCTGTTTCTGATCGTTGCTTTTCGGTTATGTGATGACGTTATGTATGTCCCTAAGTATTTTATTTCTTTGACTGGTTTAAGGGCAACTCCTCCTAATGTGTACATGTTTTGGGTGTTTGTAGTTACATTTAAGGGGTCTCTAATGACAAGTTTTGTTTTAGTTTCGTTCAATACTAGTCCTACTGTTTTTAATAGCATACTTAAGTTAGTTACGATTCGGTCTATGGGTTCGATATTGCTGGCGATAATTATAAGGTCATCCGCGAATGGTAGTATCAATGGGAGTGTGATTTCAGCGTCTTGGTCTAGGTTCACTGCTGGATCTTCTTTCTCCATTGTTCGGAGCACGTCATCCATTAGTGTTGTGAATAATCTAGGAGATAATGGGCAACCTTGTTTGACACCCTTACCTTTGGAAATCGTCTCTGTAGTTTGGCCGCACCATGAAATCAAAGTTTTCTCGTTCATGCAAGCCTTAATTATCCTATTAACAAATGGTACTGATGTTCTAGATACTAATATGTCAATCAAGGCGTTTAGGTCTACTGTGTCGAACGCTTTTTCTATGTCTATTGCCGCGACAAATATTTTTTTACCTGCTCGCCAATTGATGTCTAGCACCTGCCGGAGGGTAAAGATGTGGTCGTCTGTTGCCCTGTTTTCTAGGAATGCCGCTTGATAGCTTCCGAGTGCTTTGGTTGACGCGTCTAAACGTTCTAGTAGGTAATTTGCATATATTCTGTAACCGGCGTTGCATATCGATATTTTTCTGTAGTCTCAGCATTGTTTAGGGTGAGGCACTTTAGGTATTGGTACCTGTTTTGTTATTAGCCTCGTTTGGGATTTCATTGTCCAGCCATGCTTTATTCATTATGAGCACCAACTGCTCAAGGAACTCTACAGGAGCCGCTTTGTACAATTCTGGTACGATTTGATCTGTACCTGGTACCGTACCGTTTTTCATTTTTCGTAAAATGTAACATGATGTTTTGAGGTCAGGGGTTAACTTAACGTCAATGCAGTCATTATTTTCTTTTCTGGTTTTAATTACGGGACCTTCCAGTTTTTTTAGGTCTTGAAGCCGGTGTGTCATTGGGATAAAGTGCTTACTCTGGGTACGCAATTGATTTGTTTTGTTTTTCCTTAAATATTTGTATGTGATCTTCATCCGCATTGAACGGTGTGCCTTACTAAGTCCGGTGAAAAATGATTTGCATTTTTCGTTTTCTTCGTGTTCTTGAATTTTTTTTAAATTCACTACGAGCCTCTGGCAGATTTTTTTTAAAAGTAAGATTTTTTTGAAAGCGGTTGTTGAGGAAAAGCGCTTTTTGTAGTTTGCTAGGGCTATTCTGCTGTCGCGAGATTGCACTTTAGGTTTTGTAAGGATCTTCTGTGCGGCATCTTCAAGGATGGCGTTTAGTTCGTTCCAACTGAAGTTTTTGTTGTTTTTCGGGTCGTTATTTGTTTTTGGATGTGAGTGTAGTTTTTCATTAACTAGTTTTCTGAATTTCTCAGCAGTATTTTCGTTCTGGAGCGCTTCGTAGTCGAGATTTCTGTAGTCGAATTTTTGGTTGTTTAGGAGGTAGGGCTGGTTGTGGGTGAGATTTCGTTTATGTTTTGTAATAGGTATCTTTATCATGCCCCATATTATCTTGTGGTCTGACTTCAGCCCGTTGGTCCATTCTCCCTTTATAAATGTAAAGTGAAGTTGACTGGATTTCTTTGTTATAATATGGTAAATTTGGGACGTTTTTCCACCCGCTGACCATGTGACTTTGCAGGATTTGCGTCCAAAGGACGTGTTTATTTTTAAATCCTGCTGTTGTACAAAGCCAAGTAGGACTCTGCCATTGGTATTGGACCGTGGGTGGAATAGGTTATTCCCTACTGTGCCTGGGTCGGCGTTTTTAATTTCGTCAAGGCCTATGTGGGAGTTAAAGTCGCCTAATACTATGGTGTGTGCTCCCTTTGGATTTTTGTGTAATAGAGCTCCTATCTTAGATAAGCAGGACGTCGATCCAGACGGAACGTGAGTGTTTATTAAGAAGATGTCTAGCGGTTCTGACGTTTTGTCGAATTGCAATCTAATTAAGGCTGCAAGTACATTTTCGTCTTTGGAGTGTATCTGGCGAATTTTATGTGAAATATGTTTGTTTATGAGGATAGCCACTCCTCGCGGCTCCTTTGTTCGTTTATTACCACATAAGAGCCACTTGTAATTGTCGGATACATATTCACCACTTGAAAGGTGGGTTTCTTGTAATCCAGCAAGGGAAATTTGTCGGCTGATAAGTTCTTTGTCTATAAGAGCTTTATTGTAGGGGGTGGCACATCCGCGGACATTCAGTGTAGCTACTCTTAGAGATGAGCATACATTACTGGGTAGACTTACAGGTGGAGAGCTCCTTATTAGGCGGGTTCCTGTTGTCTCAATGTCTACAGGGATGATGTGGGCATTTGCCTTTGTATTGGGGAGGTCTTGCGTGCTGTTATTTTGTTCCTTGATATGGCTGATTATGTCCGAGTCATTAGTGGGTTGAGGTCGTAAAGGGTTTACTAACCTAATGCTGTCGTAGTGATTGTTGTTGAAATATATATGTATATTGCCTGGTACTGGGCGTCCCTGTGGTTTGTATACCAGTGGCCTAGTACTTCGGCAGTGGACGTGCTCATTGACAAGGTAGTACTCTGAGGCGGCTATTATTATTTCTTCGCCCCCAGAAACCTTCTTGGAATTGTTTGTTTATATATTGTTCTATGCGGGATTGTGTCTGGGAGTTATTTGGATTGGCTGAAAAGACATCATATGTGCTATTGATTAGTGCTAGGTGAATACGTTCGTTTTCCCGATTGTTCATTATGTAACTAGCTAAATCTCTACGCACAGCTCTGTGATCGAAGGTTAGTCCCAGAGCATCGTTTATTTGGTCTGCTATAGCCCTGTACAAGCAGTTTCCATCACTAGTCATAGGTATGAGCTCCATAGCTGGGCAGGTCATTTTGTTTTTCAGGGGAAAAGGACTGAGGAACGACAGGGAATAGTAAACGAGTTTTATCTAGTAGTTGTGCCTATATACGGCGTTGCAGGCTAATGTCTGCTGCTAGTGGGATTTGTGTTAGGCTAGCACGTTTTAAAAATAAGTACTTTAATTTGTTCATTTGAATTAGTCGTGCATTACTTACAATTATTTACTGAACCCGGATATTAAGGTAGGTAGAGACAATTTATTTTTACTTTAATTTATTTTATTATTTAAGCAGTAATAAAGTAGTGTAAAGGATCAATCTCACCGTGGTTGTTGAAGCCTCCTCCTCACGCTCACAGGCAACTCCTCGGCACTCACGTGACACACTCAAACACAATTTTGGATCGACAATTTTTTTTTTTATATATTTTATTGTTAATTATTTTTTAATTTCTTATATTTTTTTTTAAATTAATAAGCTGGTTAGGCATCTTATATATGTTTCTTATATATGTGCCTACTGGGTACCTAAGTACTAGAAGTTACTTGTGCAATTTGGTACGTCTTAGGTTCATAATACTACTTAAGGTAACATTTTAGTTTTGGGCTGAGTCCTCGTCAGATTCCGTGTCCAATTCTGGCATTTTGAATATTTTTTCAGCAGTTTTTTTTATGAGATATCTGTCTCCTGAGATTGATTTCCAGTATGCTTTGTTTCGGTGTGTGTAATGGGTTATGTCGTGGTGTAGTGAGTTTTCCCATGTGTAAATTGGACGGTCTATTTTGCGTCTTTGTTCTTTGTACTTGTAGGCTGCTTGTAGTAAGTGCGGGGTTGTTCGTCTCAGTATGTGACCATAATAGGATAGCCTGCGAATTTTAATGATTTTTGTGACGGTTTTACCTTCCAGTATGTTGTGAATTTCGTTTTTCGGAGGGTCTCTGGTGGCTGCAAGCATTTCCCTTAATATGTGGCGTTCGTATCGCCTAAGGCGGGATCTGATGGCTTTTGTTAGCGCTGTAACATTAAGGCCGTAGGTCATAGTAGGGCAGATGACCATTTTGTAAATTAATCTGGATATCCGCCATTCTACTTTATTTTCACTAAGAAATTTGAGAATCATTTTTGAGTGTTTTGTTGCGGTTTTGCACCTGTTTCTGATCGTTGCTTTTCGGTTATGTGATGACGTTATGTATGTCCCTAAGTATTTTATTTCTTTGACTGGTTTAAGGGCAACTCCTCCTAATGTGTACATGTTTTGGGTGTTTGTAGTTACATTTAAGGGGTCTCTAATGACAAGTTTTGTTTTAGTTTCGTTCAATACTAGTCCTACTGTTTTTAATAGCATACTTAAGTTAGTTACGATTCGGTCTATGGGTTCGATATTGCTGGCGATAATTATAAGGTCATCCGCGAATGGTAGTATCAATGGGAGTGTGATTTCAGCGTCTTGGTCTAGGTTCACTGCTGGATCTTCTTTCTCCATTGTTCGGAGCACGTCATCCATTAGTGTTGTGAATAATCTAGGAGATAATGGGCAACCTTGTTTGACACCCTTACCTTTGGAAATCGTCTCTGTAGTTTGGCCGCACCATGAAATCAAAGTTTTCTCGTTCATGCAAGCCTTAATTATCCTATTAACAAATGGTACTGATGTTCTAGATACTAATATGTCAATCAAGGCGTTTAGGTCTACTGTGTCGAACGCTTTTTCTATGTCTATTGCCGCGACAAATATTTTTTTACCTGCTCGCCAATTGATGTCTAGCACCTGCCGGAGGGTAAAGATGTGGTCGTCTGTTGCCCTGTTTTCTAGGAATGCCGCTTGATAGCTTCCGAGTGCTTTGGTTGACGCGTCTAAACGTTCTAGTAGGTAATTTGCATATATTCTGTAACCGGCGTTGCATATCGATATTTTTCTGTAGTCTCAGCATTGTTTAGGGTGAGGCACTTTAGGTATTGGTACCTGTTTTATTATTAGCCTCGTTTGGGATTTCATTGTCCAGCCATGCTTTATTCATTATGAGCACCAACTGCTCAAGGAACTCTACAGGAGCCGCTTTGTACAATTCTGGTACGATTTGATCTGTACCTGGTACCGTACCGTTTTTCATTTTTCGTAAAATGTAACATGATGTTTTGAGGTCAGGGGTTAACTTAACGTCAATGCAGTCATTATTTTCTTTTCTGGTTTTAATTACGGGACCTTCCAGTTTTTTTAGGTCTTGAAGCCGGTGTGTCATTGGGATAAAGTGCTTACTCTGGGTACGCAATTGATTTGTTTTGTTTTTCCTTAAATATTTGTATGTGATCTTCATCCGCATTGAACGGGGTGCCTTACTAAGTCCGGTGAAAAATGATTTGCATTTTTCGTTTTCTTCGTGTTCTTGAATTTTTTTAAATTCACTACGAGCCTCTGGCAGATTTTTTTTAAAAGTAAGATTTTTTTGAAAGCGGTTGTTGAGGAAAAGCGCTTTTTGTAGTTTGCTAGGGCTATTCTGCTGTCGCGAGATTGCACTTTAGGTTTTGTAAGGATCTTCTGTGCGGCATCTACAAGGATGGCGTTTAGTTCGTTCCAACTGAAGTTTTTGTTGTTTTTCGGGTCGTTATTTGTTTTTGGATGTGAGTGTAGTTTTTCATTAACTAGTTTTCTGAATTTCTCAGCAGTATTTTCGTTCTGGAACGCTTCGTAGTCGAGATTTCTGTAGTCGAATTTTTGGTTGTTTAGGAGGTAGGGCTGGTTGTGGGTGAGATTTCGTTTATGTTTTGTAATAGGTGTCTTTATCATGCCCCATATTATCTTGTGGTCTGACTTCAGCCCGTTGGTCCATTCTCCCTTTATAAATGTAAAGTGAAGTTGACTGGATTTCTTTGTTATAATATGGTAAATTTGGGACGTTTTTCCACCCGCTGACCATGTGACTTTGCAGGATTTGCGTCCAAAGGACGTGTTAATTTTTAAATCATGCTGTTGTACAAAGCCAAGTAGGACTCTGCCATTGGTATTGGACCGTGGGTGGAATAGGTTATTCCCTACTGTGCCTGGGTCGGCGTTTTTAATTTCGTCAAGGCCTATGTGGAAGTTAAAGTCGCCTAATACTATGGTGTGTGCTCCCTTTGGTTTTTTGTGTAATAGAGCTCCTATCTTAGATAAGCAGGACGTCGATCCAGACTGAACGTGAGTGTTTATTAAGAAGATGTCTAGCGGTTCTGACGAGTAGTATAATATTGGGCACTCTAGACCACCTCCGTGTCATCAGGCTCACTCCGTTCGCCTGCACTCCGGTGGCTTAGCGTGCCCAATATTATGTTTTTGAGATCTTCTGTTTACCTTGAGTGACTGGAGTTGTTTTGTTATTTTCTGCTATAAAACGAAAAGAGTGCTTTCATTAATGTCATTCAAGGCAAAATGCTCTGTTGATTTAGTTCACAATGAAGTTTGTTAAACAAAGTCAATCCCTGCAGCTCGACAAAATTTGTCCAGATACTATAAACACAACTCATCGCCATGGAAATCTCTTACCTGATACCGTTCGTTGTATAATTTGTGGACCGTCAAATAGTGGAAAAACTAATTTGGTTATCGGTCTTCTATTACATCAAAATGGTTTACGTTTTAAAAACGTATATGTCTATTCGAAAACACTTCATCAACCGAAATATGTCTTCTTAGAAAGAGTTTTGCATCTTGTTCCAGCCGTGTCTTACGCAAAATACAGTGATAATGAAGATGTGCTTAGTCCTCAGGACGCAAAACCGAATTCGGTAATAATATTTGATGACGTAGCATGCGAAAGTCAAACAAACATTCGAGATTATTTTGCTATGGGTCGTCATAAGAATATAGATTGTTTTTATTTAAATCAAACGTATAGCAAAATTCCTAAACAGCTTATTCGAGACAATGCAAATCTTTTAGTTTTATTTAAGCAGGATGATATCAACTTAAGACACATATATGATGAGCACGTCAACACAGATATGAAGTGGATTGAATTTCGTGAAATGTGTTCCAAAATATGGAGTGAAGCGTATAACTATCTAGTTATAAACAAAGATTGTTCAAAAAGTAACGGGTGTTATAGAAAAAAATTTGATACCTTTGTAATATTTGATTAGTGATATTATAAATGTCTATAAAATTGTATTTTATATTCATTATTTCATTGCTACTTACTATTGAAGGTTATATACGTAAACTATTGAGAGATATAATATATAAGTATACAGACAACATTAATATGGAAAAGGAATTAAAAACACAAATCGTAAAAGCAGCGGAAGCAGTTAAGCGGAAAGTAAAAAATATGCGTACAATGGAGACTGATAACCATGAAATTTTACAAACAGTTTTCAAACCTATCATCAATCCGCTTAATAAAATGATAGGGAGTGAAAAACTAAATTTAGCTAATGATACATTAGAAAATAGTTATAATAATATAATTGGTATCAATGCATCTCCGCAATCAACAATAATGGATAAAACTGTTGTAAATAGAAATTCTATGGTCTCAACACCTAAACGCTCATCTGATGAAGACGATAGTTCCGACATTAATAACATTTCCGATGAGGGCGATGAATCCTTTAAAACAATTGAATCAGTATCAACTCCTGAACAGAATACATCATCATGGTCCCTATCTTCAGAAGCCTTTTGCGATGTCCCCTTCGGTGTTCGAAGAGAGCGCGGAAAACTTATGATGGGATCAGTTCGCATAAATGTTACCGATAGAGAGATTTCAGTTGCTGGAAGAGTATATAGTTCTACACCAGGGTTGGTAGAGTTACTTTTCAAGAAAATGCCTGATTTAGATTTAGTGACAAGTGAAGATTTGCAAAATTATAAATCAATGCTTCTGAACACAAATGCTCATCGTAGGGACTTTGATCCCCATAAGCCATTAAAATCAAACAAAGGACGAAAATATCTAACTGTTATAAAACCATTGTTCAAATTACGAAAACAATCCGTCAGTACTGATGACAATATTGACGAAGATTTTGTCGGACAAGGGTTGCCATTGATGAAAAGATTAAAAAAGAATACTGATTATGTTTACTGGGACGATCCTAATGAATTAGTTGATAGACTAAAGTTATTGACAGCTTCTAGAAATGCTGGAAATTCGGGTTTGGATAACGAAATAATATCTATTATAGAAGAATTGCGAGAAAGTGGTATTATAAATTAGATAAATATGTATTGGTTTTTATTACTTTACGTTTACCTTTCAACATAAAAGCAACGTTCTATATTTCATAATGAATATTGATAAATTTGGTCACCATGTGCATAAAAGAATGCGTTTTTCAGAAATATTTGAATTTGCTGATAAAGCACTGTTAAAGTCAGATAGTGGGAGTTTTGACTTACAATCAGCAAGACTAGTAGGTGTGAAGTCACCTATAAAGTCTGATGATGCTGTCAACAAGGAATATGTAGATCACACATGTAAAAATTTTTGTAGCAAGAAAGATTTTGAAACTCTTACAGAAACTTTAAAAACCGATATAAAAATGTATTTAAAACAGTTTGAAGAAAGGTTTTGTACGAAAGACTACTTGGATAAAATAGTAATTAAGATTAAAAATGAGCAAACATCAAGTGGTAAATGAAATCCACAAACCAGCACGAAAAAATTTTCCTCGGCGTCACGTTATTTTAAGAAGGATTGATGATTTATGGCAAGCAGATCTCATAGATTTTAATAATCTTAAAAAATATAATAAGTGCTACAGTTTTATTTTGATTATTATTGATTGTTTTTCGAAGTATGCTTGGTCTGTACCATTAAAAACGAAAAGTAAGAAAGAGGTCAGTACAGCCTTTGAAAACATTTTACGTTTAAGTGGTCGTTGTCCAAATAATTTACAAACTGATATGGGTTCAGAATTTTACAATGAATCTTTCAAAAAAGTTATGAATGCTTTTAAAATAAATCATTATTCATCATATTCAGTTAAAAAAGCTTCTATTGTCGAAAGACTGATTAAAACTATTAAAAATCAGTTATTTAAATGTTTTACTTTCAATGGAAATAAAAGATGGATTGGAAATACTATAAAAGACGTTATGCTTTCATATAATAATACCAAACATCGCATCACCCAATATAAACCATGCGAAGTTGACAAAGAAAATGAAATGATGGTTTTAAATAATATCAACAAGTCCCAGAAACAGTCATTTACGTCGTATAAAAATAAATTTCAAGTAGGAGATATTGTTCGCATTAGTAAATATAAAACAATATTTCAAAAGGGATATACTCCTAACTGGACTACTGAACTTTTTGTTATTAGAAAAGTTAATAACACTAACCCACCAACTTATCTTATTGAAGATTGCAAAAATCAAATAATAATGGGATCATTTTATGAGCAAGAACTTCAAAAAACAAACTGTCCTAACGTGTATTTAGTAGAAAAAGTTATTAGAAAAAACAGAGATAAGTTGTTTGTTAAATGGTTGGGTCTTAATGATAACGAAAATTGCTGGATTAGAAGAAATGAACTTGTTAAATAATTTAACGTACTTATACTATCTACAGTTTTCGGTACTTATCACTTTCTTTTCAGAAATGAAAGGAGAAGGACTTGTAAATAATTTAATTAATAATCTTCCTTTTGAGTTACATTTACCAGGATATAACTATTGCGGTCCGGGAACACGACTAAGAGAACGGTTATTAAAGGGTGATAAGGGGGTAAACAAATTAGATGAAGCTTGTATGCATCACGATATTGCATACTCTAATTTCTCAGATCTGTCGAACCGGCACAAAGCAGATAATCAATTACTAAATATGGCAAGAAAACGTCTCAAATCAAAAGACTCTGGAAAAGGTGAAAAACTTGCATCATGGCTTGTTAGCAAAGTTATGAAAGCCAAAATTAAAACAGGTGCAGGAGTCAAGAAGTTCAAAAAAATTATATCCAAAATACGATCAAAAATTAAGAAATTTAAACATAAAGATAGTAATACTGCTATTAAATATGCATATTTAGCAGCCAAGAAATTATTTCCTAAAAAATGCCGTGTGCACTTACCACGTATTATACCACTTCCGAAATCAGGAGGCATTCTACCTTTGATCCCAATATTTGCGGGGCTGTCAGCCTTAGGTAGTTTAGCTGGAGGTGCGGCAGGTATAGCTAAATCAATAAATGATTATAAAATGGCTCAACAAAATTTTAAGGAGTCTGAACGACATAATAAAATTATGGAATCTGTAGCATTAGGTAAAGGATTGTATATTAAACCATATAAAAAAGGCAATGGCATATTTTTAAATTCATCAAAAAACTGAGAACCAGGCTGCCTGAGAGAGCACTTACAAATTATGACATCTTAGAACATGCCAAAAAAACAAAAATACCAGAGTTTAGAGGAGTATATATGAAAGACAGATTACCTGGAAAGGTGAAAAAAGTTGAATGTGGCATAGTTAATTTGGATAGTTACAAGAATCAAGGAACTCATTGGGTAGCCTATGCAAAGATTGATAAATATTGTCAGTATTTTGACAGTTTTGGAGATTTAAAACCACCGATTGAATTAGTAAAATATTTAGACACAAACAATATAACTTACAATTACACAAAGTTCCAAAAATTTAATTCATATAATTGCGGACATCTATGTTTAAAGTTTTTGCACAATTTCTGGAAACAATGTACGATAAAGGTAAAAACGGTAGTATAAATTCGGACTGATTAGTTCTGCTGTTACCAATAGCAATATGTCCTTCACGCTGTCTATAACAGGTAACACCTCTGTTCTGACGACGAACTATTTTCCTACATTACAACTTGATGGTGAATATGAGTGTGCCTTGCTACATTTATCTACATTTAATTCCTTACCGAATATTGATGGCAGAAATAATAAATTTCATTATGGGACTAATGAACTAATAGAAATCCCTGAAGGTGCATACGAACTTCAAGATATTTGTGACTATTTAAAATCGAAAATAAAAAAATGTGACTTAAAATTATATTGTAACAATAACACTTTAAAGACAACAATATTTTGTACTAAAGATATTCATTTTGAAAAACGGTCATCACTTGGTAACCTGTTAGGTTTTGGTGAAGTATTGTTAAAAGCTAATAAATTGCACGAGTCCCGCTTTCCAGTTAACATTTTATCAACAACTGTGATCAGAGTCGAATGTGACATAGTCAGTGGTTCATACATAAACGGAGTTTCCAGTCACATCATCCACGAGTTTTCTCCGAATGTTCCTCCAGGTTATAGAATAATAGAAATACCAAAAAACATTATTTATTTTCCTGTAAATAGGAATACCATTAACAATATAGACATAAGAATATTGGATATAAAGAATAACTTGATAAATTTAAGAGGTGAAGAAATTCAGTTGTATTTACATATCAAGAAGAAATGATTGATTGCTATAAAAACGAACAACGTCCAGTTAAAACGCGTAGTAATAATAGTGGTGTTCGTAAAACAACACATACCAAGAAAAAAAAATTAAGCGTTGAAAACATAAACTTTTTAAAATTAGTTGGCCTATTAAAATGAGTATTTTAAACATTATCAATCCTCCTGTTCACGATAATTCTATCGAGGCTATCGAAACTCATTCGTATAAACCTTATGTCACAAGTTTTAACAAAAACGATGAAATTAGAATTCCGATTAATCAGCAAGATGTATACATATTGCCCTCCGCAAGTACCTTGTACTTAGAAGGAATAGTAAATGTAATAAAAAGAGATACAAAAGAAAAAGTATCTAGTGTTCAATTTACAAACAATCCCCTTCTATATTTATTTCAAGATATTCGATATGAATTAAATGGAGTCGAAATTGATAAAGTGAAAAATGCTGGCGTTACCACAACAATGAAAAGTTTATTATCAATGAATGAAACTGAATCAAAAATTTCAAAAGCTTGGGGTTGGGACATTGATGGTACAAAAAATATGCATGGTGGAAGATTTTCAGCATCTATACCGTTGAGCAATATTTTAGGTTTTGCTGAGGATTACAAGAAAGTTGTAATTAATTGTAAACATGAACTTGTCATGTTGCGCAGTAACACAAATCTAAACGCGGTCAAATTAAATACTGGAGAAGTTATAGACGATATTGAAATACATAAAATAATCTGGCGTGTTCCGCATATTAAGGTCTCCGACCGAGAACGAATAAATTTTCTTAAACTATTAGAAAAGGATCGCACCATTCAATTAACGTTTAGAAATTGGGACCTATATGAAAATACGTTAGCTAAAACCACCAAGCATACCTGGACCATCAAAACTTCATCTCAAATAGAAAAACCTAGATATGTTATTGTAGGCTTGCAAACTGGTAGAAAAAATGATGCTTTGAAAGATATGTCGCACTTTGATCATTGTAATTTACGTGATGTTAAAGTTTTTCTGAATTCAACATATTTTCCTTATGAATGTCTAAATGCAAACTTTTCTGAAGATAGATTTGTTTTAATATATGAACAATACGTTAAGTTTCAACAGTCTTATTATGGTCGTAGAGCTGAACCGTTGCTAAGCACGAAAGAATTTAAAGAAAAAGCGCCGCTATTTGTCATTGATTGTGCTCGTCAGCCAGAATCACTAAAGAGTGGGCCTGTAGTAAACATTCGATTAGAGTTAGAAAGTGATGTAGAAATTCCTGATCAGACATCTGCTTACTGTTTAATACTAAACGATTGTATAGTTGAATATAAACCTTTAAGTAACATCGTTCGTAAAATATCATGAATTCTTATTTTGTCGATGTTCAAGGATTTAAAAATTACAAAAATGATTTTATCATAAAAGAATTTGCAATTTCTGACAAATATAACAACACTCGGGTATTTTTGATTAAGCCTCCTTACCCGTACACGAAATTAACTGATGAAGAAAAGAAAACAGTATCATGGATTGAACGAAACAGAGGTATCTATTGGAGCGAAGGTTACATAGATTATTATAAATTCTTAAGACTAATGAAATCATTTTTGAAAAATAAGGAAGTCATAACGAAAGGAGACGAAAAGAAAAAATGGATTAATTTACTCTGTGAAAAGTGTCAGTCTTCAAATATTGAGGAGATAGGTTGTCCTAGCTTTGGTAATCTGTACGATAAATATAGTAGTGTAGGTTCTGTAACAAGTTGTAAAAATCATAAAAAAGAATGCGCTTTAAAAAATGTTTTATGTATTAAGAAATGGTACTTTGAAAATGTGTAAATTTTTTACTTGTTTACTAAATAAATAAATAGTTTAATATTTTTTTGTATTATTTTTGAACCTTAACCAATCCATCACTTATAATTTTATTATATTTATGAAACGGATACAAGAAAGGTAATGTGAAAGGATAATTTTAACTATGGGGTGGACATCTACAGAGTAAAATGCTAATAATGAAATGTGAGTGAGACTTTAAATAATACACTTTTTTTAAATATACTTTTTTATTTTCAATTTGTACATTTTATATTTCTAAATAGATTTCATATTTATCTACTAAGATATTGTCGCAGCGCAGGCTATTTTGACATCCGTATCTTGTCTTGACATGAAACAAAGCGTTATTATCTGTAACAAAACAAAAAATGATTAGTGTATTGCTTCTGTAAAAGGAAATAATACCATTTCAAAGACTTAAAAGTAAGGAGAAGTAAAAATTAGCTATTATATAAAAACATATCTACATACCTGAAAAGATTTACGTTGCACAGATTTTCGTTGCGCTCTCCTAGCTCAGACGTTATTTGGTATATTAATTGGGATGCCTTGTATAGAATATTATCCTTTTCATCATAAACTATATATTGAGTTTTAATACGTGATCGTAAATGCACATCATTTGCTTTATCAACTGCATCAAAAATTTCAACTTTTACTAAATACTTTGGTATTTTTGAGTCCATAACTGCCACCATACTAGCTTGCATTGATCGAACTTCAGACATGATTTCGTGTATACTGATATAGATGTGACCGCACTTAACGCGAAGAACGTAATGAGCTAAGAGCTAGGCATATGCCATGCACCATATACTAGACAACGCGCCCCGCTCCCCGCGCTCGCACGCTATGCAACAATGCAACGTAATACGCATGCGTCATTAAAAATCATGTCTGGACTGGTTAATTGTTGCTCTAGATAGACTAATAGCAGGTATAATGGTATCTTCCAAGTATAGTGGTAGAAAATAAATAAAAAATACAAATTCTACATACATAAATTTATTTTCAATAATCATGCACTATACAATTATTAAACAATTTTTTAAAATATTTATAAGTTGAAAATTACAAAAGGTAAAAAATAATCAAACCCAATAGTCACTATTTCATTTTCAACCAAAGACTCGGTATTACAATTACACAATAGTCTATAGTAAATGTTTTCAACGGAAGAAAGTGTGTCTTGTTTAATAATTTTTTTAAAACGTGTAATGCATTCAGACACATATTCATCTAAACTTAAAAGATAATCGAAATATATACACATACAACGGTAAATTTTTTTTAAGATACCTAGTACTTTTGTAACAATTTCGTAATCACACAGTTTTACACAGTATAAAAAGACATATAATTCATGCATATCACAAGTATTTAAATTTAGAATATTTTTAATATAACCAAAATCACTTGAGGTTAATGTTACTATTTCACAATCACTTTGCAATATCTTGACTTTTGGTTTGAAATCGATGTCGCCCCATAGTGCAATTATTAACTGTAGACCGTTATATTCGTATGTATGTTTTAAGACACATATGGTTGACAAGTAACTTATACCCCTAAAATAGACACGTGACCCCATGCTGTCGTAGACACTTTATCTCCTGACACCAATCGCTTATCGTCGTTGCTTGACAAGGCAATCTTTTTAACGCTACGCGTGAACACTTCGTGTTTTATAGATTTGAATAAAATATTTTTTTTTTTTATGACACCGCCTTTAAACAATGTTTTTCTATAATTTGAAAAACTTAAATTTCGTACAACACATGTCTTTACACCTTTAGCTTTTTTAATAATACTGTTTGCAGTTTTAACGCAGTACAATTTAGAACGTAGGCCTACAAACTTTGTAATAATATCCCCTCCCATTTCGTCTTTAAAAAGACCTGGAACTTTTTTATTTATTAGTGGCAAGTCATAGTCATTTTGTAAACCATAATTGCTAGTATCGAAGTACTGTATAAAATGTTTTTTTAGGTCTTTATAAAAGTCATGTGTTTTTATGTGATATATGAAACTGTCTGTATCAGTATAGCACATGCGTACGCGTTTACCATAAAATGGTTGAACAATAGAGTAATGAAAATCGTACATGTGAGCTTTAGATAGCTCGAGCACTGTAAACCCTATGTATAGAGGCTTATCTAAAATTATCTGTTCAGGCTTGGTTTGTATAGCAACCAAATTTTCAGTAAAGACTGAAACACTATGAAAACTCGGACTTGCTATTAATTTGTCTGCGCTATTTTTCTTTTTAGTTTTATTTTGGGTGTCAGACCATTGATTCACTAACTGTACCTTAACCCTTCGTTCGTTGTTTTCTAATGTTTTACCAAAGATACTATTGTTTAACAATTTAAAAAAGTCTTGTTCAAATTCCGATTTTGCGTTTTGTCTTAAACTTGTATTTAGATCGATGTATTGTTTTAGGTAAGAGCTCTGCCTAAACGTAATAACGCGATGCACTTTTTCAAGGATTAAACCGTGTTTTATACAAGTTTTTAAATTCACATAGTGAATTACGTAAAAATATTTGTCGAATAAATTCGGAATAAGTTTAGAAGTAATCCCTCCGGGAGGAATACTTTTTTCTGGACAAAACGGTAACTCGTTATGTTTTCCATGCAATTCTTTAGGATAAATCAAATCGACTTCGAGTATAAACCCGTAATCAGCATCATTTGATACATTGTTAACATTAAAATTAACTATTTCAGATTGACTCAAAAAACGAAAGTTTGAAAAAGGCAAAGCTTGGCACATGCTGTATCCATAAAGATTATTACAATCTATGTAGACTGTATATGAGTCAGTTAACAAAGGATCATAGTGTAAAACGTGTTTATTGTTAGCTTCTGCATATCTGTGCGAACACATACAAACACCGCCCCTTATACCGGCTTGAATCATTCTAATTATTTCTAAATCTCCAATGAGTTCAAGCTCGACACCTGTTTTAAAAAGCATGCTATCCCATGATAAGCTACTTGCTGTTAAGTAATATGCTGGATCGAGAAGATAGTGACGTTTGCATGTTTGCCTAAAATTTTCGAAAATATCCGTCAGCAAAAGCACATCAATTTGCAAATATAAATCAGTGTACTGACCGAGATTTAAAATATCAAATGCGCGCCAAACTGTTTGCGCGTGTTCGTAATCCTCATCCGAAATAGTTTCATTAGTAAGAGAACTGTAAAAACATTCTTTTTTAGGAAGTTTCTGTTCATTGTAACGATCCCATTTATCCATATATTCGTAAGGATAAACTCCTTTACGTGTAACTAAATCGAATTGAGTTGGATTTAAAAAACATCTACGAAGATGTATAAAATGTTCTTTTTTTAAAGTTTTAGCCAACTTTTCTAAACTGGTGCCTAAAAATTTATAAGAATCTACAAATCGTAGCTGAATGAATTCTTCATCGGAAACTGGAATGAATTTAGTAAATGAGATATAGTTCTCTTTAGTTTTAGGAATGATTTTTATCGCTCCTGGAGCTTCTCCTAGATTTTTGATAAACAGATGGCTGTCATAGCCTGCCAGATTGTGGAAAAATATCGGTACAAATTTGGGAATTTTGTATTGTAAATTACAATAGTTATGAGCTGCACCACGATAACGGCCTGATATATGACAATGATCTTTCACTTTGTCACCAAATAAAAAATTCCGGCAAATATGGCAAAGGGTAGCATTTTTAAAATCTTTTGCATCATTTTCATTAAAAATAATAGGAACATTTTGAGATAGAATTTGGTGTATTTTACGCGCGTCTCTATAAAGATAATCGATAAATGTTTCAATACAGTCAACGCCGCGGTAAGACACATATCGATTATGGTTCGGGTCCGCTGTACAAACAATTTGATAAGCAAACGCTGCTGGAATATGATGTTGTAACGTTTCTGTATTCGAAGTGCCTGATGGTTCTTTATAGCACGGCTTCAATAAAGTTTCCATGTCCGCGTAAATTACGACGGGGACATTTTGTTTACGGTCATAATTTTTGAATTTGATTACTGAACCCTTTTCCGGTAATAAAGTCACTATTCCACCACAAACGTGATTATCAACTTCGATTTGTGTTTTAAAAAATACTAAACACGTGTCGCAAAAATACAGTTTCCCGTGATGGTTTGTTATTTGTTTACGAACAAGCCGTGACAAATCCTTAATGAGACAGTAATGCGATTTACCATTATTTTCAAAAAACAACAAATGTATGATTTTTTTATTACTTATATTTTCAGACTTATACAATGGTCCCGTTATGGTCTTATTGTTTTGCAAACCAAAAATTATGAATTTAAGCTGTGGATTATTTTTTTCAAAAATGTGGATATCTGTAAACGTAACGGGAAAAGACATGCCATCTATGTTCAAAACATCACGAAAATGAGGATAAGATGTTACTCTTTCAGAATGATATTTTGCTGGGTAAAGGTTTGCCATAACACTCCATAAAAAACAAAACTCATCGTTATTCTGAATGTTAAGACAAGCCTTTTTATTCTTTATGACTCTCGGCAGTTGTATAAATGTGGACCCCTCCCCACCCCGCAACGGTTGGTAACGGTTTACATTTACCTCCAAATGTGAAGCACTTAGGAAGGCCCAACCGCTTTCACGTTGCTCAAACTCTTCAACTTTCTTTGTTAAAGTATTAACAACTTTTGAAAAAAACTTATTAAAATCGTAATTATAATAAATTGGTATGTTTTTTGTACTGAAGGACTTAATTTCTTGCTTGTTATTTTTAAACAAAACAAAAATTGAAAATAACTCCAAATTTACCTTTAGACAGGTATGTTTTTGTAAGTTTTCACTCAAAAGTAACATTATTTTACTACGAAGAGAGTTTAAAAACATAGATAAATTATTTGGAATAGGTTCAAAAGCCACTAGTCTATAGGAAATAATGCGTCGACGAAACGCCGAGCTAATAATTTCAACCCCATCGCTATGGCGTTGAGTTTTATAATTTTTTTTATGAGTATTGCTCCTTACGTGACCAGTCCATGACTTATTATTGACAGATACGCTACAAACAGAACAGAAAGGCATTTTTTAATGAATTAACGAAAACCAAAATATCAGAAAGTTGTTATGAAATACTTATATTAACCTCATGAATATTTAATGTATAATGCGTGAGTTCAAAAATAAAATAATGTAGATAAATCCATTGTTAATATATTTTTTAGGTAAATTTTAACTTATTATTAAAATGCGTAGGCTCACTATCCTTAAACAAGTTGAAGGCTATAGCGAGAAATTCCTGTATAGCCCCCCATTCATTGGAAGAGCTCTCACACTGTAGCTTTACCGCTGCGAGGGCTTTCTTGTACCGTTCCTCTGGTGGAGCGTCCTGAACGTCACCCGTGTTGTAAATCTTCAAATCAATGAAGAAGTCTCCTTGAAAGTTCCCAACGCGACGAGTCTGACCTGTTGAAACGCGCGATGTAAAAGAGGATGTTGTACTGTGAACACTCTTCTTGCTGCTCGATGCTTTTTCCTCAAAATTTAAAATTGTGAAGAGGTCTTTTCGGTTCTTCTTTTTTGAACTGGGAACAAAACAACAAATAAAGTTATCTTCTTATTGACATGAAGTAACTACTTAAGATTAGGTGGACCGTAAGCTTGTTTGCCACCTTGGTGGTGCAAAAAGAAATAAAATAAAATAGCATTATTTATGGTTGCGTAATAAGGGTCACATTCTATCAATCGGTAATGAATAGGTACTATCATAAAAACAATTTAATATAACAAATAATAAAAACATTTTAAAAAAATAATCTATTTTGATAACAATCTATTATACAAATTATATACGATCATCAAACATGTATTTGCCTGCACGCGTTATGATATGATGAATCATCACATACGTCACATCATCGCTCGTGCTACTACAAAGCAAACACCACAGAAAAGGTAAAGTATATGTATACCTATTTCAAATTTTACATTAAGTTTAGCAAAAGATTTTTAAAATAGAAACACAACTATATAAGTACCTTGTCTTTTCGTTTAGCGTATCCGATGTAAGGCGCTTACGGGATGAGGCGATGTTTTTGGGTTTCACTGCTTTTGCACCGATTGAGGATGTGCAGAGTTTTCTAGAAGACACCGGAGGTGTAGGCGCCACCGCAAGGATTTCTTGGCTGGATTCGAACTCTGAGTCAGACCTGTGAAATAAATAGAAATAATAAAATCAACTATAAGAAAAAAACATTTAAAAACAAAAAAAATTTTTTGTTATAAGTAGGTACTTACTTACATTTTTCAATATCAGAATAACTGGATTTAACACCGGAAGCAACTGTATTTAATGCACAAATTTTCAAAAAAATATGTAATTACTTGTAGCCTGTGTGAGCTTATAAGCTATTGAATATAGATTCGTCAGCAAAAATAGAAAAACCGGTCAAGAGCGAGTCATAACAACACCTAATTTTTATTACTACGATATCTACCTTTTAAAACTCCTATTTTTTATCATTAGAGGTTTGAAATAATTTGACATGTACTAGGTAATAATTACAAATAATTCCTGCAGATGTAATTACACATAGACAAACATTAAAAATCATCTTAACACATAACTTTATACCTTCTCTATACTATTCAGTTGTTTAAAATTGAAATATGTCTAAAGTTAATAACGTCTATAACGAAGTTTTCAATTTTACTCAAACAGCTCATGACTAGATAAAATGTACCGTTTGATTTTTTTAAATTGAACCCAATCGAACCCTAAATCAATAATATTGCATACTTTGCAATTATCACGCTTAGGTATTCTTTGTCGCCTTGCGTCAAAGGATGTGTAGTAAATTGATATTAGGTCGCGGTAAAATGTTGAAAATGTCGCACTGTAGACATTTGACCAAATGGTTAAAAATCTAAGTTACATTTCTTATTAAAATTATCCTTTATTAACTCCTTCATATATTATAAAATACTAATTGTCAAATAAAATTAATGCTTCGCGAATTGCACCCCTCTCAACACATATTTCGGCAAAATACCACACTTAAAAATCATAAACAAAAACTTAGATTTAAACTTATGTTTTCGAAAACTGGATTCGTTAGTTATTGTACTTATAACTTCAATAATTTAATTTTGAGACGTTGTATGATTTTTTTCATAAAAAGAGGGAAAAAAACACTAAGTAGTACTTTTCTTATATGACTCGCTATACAACAAAGATTACAAAAACTTTATATAAAAATAAGCAATACGGATATATTTACTATCGTATGTTTTTTAACTTGACTGTAACATTTCGCAATAGATGAACTTCTCATATTATGTTCGTGATACTATTTTATGCTTGCAAGGCTCTTTGTTTATGTATTTGTCGCTGAACTATACATGATACTTTAAAATATTACATTAATGAAATACCAAATTATAAAAAAGACAAATCGGTTACGAACCCACATAGAACTATATTAACTAAAATGTATTTATAATATATTTATGTACTTAAATTAATCCACCAATTTGCGGCCGGCCGGTGCGGTGGCCAATAGCCTAAGCCTCCTTTATCTAACGAAGGCTTTGCTTCTGTGGTAGGGACAAATAACCTAAATTCGCTATTATGAACAAATCATCTAAAATTTTGCATAATATAAAATTTGCTTAAAAATAATAAAACTTATTTTCTCAATGAATGTGAAAACAAATTGTTTTTTTTTCAGTTAAATTAATCACTCATATTTGTAAGTATGTGAGAATATATTAATATAACCTAGATATTATACTACAAAACAATAAGATACTGGTGTTAAAACGTATACTAAACACGATTGAATTGCTCTAAATTCCGAAGTGTTCAAGATTCATTGGTCGGAGTATAAGCAAACCGTGAGAATTATTTCTATAATAATTATTATAACTCATTTCTCATAGAAACTTGTAGCGCTGTGAACACGTCTCAAAACTTTAATTAGTGAAAGTGCAATTACCAAAATCAAGAAAAGTGATCAAGCAGTACTTACTTATTTATATACTGTAAGTAAAGTGTGTTACTTATTTATTTATTGTAAAATTAAAAATAAATAATATATAATTTTTAGTTGTTCATTTTGTCAAGTAAATAGAGATTTTTTTAATGTAACATTTTATTGCTCATTGGAAATATTCTGATTATATTAGGATAAAATAAAAAATATGCTGATAAAATTATTAGACATGTAATTAACGTTTTCACAATGGTTTTTGCTCAGCTCAGCTCTCAGTATTATAACACTGTTGCAATTATCATGATTTTATTTATATTTAATTAATGCAACAGTTTATTTTTTTTTATATTTTTTTTAGATCTGCACTAGATCTTCCTTAGTACGGATTCAATGCCTTAATCTAATTTATTATTTCATCTTAAAAATAAAAATCCCTGTTATCTTACTGCTAGTTTCCTTTTTATTAGTCAAAACTGTAGGTACCTGTGTTCAAGGTATAAAATTTGTATAGAAAAACACCGTAAAACTATAATAATTATATTTTTTTAAATTGTTTACAGAGAAGACAGTGCTGCGACTTTAAGAACTGTCAGCTTTCAAGTATTTAAGACCCAAGTACCTACATGGGACATTCAGGTAACTCGCTGGTTTTCAATATTTTTAATAACTGTAAAAGAACCTTGTCAGTGCTAATATATTTTATTGTTCGCAGGTACTATGCTTCTTACCAGACCAGACTTCACTACACTATAAAGAAAAGTATTTACTTTTGTAACCTGTTCAAATTAAAAAAAACCTATCCTACCAAAACTCTATAGTTCACTCAAAGCAGTAATGAACTTTGATTGAGCTGTAGATATTTCCACATTGTTTTATTTCCAACATTGTTTTATTTTTTATACACCTGCAGGTAATTCTTCTATGGTAAAATGGTAAAAGGTAAAAGGTATTTGGAATTTTTTTCTTTTATTTATTATGAATTCGATCGTTCGATCTGTTCACTAATTTGGAACATTAAACAATCGCGGTTGGCGTGGGGTGATCTTATCACGGGCTCCCCGGGCGGAATCTTACCATGGGTCTGTCAACCAATTGCGATTGTGTTAGGAATTCCTTTCAGCGGGGTTGATCTTACCACGGGCTCCCCAGGAAGAACTTACCACGGGTCTTCCAACTGAAAGGTTTAGGATATACACGGTTCACAGAGTGATCTTACCACGGGCTCTCTGTAATCGTGTTTTAGGTGTCGCGTTCAATAAGGTGATCTTACCATGGGCTCCAAGTTGAACGTGTTAGGAATTCCTTTCGGTGGGGTTGATCTTACCACGGGCACCCCAGGAAGAACTTACCACGGGTCTTCCAACTGAAAGGTTTAGAATATACACGGTTTACAGAGTGATCTTACCACGGGCTCTCTGTAATCGTGTTTAGGTATCACGTTCAATAAGGTGATCTTACCATGGGCTCCAAGTTGAACGTGTTAGGAATTCCTTTCGGTGGGGTTGATCTTACCACGGGCACCCCAGGAAGAACTTACCACGGGTCTTCCAACTGAAAGGTTTAGGATATACACGGTTCACAGAGTGATCTTACCACGGGCTCTCTGTAATCGTGTTTTAGGTATCGCGTTCAATAAGGTGATCTTACCATGGGCTCCAAGTTGAACGTGTTAGGAATTCCTTTCGGTGGGGTTGATCTTACCACGGGCACCCCAGGAAGAACTTACCACGGGTCTTCCAACTGAAAGGTTTAGGACATACACGGTTCACAGAGTGATCTTACCACGGGCTCTCTGTAATCGTGTTTTAGGTGTCGCGTTCAATAAGGTGATCTTACCATGGGCTCCAAGTTGAACGTGTTAGGAATTCCTTTCGGTGGGGTTGATCTTACCACGGGCACCCCAGGAAGAACTTACCACGGGTCTTCCAACTGAAAGGTTTAGGATATACACGGTTCACAGAGTGATCTTACCACGGGCTCTCTGTAATCGTGTTTTAGGTATCGCGTTCAATAAGGTGATCTTACCATGGGCTCCAAGTCGAACGTGTTAGGAATTCCTTTCGGTGGGGGTTGATCTTACCACGGGCACCCCAGGAAGAACTTACCACGGGTCTTCCAACTGAAAGGTTTAGGATATACACGGTTCACAGAGTGATCTTACCACGGGCTCTCTGTAATCGTGTTTTAGGTGTCGCGTTCAATAAGGTGATCTTACCATAGGCTCCAAGTGGAACGTGTTAGGAATTCCTTTCGGTGGGGTTGATCTTACCACGGGCACCCCAGGAAGAACTTACCACGGGTCTTCCAACTGAAAGGTTAAGGATATACACGGTTCACAGAGTGATCTTACCACGGGCTCTCTGTAATCGTGTTTTAGGTATCGCGTTCAATAAGGTGATCTTACCATGGGCTCCAAGTTGAACGCGTTAGGAATTCCTTTCGGTGGGGTTGATCTTACCACGGGCACCCCAGGAAGAACTTACCACGGGTCTTCCAACTGAAAGGTTTAGGATATACACGGTTCACAGAGTGATCTTACCACGGGCTCTCTGTAATCGTGTTTTAGGTATCGCGTTCAATAAGGTGATCTTACCATGGGCTCCAAGTTGAACGTGTTAGGAATTCCTTTCGGTGGGGTTGATCTTACCACGGGCACCCCAGGAAGAACTTACCACGGGTCTTCCAACTGAAAGGTTTAGGATATACACGGTTCACAGAGTGATCTTACCACGGGCTCTCTGTAATCGTGTTAAGGACAACGTGTTTCAAAAGGCGAACGATGACTGATCTCAAAAACATAATATTGGGCACGCTAAGCCACCGGAGTGCAGGCGAACGGAGTGAGCCTGATGACACGGAGGTGGTCTAGAGTGCCCAATATTATACTACTCTGACGTTTTGTCGAATTGCAATCTAATTAAGGCTGCAAGTACATTTTCGTCTTTGGAGTGTATCTGGCGAATTTTATGTGAAATATGTTTGTTTATGAGGATAGCCACTCCTCGCGGCTCCTTTGTTCGTTTATTACCACATAAGAGCCACTTGTAATTGTCGGATACATATTCACCACTTGAAAGGTGGGTTTCTTGTAATCCAGCAAGGGAAATTTGTCGGCTGATAAGTTCTTTGTCTATAAGAGCTTTATTGTAGGGGGTGGCACATCCGCGGACATTCAGTGTAGCTACTCTTAGAGATGAGCATACATTACTGGGTAGACTTACAGGTGGAGAGCTCCTTATTAGGCGGGTTCCTGTTGTCTCAATTTCTACAGGGATGATGTGGGCATTTGCCTTTGTATTGGGGAGGTCTTGCGTGCTGTTATTTTGTTCCTTGATATGGCTGATTATGTCCGAGTCATTAGTGGGTTGAGGTCGTAAAGGGTCTACTAACCTAATGCTGTCGTAGTGATTGTTGTTGAAATATATATGTATATTGCCTGGTACTGGGCGTCCCTGTGGTTTGTATACCAGTGGCCTAGTACTTCGGCAGTGGACGTGCTCATTGACAAGGTAGTACTCTGAGGCGGCTATTATTATTTCTTCGCCCCCAGAAACCTTCTTGGAATTGTTTGTTTATATATTGTTCTATGCGGGATTGTGTCTGGGAGTTATTTGGATTGGCTGAAAAGACATCATATGTGCTATTGATTAGTGCTAGGTGAATACGTTCGTTTTCCCGATTGTTCATTATGTAACTAGCTAAATCTCTACGCACAGCTCTGTGATCGAAGGTTAGTCCCAGAGCATCGTTTATTTGGTCTGCTATAGCCCTGTACAAGCAGTTTCCATCACTAGTCATAGGTATGAGCTCCATAGGTGGGCAGGTCATTTTGTTTTTCAGGGGAAAAGGACTGAGGAACGACAGGGAATAGTTAACGAGTTTTATCTAGTAGTTGTGCCTATATACGGCGTTGCAGGCTAATGTCTGCTGCTAGTGGGATTTGTGTTAGGCTAGCACGTTTTAAAAATAAGTACTTTAATTTGTTCATTTGAATTAGTCGTGCATTACTTACAATTATTTACTGAACCCGGATATTAAGGTAGGTAGAGACAATTTATTTTTACTTTAATTTATTTTATTATTTAAGCAGTAATAAAGTAGTGTAAAGGATCAATCTCACCGTGGTTGTTGAAGCCTCCTCCTCACGCTCACAGGCAACTCCTCGGCACTCACGTGACACACTCAAACACAATTTTGGATCGACAATTTTTTTTTTTATATATTTTATTGTTAATTATTTTTTAATTTCTTATATTTTTTTTAAAATTAATAAGCTGGTTAGGCATCTTATATATGTGCCTACTGGGTACCTAAGTACTAGAAGTTACTTGTGCAATTTGGTACGTCTTAGGTTCATAATACTACTTAAGGTAACATTTTAGTTTTGGGCTGAGTCCTCGTCAGATTCCGTGTCCAATTCTGGCATTTTGAATATTTTTTCAGCAGTTTTTTTTATGAGATATCTGTCTCCTGAGATTGATTTCCAGTATGCTTTGTTTCGGTGTGTGTAATGGGTTATGTCGTGGTGTAGTGAGTTTTCCCATGTGTAAATTGGACGGTCTATTTTGCGTCTTTGTTCTTTGTACTTGTAGGCTGCTTGTAATAAGTGCGGGGTTGTTCGTCTCAGTATGTGACCATAATAGGATAGCCTGCGAATTTTAATGATTTTTGTGACGGTTTTACCTTCCAGTATGTTGTGAATTTCGTTTTTCGGAGGGTCTCTGGTGGCTGCAAGCATTTCCCTTAATATGTGGCGTTCGTATCGCCTAAGGCGGGATCTGATGGCTTTTGTTAGCGCTGTAACATTAAGGCCGTAGGTCATAGTAGGGCAGATGACCATTTTGTAAATTAATCTGGATATCCGCCATTCTACTTTATTTTCACTAAGAAATTTGAGAATCATTTTTGAGTGTTTTGTTGCGGTTTTGCACCTGTTTCTGATCGTTGCTTTTCGGTTATGTGATGACGTTATGTATGTCCCTAAGTATTTTATTTCTTTGACTGGTTTAAGGGCAACTCCTCCTAATGTGTACATGTTTTGGGTGTTTGTAGTTACATTTAAGGGGTCTCTAATGACAAGTTTTGTTTTAGTTTCGTTCAATACTAGTCCTACTGTTTTTAATAGCATACTTAAGTTAGTTACGATTCGGTCTATGGGTTCGATATTGCTGGCGATAATTATAAGGTCATCCGCGAATGGTAGTATCAATGGGAGTGTGATTTCAGCGTCTTGGTCTAGGTTCACTGCTGGATCTTCTTTCTCCATTGTTCGGAGCACGTCATCCATTAGTGTTGTGAATAATCTAGGAGATAATGGGCAACCTTGTTTGACACCCTTACCTTTGGAAATCGTCTCTGTAGTTTGGCCGCACCATGAAATCAAAGTTTTCTCGTTCATGCAAGCCTTAATTATCCTATTAACAAATGGTACTGATGTTCTAGATACTAATATGTCAATCAAGGCGTTTAGGTCTACTGTGTCGAACGCTTTTTCTATGTCTATTGCCGCGACAAATATTTTTTTACCTGCTCGCCAATTGATGTCTAGCACCCGCCGGAGGGTAAAGATGTGGTCGTCTGTTGCCCTGTTTTCTAGGAATGCCGCTTGATAGCTTCCGAGTGCTTTGGTTGACGCGTCTAAACGTTCTAGTAGGTAATTTGCATATTTTCTGTAACCGGCGTTGCATATCGATATTTTTCTGTAGTCTCAGCATTGTTTAGGGTGAGGCACTTTAGGTATTGGTACCTGTTTTGTTATTAGCCTCGTTTGGGATTTCATTGTCCAGCCATGCTTTATTCATTATGAGCACCAACTGCTCAAGGAACTCTACAGGAGCCGCTTTGTACAATTCTGGTACGATTTGATCTGTACCTGGTACCGTACCGTTTTTCATTTTTCGTAAAATGTAACATGATGTTTTGAGGTCAGGGGTTAACTTAACGTCAATGCAGTCATTATTTTCTTTTCTGGTTTTAATTACAGGACCTTCCAGTTTTTTTAGGTCTTGAAGCCGGTGTGTCATTGGGATAAAGTGCTTACTCTGGGTACGCAATTGATTTGTTTTGTTTTTCCTTAAATATTTGTATGTGATCTTCATCCGCATTGAACGGGGTGCCTTACTAAGTCCGGTGAAAAATGATTTGCATTTTTCGTTTTCTTCGTGTTCTTGAATTTTTTTAAATTCACTACGAGCCTCTGGCAGATTTTTTTTAAAAGTAAGATTTTTTTGAAAGCGGTTGTTGAGGAAAAGCGCTTTTTGTAGTTTGCTAGGGCTATTCTGCTGTCGCGAGATTGCACTTTAGGTTTTGTAAGGATCTTCTGTGCGGCATCTACAAGGATGGCGTTTAGTTCGTTCCAACTGAAGTTTTTGTTGTTTTTCGGGTCGTTATTTGTTTTTGGATGTGAGTGTAGTTTTTCATTAACTAGTTTTCTGAATTTCTCAGCAGTATTTTCGTTCTGGAGCGCTTCGTAGTCGAGATTTCTGTAGTCGAATTTTTGGTTGTTTAGGAGGTAGGGCTGGTTGTGGGTGAGATTTCGTTTATGTTTTGTAATAGGTATCTTTATCATGCCCCATATTATCTTGTGGTCTGACTTCAGCCCGTTGGTCCATTCTCCCTTTATAAATGTAAAGTGAAGTTGACTGGATTTCTTTGTTATAATATTTGTGACTTTGCAGGATTTGCGTCCAAAGGACGTGTTAATTTTTAAATCATGCTGTTGTACAAAGCCAAGTAGGACTCTGCCATTGGTATTGGACCGTGGGTGGAATAGGTTATTCCCTACTGTGCCTGGGTCGGCGTTTTTAATTTCGTCAAGGCCTATGTGGAAGTTAAAGTCGCCTAATACTATGGTGTGTGCTCCCTTTGGTTTTTTGTGTAATAGAGCTCCTATCTTAGATAAGCAGGACGTCGATCCAGACTGAACGTGAGTGTTTATTAAGAAGATGTCTAGCGGTTCTGACGTTTTGTCGAATTGCAATCTAATTAAGGCTGCAAGTACATTTTCGTCTTTGGAGTGTATCTGGCGAATTTTATGTGAAATATGTTTGTTTATGAGGATAGCCACTCCTCGCGGCTCCTTTGTTCGTTTATTACCACATAAGAGCCACTTGTAATTGTCGGATACATATTCACCACTTGAAAGGTGGGTTTCTTGTAATCCAGCAAGGGAAATTTGTCGGCTGATAAGTTCTTTGTCTATAAGAGCTTTATTGTAGGGGGTGGCACATCCGCGGATATTCAGTGTAGCTACTCTTAGAGATGAGCATACATTACTGGGTAGACTTACAGGTGGAGAGCTCCTTATTAGGCGGGTTCCTGTTGTCTCAATGTCTACAGGGATGATGTGGGCATTTGCCTTTGTATTGGGGAGGTCTTGCGTGCTGTTATTTTGTTCCTTGATATGGCTGATTATGTCCGAGTCATTAGTGGGTTGAGGTCGTAAAGGGGGGTCTACTAACCTAATGCTGTCGTAGTGATTGTTGTTGAAATATATATGTATATTGCCTGGTACTGGGCGTCCCTGTGGTTTGTATACCAGTGGCCTAGTACTTCGGCAGTGGACGTGCTCATTGACAAGGTAGTACTCTGAGGCGGCTATTATTATTTCTTCGCCCCCAGAAACCTTCTTGGAATTGTTTGTTTATATATTGTTCTATGCGGGATGGTGTCTGGGAGTTATTTGGATTGGCTGAAAAGACATCATATGTGCTATTGATTAGTGCTAGGTGAATACGTTCGTTTTCCCGATTGTTCATTATGTAACTAGCTAAATCTCTACGCACAGCTCTGTGATCGAAGGTTAGTCCCAGAGCATCGTTTATTTGGTCTGCTATAGCCCTGTACAAGCAGTTTCCATCACTAGTCATAGGTATGAGCTCCATAGCTGGGCAGGTCATTTTGTTTTTCAGGGGAAAAGGACTGAGGAACGACAGGGAATAGTTAACGAGTTTTATCTAGTAGTTGTGCCTATATACGGCGTTGCAGGCTAATGTCTGCTGCTAGTGGGATTTGTGTTAGGCTAGCACGTTTTAAAAATAAGTACTTTAATTTGTTCATTTGAATTAGTCGTGCATTACTTACAATTATTTACTGAACCCGGATATTAAGGTAGGTAGAGACAATTTATTTTTACTTTAATTTATTTTATTATTTAAGCAGTAATAAAGTAGTGTAAAGGATCAATCTCACCGTGGTTGTTGAAGCCTCCTCCTCACGCTCACAGGCAACTCCTCGGCACTCACGTGACACACTCAAACACAATTTTGGATCGACAATTTTTTTTTTTATATATTTTATTGTTAATTATTTTTTAATTTCTTATATTTTTTTTTAAATTAATAAGCTGGTTAGGCATCTTATATATGTTTCTTATATATGTGCCTACTGGGTACCTAAGTACTAGAAGTTACTTGTGCAATTTGGTACGTCTTAGGTTCATAATACTACTTAAGGTAACATTTTAGTTTTGGGCTGAGTCCTCGTCAGATTCCGTGTCCAATTCTGGCATTTTGAATATTTTTTCAGCAGTTTTTTTTATGAGATATCTGTCTCCTGAGATTGATTTCCAGTATGCTTTGTTTCGGTGTGTGTAATGGGTTATGTCGTGGTGTAGTGAGTTTTCCCATGTGTAAATTGGACGGTCTATTTTGCGTCTTTGTTCTTTGTACTTGTAGGCTGCTTGTAGTAAGTGCGGGGTTGTTCGTCTCAGTATGTGACCATAATAGGATAGCCTGCGAATTTTAATGATTTTTGTGACGGTTTTACCTTCCAGTATGTTGTGAATTTCGTTTTTCGGAGGGTCTCTGGTGGCTGCAAGCATTTCCCTTAATATGTGGCGTTCGTATCGCCTAAGGCGGGATCTGATGGCTTTTGTTAGCGCTGTAACATTAAGGCCGTAGGTCATAGTAGGGCAGATGACCATTTTGTAAATTAATCTGGATATCCGCCATTCTACTTTATTTTCACTAAGAAATTTGAGAATCATTTTTGAGTGTTTTGTTGCGGTTTTGCACCTGTTTCTGATCGTTGCTTTTCGGTTATGTGATGACGTTATGTATGTCCCTAAGTATTTTATTTCTTTGACTGGTTTAAGGGCAACTCCTCCTAATGTGTACATGTTTTGGGTGTTTGTAGTTACATTTAAGGGGTCTCTAATGACAAGTTTTGTTTTAGTTTCGTTCAATACTAGTCCTACTGTTTTTAATAGCATACTTAAGTTAGTTACGATTCGGTCTATGGGTGCGATATTGCTGGCGATAATTATAAGGTCATCCGCGAATGGTAGTATCAATGGGAGTGTGATTTCAGCGTCTTGGTCTAGGTTCACTGCTGGATCTTCTTTCTCCATTGTTCGGAGCACGTCATCCATTAGTGTTGTGAATAATCTAGGAGATAATGGGCAACCTTGTTTGACACCCTTACCTTTGGAAATCGTCTCTGTAGTTTGGCCGCACCATGAAATCAAAGTTTGCTCGTTCATGCAAGCCTTAACACGTTAGCTGCGGCACCAATTTTTGCATACTTTCCGTTCCTGCGGCACGAGGTATAATCGGCCCGTACCGTGACCAGACGTTAGGGCGACACGCGGTATATTAGACCCCACCTCCTTTTACAGACTAAAATCCATTTTCTGGCGCGAAATCAAAGATAAATGAGAATTTTGGTCCTTATTGATATAGACAGTGAATTGATGAACCCTAATCCACCGTCGCCCCGGGATCTGATGGCTAGTTTAGGAATTATTAGCAAAACAAAATATGGGATCTTATACACCTCGTAACGCACTGAAATAGGGCAAATTTTCGCTGCGATTAGTGATGGGAAAAATAATATCGACGTTTTTAAACTGTCTTAACTACGCAACGACTTGACCGATTTTAATCAATTATATCTCATTAGATCGTTTTAAGGGCAAAACCTGGCAAAACAACACAAAGCTATCAAAGGATACATTTTTTTTTAAATAATCTAAATTGTGCTTGAAGGCGCCATAAAGAAAAAAAAACCGGCCAAGTGCGAGTCGGACTCGCGCACGAAGCGTTCCATTCTATACCATTAAGAGGCACCTATTACAGACTTATTATTGGAAAATAATGGATTACGGTTTATGCATAAGGTTTATCTTTCTATTTGTATATGAAAATCTTAATGCGGTTCACAGAATAGAAAAAAAAGGCAACCAGAAGTAGAAAAGAAACTGTCCTATTTATTCTGCCTCGGGCTTTAAAAATACAATTATTAGAACTTGAATTAACATTAAAAAATCAGTATCAATATACTTTTTTTATAAAAATCTCAATATATATGTTGTACTTATTTATGAGTGTTTTTCATTGAAACAGGGTAGACAATAAGATTTTTTGCACTGAGTGCACTGAGTCAAAATCTTTTTGGATTTTTTATCAGCTCCACGAGATGGTAAAAATGTGCGTAGTTTTTGGTAACAACCAACACATCTTCTCCTTTTTTCACCCTTTTCGAGGCAATGGCGTGCGCTTTCAGGTGCTGAAAAATAACAAAAATGTAAAGATAACGTAATAAAACTGACATTGTTACTTAGGTTAGATCGTAGATGAGAATAACAATGATAATGTAGGTATAACTGCATCAAATGAATGTGTTTGTTTTATACTTAAAATGTTGAAAGAGTAGGTAGGTAAGGTAGCTTAAATTCAGAATAATTAAAAGGAAACAATAATAAATAACTTAATAATGACCAAATGTCAAGCTTAGTTTATGAAAGCTTCAACACGTTGACTGTCAAGAAATATATCTAAGCATTACATTACCTGGGGTCTCATCGATTTCCTTTTTTATTAAAGATTCTATAAGTTTCTCCACAAAGGGTCTTTTTGGTAACTTTTTTCCATCAGTTTGGATTGAATTAAACACAATCCAGGCATTAATTAGCGCCGTACCAAATATTAGCTCCATTACAACTTTTCTCCACCATTTGATTCCTCTCTTCAAAGTTGTATAATAAGAAGACATCTGGTCAGAAAAGTCAATGCCTTTTTTTGTTTTATTGTACAGCAAAACACATCCCGGTTTTTTTATGCATTCGTCGGTACCTCTCTTCTTTTTTCCAGTATCTATCAGGTTATCATCGTGATCTTTGCACGTAGTCAACATCAAAACATTGCGTTTATCCATCCATTTCATTACCTTTACGCCCTTTTTGTTCATTTTTCCAATAATTTCGCCTTTCTGCAATTTGTAACTAGTAACTTGCTTTGGCAGATATTTCCGTATTTTATTAAGTGTTCCACATAAAAATGTTTTTTGTGATAGAAGATCTTCTGCCAGGCCCAACGAAGTGTAGTAATTGTCTACTATTACGATTCTACCCATTTCTGTCAGATTTGTCATCAATCTTAACACTACTTTTTTACTGTGTTCTAATTCTTTTTTCTGATTTTTTTTCCCTGTATAAACCTCTAACTCAGAAGTATAACCTTCGGGAGTGCAAAGCTTATAAAGCTTTACGCCGTACCAGTGTGATTTGTTTTTTATGTATTGGCGAAAACCTAGTCTTCCTCTCCATGGTATCATGGTTTCATCGATTACCACATACTTTCCAGGATTTGCAATACGTCGAAAGTTTTCTGTAATCTTTGTGAACATATTTCTAATTTTATATAGTTTGTCAGTTTGGTCTTCATTACTTACATACATCACTGACATGCCAGCATTTAAGTAGCAATAAAAATCTGTCTCTTGTCATTACTGAAGAAATAAATTCGTTTCGATTTAATTTGTTTCTGCTCCAGTATAAATTTAAATTAGGAACTCTACACAAACCCATTGCCATTAAAACAGCCAAAAATGTTCTCATTTCCTGAGAACTGGTGTCACTCCATTTTGTCATGCGTGAATTACGTTTCATATTTTGTTGATTTATTTGTATATACTTTTGTGCGTAAGCATTTGTTTCAGATACCATTATATCAATCATCTCATCTGTAACAAACATCTTGTATATATCTTCAGGTGTAACTCCCACAAACGGGGGTAAATTAATCGTACATTCTCCAGCGAATTCATTAAAAGTTATGGGACTTTCCGATATATTTTCCCACTCATCGTGATCTTTAGCTTGCGTGCCGGGTAATGTTTCGTCCGTGACTAAAATGTCATCTTCTGTAGCTTCTTCATATTCACTATCTGGAGATAAATCCTGATCTGAATGAACGCAATTTTCCATTGAAGCATACTCTTCCGAATCACTACACTCTTCCTCCGAAGGACTATAATCATTGTCAGTACCGCTAAAATTATCATCTTCCATATTATTACTCTCATCCAACTCAGGTGATTTTCGAATATTCTGCACACTGTGACATATTTTGTTTGTTTGTATTATATTATTGTTTTCGCAGTCTATATGTTCAATAATATCATATTCGACAATATCAGGTGATTTTAGAACAGTTGGCAATTTGTTATTCATGTCTCGTTTTCCTTTAACATTGTCATCAGGAATACTTTCTATAATTACAGAGACCTCTATTTCATGACTTTTTTTGGATTTGGACGGATTAAAGTCTTCTGAATATGTACATTCGGATGTAACATTTTCTCTCGGTCTTTTTTGTGTCGGAGTACGAAGTAATTGTTGAATGTTGTCCTCACTAAGTGATATATTACAATCCAGTAAATTGGAGCGTGAGATTTCTGACAAAGATCCAGCTCTGCTCTCCGTAGTTATATGAGGAAAATCTTTTGAAGGGGAACCTATAGGATTTTTGTTTTTTTATTGGTGAGGTTGAAGCACTAGAAGCGGACAAGCGAACATTCTGCAATATTTGACAAGTTTTTCCGGTACTAGGACTGAGATACACTATTTCTTCTTGTGTTTTGAGTTGAATAGTTTTTCGGATGTTTGGACTGAGGTTAACTGTTTCTTCTGGTTCTTTCACTTGATCAGGATAAATTGATTTTTTTTTAGTGGCAGTCTGAGCACGTGTTTTTGCTTTGTGTTGCAATGTTCTTGTATTTGCAATAATTATAGAGCTTGGGTGCCCATGTAAGAAAGTATATTGTTTTGTATTGTCATACTGTTGTTTATCAATGACACATTCTTGTTGTGAGCTAAATTCATGTAAAGGTACGATTTTTTCAGTTATATTTGGTTCAGTAGAAAAATATGTTTTTTGACGTTTATTTGTTGGAAAAATCTCTTCATCACTCTCATCGTCAAACACATTTTCAATTGGCAATGTTGGCCGATTGGTTGGTTGGACATCACTTCTCGGTGGACTCTGAAAAAAATGACTCACATATTGTATTTTGCATAAACAGGCAGTTCTCAGCCACCAGTAGCTATTTATTGAGTGTACTGATCAAAACACGGTAAAAAAATAGAATAGAAATGACAAGAAAAAAAAACGATACGCAAATAAAGCTGTGTGGTGCCGGCGGCGAATAGTACCAACCCATTTCATCCCGTGGGTGTCGTAAAAGGCGACTAAGGGAATAAAGGAACACAGAAGACGGGCAGCAGCGTCTCTGAACCGTTTGACATCTTACTGCGATCGCCAACCCGCCTGCCAAGCGTGGCGATTATGGCAATTCCTCCCAAATGTTTGGGAGAGGCCCTTGCCCAGCAGTGGGATCCCTACGGGCTACTAAAAAAAAAAAAAAGCGGGCTCACCGACTAGTTTAGGTATTATGATATTCAAAGTAGGTACTTTTCTTTATAGACTATTTAATAGATCGCCAAAAATGTCTCTAAGTTCAATCATTTTCATATAAGTAATCAGGTTTGTAAAATATCAAAATGTCTTCGTCATAGTGATAATTCAGTACCTAATTAAAAATATTGGCTTTGTATGACCGGTACACTTGAAAATAGAATTAATTAATAAGCTGCTAGAGAAAGCCTTTGCTTGGTGATAGTTTAAACAAAGTGTTATTCTTAAATGAAAACCCTCTTTAGGTGGTGATACAACTCGTGAAAGTAAACAAGTTTCATCAAAATAAAAGAAAGAAAAAATATAATACTTTCCTATACAAAGTCCCAAGAGTAAGTTTTGTTTGACAAGTTAAATTTATTACCAATAAGTATAGGTATCATAATTAAAGCAACCAGTTGGAACAACTGATATTACCTGTATACAAATTTTCTTAAAAAAGTATTTTTACAAACGATAAAAAAGTATTTTTATCGTTTTCTTATGAAAGTTGTTCTATTTCGCGAGTGGTTACAACCTAGGAGGGTTCGCTTTATTAGTTATATTATTATTCATGTAAGTGGTGCAAAATATAAACAGCAGTTTAAAAATAGAGATGAATTTGGCATGCTTATTCATTACAAAAAACAAACTCACACACACACACACACCGCACACTTTTAAAGAAAGTTTTTAAGATTTGTTTTACAATAAATACTTAGAATCCCAGTCCCACTCCGTAAACGCTTTATTCATGAACCGATAGCAGATTTAATCGAGACGCATTAAGCCTAGATTTCGAGTGAAGACTGAAGCGAGTGAAGCTGCGGTATATTATATATAATATACTGTCATTTTATACCAAGTAGTCTGTATGCTACATCTTTCTTCTCAAGCTTTATTATGGTCCAGATTATTTACATGCGATTACATTTGGCAGCACCTTATGTTGTTGAATATTATGTTAAAGGTTTAATATAAAAACGGTGTATTAGTTAGTGCAAAATCAATTCTCGTATCAAGCTTTTCACACAAGTAATCTTATAGATAAATGTTAGAAATATCCACGCATGCTTATACAAAACGTACTTAAAAACACTGTAATCCTTTATTTAAGATGGCTAAAAACAAAACATTTCATATTAAAATATTGAGTTTCTTAAATTACTAACACAATAATTTCTGTACTTTTACCATCGTACAATAATATACTCCGCCTGGTGCTCTCTTCCGAACACGTGACATATATCGTAAAATTTACATAAGTCGAATCTAACACACTTAACAAACTTGGTGATTAAAAATATCCCTTTACATAGGTATTTTGTTGTTTTTAACTTTTTAGTATTATTGTAATAGCGGCCTACATAATTTGAGAAAACTTCAATTATCTATCTATCGCGACAAACGGACAGACAGCGAAGTCTTAGTAATAGAGGGTCCTGTTTTTATCCTTTCGATACGGAACCCTAAAAATCTTTAATATTTATATACCTACTTTCAAAACCTAGACAAAGAACTACTGAAATATTAATTATATTACTTACCTGTTTTGTCAACGGCTGCTTTGCGTTTCTTGTGGAGTTTTTCACTACCTACAAAAATATCAATTAAGTGTTAAGTCCTAATAATAATAACATTATTATCACGATATAGAATAATAGGTAATTCTAGATATGTTGCAAAGTATTAGGTACGTCAATAATCGTTATTACCAATAATATCTTTAGGTATAATATACTTAAGTAATAATATCTTACACTTACTTTAGGTACATAGCTACCAAGATAAGAAAAAACTAGGTACTTACTGAAGATTTTTTCATTAAAAACTTACCTGTTTTGGCTCTGTTTCTGGGTTTTTTAAAATTAACTTCTTCCGACATCGTTTAGACATGTTCGGCGCTGTAAAAGGACGTGCTCTCCAATCGACGTGATGCACAACACTGGTCGCGGGAAGCTCGCGTTGAGTGCGGTACGAGGTCAGGGGGGATATGGGACGTTTTAGCCTCGTTCCGCACTGCATTAAAATTATATTAATTCAGTGCGGCACGAGGCCTAAGACATCCGGTACCAAGGTAGGTACACCACCGAGTCCGGAACCATTAGTGATCTTAAATATATATTTATCTCTTTCCTACACTGGACCAAACCAAAGCTATGCCATTTGCACGACAGAGAAATTCACTTTTTTGCTTGCCGCACCACAGGGAAGTTGCATCAGGGGTGATTTAGGCCTCGCTTCGCACTTAACGTGATCCTATTAACAAATGGTACTGATGTTCTAGATACTAATATGTCAATCAAGGCGTTTAGGTCTACTGTGTCGAACGCTTTTTCTATGTCTATTGCCGCGACAAATATTTTTTTACCTGCTCGCCAATTGATGTCTAGCACCCGCCGGAGGGTAAAGATGTGGTCGTCTGTTGCCCTGTTTTCCAGGAATGCCGCTTGATAGCTTTCGAGTGCTTTGGTTGACGCGTCTAAACGTTCTAGTAGGAAATTTGCATATATTCTGTAACCGGCGTTGCATATCGATATTTTTCTGTAGTCTGAGCATTGTTTAGGGTGAGGCACTTTAGGTATTGGTACCTGTTTTGTTATTAGCCTCGTTTGGGATTTCATTGTCCAGTCATGCTTTATTCATTATGAGCACCACCTGCTCAAGGAACTCTACAGGAGCCGCTTTGTACAATTCTGGTACGATTTGATCTGTACCTGGTACCGTACCGTTTTTCATTTTTCGTAAAATGTAACATGATGTTTTGAGGTCAGGGGTTAACTTAACGTCAATGCAGTCATTATTTTCTTTTCTGGTTTTAATTACGGGACCTTCCAGTTTTTTTAGGTCTTGAAGCCGGTGTGTCATTGGGATAAAGTGCTTACTCTGGGTACGCAATTGATTTGTTTTGTATTTCCTGAAATATTTGTATGTGATCTTCATCCGCATTGAACGGTGTGCCTTACTAAGTCCGGTGAAAAATGATTTGCATTTTTCGTTTTCTTCGTGTTCTTGAATTTTTTTAAATTCACTACGAGCCTCTGGCAGATTTTTTTTTAAAGTAAGATTTCTTTGAAAGCTGTTGTTGAGGAAAAGCGCTTTTTGTAGTTTTGCTAGGGCTATTCTGCTGTCGCGAGATTGCACTTTAGGTTTTGTAAGGATCTCCTGTGCGGCATCTTCAAGGATGGCGTTTAGTTCGTTCCAACTGAAGTTTTTGTTGTTTTTTGGGTCGTTATTTGTTTTTGGATGTGAGTGTAGTTTTTCATTAACTAGTTTTCTGAATTTCTCAGCAGTATTTTCGTTCTGGAGCGCGAAGTTGACTGGATTTCTTTGTTATAATATTGTAAATTTGGGACGTTTTTCCACCCGCTTACCATGTGACTTTGCAGGATTTGCGTCCAAATTACGTGTTAATTTTTAAATCATGCTGTTGTACAAAGCCAAGTAGGACTCTGCCATTGGTATTGGATCGTGGGTGGAATAGGTTATTCCCTACTGTGCCTGGGTCGGCGTTTTTAATTTCGTCAAGGCCTATGTGGGAGTTAAAGTCGCCTAATACTATGGTGTGTGCTCCCTTTGGTTTTTTGTGTAATAGAGCTCCTAACTTAGATAAGCAGGACGTCGATCCAGACGGAACGTGAGTGTTTATTAAGAAGATGTCTAGCGGTTCTGACGTTTTGTCGAATTGCAATCTAATTAAGGCTGCAAGTACATTTTCGTCTTTGGAGTGTATCTGGTGAATTTCATGTGAAATATGTTTGTTTATGAGGATAGCCACTCCTCGCGGCTCCTTTGTTCGTTTATTACCACATAAGAGCCACTTGTAATTGTCGGATACATATTCACCACTTGAAAGGTGGGTTTCTTGTAATCCAGCAAGGGAAATTTGTCGGCTGATAAGTTCTTTGTCTAAAAGAGCTTTATTGTAGGGGGTGGCACATCCGCGGACATTCAGTGTAGCTACTCTTAGAGATGAGCATACATTACTGAGTAGACTTACAGGTGGAGAGCTCCTTATTAGGCGGGTTCCTGTTGTCTCAATGTCTACAGGGATGATGTGGGCATTTGCCTTTGTATTGGGGAGGTCTTGCGTGCTGTTATTTTGTTCCTTGATATGGCTGATTATGTCCGAGTCATTAGTGGGTTGAGGTCGTAAAGGGTTTACTAACCTAATGCTGTCGTAGTGATTGTTGTTGAAATATATATGTATATTGCCTGGTACTGGGCGGCCCTGTGGTTTGTATACCAGTGGCCTAGTACTTGGGCAGTGGACGTGTTCATTGACAAGGTAGTACTCTGAGCCGGCTATTATTATTTCTTCGCCCCCCAGAAACCTTCTTGGAATTGTTTGTTTATATATTGTTCTATGCGGGATTGTGTCTGGGATTTATTTCGATTGGCTGAAAAGACATCATATGTGCTATTGCTTAGTGCTAGGTGAATACGTTCGTTTTCCCGATTGTTCATCATGTAATTAGCTAAATCTCTACGCACAGCTCTGTGATCGAAGGTTAGTCCCAGAGCATCGTTTATTTGGTCTGCTATAGCCCTGTACAAGCAGTTTCCATCGCTAGTCATAGGTATGAGCTCCATAGCTGGGCAGGTAATTATGTTTTTCAGGGGAAAAGGACTGAGGAACGACAGGGAATAGTTAACGAGTTTTATCTAGTAGTTGTGCCTATATACGGCGTTGCAGGCTAATGTCTGCTGCTAGTGGGATTTGTGTTAGGCTAGCACGTTTTAAAAATAAGTACTTTAATTTGTTCATTTGAATTAGTCGTGCATTACTTACAATTATTTACTGAACCCGGATATTAAGGTAGGTAGAGACAATTTATTTTTACTTTAATTTATTTTATTATTTAAGCAGTAATAAAGTAGTGTAAAGGATCAATCTCACCGTGGTTGTTGAAGCCTCCTCCTCACGCTCACAGGCAACTCCTCGACACTCACGTGACACACTCAAACACAATTTTGGATCGACAATTTTTTTTTTATATATTTTATTGTTAATTATTTTTTAATTTCTTATATTTTTTTTAAATTAATAAGCTGGTTAGGCATCTTATATATGTTTCTTATATACCTAAGTACTAGAAGTTACTTGTGCAATTTGGTACGTCTTAGGTTCATAATACTACTTAAGGTAACATTTTAGTTTTGGGCTGAGTCCTCGTCAGATTCCGTGTCCAATTCTGGCATTTTGAATATTTTTTCAGCAGTTTTTTTTATGAGATATCTGTCTCCTGAGATTGATTTCCAGTATGCTTTGTTTCGGTGTGTGTAATGGGTTATGTCGTGGTGTAGTGAGTTTTCCCATGTGTAAATTGGACGGTCTATTTTGCGTCTTTGTTCTTTGTACTTGTAGGCTGCTTGTAGTAAGTGAAATGATATCATCTTTTTCGTCCACGGTAAATCACAATAAAACTCGTTTGATGGGGTATTTATTTGTTTATAACCTCTTAATTTTACCAAACTGATAAGTGACAGTTTTGAAGTAAGCCACAGACAAACATAGTATTGCCCTGGTTCAAAAGTGGTGTATACAGCTTACACTATTCTTGCACTAGTACTTGGTTGTAACGGACCGTGCAAAAACTATGTTTCTAGCGCCATCTGTTGTTGGATACAAAATGTGGCTTACTCGACTATTGCACTGAACATTTATATTGTAAAGAACATATAAAGAACACCAGAACCGTAACCAACGTAAATTGTGGGTTACACCACTTTTGCGTTGATAGCCTTATATTTAAGGTATGATTTAAAACTTATTTGGACTCATATAATAAATAAATAATGGTGGACATCACATACAAAGCCATCTGGTCCTAAGCTAAGAAAAGCGCTTCTGTTATAGAAACCAAATAACACATACAGGGTGGCCGGGGAGTTGACATTCAAACGTAAAATTTAGATAGTTTATGATGAGGAGTATCCGAATCACCCCCATGTATGTTTTACGATTTTTCGTAGTTTTCGAGATAGAATTTTTTTAATGTTTTTTTTTTCGTATTTTTCAGTTCAGTTTTCTTGTGATAACTAATAAGCATAGTCTAACCTAACCCCCAAAAAATATGGTATATCTAGGAATTGCAGAACTTAGAATTTATTCGAAAGTTCAAAATTAAGATTTGAGTTCAGTACTTACAAATTTTCAAAGTATCAAAAAAATAAAAATAAATGGGGAGATTTTGGGTTCAAAGTAATTTTAAAAACTTCCTAAGACATTAAACTTTAAAACAAGGCCAAATAAAGTTAGGGTTATTAGGGGTTTATTTTCTGTAACTGACCTTCAAAGTAAATTAAGGCATTTTATAAGGAAAAAAAATAATTATTTTATTTTATTTAAATCTTTGACTTTCTTTGCGTTATGATGGATTTGAGTAAAACACAAATAAACTTAAATTCTAAATTCTTTGAATTTGCAGATGCATGCATTTAAACAGAAAAACCCACTAGATATGATTTCTTTGTTGTGATTTTTACCATGAAAAAATGCTCAGGTAAAAAAATGTTGCTATCTCACTCTCTCTAGTTTGTGTCGGTGGGTTTGAGTAGTACAGTAACATTAGAAACAGGTTAAAGTTTGGTACCAGCGTTGATGCTAACGATGAGTACATCTCCGTACCGCCGCGCGCCGTACCTCAGTCGTACTCACATTTTGTTTACTGCTACTCATCTCGTTCTGCCGTTTTTTTACCACTATCTTGCCTATTGATACCGCCGCTGCTTACTTGTTTGACCCCTGCTTGTTACTGGATTTCGTTGTGCCTATCGATTTGGACTGTAGTTACTTGGAAGTGTTAGTGATGCCTTACACTCTGAGTGAATATGCAGAAATGCATTACTTCTACGGTGTTGCACAAGGCAACGGACGTTAAGCAGCAAGACTCTACAGAACACGGACCACAACCTGATCATTACCCTACCTATCGTGTGTTCGTTAATACTCACAATTCGTTAATGGCAGGCCGCATTCCTGGCCAACGTGATGGTTAAGGCATTTTGAGAGTTGATCCGGAACGCAGGGAAATTGTTCTAGAGGAAGTGCAACTTAATAGAAGTACAAGTACGAGAGCAATGGCTTGTAATCTTGACATACCAAGATCTTCATTACAAGATATTTTGCGTGAGGAATCTTATCACGCCTATCACATACAAAAAGTACAAGCGTTGCAGCCTGTAGATTATGAATTGAAAGTCGAGTTTTGTAGAACTTTGTTGCAAAAAGAGGAAGAAGACCCTGGATATTTTAATAAAATCTTGTGGACGGATGAGTCAAGATTTGAGCGAGCGGGGGTTTTCAATATCCACAATTATCTTTGGGCCGTTGAAAATCCACATGCCGCCAGATCTTCATCATTTCAACATCGTTTCAGCGTGAACATGTGGTCTGGCGTCTTGAATGGCGAATTAATAGGCCCATTTGAACAGTCATCCAGATTAGACGGCGAGACGTACAAAAGTTTTTTAGAAGATGATTTACCAATATTACTGGAAGATGTAAACCTTGAATTGAGAAAGACAATGGTGTTCCAGAACGACGGCGCACCATGTCATTAAGCGGCGCAAGTGCGTCGCCATTTAAACCAGACGTACCACAGCAGGTGGATCAGACGACGAGGGCCAATGGCCTGGCCACCACGCTCGCCTTACCTCAACCCCATAGATTTTTTTATCTGGGGCTACTTTAGAGAAATAACGTACGCCAGAGAAGCTTCAAGTGAAGAAGAGCTTAGAAGAAAAATTCGCGAAGCCGAAACCGCTGTGAGAAATAACCGCGAAGCTTTTAGGGAGCTTTTTTTGTGCATTTCTGTGGGAGGGCGAAATTTTGAAAATTTACTTTAAATAAATTTATCTTATTAACAATTGTTGAAATGATTAATTGCAACACTAAACGCCATCTATTATGAATATTGTGCACCTGTCATATTATGACGTTTAAAAAAAATTAAAAATAATATACTCTGTAATCTGCTCTTGTAAAAATATATACATTGTTTCCGTTGTTTTGCTCAGTCCGTGTTTTTTATTTAATTACCTTGTTCAATCAAAAAATACTAAAATACTAACAAATAATATCAGGTTATGGGCTATATATGTCCGATAGTATATTAGAAAAGTAATTCGAAACATAAGTGCTGTAATTCAATTAGATTGAAGTTAGATAACCTCAAAACCTGCCATTGCTGGCGAGTTCGTTTTTTTCCCAGCAATTTCAGCTTAATTTTTTTTTCGAGATAAGTTTTTAATAAAATGGCATCACAAATATCAATGGGTACAATTGAGAATTTAATTGGAAGAGAAAATAACCAAAGTTGGAAGTTTGCCGTAAAAAACATGAAGAATTGTGGCAGGAGGTTGAATCTGACCCAGGCTATGGTATCTGATAGCAAAAAAAATACAAAAGCAAAATCGAAAATAATACTGTTGGTAGACCCAGTTAATTACGTCCATGTACAAGTGGCTACAACAGCGAAACAAGTTTGGACCAAACTTGAAAAAGTGTTTGATGACTCAGGGCTTAGTAGAAAAGTAGGTTTATTGAGAGATTTGATCACCACTAACTTGGACAATTGCTCGAGTATCGAGGAATATTTCAATAAGGCAATGTCAACAGCTCACAAGTTAAGAAATATCAATTTTGTAGTAGGAGACGAGTGGCTGGGTACGTTGCTGCTCGCTGGCCTCTCTTATAACTACAAGCCAATGATAATGGCTTTAGAGAGCTCCGCTGTGAATATTACTGCAGATTATATAAAAACTAAGTTGTTACAAGAAATTAGGGTATCAGATTCAGCTGCTCACTATAACGAGTCATATAATAAACAAAATATTACGTCAAAGTCAATGCAAAAAAAATCCTAATAACCAATTTTAGAGGAAAGAGCAACCCAAAGGGCCACGGTGCTTTGTATGTAACAAGTATGGTCACATGAGTAGGGATTGCTACTTTAAAGACAAAAAAAGGGTCCGTCAAACAATGAAAATTCTAATAATGGTTATTATGCTGCTTTTCAAGTTGCTGCTGCATTGGATGGAAGTTTCTGGTATGTTGATTCCGGAGCATCACTGCATATGTGCAATAACAAGAATTGGATGTATGATGTATCCCCATCAACTATCAACAATATTAAGGTTGCAGACAATAAAACAGTTGCAGTAAAAGGCAGTGGCAAGGTGGATTTTCAGATTAGAGACTCAGATGGCATAATACGGACAATACAGGTCGGAGATGTTTTATATGTACCCACACTAATAGTTAATTTACTTTATGTAAGTCAAATGGTAAATAATGGCTGTGAAGTGAAATTTGATAGAGATAATTGTCAGATATATCAAAATAATAAGTTAATATTGACAGCATTGCATCGCAATAACATGTATATATTGAACAATGTTTCTGAAGCACCTGCATTGCTATCAACAACAGATAAGCGAGATTTAAATTTATGGCATCTAAGAATGGGCCATCTCAATTTCACAGACTTACAAAAAATAACTGATAGTGCAGAAGGGGTTGAATTATCGAAAAAAGGTAATCAAGTTTGCACAACTTGCTTAGAGGGAAAAATGAGTAGACAACCATTTAAAAATACGGGTACTAGGGCTTTAGAATTGCTCCAATTAATTCACTCAGATTTATGTGGTCCGATGGAGACAAGTTCTATTGGAGGTGCAAGATATTATGTTACTTTCATCGATGATTACAGTAGGAAAGTATCTGTCTATTTCATGAAGAGCAAGTCTGAAACTTTAGAAAAGTTTAAAGAATTTAAGAATTTAGTAGAAAATTAAACTAATAAGAAACTAAAGACATTGCGCACAGATAATGGAAAAGAATATATAAACAATGAGTTTAAATTGTTTTTGTGTAAATCTGGTATCCAGCATCAAACAAGTTATCCATATACGCCACAACAAAACGGTATGGCAGAGCGTATTAATCGCACATTAGTAGAGAGAGCTAAATGCCTAATTTTGAATTTCGGACTACAGAAAATATTTTGGGCCGAGGCGGTTTCAACAGCGGCATATATAACAAATTTTCACCAACAAAAGCTTTGGACTACAAGACACCATATGAAATGTGGACAGGTAAAAGACCAAATTTAAATAACATGAAAATATTTGGTTGTCACGCAATGGTTCATGTACCAAGAGAAAGCAGACGAAAATGGGATTCAAAAGCTACTAAGATGATATTTGTGGGTTATTGCGAATACACTAAAGGCTACAGATTGTATGATGAGAGTAAAAAACAAATATACAAGAGTAGAGATGTTGTTTTTTTGGAACACACAGCTAGAAATAATTGTGTAATTATGCCACTCACTTCTTTGCAAGAACAGGAAACGACATCCAAACAAGAATCTGATACCGATACTTTAGTAAATGAAATTTCAGAAGAGGAACAATTGTATGATGCCAGCAGTGATATATCAAATTCTGAAAGAGATAATGACCCAGATTACACACCGGAAAGATTTGATGACGATTCCATGCCATTAAGAAATATAACTCTGAGGCCAAGGAATATCAAACCTACTACTTATTTTTGTTACGAAGAGAAACCAACAAGTTCATCAGCATTATTAAAGGAACCAGAGACTGTGAAAGACGCTCTTTCAAGCCCAAAAGCAAAAGAGTGGAAGGAAGCTATGGATAGCGAGTATGAGTCCTTCGGAATATTACATGGACATTGGTAACTCTACCTGAAGACAAAAGAATAATCCCTTGCAAATGGGTTTACAAAATGAAAATAGATGCAAATGGTGAAGTTACAACGATACAAAGCAAGATTAGTCATAAAAGGATTCAAGCAGAGGAAAGGAACTGAATATAATGAAATTTTTGCTCCGGTAGTATGGCATACTTCAATAAGATATTTGTTTGCATTAGCTGTAAAAGAAAACTTATATATAGATCAAATGGATGCAGTTACAGTATTTTTGCAGGGAGATATAGATAATGATATATATATGAATCAACCACCAGGCTATGAACACGAACAAGAAGTTTGCAGATTAAATAAGTCTATTTATGGCTTAAAACAGGCGAGTCGCCAATGGAATTTGAAACTTACTTCTGTTCTCAAACAGTTGGAATTGAAAAGTACATCTGTTGATCCATGTATTTACCACAGAAACGATAATGGAAGCATCCACCTTATATTGATATATGTTGATGAATTTTTAATTTTTCTAATAATGAAGAGAAAGGTAAAGAAATCAAGCTACAACTTAAAAGTAAATTTGAAATGAAATCGCTTGGACCTGTCAATTATTTTATTGGCTGGAGGATAAGTCAAAAAGCGGCGGCAGTCAGACTGCTTATATAGAAAAAATCCTACAGAGATTCAACATGACAGATTGTAATCCAGTCCATTCGCCCTGTGATCTTAGTTCCAAATTGATCAGCACAGGAGATCAAAATAATATTATTAGTAATGTACCTTATCAAGAAGCTATTGGGAGTTTGCTTTACCTATCACACGGCACAAGACCAGCTATCTGTTTTGTTGTAAAAAAATTGAGTAGTTTCAACAACAAACCAGAAATACAACACTGGTTAGCAGTTAAAAGAGTGCTACGCTACATAAAAGGAACAAAGGATTATAAATTAAAGTTGAGCCAAAATAAAGATGAAAGAAGAGTGTTTGGCTACTGTGATTCAGATTGGGCTTCTGACATTAACAGCCGGAGATCATGTTCTGGCTACACTTTTTTGTTTCAGGGTGCTTCAGTTTCATGGTGTTCTAAACGACAGAACACAGTTGCCTTATCAACCATGGAAGCTGAATATATGGCACTAGATACGGCCACACAGTAGGCTATGTGGCTAAGGCATTTAGAGTCGGAACTAAATTGGAAGCTTACAGATGTGCCTACCATAGTTGATTGTGATAATCAAAGCGCAATCAAATTTGCAGGTATTGATTCTTACTGTGCTCGCAGCAAACATTATTGATTTGAGACATCATTTTCTCCGAGAAAGAGTTGCTGATAAGGAAATTCAACTCAGCTATGTTGGGAATCAAGATATGGTTGCTGACATAACTTACAAAACCAATTTCTCCAAAGAAGACTGATGACTGTTCCATGGCTATCGGTTTGCGATTAAGGATGTTGAAATGAATAATTGCAACACTGAACGCCATCTTTTATGAATATTGTGCACCAGTCATATTATGACGTTTAAAAAAAATAAAAATAATATACTCTGTAATCTGCTCTTGTAAAAATATATACATTGTTTCCGTTGTTTTGCTCAGTTCGTGTTTTTTATTTAATTACCTAGTTCAATCAAATAAATACTAAAGTACTTACAAATAAAATCAACAATTAACTGTGTTTTTTTTACAAGACGTTACTCAAGTCCATCATAACGCAAAGAAATTCAAAGATTTAAATAAAATAAAATAACTATTTTTTTTCCTTAAAAAATGCCTTAATTTACTAAGGTCAGTTACAAAAAATAAACTCGTAATAACCCTATTTTTATTTGACCTTGTTTTAAAGATTAATGTCTTAGGAACTTTTTAAAATATTTTTGAACCCAAAATCTCCCCATTCAATTTTTTTTTATATTTTGAAAATTTGTGAGCTCAAATCTTAATTCTGCAATTCCTAGATAAATCATATTTTTTAAGGGGTTAGGTTAGACTATGCTTATTAGTTAACACAAAAAACTGAACCAGAAATGTTCAACAGAACTAGAAATAAATCGAAAACTGTTGTTAGGTGAAAATTACGAAAAAAATCATTAAAAAAATTCTATCTCGAAAACTACGAAAAATCGTAAAACATACATGGGGGTGGTTCGGATACTCATCATAAAGTATCTAAATTTTACGTTTGAACGTCAACTTACCGGCCACCATGTATAAATACTTTTTTTTTGTAAATAAATACATATTATACCCAAACTCAAGGCGGGATCGAACCCGTACCCTCTGCGCAGAATCTGACTATTTGACCAACTGTGCTGCGAGAGAATCAATGTTTTTTTTTTTTTTTTTTTTTTTATCACTAAGGTGGCAAACAAGCACACGGTCCGCCTGATGGTAAGTTGTCACCGTGGCCTATGGACGCTTGCAACCCGACCCAAATGTTATGACCATCATGTGTTATGACCACATTAGCCATTTTTTTTAAACAGTGACACAAATTTTAATAAAGTTTCACCATCCCTGACTTTCATTGTATAATTACCAAATATTTATATGAACAAATTTATAGTAAATGCAAACAGACTTTGTTTTGAGAAAGCTTCTCTAATGCCGTTCTAAACTTTATCTTTTCAACCAATCTTGATGTTAATGCAGACAATTCATGGTCATTAGCAGTAATAAGGATATCAAGCGTCATTCCGTTCTCTGGAAGCATAAAGAAACATACAACTGAAAACAGAAGACACACAAACTACATAATTAGCATGTGAGTTTGATTTTGGCACTGCTAACAAAAATGCTACTCAAACACTTAAAGTTTGCCACTCACAACTATGTTAGTATTTCAAATTTCCAATTTAACGATTTGTAACTCGTGAAAGGTGGGTACTACGTGTTCTGGGAAGCGAGGTAGCAGCCTACTTGAAGTAATCACTTGATAGACACTTAATTCTGTTTACGTGGTGGTGCTATACATAATAATAAAACTTTTTTTTAGCACAAACTATTTGTTCCGTGTGAAAGCTGTCAAAAAATTGCCCAGAATACCCACCTAGCGACATGGGTATTTGTTAGTGATATTTCATAGCTCAACAGAACTGCTTATATGTATCGCTTTAAGTCAACATTTGATTATGCTATGATGTTGCTACCAAAAGCTAGTGAAGCACAATATGCTAAAAATGTTACTATGAAGTAGTTACACGGAACATGCCTTATAAGTGGGTCCCAAGAAAAAAATTTTGGTCCCAGGTAATGACTTCTAGTATAATCTGATTAGTCAGAGTAACTAAAAGGGAGTGCTATGGGAAAAAAGCCGGACTTTTGTCTCAGTCGTAAGTTGCCAGCTGTATGATGGAGACAGATCACTTTTTTTTACTGCGTATGATCCCCAGCAAACCAATATTTGAACTCCCAGCTACCGTGCCATTGAGGTATTAAATGCATGCACTATTTGCTAATTTATTAATAAATAAAAAAAAATTTTGGTTCCCCAAGTTTACTATATGAGTGAATAGGTATATATTATTGCTTTTCATCCATAAGAATATATTAATATCGATTTACATTCCATCCACAATCACAACATCTTATCCATTGAGGTATTTAAAAAGAGAAGTCACTGCCCTTGCCGCGGCAGTCACAGTCGATTGTTGTTAGCTGGCAGCTGTTTAACTCAGTCACTGGCTGGACGTTTAAAATTTTCACTTGTTCTGTGAAATTGAAAATGGAACATGGTTTGTTTGAAATGTCTTCTCTTTCTAAATACCTCAATGATCCTATCATATCATTGACAGATAAACGCCGCTATGGACAAGTCTAAGCATGTTTAATTGAGTGTAACGAGAAAAAATCATGCAGGCTTCTATAAAATTGTGTAAATCTTACCTGCCAGAGTGGCTTATTATTACACAGCACAAACTAAAAAACAAACAAATAACTTACCTATCATGATATTTATTAGATGTCCGAGTCCACAACTTTTTAAAAACTTTCAAGATCAGAATTCTCCATTATATTAAACTTTTGACATTGACGAGATACTTCACCAAACAAAATTCAACGATTGAACGATATTTTTTATAAATGGCGGCTGTAGTTTTATTAGTGTTGCCACCGCCACAATTAAGTGACAAAGGCAGATCCAAGTCTAATCGATAACTTTGTCGATTTAAAAAATGGCAATTTTGATAAGTCGACAAATACTGTTGTTTACATAAACAATCTAACGAGGCAAAGTCACTTTGTCATCGCATTAATCTTAAACATTAATAGGGCTACAGTATAAAGTTGTCGTGACATATATTTAAAAATACTTAAATGCCAATACAAATTTTACATTGTAAGTACATCAATAAATATTTAACAACAAAAATCGTGTGACGGAAACAAAATTTTGTTTTTTTTATGAACACAATAGTTTTAGTCAGCATAACAATGAAAAAACGACAATGTTTTCATTGTGACTTTGTTAGCCATTATTTTTCTCAGTGTACTACTGTCTTAAGTTTTTTGAGACATAAAATATATAAAATATCAGAAAAACAACAATTTTACATAGTATTTGTAATCAACGCTGTGGAAAAACTAACATTTCTCTATTTATAATTGGACTGATTTGAGTAAAAATGATCCAATCCACAATCTCAAAAATGTCGAGTCTTTCAGACCTATGCACATCTAATAAGGTATATTTAACGCGTTGACAGCCATGCAGTAAAATAACATTTTCCTTATTGTCATCATTGTTTATGTGATGCAAAATGACATAAATATAACATATTTGTATGTGACAGGATTTTATAAATATTTGTTATTACATAATGTTTTTGCGTTTGGCCAGGGCTGTTACAAAATTAATTCACAAACGCACGCTAGAAAAATGGCCAAAAACAAGACCGAACAGGTTTTGTTCGGTTTGCATCAAAAAGCTATATTTGTGCGTGTTGTGATTGATGAAGATGGTGTGAGTGAAGCATTGATCTCAATTAACATTAAGTTGTCTATTTATTCAGTACTAACAAGAAAAAAATAATTAAAAAGCATGTTGATTATCTTGCAATATATTTATTCAGTACTAACAAGAAAAAAATAATTAAAAAGCATGTTGATTATCTTGCAATGAGGATTGTATGGATTGGATCATTTGTGATTAAATCGCTCCAATTGTGATTTTTAAGTACTTAATTAATCTTGAATCTATCAAATTCATTTATTAATCCAAAAGTTTAAGAGTCTCGTATTTGTTAATCAGTTTGTGAATTAATTCTATAGCCTGCACTTTGTAAAAAATACATCGTCCTCTCGGCCACACAATTTAAGGCGTAGAACGATTTCATTAAAATATCAAAGGCTTTGAGAGGGCTTTCTATGTTGTACATAATATTATTAATTATTAAATAGCATTCAGTGATGCTATCGTTGTCGGATGACACTACAAACAGTTGGTTCCAAAAACTTCTCTTGTTTTCTGTTGATATCTGGTTTGATATCAACAACTGTCTGAAAAAAAATAAAAAAAATTGTTATACAAATGAGCAAGGTTGATCTTTTTAATGGGAGTACGAAATGCTGAGCTAGCGAAGTAGTCTACTATTGAGTCAAGTTTGGAATTCAAAGGCACGAGACCTTAAAAAACTTGCTCTAGTGTAATACAATGTTTTACCTCTACCAAGGAAAAAATAAAAATTAAAGTTAAAGGAAATACACTGAAGACATTTAAACAATAGGCTTAATACAATTTAACAATACTGTATATTTAAAAAAATAGCAATAGATACTAATTAAAAAAACACTTAAAGTTAAATTGGTGCAAACAAGGTTAAATGCCATTTTGAATATGTTTCTATATGTCGTCACATCATGTTTGAATAACAACTTTTAGCATTTAATCATAATCAATTACTTCATAGAGTACTCGGTTGCCTTGTCTTTGTTAGTCCTATAAAACACGACAACAAAACCGCAATAAATACGTATAAAACTATACAGCAAAAATCGATGAGAGTTATCGAAAACCAAAAGTGCCCTATCTCGTGCTGGAGAGGTATTTAGGAAGACAATATGTCCAATTTATGTACCTATGCGCTATTGAGTAAAAGACTATATAAAACTACTCACTTTTACATATTGAAATAATGCATCTTTAGACTTAATTTTTGACGGCCTCCATTGTCGTTTTTATTAGCCATTATAATATTTTTAATGGGAAAAAGTAATGTTAGGGCCCGTAGTGTTTTGACTTTCATCTTCACATGAAAGAAAAATAATGTGATACAATACAATAGATTTTATTTGTAAAATAAATATGAGCTCAGAAAATTTACTGCGTCTCTATGCGTTGATGTTGTTGACGGCTTACAAATATTTAAGCATATCAAGTCAAATTTTTGAATGAAAATTTTAGCAGTTTTTCAATTTTTTAAAGTCGAAGATCAACATCTTGTTGATTTGGGTAGTTGTCATTTCCGTAAAATTGACTAGATGGAGTTGGTAAAACAGTAAAGCAAAACCTTTATTTGATAAAGTTGATAGGGTGGAGTCGGTAAACCAGTAAGAAAAATCTTTATTTAATAGTTTAGTGTTTGAATACTTTATTCGAAGTTTAAAATGGTAGCAGTAGGTACTGTTCCTTAGACTCGTGCAAGCAAAAGCCGACTTTAAGGTCACGAACCTTTTCATACCGCGACTGCACATGTAGGTTTAATATGTTCAATAGGACCCTTTCATTTTTAATGATGATATATGTATACCGATAAGTAAACATTAGTGAAATTTTTGGCAATGTTGTGAATTATTAAAATTAAGTGGTTTTTATCATTACAACCTTGACTATTACCAAAAAATATACAGTAGGTACCTGATGTGCAGCACTCCTCAATTGCATTATTTTCTTTTACTAGATTTTTTTCCATTATAAACGTTGATAAAGTCGGCAAATCAGCATACAAATTCAGTACAGCCTCAGGATAAATGTTTTTAAAATCTAGTTCGAGCTGTAAATTAGCAAAAATGTAAAATGAATATAGGTGTATTTATATAATTTGCGCAATAAGTTTATGTATATCTATATCTAATATAGCAACACTATTGTGCACTCTCTCTCTCTTTGTCACCGTCGTTTGACGATGTTGTACGTTTGTCAAGTCAATCAAAGTATAATTAAATATTAAACAACAACTATGAGTGTGTTCCTATTATTAACTCAATTCAACAACCTAACATGGTGTCAGAATAAACGAATTAAGTCAAGAAAAGGCAAGTCAAATTCCGCCAAATCAAAATGGCGCGCTATCCACACTAAACCAAGCTTCGTTCATCAACCATGAAATACTACGACCATTGGACTTAAGATCTTCAAATATGCCAATGGAATGGAAAAACTGGTGCTTACAATTAAAGATATATCTTCGGGCTAACAATTTGGAAAACGAAAATGATACGGGTAAAGTCGCCATTTTACTGCACTTCATAGGCACAGAAGCGCTCACCATATTTTATTCATTAAACGTCAATATTGACACAGTGACATTCTGTGACTTGATTAAAAAATTCAAAACTTATTTTACTCCGAAATTTAACATAACCATTGAGCAACATAAACTCTTTAATATACGCCAAGGAGCCGATGAATCACTTGAAGACTATGTAACTGATCTTAAAAACATTGGAAGACAATGTGAATGCAACTCCCTTGAGGACAGTCTCCTCAAAGATGTTTTTAGTTGGAATCTCAACCATCAGCACCACAATACTAAAGAAACTATACTAATCAAAAAGCCTAAAACACTGGAAGAAGCCGTGGAAGTAGCAAAGACACTTGAAGATACCGCATTTATTGGACAAGTTCACTCATCGAGACCTCAAGAGCCAAACAGTTCCAGACAGTCGAGAAACTCAAAACAATCATACAGATTAAGTCGGTCCAGCAGTTCCAGACCTCCTAGTAAGTCTAGGCAAGATAACTGTCACCGTTGTGGACAAGTACACCGAGTCAAATGCCCAGCAAATGAACTGAAGTGCAAGAAATGTGGAAAATATAACCATTTCGCAGTTGTATGTCGCAGCATGCAGGTACTACAAATAACTTTAGATGCAGAAAATAGTAATAGTAATATCGAAACAGAGTCATGGCGAGCTGATTTGTTAATTAATAATGTCACTATTAACTTTCTTCTCGATACTGGTGCAGACACCTATGTGATGTCAATTAATACTTTTAAAAAACTAAATTTCACACCTGATGTCCTTACTAAAAGTAGCTACAAGTTGTCAACATACAGTGGTGATACTATACCGACTGTTGGACAATGTTCTTTGCCAATATGTCACAACAATGTAAAGTACAACATAACATTTCATATTGTAGATGTAAATGGTCAAGATATCATAGGCAGGGATTCTTGTAAGATGTTAAAACTTATAAAAAGAATACACACTGTCACATTCAATACATGTGAAAGTCTCATGTCTAATTATAATGGTCTTTTCAATGGCCTAGGCTGCCTTAAAAATTTCAGCTGTAATCTGACTCTCAAACCCGATGCAGTCCCATCTATTGATGCATGTCGCCGTGTCCCATTTGTTATAAAAAAAAAATTAATAGCTGCGCTAGATGAACTAGAAAAAAATGGTATAATATGTCGTGTTGAGGAGCCGACTGAGTGGGTTAGTTCTATTATTCTTACAACTAAAAAGAATGGGCGACTCCGACATCCTCGCAAACTCAACAAAGCTATTATGCGATCGCACTACCAGTTTCCGACACTAGATGAGATTAAAGCCGACCTAGCTGGTGCCAAGTTTTTTACTACACTAGGCGCTAACAAACGCTTTTGGATGTTGAGCCTATCAGAAGCCTCGTCGAAGTTCTGCTGTACTTTTATAACACCGTTTTCACGTTATCGTTTTACTAGATTACCATTCGGAATTAACGCAGCACCAGAAATCTTCCATAGGGAAATCTTCCATAGGGAAATGGTAAATAGGTTTAGTGATATAGACAATGTCAAAATTATGATGGATGATTTTCTAATCTAGGTAAGACTCTAGAAGAGCACAACGAGACTCTTAAAAAAGTTTTGGACAGAGCTCGTGACATCAATAATCAAATTTAAAAAAGAAAAATCAGTAATATGTGCTCCTGAAGTTAAATACTTAGGACATATTTTTAGTCGCGAAGGAGTACAAGTCGATCCAGCCAAAGTTCAAGCCATTTCAGACATGCCTAAGCCTACTTGTCTAAATGATCTTCAAAGATTCATGGGCATGGTCAACTTTCTCAGTCCCTTCATTCCCAATTTATCAAACTAAAATAGTCTTTTGCGAACTCTATTGTCCAAGCAAACTGAATGGTCTTGGTCAGACCAACATGAGGCAGAATTCAATAAAATTAAAAAACATATCAGCTGTACACCAGTACTTACTTATTATGACCCCAGTAAAGATATTATTATGTCTGTTGATGCCTCTAAGGATGCTTTAGGCGCTGTACTCTTACACAACAAGCAACCAATAGCATACGCATCAGCCTCACTAAGTGTCAACAAAATTACTCCCACATAGAATATAGATGATGTCTATACTATTTGGATGCTCAAAATTCCATTATATATGGTAGACAATCACAGTAGAAACAGACCACAAGCCGCTTATGACACTTTTTAAAAAAGCTTTATATGACATTCCTGCTAGGTTGCAGAGAATAATGCTCCGTCTTCAGCCATATGAGCTTAATGTGATATACAAACCAGGTCGTTGTCTATATATAGCAGACACATTGTCTAGAGCTGCATTGCATGAAATTGCATTATCAGATCTTGAGAAAGACCTAGATTTACATATTAATTTTTTTATGTCAAGTTTGTCAGTAAGTCAGGAAAAACTTGAAGAAATTGAAAAGTCAACATGTAGCGATCCTATATTAAGTAAGATTTTCCAATACTGTCAAAATTGTCCATGTACAGACACTTGCGAACTAAAATTCTAGTCTCTGATATACACCTGATATTGCAGTTTAGGCACTTTCGTCAGAAATGGGGGATTTTTTTTTTTTACAATAAGTAGCTATTTTGGGGCCTACAAATTAATAAAATAGGGGCGAAAAGCAATAAAATGGGGGGAAATATTTTTTTTTACAAAATATAGCTATTTTGTGGCCTATAAATTAATAAGATAGGTGCGGAAAGCTAGAAACGAAAAAACCAATTAATGAATATTAGAATTAATACTAGTATTAATTCTAGTATTTATTAATGTGTTTTTATTGATTAACTTGACTATAAATTATGCCATTTAAAGTTATTATTCTATAGCAAATATTTTTACAAATGACCACAGCGAACGCTACTGACAGTTGAATCAAAACAGCAACCATTGAACCCTAAATCATGGCCACAATATTAATTATATTTTTTATTATTTAAATCACTTATTAGGATGTTTCCGCGCATTTTTCCGATTTCTCGCGCACCAAATTTACATCCAACACACTTTTTAATAACCAACACTTTGGCTTTTAGGCACAACACAGTAAGTCCGAGAGCACTTTTCAACTGCATTTTTATAAACAAATAATTGAAAATTACTCTTTGTCTTATATTTTATCTTTTAGGAGGCTCAAATTTATTCATTTTTACAACTTTTTTTTTGTTTGGGCCATATTGGCAGAAACAGCTAAACTTAACATTTATCAGTTTTTCAAGTAAATTTGTACTTTATTTTAATAATAATTATGCAAATAGTATGATTTTCTGCAATAAATTTAAAATTTCAATAAATATATTTTATCAAAATAATGCAAAAAACAAGTGTGTTAAGTTAAATGTATTTTCTTAAACAATTCAAAAAACCAAAAATAAGACAGTTAATACATTTTCTATTTTTTCTTTTGTTTTCTAAAAAAACTAGAAGAATAGAATAAAGAATAATTGCCAGCCTAAAGAAAAATACCCACAGGATTCATTTGATTATACTTTTATTTAATTTTAATCGATGGAAAAGCATATTTATATACTCGAACCAATTTCTACTTATTTAGTATAGACACGGCAACCCTCTTTTGAACATGAAAACTTGCATACGAAGCCAAGCGGAGCACATACAAATTAGCGCGTGAAGCCGAGCGGAGCGTGCCGCGGCAGCGGTCGGCGAGCGCCAGAACAAATTTCTACTTATTTAGAATTGTTTGGCAAGGATAGGGGGGGCAGGTTAGACACCGGTTTATTGATCTGAGTGAAACAGATACAATTGAAGATTCTACTGGATTAGGATTAACATTAACAGGTGCATTTGCATTTAGACTTGGCCTACTGCACGGAATCATAGCTGGAACTACTAGACTTTCTGATGAGTTTACATTTGGACTAGGCACACTAAAAGGAATTATATTTGGAACTGCTGGACATACAACTCTTCCCCTAGGAAAATAAAAATTTATGTTTGCAGTTTTATGATCTGACAATTAATCACTAAATAATGCAAATGATAATTGGTTTAAATGTGCCTTTTTGACTCCCCATGCACAGACACTAGGTATATCATAGGGCTTAAAACTCTAACTATTCTACCTTCAACAGGTAAGGACTGTCCCAAGCGAATTAATATATTATCATTTTCACGAAAATGTGAATATGTTTTAGGAACCTTATTACTTCTAACATTATTATGAAGAGGATTTAACATTGACAACATCGTTCGGGGTTTGTACATCATAAGCATAGCATTAGGTGACTTTTCATTAACAGTAGTTTCTGTATTTCTATAAGACAAGTTTATACAGAAATTATACAGTTTTACTTCAATGTCTTTTAAGTTATGACCATCTAACATAATTCTTTTGAGACCCTTTTTAACAACTTGTACATTCCTTTCAGCTAACCCATTGCTCTGCGGGTGATATGGCGGAGACTTAGTAACTTTAATATTTAATTTTGTACAAAAATCAATTTACATAGCAGAATCAAAAGGTGGTCCATTATCGGACAAGAGTTCACATGGTAACCCTACATATGAAAATATTAAACTTAATTCCTTAATTAACTCAACAGCTGTACAGTTACGCATTTTCTTTACATCTTTACATCTGTCCATTTAGAATAACTATCACAATAAATTAAATAGTGTACTTTCTCAACTTCAAAGAAATCTATATGAACCCTTTCAAAAGGTTTATTTGTCTGAGGCCAAGGAATCTTAGTGTTATCTGTTAAAATTAATAGTAGCACAAGATTCACTTACATTTGTTTTCTATATCTAATGACATATTTGGCCACCAAAATGAAGCTCTGGCTAATAACTTAGTTCTCACAATACCAGGATGACCCTCATGTAACAAACATAGGGAGCGTTCAAGTATTACGTAACGCAATTTTTGAAGATTTTTGACCCCCCCTCCCCCCACTGTAACGCTCCGTAACGTTTTTCTGTACCCCCCCACCCCCCTCTCTAAAGGTTACGTAACACTCAAGTCATCATTTTTACCCTGAAGTCGCAAAAAGTTGTTATAGTTTTTATCCTTCGTATAGTTTTAATTGCCTTATAATAAAACAAGAGATTTTTAATTCGCAACACCTGCGTATTTTGTTTATTTTTTTATAAATTTTTGGCTTTACAAAACACAATTGTTTTTCTCCTTCATTCTCCTAAGTATTTTAGCTTTTTTACTAATAAATTCTTCAAATAAAATAACATATTTATTTTAACCTTTGGCAATGCAATTATAAACAGAAACCCAACTGAAATGAAACATTTTACTCGAAATAAAATCGTATTCTTAACAAAATTAAAAAAAAATCAACTATTAACCAAGTATCTTAGTAGGTCTATAAAAACAATTCGATTGAAATTACTGCTCCTCTGTCCACGGGTTTGCTAGCCACTCAGATTCTTTCATCACTGGCACCTGGAGTGCAGACGAAGACGGTTCTGGAATTGTTAAGCCACTTGCATCAACTTCGTCTTCGTCGAGCCAGTCAGCATCCTCAGACGATGTTTCATAACGACGCACAATGCAGAGAAGCTCATTTGCCCTTCTGGCAGCAAGGCGCTGTGGCCGTACTCTAGTTTCACAATGGTCTTGGACAGTCTTGCCATGCACGTAACGACAGTGCATTTGAACACTCCTGTGAGATGTGAAATAGATCCCACAGGTTGGACATACTTTTTTCTTTAGGTCGGATTGTACAGATGGACAAAAGAAATCGTAAGGCATCTGCTTAAACCCTTCTAGAGGAGGTGACAGATTAACGGACAACCTTACAAGAAGTGGCGAAAACTTGGATTTTCCTTTGTCTAACAAACTGGGTACTACGAGCTTGCTTGGGGTTTGAAGTATTGGGCAAGGTGGCGGCATGAAAGTATCCGTAAACACAGATTTCAATGCACTTCTCGGTGGTGAACAGCAGGATTCATCTGCGCATTTTATAACCTGTAAGAAATATTGCGATTCACGGACGTGAACGCTATACCACGCCAGATTTGGTTCTGCTGGATCCTGCATGCTATCTTCGGGCTGTCTATACTCCGCCGAAACGTCATAATTATCAATTTTCATTTCTCTCCACACTTCTGCAAGTGTTTCCCCAGCGTGCTGAAAATTGCGTTTTTCCAAATCATCATCCGTAGTCATTCCTTTGTCGTCGAGATGAGAACCAAAATGTTCATGAGGCAAAATGACGCCTGCCAGTCGTTTGCTGAGGGGAGCCATGCGACGCTCAACTCGGTTATATGCGCTCCGCCCAGGAGCATTAGTCGCTATAAACAGGGCGTCCAGGTTGTATTTTTTAAAGTGTTCAATCGCAAAGTTCTTGACTTTGCGATAACGCGGGTTTTCGTCCGGCCCACCATCTACAAAGATGATGATTACTGGCTTCACGGTGTTCGATTCTGTCATCATTAAGGATTTGAATGAAGGTATTGATAAAAGTGATTCGAAATCATAAGCGTGGGTGTTCGCTGTGGAGGATGAGTGTTTCCCGCTCCTTATGGATATGTGTGTCGGCCCGCTGTACCCAACAGCTTCTTCCCTACCGAAATTGTTAGGTTCTACGTTGACGCCGGCGTATACAGAAGGAATAAGTTTGTGCCGCTCTGCCACGACCCAGTCATGATCAGGTAAAAGTATTCTGTATTCCATATGCATTAAAAGAGGGCTCTGACTTTTTACTGCCGGTAAACCTATCGGTACATGTGCCTTATCGTCTTGTGAGAGAACGAATACTTGCTGCGGTCCCAGAAGCGAAGCGAGAGATTCCAATGACCTGATTGTAGCAGTGCAAAATTCCCCGTCCTCGTGTTTTTTGTGCATCTCGGGCTGTGGTCTTGCTAACTTTACGGGTACAGTACGTACGTGTCTTCTTCCCTCTTGTGTGTTAGAAACGCGTGGGAGTAAATGAAGATATGTGCCGCTTCGAGAAATTTGGAATCCCATTAACAACAGCCTTTCATGCAGGTCGGACAGAGTGAGACAACTCCTAATCATCTCTGTTCGGCGGCGTTCATCAGCAGCGCTGCCATGAATGGCAATATTAATTATGGTCTCTAGGAGAGCAGGTTGCGAGTCAACTAAAGAGGGCTGTCCAGGGCCAGTTCGAGGTTGTGCTGCAGCAGGATTGTTTCTCTGACGTTCAGTTTTCTCCAGTTTTTCTTTGGCTCGAAATTTTTTTGCACGCTTAGCAGAGTCTCTTTTTTTCTTCAAACATTTCTCTTCTTCTTTCAACTCTTTGCGTAGCTTTTTTATTTCGTCATGAACATCATCTTTGGCTATACCAGTGTCCCTTGCTTCAGTGAGAACATTTATTTTTTGTTGCAGTAGACCAATTTTCTTCATAAGAGTTTCTTGAGCCGGTTTGCTTGGAACATTTTTAGTGATGACCGAATCAACCAAAGTCTTGTCTGGTTCCGTAGACGATGTCTCCACAGTTTCCCCATCAGTATTCTGACTTTGCTCCTCGTGGATATCGCTCATCTTTCGTTTGACGGCAGTGCTTTCATGTCCAGCGACTGCGACAATCGATTCCATGAGAGATGAACACGTGGATGAAGCTACAACATTCGAATCCTATAGGCCAAGAGAAAATTAATTAAGAATAGGTATTATTGACACATGCGATAAAAAAGAACATAATATACAACACATATAAGCAGATGCACCTGTTTTTGTTGAGGAGCACGCGAAGTCGAGGGAGCATTGGGCCATAGTGTTGCTGGCGTGCTTGATGTTTGCATAGGTAGCTAGAAATATAAAATACTTATGACCAGTTCTTTTATGAAAAATCAAGGTTTGGACTAAATATAATACTTATGTCATTATTACATTTTAGTAGTAAACTTACTTGTGTAAAATAACTAAGCATTGTTGCTTTCTTCTTCGTGGCCTTCACCTTCAACTCTCGTATAACATCATTTATATGTTCTATAAACTTTTCTTTGTTTTTTAGTTTTTCTTTAGCCGTTTTCCAAATTTCATTGGCATTTTTTTGACATACTTGCGCTGGCAAGTCAGCATGAGAGCCTTTATAGGCCAAGAACAGCTGATGATACAAATCTCCTTCTTTTGAGGACATTACAGTATGAACACTATGAACTCACTTTAATAACAGCGACTACAGCAATTTGCTTCTGCATAAACACTAACGAATACTGACAACAAAAACAACATTAAATGACGTACAATACAATCTAGGGATTCCCCGTGAAATATAAACGAAAAGGTTTACCAACATGCGAGAACAAATTAAAAATGGCGACCAGACTAATACAATCGAGAGATTCCCCGTAAACGAAAAGGGTTGCCAATTTGGGAGTTTTATTTCCCTATTTTTTTATATAAAAAAAGAAATAATGTTACGTAACGTGTTGTAAGAAGGACCCCCTCCCGCCCGTGTAACGCATCGTAACGTTTTACGAGACCCCCCCGCCCCCCCAAATTGCGTTACGTAATACTTGAACGCTCCCATAAAACTTTTTCTTGACATTTTAAAGGAACAATAACTCTTGAACCAAACATAATACAATTTTCAATTACAGTCAAATAATGACGCAAACGAAAGTAGGGTAAAATTGCTTGATCAGTAACTGTTTGGCCAACCATTTTGAACATAGTCTTTTACTTTAATTAAAACACAATCGTTTAAAGTTTTGTGTGCAATTTCTTGATGTGACATTGGTAAATTATTACAGTAGCTGTCATTATTGTCTAGCAAAATTTTATTAATTGGAAGTCTTGACAAAGCGTCAGCATGACATAACAAGTCACTCTTTCTATGTTGAAAATCATATTCATAGTTAGACAGTCAGTGTCTTCCCCATAAATATTTATGAAACTTTTTAACTGCGTAAACAATGCCTAAGGCCTCTCTATCCAATTGAGAGTAATTTTGTTGGACTTTTGTCAGTGAACAAGAAGCAAATGCTATAGGTTTTTCTACATATTTATTATTGCAGTCTTTCACACTATGACATAATACTGCCCCTAGCCCTAATGGACTTGCATCTGAAAATACTATTAAGGCCTACCCTTAATTATATTTTGGATAATAATGAATCAATAAATTATTATTTAACAATTTTTCTTTACACAACTCAAACGACTTTACATAAATATCTGACCAACTCCACCTTACATTCTTTTCTATTAGTACACGTAAGGGTTTTGTCGATGTACTTAAATTTTCAATATAACTATTATAAAAATTCAACATTCCTAAATATGATCTTAACTCTTTGGCATTTTCTGGTGTTTTACATTTTAATATAAAAAGATATGGCGCCTTCATCAGCAGTACATAAAGATAACTGTTCTGGTTAGAAGTTAAAAATAGTGAATTAGGATATATGATTCATTTATGTTTAAAATTTAACGATCCGAAACCTATGTATGAGATTTTATTTAGACACCATGTAATAAATGTAAAAAATGTAAACAAACATGTAATTACAATTTCACTAATAAACATTTTCAATGTTATAAAAGGAATAAAGAACTGGCAAAAAAACAAAAAACTAAACATCAAGGTTGTAATTATAAGATTTCGATGTTTGAAGGTACTTTTTTTTAACAATGTCCACCTACCACATTGGAAAATCGTTCATTTTGTTTATTTATATCTCAGTTATCCACGAAGCCGAAATTTCTATATTATAAATGAATTAAATATATCTTCCAAATCATACAATGATTGGGCAAGTTTCGTAAGAGAAGTGTGTATTGATTGGAGTATTCGTCATTAGCAGAAAATAGGAGGCGAAGAAATTATCGTAGAAATCGACAAGGCTAAGTTCAGATGACGAATATACCATCGAGAACGTATTTTACAGGGACAATAGATTTTTGGCGGGGTTCAGAGATGTGATAAAACGAAGCAATTTTTTGTGCCAGTGGATAAAAGATATAAGATACCTTAATTAAAGAATATATAAAGCCGGGTACAACAATCTACAGCTAATACAATCGAGGACGTATTTTACAGGGCCAATAGATTTTTGGCGGGGTTCAGAGATGTGATAAAACAAAGCATTTTTTTCTGCCAGTGGATAAAAGATATAAAGATACCTTAATTAAATTAATTAAAGAATATATAAAGTCGGGTACTACAATCTACAGCTATTCCTGGAAATCATACGACACGCTTACAGAAGAAGGTTTCAACCATTTGTCTGTCAACCACAGTCTTAACTTTATAGATCCAATCACAGGTGCTCACACTCAAAACATCGAAATATTATGGCGGGATTTGCATTCCAATGTTCCTCAGTATTGCCGTAGACCAGAATTTTTCGTAGGGTATTTGGCAGAAGCAAGAATGCGCCAAACCTACAGAAGTGTTGGTGAACGTTTTCATCGTTTTTGGATAGCAGCTGGAATACTGTATTCTGCGACTACTTTTTAATTTATTGTTTATTTGAAATTCTTACTTACTTAAAATTCATAAAATTTCTGTCTTCTTCGATGTAGCGAAAGCTTTCGACAAAGTCTGGCACAACGGTTTAATTTTTTAACTGCACAACTTTCAGTTGCCAGATCGTCTCGTGCTCATCATACGAGACTATTTGTCGAATCGTAGCTTTCGCTACAAAGTTGAAGGCACGCAAGGGTCCGTGCTCGCCCCCATCTTGTACCTTCTGTACACTAACGACATCCCAAAAACGATAGGTACCCATCTAGCCCTCTTCGCGGACGATACCGCTCTCTATACCACCGATAGGAAAGTGAGTCGAATCACTAAGAGACTCCAACCCGCTGTCACTGCCCTAGGCGAATGGTTTTGGAAAAGGAGAATCGAGGTGAATCCCGACAAAAGCTCTGCCGTCCTCTTTACCGTAGGCTGCCCTCCGCGGCCACCTCCCCTCTCTCTCTTCGGTCGTGCTCCCTGGCAAAATAAGACCAAATATCTCGGTGTGACCATGGATAGTCGTTTGAACTTCCACGCTCACACCAACATAGTCAGAGACCGAGCCGCTTTTGTCCTCGGTCGTCTTTATCCCATGATAGGATAGTACAGTAAGATGTCGCTTAGAAATAAGCTAAATCTGTACACAACTTGCATCTGCCCCATACTAGCTTATGCTGGCGTAGTCTTTGCGTTATCCAAGCGCAATCTCCACAAACTTCAGACCCTCCAAAACCGCTTTCTCAGAGCGGCCTCTGGGGCCTCTTGGTACGTTCGCAATGCGGACCTACACAGAGACTTCGAACTCCCCACGATTCCCCAATATTTCAAAGACTTGGCAGTCCGCTTTTTCGAGCGTACGCAAAATCACCCGAATCGATTAATTGTGCAATCCACAACGTATCATCCCCCCGATCGACTCGGGCACGGTCGTAAAACTATAGTTAGGCGGCCTCGGCACGTACTGACGGCCCCAGATGACGATCTCGCTGTCCGGATAGCGAGATTAGTCTCTACGACCTCCCCGAATAGGGCCTCCTTCCAAACACGACGCCGACGTCCCCGGGTTCGTCGGCGCCCACAAGATTACACGAGGTATCAAAGAGTGCTGGGGCGCTTCTCGCCCCCACTCAATCGCAACGGTACCCGCGTAACGGGGAACTCCCCTCCTGGCGGTGACTCACCTTCGGGTTCGAGACTCACGCCGGTCGAAGGGACGCCCCCGAGAGCGACAACCCAAGCCGAGGCTTCCCCCGCGGGGAGCCCTTGAGCGTTGGGCGCTATATGGGCTGAGGCTCCTTTAGAGTCTCGCCTCAAAAAGCCCGGTGAAGCAGTAATGGCTGCAACAGCCAACTGCATAGACAGTTCAGAAAAAAAAAAAAATTACTAATCTCTACTTATACCTATATATTTAACAGAAGGGACTATAGTGGAATATGACTCAGGGTGTTCAGGGCTGATTACGGCGGGAAAAGGAAGGCTATGGTAGATTAGATATTCTTTCGGGGTAACAAGAGGCAACTTTAGTACAAAGACTATTCTGTCTTTCATGTAATAACTGGATATTTCGAAAATATTTAATAATATGTTAATGTTGTCTAGTTCTAATGAGACTGGTAACTCTTTAGAGCTGGGCTAAAATCTGAAGTTTTCTACAAGGTCAAGGAACAGGTCTTTTGGGGTGATTAGGGAGGGGTGTAGTATATTTGATTTGCTAAACATTACTGCATTCAGTACATCTTCTAATTTAAATGACAAGGTAAATAAACTATTTTCTAAAATGTTTAATAACTCGAACAGTTTAGATTTTACATACAAATTATCAGTTAAAATGGACACACTCTGTAATTTTGATGATAAGTTTTCAATAGCGCTATTCAGACGTTGATTTTGTTTATGATTTCTTTTAATGAGTTAATTGAAAATACTAAAATATTTTCTTTTATTAATTTTGATAATTCTTTTTGGTCGGTTTCGACAGTCTGTATAGCGGTGCTGTACTTAATAGCGTCATTTTGATCCATTGTCCCAAACAGGTGCTTAAAAACGGTTCCAATTCCACCAAACCATGCAGATCTTTTAGAATGTTTCGAGAGCAAATGTGAGATGGAATCAAAATCTCGGACAATATCATTATATCGTGTTGACAATGGTAAGAACATGTTATGACATTCGGTTAGTTTGCACAAGTACCGCGAGGTGCCTATCACACCGTTCATGTTTTCTATGTGCGGTTTAATAAATGAAATGTCCGTAGGTATAATTACGTTTAAATATCCGTCAATTACCTTCAGTGAGCCAACTGGGTCGAAATATATACCAGGATAATTTGTAACAGGTTGAATATATTGTTCCTGTGCCAAGGACTGGGCACTGCAATTAAAGTAAAAAAATAAAAGTAAGGTAAACATAAAAATACCTTCTTAAAACTAACATGTAATAAAATGTAAAAGCTATGCTATAATAAAGCTAACCTAATATATATATATAATTATATATAATAAAAATATAAAAATTTAAATTCAAGAACTTTATTTATTATGTACTTTTTATTAATACTTTATTACATTAAGATTCACCGCGTGCAAGTTTTACCTGGTCGTAGTGGTGTACTACATGACGGCGGTTTATTAAGAGAGTAAGCGTATTTCTGCCGTTTATCTTCACTACCTTGTAAGGTCCTTTCCAGATTGGTGAAAGGGATTTACGCAACCTGACGTGGTTTCTAAGGTAGACGTAGTCACCAATTTTGTAATTAACAGGTCGTGTATGAGAGTCATAATAGACCTTAGAACATTCTTTGGATCTTTGAATGTTTTCTCTAGCTTTATCGCGAGAGTATTGGAGTTTGTGTTGGAGCATCTTAACGTAGTCTAAATAGAGTCTATAGGTTCTATAGGAGTGTATACGGAGTTGGGGATAAAAGGTTTATGGCCGAAGAGTCACTCGTATGGAGTGAAATTGTTTGTACTATGAACTGCTGTGTTAGTTGCTGCTACTGCTGTAGTAGATATCTTGTGATTCACAGATGTAAGATTTAAGATACTCCTTCTAAGTGAAATGACATCTTTCAAGAGCTCCTTGGGTTTGGGGATGGTATGGAGAGGACCAAAGTTGTTTTATCTTAAGGAATTAGCAGGTTTGTTTAAATAATTCTGTTGTGAAATTTGTGCCTTGGTCAGTGAGAATATATTTGGGTATGCCAAATAAGGAAATGAAGTGTAAAAGGTACTCACTTGTTTCTTCGGCAGTGGTGTTCCTGAGAGGGTACCCTGTTGAGAACTTAGTCAGGTCATCTTGAAGGTTTAAGATAAACCTTAACTTGCCAGGATCAGATTCAGGGAGTGGACCGACAATGTCCAAGGAAATTCTCTCAAATGGGCTAGTAGATGTGCTGGTAATCTGCATAGGGGATCGGTTAATCTGTCTTTAAGCCTTATTGGTTTGACATGATTGACACGTTTTGACAAAATTCTCGATGTCACTGCGCATGTTCTTTCAATAAAACTGTTTACGTATTTTATCGAACATTCTATTAGCACCAAGATGTCCGGCGACAGGACTGTTATGGTTTTCCTTTAATATGGTCTTGGTTTCGGTTAGTGTCGGGTAGAATATTTTGTTCTTATAGATGTGTATTTCGATTTCTGTGTTATTAAATAGGTAAGAAATAATACTATAGAGTTTCGGATAAGAGTGTCTGTCAAAGGGAGTTTTAAAATCAGTTATGCTGAGTTCAGTTGGAGTCTCTTCCCACAGTAGTAAAAGTTCATTTCTTAAATTTTTCAGGGACTCAAAAATATTAGCGTATGAGCAGTCATCAAAATGATGGACTTTGGTGAATAAGAAGAGGTGAGTTTTGTCTTTAATTTTGAGGGACTTGTAGGAATGTAACGTCTTTTCAGATTGCAGGAAGTTTTCAGACTCTGGGGAATTGCACAAGATTTCTTGTACATAGGGCATGGACTCGTCCAGATCTAGGGAAGTAGGCACCATAAAAAGTTTGTGATGGCTTTTTGTTAGGCTGTCATCGTGTTCGATAATTTTAGTAGTGTAATTAGTATGAGGGATTGGTTTCAGGAATTTCGAATAGGAGTCGTCCAACGCGTCTTCGGAAAGGAATGGGCTGAGTGAGTTTCACTATGGTATTAGAGGCAAAGCTCTCGACGTTTTGACATCCTGTATGAGTAGGAGAGTACAGAAAATAGATGTCAACGGTGAAAGATCTCCGGGATCAGCAGTCACTATGGGAGTCCCTCAGGGCTCAATTTTAGGTCCTTTTCTATTTCTTATTTACATTAATGATCTCCCATATAATGTAAAAAACCATGACATTGTCTTATTTGCTGATGACACCTCTTTGCTTTTTAAAGTTAAGAGACGACATATTATAATGAATTAAATAATGCCCTTTCTAAAATTGTAAATTGGTTTAACGCTAATAATTTGTTACTTAATGAAAAAAAAACCAAATGTGTTAAATTTACATTACCAAATGTTAGTCAGAGACTGACATGTATTAATATTAATGGCGAGCAATTAGAACTTTTTAATTCAACAGTCTTTCTTAGCATAACGCTGGACTCCAAACTTCAATGGGGTCCTCATATTCATAACCTAGCCAAAAAACTATTTAAAACATTAATTGTATTTTAGTTTATTTGTATTATTGATAGTGTTTTTAAAAGAGTAACTATCGAGTTTCTTGCCGGATTCTACTCAGTAGAAATCAACAAAATTGTGAACCGGCGGGAAGGTGGGAGGGTTCAAAAAATAATATTTTATAACTTTGACGATTCAAAAGTGATTGTAAAATCCTTATTTGAATAAACCATTTTGACTTTGACTTTGACTTTGAGTGTAGAGTTCGGAATCATAGAGTCTTGGTTACTAGTGGATGGTTGAAGTTCAGGTATAGGAGGGCTTAGATTTTGTGATGTATTTTTTTAGTAAGTGGATAGGGATTTTGATCTGCGTTAGGAGGACCAGCGTCTATATCTACGGGATTAATGGAAACGGAGTATTGGATAGGGAACCTAGAAAGAGCATCCGCAGCGGAATTAAGCTTACCCTTGCGGTAAGTAGTCTAATACTCATACTCTTCTAGTTGTAAGCGCCAACGTTGCAGTTTGCTGCTAGGATCAGTATGGTTAAAGAGCCATTTCAAAGGTCGGTAATCAGTTACAATTGAGAATTTCCTACCGAACAGGTAGGGCCTAAAGGGTTTACAGCCAAAGACGATGGCCAGTAGTTCCTTTTCGGTGGTGCTGTAATTGATTTCGTTTTTATTTAATGTACGAGATGCAAAGGCTATAGGGTGATCTTTGCCAACTGTACCTTGAGAAAGGATGGCTGAAATTGCGTAGTTCGAAGCGTCACAGGTAAGGATAAAGGGGTTTGAAAAGTCAGGATAGATGAGGACAGGTGAGGTTAGTAGTTTGTCTTTCAGTTTTTCAAAAGCAAGTTGTTGTAGGTTCTGCCAGAGGAATGGAATATCTTTCTTGAGTATGAGCGTGAGTGGCTTAGAGATTTTGGAGAAGTCGGGTATGAAACGGCGATAATATGACACTAAACCCAAAAAGGATTAAATGTCTTTCGGACATCTGGGAATGGGGAAGTTTTGGACAGATGTTATTTTATTAGGATCTGGTTTGACACCTTGTTCTGTAATTACGTGGCCAAGGTATCCGATTTCTTTTCTTAGAAACTCGCATTTGTCGGGTTGTAATTTCAGGTTATAGGATCTGAGCTTTTGGAACACGAGGGAGAGGTTTTCAATGTGAGATGATAGGTCAAACGACTAGGTTACGATGTCATCTAAATATACGAAGCAGCGCTCTCCTTGGAGACCGGTGAGGACGTTATTCATGAGCCTCTGGAATGTAGACGGTGCATTTTTCAAACCGAAGGGCATTCTTCAGAAATTGAAGTGACGTTGCGGCACACTAAACCCTGTCTTAGCTGAATCTTCTGGATTCATTCTTATTTGGTGGAATCCGGACGCTAAATCTAAAGTGGAGAAGTATTTCGACTTTCCCAACTGGTCCAAGATCTCTGTAATGTTAGGAATAGGATAGGATTCTCCAATGGTTATGTCATTCAACCTCCTGTAATCAATAACAATGCGCCATTTCTTTTCAACAGATGCGTTTATCTTTTTAGGCACGATCTAAATCGAAAATTGAAGGGATTCTTTAGATAAAAGTATTTTCATTTCGAAGTCACCTAGAGTGGATGTAGTTTCGTTATCGTTGTTTATGCCCTTTAGTTTTAGTTTACGGTCAGTTAGTGTTATGCCGTTGTAGGATTGGATGGAAGATTTTTTGATAAGGCAGAACGAGGATCCTGTGTCTACAAGGAAGGATAACGGTTTATCTGATACAGAGGTTTGAACATTTACGTGAGGTAACGATAGTTTAGTCGGGTCACAAGAGACTTCGTAAATAGTTTCATTTATAGGAGTTGGATCGGATACAGTATTTGTTACAGGTACTACAGGTTGATCTTCAGGTAAGTGATTTTTTTTTTTATTCTGATAGGTAATTTGAGAAAATTGAAAACCTTTGGAAACAGAGGACTGGACGCTTATTTGGGGTTGGTTACCCGTGTCGTCCTTCAAAACAGTGGATTGGATGCTTGCTTGGGGCTGGTTACCCATGTGAGCCTTGGAAACAGTGGATTGGATGCTTGCTTGGGGCTGGTTACCCGTGTGATCCTTGGAAACAGTGGATTGGATGCTTGCTTGGGGCTGGTTACCCGTGTGACCCTTGGAAACAGTGGATTGGATGCTTTCTTGGGGCTGGTTACCCGTGTGATCATTGGATTCAGAGTGGGTGTCCTTATTACCGTTTGGGATAGTTAAGTTAAGTGTTTTGGGTCTCACGAGAAACCTCCGTGAGCCCATTAGGCGTTTAAATGGTCTTTAGAGTGGGTTGTTTTATTGGTGTATAGGGGTTGATTATATTCTGACGGGTAGTAAGCGTTATTGTCTTCTACAAAATGTACTCTAGATTGTTGAGGTCTTGCAAAGTTCTGATTTGGAAAAGGTTGTGGATTAGGCCTTGGGTGAAATTGTGTGGGTGGTTGTAGCATCCGATTTCTATTGTTGTATTCACGTTTTTTGCAAACGTCAATAGTGTGACCTAGAAGCTTTGCAATATCGGCAAAACAAGTTGGGGTCTGACTGAGGTGGTCTACTGGACACTTGAGGCCTAGAATCGACGTTGTGTACCGTAGGTCTAAAGGGTTCTGTCCTTCAGTATGGACGCGGCGAGACTGAATTTGCACCTGTTGGTGGAAAACTACGTTTTTGTTGCAGTAATAGAATCTTTTCTTCTGATGTGGCTAGGTTTATAGTTTAGTTAAAAATAGAATTATTAAATAAAAATAATAAAAATGGTATCTGGCCGGTAGAGACGCGTGATGAACTGGCTGATGCGTCCATGGTGACATGGGACTGCAAGATATGCTGATGATGAGGTTTGCCAGAGGGGCAAGCCGCTTAGGCAATAATGTATACTATAAATATATAGAACAGAACGTTCGTATGGAAAGGATTTTGTTACCAAATCTTTCTAATTATTGAAAACTACAGGGCTTTTTGTAATACTCGTATAACACATTAAGATATCATTCAGAAACATAGGTTACATTTATTTTAAGAGTTTGAACATGCTACGATATACATCCATATCTTCAACAACTTTATTTGGGATAAATCGGAGTTGCAGTACAGTATCAGAGAGCCGAGCAGATCGTGCAAACTCTCAACTAAAAGGCGTCCCGCAATGTTTTAACAGGCCGTGCAGAGCGGTCGAATATCTAATTTAAAAATGGAACGAACTTTTTAAACCCGTATATTGATAACTTTGAGAGAAACACTATACAAGCCTTTCCCACAACTGAGCATAACCGGACTTTGTGATGCGGGACACATACTCACGACCGGTTATACTTCTCTTACGATCCGCGTAAGAGTATGGCTTAAGTATGCAGCTATACAAGAAGTAAGAACATTATACCTATGTCTTTCGTTTTTTTCTAAACTTCGTCAGTTTTCTAAACTTTTTGTTTTTGTTATTACTCCCACTTTTAATAGTTTTCTCCTCATATTATAATACCTTGTTAAAAGAATACCACTTCCAGCTGCCGAGTCTCGATTTCTTCCCTTGGTACTACCTGCCCACATTTCAAGTCCAGGGTTTTTTATTTACGAATTATACTGATTACGTCATAACCATGGTTTAATTAAAAAAACTAACTCACTACAAAGTACCACGGCTTAGAGCATCGTTCTTTGTTTTTTCTTTGCAGTTGTATGTCAGCTGGCAATGTCAAATTTGATCCAGATGTTTAACCACAACAAAAACCAACTCAAATACAACTTAATACGTGGTTTTTTACGTGGTTTGCTGGACCACACGCTGTAGAAGAGCAGTGGAATGGTATGTTTTAGTTTAGTTGTGTGCGTAATTACGCGCATACCTACGTAGGTATGTTATAAAACCCGTATAGGTACCTTTATTTACATATATATATTTAATAATATTTATAGGTATGTACCTATGAAAGAAAAAATATTTACCTATTTCATTTATTAACATTATTAACATAGGTACCTACCTATTACAATCGTATCAGGGTGAATTCGCCGGTTCCCAGCCTTTAAGTGGAGTTGTTACATTTAGACGCGTATAAAAGTTATTTGCAATTAAATTTTTTGCATTTCGATTTGCTTATATCGTCAATATAGTCTAGTTTTAATTTGTAAAAGCATTTAACTCTAGGAACGAAAATAAAATTACCATTAATTGAAAACTCAAAAAATACCATTGTCCCCAATTAGCAGCCCTTTCGCCCAATTCACAGCCTGCCTGTCCAGTTTGCAGCCGCGGCTTTTGTTAAAGTTTATAAAAATATATTTTTATTAATAAAATGTATCATAAACAACAAAAAAAGTTACCATATTTTTCATAATTATATTAAACAAGAAGTAACTTCTTTAACTTTAATTTGTTTTATTATAGGCTTTACATCATTACTTTTAATTTCTAAGCTTTAACAATGTATTTAAAAAAAAAAACAAATATACATCATAAAAAACTAAAAAATAGAGTGCCGTCGGCAGCGGGGCTGGGCCCAAGCTAGGGTTCCGGTTAGGGCTGCACACTGAGCATCATTTCGTCTTAAAACTATAGTAGTAGGTCCTGTAGGTAAATTGACTTAAGTAAAGACTAAAATTATCGGAAAATACCTAGGTAGGTATTTTGTTGACAGCTTGTAAAACATGGTGTTGCATAAAAAGTACATTCTGTGACCAGGCACGTATACAGAGAGAGCAAGTTGGTATATATCCCCCCGAAAACTCATGTTACAGTTATTACAGCAACTTTTCACAGAGTTCAAATGGTTTTCAAGTATCAACTAAATAAATATAAAGCCCAAAACGGGGTTTTGAAATCAGAAAGTGGCGTATCATATAAACGGGCCCTGATTTTAGATTCAACAACATTTTTCGGAACCCTCAATTTCGCGATTCTATTTTGCGCTTGAACGGTTTTATATAACTGACTTGCGAGTTACTTCGCACCAGGCTCTAGAAAGTTTTTTTCTTTAAGCTGAGTATGTACGTAGCTTTGAAACTATTTGTTCAAGTTATTAGAAAAAATAATTTTCATTTGGCCTCGGTTCAGTATGATTCAACACAATATGTATCCCTTAATTATTATTTAAAAATTTCCATAACATATTTCACGTGAATCGAATATAAGTTGTGATCTACTCTCGACATGTCAAGATCATGCCATATTCTCCCAATAATTTAGCTGTAATTAATTTATAATGCACTTATACTTCAATATGAGTACTCCAATTGAATAGTCAATAATCCTTTCAGTATATTATTAATAATTAAGGTACAGTTATTTTGTGTAACATAAAGAAAAAAATGATAAAAAAATATTTATTGACGTTCATGTGTTTGTAGATACGTATGGATCGTCTCAATAACGCTCGTAATAATAAACGTACCTAGATTAATTTTTAACCGATTTTCTTCTTCTTTTTTCCACATTGGCAATTCGTTCCTCTTCCAAAAGGTGAAGAACGTTTGTTGCCATAATCCGGTTTTTTCATTGCTTACAGTTGAAAATGTACAGTGCTTGGCAGTTGCATAGGCTTGTTATTTTATTTTATTATAAGGTTGAGAGGAGAGGCGGGATATAATTTGATTTGTTGGGCATTATCATTATAATATATAAAAATAATAAAGGTAGGTAGATAAAATAATAATATGTAGTAATAGAAGGCATATAGTAAATAAAATAATGTAATAAATATAATTATAAGGAAATATTATGATATTTTAGGAACTTTACAATACATTGAGTATATTTCTTGTTTTTTAAAGAAAGAACAGATATAAGGTCACAAGGAAGAGGAATTTTATAGGATGATAGAATACTATAGAGAGGTGAGGAATTGTAAATTGGACAGGAAAATAAGACGTGACTTAAATCTCCTTCCTCAACTCCACAGTCACAGGTAGAAGACGATTTCACGTTTATCCTGGCTAAGTGGGCAGCAGTGCAGCAGTGACCAAAGCGGAAACGGGCAAGAACTGATGATATTTTTTAGAAAATATAACTGTGTAAACCACGGTTTTAATTTAATTTTAGGTCGAAGATCACTGTAAAATCTCCCTTTATTACGAGAGATTCTTGCCAAAATGCATGCCATTTCTCGATGAGGTACAGTCGAGAACAGTTAACTAAATCGTAACTAAAGGTATTATTATTAAATTTACCTTGATTCGCCGCCAATTTTGCCAATCTATCGACGGTTTCATTGCCAGCAATCCCCGAGTGACCAGGGATCCATGCCAATCTAACTTTAATTCATTTTATATTTAATTCCTCAGGAGAGCGGTGAAAAAGAGTTTTTATTAAATGGATTGGAAATAATTGATTGCAAACTGCTGCGAGAATCTGTGAGTATCAAAGAACTTGAAATGTTATTTTTAATTATATAATTCAAACATTCTAAAATTGCCATACATTCACCAGTATAGCTTGAGGAGATAAAAGGATACTTAAAAAGTTCAAAATGGCCGTCATTTAATTGATAAAAGGCAGCACTTACATATTTTTCACTTTCATTATGAATAAGTTCTTTTTCTACGCCTTTCGAAGAATCAGTGAAAAAAAAAAATCTTTGAAAACGGAGATCCTTCTACTGTCTAGTGAAATATTGATCAGAGATCGTTCTTATACGAGAAAATACTACCACTGCACTTTTCGATATAGATAAAGACAAATCGTGTTCAGATAGCCATTTATTCAGCAGTACTAAACATTCTTGTAATTTTCAATTGCTCCATCATTTAATACAAATAGATCAAATTCATCGATAAGATCAGCAATCAAATTGCCAAAGTTATCATTTTTGGGCGCTTCTCATAGTGAATGATGAGCGTTGAAGTCTCCTAATTTAATGTAGGCCGAGGCAAGGACTGCAATATGTTTTTCAATGGAGGGATTACTGATGAGTCCTTATGTGGTATATACAGATATAAATAAGATGTTTTATTAACAAGAGCAGCAACTGCGTTAGTTTTGTCAAATGATGGGAGTGATAAGGAATTAAAGGTGGTATTATTTTGAATGAGAAGGGCAGCACCTCCTCGTCCATCATCTCTGTCATCCCTAAAAACTGTGTAGCCTGGGACTCGGAATCTGAACTCTGGTCTTAATCAAGTCGCCGAGATGGCAGAAACAATGTGATTATGAGAATTTATTAAATTTATTAAATCATTGTAATTAGAGTTTACACTCCAACTGTTCCACTGTAGAACTTGGGCCGTTTATGAGAATGTTATAGATTGTTACTGAAATATTTTGGATAAGTGAGAGGGCAATGGGGTACGGTATAGATGAATTAACTATGAAATTTACTAAAGTAGACAATAAGTCGTTCAGATTATTACTTTCCGCAGAATTGTCGGCTGCTCTAAGAGCACATCAATGAATTGCAGAATGTATAATATATCTTTTAATTATTTTATTGTGAGCTAATTTATCATATCCTTGAACTAAAGAAGCATGTGACTTGTTTCTGATGTAAAAATTTTTATGAGACATATTAGTAGGGGTTGGTGAAGTTTGAGTCAAATGGTGCAAGTTATTTTGGTGTGTAGGCGGAGTAGATAAGACATTCGCAAAAGATTTCATGACAGGAGGGAATTTTTGGGATGCCTCCTGGAATAACACAGAGGAGTTAGATATTTAATGTCTGTTTGTCAGGCATATTCTGGACATGATCTATCTATTGCTGAATGAGAGCCACTGTAGTTAATGCAGATGGTAAGATCTTCTTTTTGACATCCTGAACCCTCATGATCCTTAGTAAATTTAAAGCATCGTGGTTTACTACAACACTGAATTTTAGTATGTCCAAATCGGCAACATTGGTAGCACTGTATTGTTTGATAAACATATTGAGTAACTGGCAAAGAAGTATAAAATGAAAAAACTCGGTGAGGTAAGGTCTGTCCGTTAAATGTCAAAACTACCGTTTGAGTGGGAATCCATTTGATTTCTTCAGGGCTTACAGTTTTTCTACTTAGTCTTCTAGATTTTATAATCCAAACGGACAGTAATATTTAATATCATATCATCATGAGTCCATTCTACAAGAATATCTTGTACTAGTCATATTTTTGAAATATTAAATATAGGAATGCTTGCCTTGAATCCGTTCGATTTTAGTATATCATGGGAAATAAAATTATTTGCATCGGTATGTGTTTTAAATTGAATTGAAAGTCTGTTCCAATTTTCATAATGCCGTATTGTAAGATAATTTTAAATTATTTTTTTTAAATAGGAAGGAGCCAAATTTCATAGGATGCAAAGTGGTACCAGAGTCAGGAGTTGTCTCAATTAGTTGAATATGTACTATAAATGGACCTGGGTCCAAAACACTACATACAGACATAAGTGGTGTTATATTCTGACTGCATAGGCACAGTATTAGGTTGAATATTCTGACATTAAATCATTGAAATAGGTACTTGTTGTTGAAACCTGAATTTCTTTTCAAACAACGCTTTGGTCACCGATTGAGCTTTCAATGGTGAAAAATTACAGTTTGACAGTGTAGGCTTAAAAGAACGGAAAATTTGATTTTGTCAAGGCCTTATTTTTATTTTTCTTTGAAGAAGTTACAGTCACAAATGCTGCAACATCAGGATCCACGATAATAAACCCGTCTGCATCACCGGGGGACAAAGGGGCTTGTGGAGCTGGATCAGGAGGAGGATCAGGATCTATCCCTATATCCATGACTTACCACTAATTTATAAATTTACAATAACTTACCCTGTATACAGAAATATAAAATAAGTTAAATACAATTTATAGTATTATTTACACAAAATTCTCTTCGATTAATCGATTATATCTCTGTAAAAAAATCTAAGAAAAACGCGACCGCCCTTCAAAGTTTCCCGCCTGTTTTCATTCTCTAACGGATTTTATTTGTTTTTGAATCGGTTCCTGCCGTAATTCAAAGTATCCCTTGAAGGACCTGGTTTTTCATGACTGGTAATGAGCAAGATCTCCGTGGTATAAGGAGTACCACCTCGCTTGACTTGCTCGTACCATGTAGCTGAGTTAATCTCTTTGCTTCTTTTGTAGAGGTAATCAAAATTGCTCTAGGATTTTATCTACAGACTGTGTGTATCATCAGATCCAAGCCTCATTTTGGTTTCATAGACCATATCAGCAGGAAATTTTTCCATGCACAGAATCTCATTTGATTTGTGTCCGTGTTCTCTCCCATGGACTGGAGTGCTATTTGGAGGGCGATATAGGCCAGAAAGCTAATTTCTGTAATTCTAACGTTGTGTATGTAAATGTACTATAATAGTCTGGTCAACATGTACCTTTTTGGGTGAAATTTTTGTATAGTCTCCGAAAATTACAATCAAGGTGTCATTCGATTCGGAATATTATGTAGAAAGTTTAAGAAAAAGTTCCAAAAGGGGCCGATGAAAATTGCAAAAGTTATAAACAATTTTTTAAAAAAAAAGTAGGGGTTTGGTTTTTTTTGAATATCTCAAAAACTATCAAAGATATTCGAAATTTGAAAAAAGATCTGAAAAGAGGAGGAAATTTCCTAAAAAAAGTCGTACTTCCCGGAACTGTATCTTTAATATTTATAATTTTTACGGAGCCCTGAAAATAGCGCTAAAAGCGGGTAGTCTGGCTTCCGCTCGCGATTTGTCACTCGGACACGGTAACAATAAAAATCATTTTAACATATTAAATATGAATATTAAGGAATAAAAAAATTTTAGTACTATTGGGATATATAAATAAATAATAATCCGTAGGCAAAAATTTTTAATCCCCATTTTTCCATTAGTTATGCATTAGTTAATTAACTACTTTTTCTGAATAGAATGTTAACAGAAAAAACCTGATTATTATTAAACTACAACCCTAGGATTTTTTTCACTTCGTGGAGTTATTCTTAAAAGGCATTAAAATAGATCCCCGTTGGAAAAATTGAAAAATGTTAATTTTCCACTTTTTTATTAACAATCGAAAACATTAAAAAATTAAAAACTGCATAAAAGTTATTAAAAAAATTTTGATTTTCAAATATTTCAAATTTTATGATTTCTAACGGTTAAAAGTTACATGACAATAATTTTTTTTAATTTTTTACCGCGATTGTTTAAATAATTGTTATAAACAAATGCATTGTTTATAAGATAATTAACAAATTTTTTTTCCTAATCTACTTGTCGATATAAATTATGATTTTTAAGAAAAAAATTATTCCTTAAAAAAAATTATTTATTGCTATAAAATGTTCGTGTTTATAAAATGTCGTTTTTATTCACTATAAATTAATGAACAATTTAAGCTTTTAACTTCAGCTCTAGCTCTATTATTTATGTTAATTATTGACAATTGTTTATAAAAAATAAACCGAAAAATTTTTTTTTCATGTTTTTCTATTCCAAAAAAAAATTTTTTCTAACGGTTAAAAGTTACATGAAAATAATTTTTTTTAATTTTTTACCGCGATTGTTTAAATAATTGTTATAAACAAATGCATTGTTTATAAGATAATTAACAAATTTTTTTTCCTAATCTACTTGTCGATATAAATTATGATTTTTAAGAAAAAAATTATTCCTTAAAAAAAATTATTTATTGCTATAAAATGCATTTCTTAATTAACAATCGTTTTTTACCACTAAATATAAATATTAAGGAAACATTTTTTCTCTCAAAATCATAAATTCTATTGTTCTTAAATATTCTGGAAAAAATTTTTTTTTTTTCATTTTTTATTTGTTTATTTAATAAACAATCTGTTATAAAGTAATGGATTTTCTTACTTTATTTTTTTTTTAATTCGTAATTTAATTATAAAAACAGCTATGTATTATTTTGTATAAAATTTTTTTTATTTATTTTTTATATAACTTTTAATATTTTTATGTCCTAAAATTTGCCTTTTTATCTAGCTCTTTTTCTTTTATAATTGGTATAACTTTTAAACTATTATATATACGACAATTATACTTCAAGTCGTTTTTATTCACTATAAATTAATGAACAATTTAAGCTTTTAACTTCAGCTCTAGCTCTATTATTTATGTTAATTATTGACAATTGTTTATAAAAAATAAACCGAAAAATTTTTTTTTCATGTTTTTCTATTCCAAAAAAAAATTTTTTCGGTTATGATTTTTAAGAAAAAAATTATTCCTAAAAAAAAATTATTTATTGCTATAAAATGCATTTCTTAATTAAAAATTGTTTTTTACCACTAAATATAAATATTAAGGAAACATTTTTTCTCTCAAAATCATAAATTCTATTGTTGTTAAATATTTTGGAAAAAAATAATTTTTTATTTCATCTTTTATTTGTTTATTTAATAAGCAATTTGTTATAAACAAATGGATTTTCTTACTTTATTTTTTTTTTAATTATTGACAATTGTTTATAAAAAATAAACCGAAAAATTTTTTTTTTGAAATAGAAAAACATGAAAAAAAATTTTTTCGGTTTATTTTTTATAAATTGTCAATAATTAACATAAATAATAGAGCTAGAGCTGAAGTTAAAAGCTTAAATTGTTCATTAATTTATAGTGAATAAAAACGACTTGAAGTATAATTGTCGTATATATTTATAAATAAATATTATAAATATTAAATATATATAAAATATTAAATATATATAATATATAAAAGTTTAAAAGTTATACCAATTATAAAAGAAACAGAGCGAGATAAAAAGGCAAATTTTAGGACATAAAAATATTAAAAGTTATATAAAAAATAGATAAATTTTTTTTTATAAAAAATAATACATAGCTGTTTTTATAATTAAATTACGAATTAAAAAAAAATAAAGTAAGAAAATCCATTAGTTTATAACAGATTGTTTATTAAATAAACAAATAAAAAATGAAAAAAAAAATTTTTTTTTCCAGAATATTTAAGAACAATAGAATTTATGATTTTTAGAGAAAAAATGGTTCCTTAATATTTATATTTAGTGGTAAAAAACGATTGTTAATTAAGAAATGCATTTTATAGCAATAAATAATTTTTTTTAAGGAATATTTTTTTTCTTAAAAATCATAATTTATATCGACAAGTAGATTAGGAAAAAAAATTTGTTAATTATCTTATAAACAATGCATTTGTTTATAACAATTATTTAAACAATCGCGGTAAAAAATTAAAAAAAATTATTTTCATGTAACTTTTAACCGTTAGAAATCATAAAATTTGAAATATTAGAAAATCAAATTTTTTTTAATAACTTTTATGCAGTTTTTAATTTTTTAATGTTTTCGATTGTTAATAAAAAAGTGGAAAATTAACATTTTTCAATTTTTCCAACTGGGATCTATTTTAATGCCTTTTAAGAATAACTCCACGAAGTGAAAAAAATCCTAGGGTTGTAGTTTAATAATAATCAGGTTTTTTCTGTTAACATTCTATTCAGAAAAAGTAGTTAATTAACTAATGCATAACTAATGGAAAAATGGGGATTAAAATTTTTTGCCTACGGATTATTGTTCATTTATATATCCCAATAGTACTAAAATTTTTTTATTCCTTAATATTCATATTTAATATGTTAAAATGATTTTTATTGTTACCGTGTCCGAGTGACAAATCGCGAGCGGAAGCCAGACTACCCGCTTTTAGCGCTATTTTCAGGGCTCCGTAAAAATTATAAATATTAAAGATACAGTTCCGGGAGGTACGACTTTTTTTTAGGAAATTTCCTCCTCTTTTCAGATCTTTTTTCAAATTTCGAATATCTTTGATAGTTTTTGAGATATTCAAAAAAAACCAAACCCCTACTTTTTTTTTTAAAAATTGTTTATAACTTTTGCAATTTTAATCGGCCCCTTTTGGAACTTTTTCTTAAACTTTCTACATAATATTCCGAATCGAATGATACCTTATCGTAATTTTCGGAGACTATACAAAAATTTCACCCAAAAAGGTACATGTTGACCAGACTATAAATCACTAGATAATGTCTTTTTTACAACTTTGCGTACTTTCATGAGCAGTGCGCTGTATCGTGGGATGAATTCACCAGAGTCCACTAATGTTAGTTCGATTGTAAATGCCAATCCATCGTTCATCTCTGTCTCTAAGTCTTCATCGTCTTCGCATTCGTCACGTTCATCTGTTGCTGTTTGTTCTACTTCCTTATGAGGTTTCTTCTTGTATAGCATGTCCACCACAGTCAACTGGATACCATGAGCGTAGCACAATTGTTGATAACAAGGCAAAAGTTTTCTAACTTTTACCATTACGGACGCGCCATCGGTAGTGATACCAATGGTATCGGTTTCCATCACTTAGCCGAAAATATTCAGCCTTTCTGACACTAATACGATGCAGTGTTCGGCAGTGCAGGAGCCGTGAATTCTTATCAACCCTAAATTGAAATGTTTATCATCATGGTGCAAGTTTAGATTTATGTATCTATGATTTTTTTGGGAGGTCCACTCGTCAAAACTCAATGAGAATCTTTGTCCTTTTTGTTTTAAATTAGTGAATTCTTTAATGAAATCCGCTTGAATATTCTCTGCATACCTGTAAATGATCGCTATGATGGTATTTGGAGAAGTCGGCAATTGAAATCCTGATTTTGCGAATAATAATCTCAAGTCGGATGATGTACAAAATGTACTTAGACTAAAGCCATCTTTACACACCATCCTAGTGACCAGACTCTCCATAGAATTTTCTTTTTCAAAGTAGGAATCAATAGTCTTCTTGGTCTTCTTGCTCAGAACTACTTCTTGATAATCTTCATTTTTTGAAGTGGTTGCTATAGCATCAGTAGGAGCTTGTGAATCTGCATTATGCAAATCTTTGTTGGATGAACTAGCTTTGTTGCCAGTGATATTATTTATGACACTGATACAGTGTACTATTTGTAAATGCCCTTTTAACCCTGTAGTGGAGCGGTTGCTAATAAGCAATGTTTTTAAACATAGCGAGCACTTGGCACTTCGACTATCCAACTTTACGAAAAAGTCCCACAAACTTTTTTCACCGTCGCTAGAATTCTTGGTCGACATTTTAAACTGTCCGAAAAACAGCGTTTAATCTGTAATGAAGAAAACATCGGTGAAGTTTAAGATGCATTTGAATATTATTTTAATAGAATATAATGCCTAAAGATAAATAAATACAACTATCGCGATGCAATAACTTAACAAAACCAAAGGTAATATTTTATTTAAACTATTGTGATTACTATTACAAACTATTACTATTGCAAACGCCGAGCCGTGGTCACGAGAGGACTAATAGTTTGAACGCGATTTTAAACTCGAAAAACCTATAAAAACCAATCTTTATACACGTGACACAGCTTTTTCCAATCAAAATTGCGCTTTTTAGCAATCTTGTTAAATAGCATGCAACAATACACACACACACAACCTCCTAAATAACTAAATAGTCCACTGTTGGATATGTACCTACTTCCTGCAATCAAAGGTAGATAATAAAATAAAATCGGTTTAAATATGAAAACAAAAACAAAAATATTTCGCGATGTGTTGATGAACGTCACCAAACGTGTCTTCCTCTTACTTCTTCAAGAAAGTAAGAGACATGACTCAAATCAACATTAATACTAAATTATTTAAAATAAACATTTTAATTTACTTACCATTCAGTCTCGCAAACAACAACCAAAACGCACTCCATATGCACTTTAGTGACACAAAAACACTTTCTATCGAGACGAGAGCAGTTAATCAACTGTCTTTGATTTATAAAATAAACAATCACAAGCGGTGGTAAGGGGGCGGGCGGCGTTGCCTTTCATTAGCACATGCGGCACGTGCTATGCTATGGTGACAGAACGGCAACGTTGCCGCGCCGTTTTGAAAATGGCGGCAACTCAAAACTATACAATAGAAATTGATAGTGATACGTTTGCGGATCCGCATCGCTGGATCCAGCACTGTATGCTGGATCCAGCATGTTTAAAAAGGCGCTGGATCCAGCTGGATTGCTGTATGCTTGATCCAGCTGGATTGCTGTATGCTGGATCCAGCAATTGCAATCCCTATTTGCTAGCGGCCGCCCTGCCCTAAATTTGGTTATCGGCGTGGGACTACTTTATTTAATCTCAGTATTGATACTGTGATTTACTCCTTAATTACCCCGCGCTAAATTCGCTTATCGGCGACTGTGATTTACTCCTTAATTACACTAATGAAGTTTGCTATATCAAGCTGTAGCTATAGCTATAGTTCGTTTAAGCTCGGTTAAAGTTATTCCCGCAGGAACTTTTGATTTTTTAGGGATAAATAGTAGCCTATATGCTATTCTAGGACCTAACCTATATGTATGCCAAGTTTTATCCCGATCCGTCCAGTAGTTGAAGCATGAAGAAGTAACAAACATACACACTCACAAACTTTCGCCTTTATAATATTAACTAGACTTTGCCCGCGGCTCCGCCCGCCCTAAATTTGGTTAACGGCGTAGGATTCTTACGGCAACATCTTGATTATACTAAAGAAATTTGTTATAGCAAGCTATAGCTGCAGCTATGGTTCGTTCGTGGAATTTCCGGGATAAAAAGTAGCCTTCGTCCTTTTCCGTATCTCTAACTATCTCTGTGTGCAAAATTTCAGCTCATTTAAATACTCCCAGTGCAGCAGGATTAAGTTAAACGTTATAGTTATTCCCGTGGAAACTTATGAATTTTCCGGGATGAAAAATAGCGTATGTCCTTCCCCGGCACTCAGACAAATGTTATCTAAATCAGTTGAGCGGTTCCCGATCCATCCAGTGGTTGAAGCGTGACAAACAACCAAACATCCAAACTTTCGCATTTATAATATTAATAATTTTGCTAGCGGCTGCCCTGCCCTAAATTTGGTTATCAGCGTGGGACTCCTTTATTTAATCTTAATATTGATACTGTGATTTGCTCCTTAATTACCCCGCACTAAATTCGGTTATCGGCGACTTTGATTTACTCCTTAATAACACTAATGAAGTTTGCTATATCAAGTTCGTTTAAGCTCGTTTATAGTTATTCCCGCGGGAATTTCGTGTTAAAAAGTATCCTATATGCTATTCCAGTACCTAAACTATATGTATGCCAAGTTTTACCCCGAACCGTCCAGTGGTTGAAGCGTAAAGAAGTAAAAAATATACACACTCACACAGTCACAAACTTTCGCCTTTATAATATTAATAATGGGATGGAATATTAAATATTAACTTTTAGGTATTTGACTGAAATTATGTTGTATCTAAAATGCAAACAATATTTTTGTCTTAATATCTCTTACTTAGTTACTCGTTTACAACTTTATTTCCTACTGTAAAATCATCACGCTCCGTACTTCACTTGTGGTATGTACAGTTGGCAACAGGTCAGGCCACAAACCACCAGTATAAGTGGACCTCGCATGGCAAAGGGACCCTTGTCATCACATTCGGGTCACAGTACTAAAGAGTTACCTTGCTCCGTTGCATTGTCCTTGTAGTCTACACTTATATTATAAAGAGAAAATATTTGATTGTTTGTTTGCATTGAATAGGTTCCGTCTGAAACTCCTGAACCCATTTGGAAATTCATTTATTTATAGAATGCTTATTTTTTTTTTTAATAACCTTAGTTGTTCCGTTAGCTTGGCCCGCGTGAAATTTATTTATATAGCGGCACCTTAATCGATTCCACGCGAGTGAAGCCGCCGGCGTACAGCTAGTAACATATAGTAACTCACGATTAACAATCTGAATCAATTGACATGCAAAGAGACAGGTCTATGGTAAGTATCTATCTACCAAACGAAAAAAATCACTGAGTTCCGAATGAGCCGACAAATTTGTAACATCTGTAAATGATATTCAACTAATTGTGTTCTTTTAGAATGGTAGCGATTATTTCAGCAGTGGTTCGACGAATAGGAAATAGCAGACAATATTTTCTGAAACAGCACGTAACAACGAATAAAAAGGTATTTTGTTTTTTTGTAGGGGGTAATGGTCCTACAAGATCTATGCTGATCACTTTAAAATGGTCTAAAACATTTTTTTGGTTGACCCATTTAGTGTCATGGGTCAACCATGTTGCATGGTTAGGATATTTATATGCATTACAAGTATCACAGTTTGAGATAAAATTAGCCACATCACGATGCATACTGGGCCAGTAATATCTTAACCTAAGATGTTTTAGGGTTTTGAAGATTCCAAAGTAGCCCCACGTTGGGCGCCATTATGACGTGTGAGCGTCATAAAAGAATAGTTTTAGGTAGATAGCTAGTTAATGTAAAAAAAATATTTCAATTTTAAAAGTTTGATGATACAATTTGTTATCAAAGGATTGACTAAATTGGAATAAGTCATTTGGAATCGCAATAGCATAGTGATTCTTTATTGGTTTAACTAACATTTGTATAAAATTATAACAATTTAAACGCAGATTGCACTTTGACCCCTAAAACATGAAATGGCTACCACCATGGTAAATGAATGAATTATTAAGTTTTTCACATTTCAGATGGGTTAAATTGATGAGAAACGTAATGATATTTAAATAAATATGAAATAAAGCATTTAGCAAAGCATCTGAAACATTTCTGATGAATTTTAGCTAAGCGTGGTGAATCACATCGACTTATCCGTAGAACAGAGTCCGATGTGATCATGGAGCAAAAACAAGTTAAATAGCTAGACGAGATAAGAAAAAAAACGGGTTGCACTCCGGGAGTGCCGGCAGAAGTGAAAACATACTCGCTATTTACTTCCCATCACTTCTTATCCATATTTATTTATTAAAAATAATAACTTTTGTTTATTTACTTTTTTGACGTTGTATATTTGACAGCTCAATCTGTCATAAAATTAAAATCCCATATCCAACCTCCCTGTACTACTCATTATCGCCATACACTAAAAATAAAAACTAACCTAATGTAAATAAAGGTCACGTGTCCTAACGCGAGTGACATCTTACGAATTTTCGATTAGGACACGTGATCTGACGCGAGTTTAACAGTTTTTAGCCATCACAAAAAAGTGCACAGCGCCGCTATAGAAGTTTTCACTTCTATATTATTATAATCTATATTATAATTTTTGTATCTTATTTAGTTTCGGAAATATAGAATCGAATAACGTTCTCTCTGACATTAGCTCCGCACAAAAACGCACTAAGTGATCAAGCGACGGTGTGGGGGCGGCGCGGGAGCCACGTCCGTTCGTCAGTCCGGCCGCTGTTTGTTGGGAAACGGGTGTTTTTGTGTCATGCGCTAAGTTGTTTTTTCGTAAAAATATTTATCAAAGTTTTTTGAATAAAAAAACATTTTTAAGAGATGTCACGTTCACGCAAAATGTTGGATATGCTTAAAGAAAATGCAGAAAGGCCTAAAGCTTACTTCATCATTTTCAAATGTTCCTGCTATTTATACGAAAAACAGTGTAAATGATGGTAAGTTGACGATTTTCAGTATTATTTCGTGATAAACACTATTAAGTTTTTAAATTATTAAATATTGTATTTATATTGCATATTTGTCTCAGTAAACAGTTGTGGGCGATCGATTTTTAAATAGGACGTTTTTGACGCAGATGTGTAGAAACGCATTTTAGTGCGATAATATTTTTGGCATACTAATGCTTATTAATAGGGTATTCATTTTTTCTGTAATAATAAAGAGTAAATAATTATGAATCATTGTAGTTATTATTTTTAGATGAGTCACCATGGTGCTGTTCGCCGATGACACAACAGTGGTGGTGAGTGCACGCGCGTACGAACAGCTCGAAAACAAGATAGCAAACGCGTGCGCTCAGCTCAACGCGTGGTTCTCGGCAAACGGCCTCGTCCTCAATGTCTTAAAGTCCAATGTTATGATATTCTTGACAGGAAACCCCACTTTAACTCCACAAGTACAGAGTCCGGTGCCACAATGCGAGTCCTGTAGATTTCTCGGGTTTACCATAGACACTAGACTAAACTGGAAACACCATGTGTCTACGTTGTGTGGAAAGCTGAGTAGTGCAGTATTTGCACTACGAAAGCTGAAACCACTCGTGTCTGACGTTGCACTACTACAAATATATTTTGCCTACTTTCACTCCCTTCTGTCATGTGGCATTATTCTATGGGGCAACTCGACAGACTCCTATCGAGTGTTCATTATACAAAAGAGAGCTCTTCGCACACTGGCGGGTGTTAAACCTCGCCATTCATGAAGAGAACCATTTAAAAAATATGGTATAGAAAAAGGGGTGGATGACTTGCGAGCTATCGCTCTAGGAGTCGTGCTTTCTGGTCGCTGCTGAAACTGCCGAAAGAAGCTTTTGCTAGTCGTCGGTACTACCACTGCAAAAGATTGATGAGAGAGAGAAACCCGATCTACTAGACAGTCTCTTTGCCTCAAACTCGAAAATGGATAGGGTCCGGCACTGGGTTCTTTTACCGAAATTTGTGTAAATAGGCGGCTAGCTTTTTGTTAGACGCATACGAGCCGTAGTTGAGACGGTGGTTGCTCTGATAGCATGGACAATAATGCTGGTGACCCGCAAGGCTCTGGGCTGGTCGCCTATGCTGTTTCTTCTGCATATCAATAACTTGTTGTCCATTAATAACATACATGTTATGCAGATGACAAGACCCTGATTGCAAGGGGCCCCAAGTGTCGCAAGCGTCCATAGGCCTCGGTAACCGCTTAGCATCAGGCGGATCGCAAGCTTTTTGCCACTTTAGCGGTATAAATAAAAGATTTTTATATAAAGGAGAACTAAAAAAAACTCGAAATTTGACCCCAAAAAATATTAAATGGGACACGCCTTTGTTGTTTTTGTTCGGTTTTGTTTTTTGTATTATTATTTTTACATAAGACGCAATACGTCCAATGCTGTATATAAGCCTCTCCTTTCGAATTTTGAAATAAAACGATCTTAGCCACTTGCATTCATGGACTTACCGCCGCCCTAAGTTTGTCGTTAGTCTGCCTAGTGAGTGACCATTGGCCATTCCACACTGCGTTTTCTGGATCGCAGTCACGACTGTACAACCTTTCTCCCCACAGCCTTTGTTTATTGGATCTAAGTACTGTGTGGCCTGCCCTTTGCAACTTAAGTGACATAATTCTTAACAAGATGCTCCATTTTGCTTATTCTTTAACTTTCCAGGGTTACTTTAGTTGTTTTACGTAGGTTTTCGTTTCGGTTCTTATCACGAAAAGAACAGCTATTTACATAGTCCACGTAACGACTTTGCGATTGGGAATGATACCAACATAGTTTTTTACCTATGTTTGATGTATGTATGTATTAATTAATGTACATATGTAAATTATTAGTCTCGGCACGGGGTCTTATCCCAAACAAAACAGAAATGATTTAAATTCATATCAATAGATGGCGTTGTGTGTATCGATTTGTTATTTAGGTTGTTATTTTATTGAAAAAGAAAAGTAACCGACCCTTAAAAAATATTGTTTTAGTATCAAAATGTCCCTTAAGCTAACAAAAATGAAGTAATGGGCGCCTTTATTAAATTTTCGAAATTTTACATAAATTGAATTAGGTCGTTGTACTTTAAGCGGCAATAAATTGAACTACATGCCGCTTTAGTTAATAAATTTTCACTATTGATTTATAGATGACGCTGTTCGCATGTTCTGAGTTTAACAGCGACACACAACAGTGTCACTGAATAATATGAATAGGTGTAGGTACTTACCAACCAAATTAAAAAAAAATTTGGTATCTACCCACTTTAATACTTAGATATATTATAAAACAAACGCACGCAAGCGTGAACTTCGACCTCAGTACAATTTGTTTCTTTTAGTTTTATCCTGGGTCGAATGCGTCTAAGTTCTTAAACAATTGTTTTGTGAAAAGGATAGCTCACTTTTGAAGAACAGCATGCCATCGCACAAGTGCACCTACTTTAGAATTGAAAACACTTCAGATAATAGCGCTTACATTTTTAACCAATTTAAAAAAAGGGAGGTTCTCAGTTTGACCCGTATGTTTGTATGTATGTTTGTCCGTGATTATCTCGCGTTTGGCTGAACCGATTTTGATACGGTTTTCAGAAAAGTATTTGTTACATTCTAGGTTTTGGTATACAACAAATGGATACCCCGTGACATTGTCGTTTGCATCGACCCGGTAATAATTAAGCGATGCATTAGTTTAACTCGACCGATTTTTGACAAAATTTTAGTACACTTAAGAGCAAAATCTTATTAGTCACTTACATAAACTAATACGATATTTCATAAACTAGTAAATCAGAAAGTAGGTATATTAAAAGAAGTTTTATTTTACTCATAAATAATTAAATACGTTTTCATCTTTCTTTGACTTCACAGATATCATGAGTTGTTTAGGATATATTGGCATCTATTTAAGTGACTAGTTATTAATCGACTTCAAAAAAGAAGAAGTTCCTTATTCCTCGAAATCTTTTCTTATGTATGTTTTCCGATTACTCGAAGTCTCCTTGACCGATTCGGAAAATTCTTGTTTGTTTGAAAGAGTATACTTCCCAGATGGTCCCATGGTCATCAGGTCAGGATATAATGATGGAATCCTGGAGAAATCGAGAGAACATAAATTTTTAAGGGCACACTTGAAGCGATTAGTGTACGAGAAAATAAGCCAATAGGTCACTTAAAAGTAGGGATGTTCCGACTAGTCGGTAAAGCTGAACATCCGGCCACTTTCGTAGTCGGCGACAAGTTGGCGACTACGAAAAAGAGAAATTGTCTGTGGTCGATCGAACATTTAATCATAGAACCTAGCTGAGGTTTCAGGGTTGGTTGACATTATTGGTTGTCCATACTCGTAGTATTTTCTGTTTTTCCCTGCCCAACATGAGAAATTATCATTTGGCACTGCTTACACTTGATTTAAAAGAAATCATTGTACAATTGTTCTTAAAAAAATCAATACATGAAACTTCCTTTCACAGAAAATCACCGCAAAAGCAAAAATCAAGAAACAATGCGAAGTCACAGATTATAAAATACTATACCTATTAGGCGAAGTAAACAAAACATGTTTCGTTCGAGCCGCTGGCAGGCGGCGTAGTCTTGGGTGTACGCAAAAAAAACCGCAAATCGATGTAGAGTTTAGCCGTTTGGCACACAGGTACTTTAGGGCAAAACAATTATTTTGAGCCGCAGTTCCTCAAAATATTTACAGAAGCAGCAAGGTACAGTACAGTTCCACATAAGTCTCATAAAGATCTGAAGTTTAAGGAACGGTCTCACATTGCAATATTCAAAAATACTAAATTTTAATATTTTCCAAATTTAAGGGATATGTTTTGTTTACTTCGCCTAATAGGTATAGTATTTTATAATCTGTGACTTCGCATTGTTCCTTGATTTTTGCTTTTGCGGTGATTTTGTGTGAAAGGAAGTTTCATGTATTGATTTTTTTAGGAACAATTGTACAATGATTTCCTTTGTGCCAAACGGCTAAACTCTACATCGATTTGCGGTTTTCGAGGTTTCCGTTGTACACCTGCCACTAGCGGTTGCGACTTGAAGTCAGTTATTCTTAACTTGGTTGTCGGATAGAAATGCATATGTATAGCATAGGTAAATGTTGCTTACCAGACCCCCTAACCACATGACTAAATAACCCACCAGACTGATAGCTTAGAAGAACGTGTCAAGAATCCTTCCTAAGCTGGTAATGTTTTCAACTGACACATTTAGTAAATTAAATCAATACATAGCTGATATCGATTTCGTACCTCAGTTTAATGTATGGAGCTACCCCTAAATATGTTTTCTTAATTTCATTACAAATCTGTTTGGTGGTTCACATAAGACTTTCTTGTAAAATTTCATCATAATCTACATATGCAAAAATAGCGGAATTATAACGCTGTGACATACGGATAGACGGAAGTATATGATGGATTTATAAGGGACCTTTTTGCCATTTGGCTATGGAACCCTAACAAAGATCTCTGATTTAATTTGTATTCAATAGGGAGGTACCAATAATATAATTATGCATATACATTAATATGTGCATGTTTATATGTATCATTATTATCGTAGGTACCTACGTTTTTTAAGATTCACCTTTTATTACATATATTTATGATAATACGAAATTATTTTAAAATTACACCCACTAAATACTAGCAACTAACACAAAAACATAGGATTTTCAAAAAAGAATTTGATTACAAAACATCTGTCATTTAATAATAATTTAACCTTTGGGTTTTTTACATCCGTGCGTTTGGTGAGAATCTTTTCATTAATAAACTATTTTAAATTATAAACCAGCCCAAAAAAAAATCTTATAAAATGTTATGCCCCTAAAATTTTTTTTTTTTTTGTAATTTTCGATTTTCACCTACACTTAAAACTAATTAAACCCACCTTTTGGCCCCCTTATTTTGTACTTGAAAAAGCTTCCATCATTACATATTTTTAATCCTAAACCTCAATACCAAATTTCCTGTAAATTACCTGACGCAATCAAAGGAATTCGGTAGAAACTTTTAATCACCTTTGACCCCCTAACCCGTACCGGTTGTAAAAAAATATAACGAAAAAAATGTACTGCTCCTAACTGTAGCGTTTTAGCTTTCGATTATAATTTTATTATGTACCTACCTACTTTTACATATTTATTAGGTACCTACCTAGTAATTTTCTTAACTTGCATAGATATCTGCATTTCAGATCGTTGCCGATTGGTTATAAAAAATACTGTAAAATAATAGGTAGGTATATATTTTCATGACATATCTTCTTTAACATTATTATTTTAAATTTGAATAACTAGTTGAAAAAATCTTATTTATTACTAACTACTAACATTACCTAGATTATATTTAATTGACTGAAATCTCAGAGCTTATTGCGGGGGGGCATATTTATGGAATTGCAACTCTCCTCTTAAGACCTTTTTTTCTTAATCTTGAGAGGTAAGATGTACTTCCATTTACATTCCCCAAAAAGGCAAGATCCGAGTACTCGAGACTTTTTCGCAATAGACTTCCTCGTCTTCCTACTTTATGATAAAAATATGTAGGATCGCGACACGCAATGTTTTGTCGTATGGCTCGATATGTAGCTAGGTATAAGACCGCCATCTATTGACTTCAAAGAACCAGTTACAAGTATAACAGTAAGTATTCAACGAGAAACGCTAGATGTCGTTAGCTAATATTTTCGACCCGCTGCTACTTACGGCATCTAGCGGCTAAACAAAATAGCCCGAAAAATAGCCCGAGTTACGGCGGTCCCATTTCATTGTATGGGATGAGGTATCTGTACTAGTATAGTATTATATAATCTGTGGTCTCGGTTTTGATCGTCAAACAGACTCTTTTCACCATCGGGTTGGTGGCGAAGTGTATCTTTATGTATAGAAGCTTTCGTATGTACTAGTGGGCCAGCTTGTACATAAATAAATTGAATTAACGTGGAATGATACTACTGAATGTAAATTTCATTTGCGTTTAAAATTAGCTCTTAACCAATTAAAGTGACTTTGTAAACAACGATCTATTATTTGAATGGCAAAACGAATATAATTCATTAACGTTAGAATAATGTGATTAAAAATAATTAGATTAATGTGGTTAATATAGTGCCTGCAATGTTTACTGCTAAATTATCAATTAACCGTGGTGCGGTAAGACCATGCCGGAAATCTCCATAACGCAGCGTATACCAGCAGTGGTGCTTAAGCAGTGTGCTCCTGAGTTATGTCCTGTAGTCACGCGCCTCTTCGCGCTTTCCTACCACACTAGGCAATTTCCGTCTTCATGGAAGACTGCGAATGTGCACCCGGTGCCCAAAAAGGGCGATAGATCAGATCCATCGAATTACAGGCCTATTGCTATTACCTCTCTCCTCTCTAAGGTGATGGAGGGTGTGATCAGACCGTCAAAATGGCTTTCGCCACGGTCGCTCGACTGGTGACCTAGTGTATCTCACACACCGATAGGCACTAGCCATTGAGAGTCAGGCTACATGCCAATACCCCCTATTGGCATGTAGCCTGGATATTCGCTATGCGAAGGCGTTCGATCGGGTCTGGCACCGGGGTCTTCTATCGAAGTTGCCATCTTACGGAGTGCCCGAGGGTTTGTGCAAATGGGTGGCTAGCTTTTTGTCGGGCAGACGCATATGAACCGTAGTTGACGGTAGTTGCTCTGATAGCATGGACATTAATGCTGGTGTCCCGCAAGGCTCTGTGCTGTCTCCTACGCTGTTTCTACTGCATATCAATGACATGTTGGACATCAACAACATACATTGCTATGCAGATGACAGTACTGGAGACGCTTTTTACACGGGTCATGCAAACATCCCTCGTTCCGTTGTGGAGGAAAACCGCGGAGACCTTATTTATCAAATCGAGACCACACTGTCCCAGGTCTCTGACTGGGGACGGGTAAACTTGGTCCGATTCAACCCTACAAAGACACAAGTGTGCGCGTTCACCGCTAAGAAAACTCCATTCACTGTAGTCCCACAATTCCAGAACACTCCCATCTCCATCTCCAAGAGCATTGGGATCCTTGGTGTCGACATCTCCAGCGATGTTCAGATCCGAGATCATTTACAAGATAAGGTGAAGCTTGCGTCCAAAAAACTTGGTGTACTCAACAGAGCGAAGCAGTACTTCACGTCGGGGAAAAGGTTGTTACTTTACAAGTCGCAAGTTCGGCCATCTCTGGGCAGGTGCACCCGGATACCAGCTTGGCCCTTTTTACTCGGTTCAACGACAGGCTGTGAGAATTGTCGACGATTCCAAACTCACTTGCGGTATCGAGCCCTTAAGTCTGAGGAGAGACTTTCCTCACAGTGTGTGTTCTACCGCTTGTACAATGGGTTGTTGTTCTGAGGAATTGTTCGAAATGATGCCCACGGCTACTTTCTACCATCGCACCGCTCGCCATCAGCAGGAAATTCATTCTCACACTTTAGAACCTAAATGGTCGCGTACAGTGCGGTTTCAGAGAAACTTCCTCCCGCGAACGCTGAAGTTGTGGAATGAGCTCCCTGCCAAGGTTTTCTGCAAGGACTACAGTATGGAGTTTTTCAAGAAAGAAGTTATTAGATTTCTGAAGGGTCGGCAACGCGCAAGTGATACCCCTGGTGTTGCAAGCGTCCATAGGCTACGGTGACCGCTTACCATCAGGCGGACCGTAAGCTTGTTTGCCACCTTAGTGGTATAAAAAAAAAAAAAAAAAATTGCGAGTAATGTTTGCCACCCACATATTTTGTTATTTTTTACGAATTAGTATTCAGTACTCATTTACTTGATTGCTACAGCAGATTCTGATTGCACTGATCTGAACATTGCAAGCTCTATATTAACCATCTCTTTAACTCCCATTTTCTCAGTTTAACCTAATAAAATGTTGTCCTTCACTGTTAATCGTGCAATTCTTTTATCTTCTTAGTAACTATGTACATACAAAGTTAAAAAGGAGAAAGGTTTTGATCCTGCCAAAAGTGAAGCTACGACTGACTATAAAAAAAAAATTCTAAAAATTATGCAAATTTAAAATTTTATTAGCATTCATTTGCAAAATTTGGTGGTAGCCCAGGGGTTTCGATTTCACCTTCTGTCTTGAGTGTTGAAGGCTTTTTCTTAATTACTCAAGTACATTGATATTGACACCACCGGCTTCCGGGTAAGGAAAACTACTCAGGAAACCTGAATACGTCAAAAAAAGACGTGAATGAAGTCCACAATCCGCACTGGGCCCGCAGGTGAACGGCTAGTGGCCCAAATCACCCTTGGTTAGGGTAGGCCGTCCCGAAACAGTAGGGACGTATGAGGTTTATGCATAAATAAAGTTATAGGTATAAGTTACAATATACTAAACTTTCGTCCTCTTTTTAAGACTTGAAATCTATACTTCAATATTATATTACTATTGTTGTTATTGCCTTATTATAATAGTATAGGTCTCTCCTTAGAGAAACAAGACTTAGGCCATAGTTCATCGTGCTGGCCCAGCGGGAATGGTAGACGTAGTTGAGCTAGTGGCCATTCGAATGTCAGGGTTTTAAGCCGACTTTGAGGCCTCAAACTTAGCTCAGCGACTGCTGCCATATGTCTAAACATTATGATAGTATGGTATCAACAATACCTATTATATGATTTAAAACTCTAATTCACACAGCGTTAAAATGCTAATTATCCATAACGTTAACTTTAATGAGAAACCTCTTATCTCTAGTGCCCTTATTATCTGATTGCTTTTAAGTACATTTCCTTTCATGATTCAATAAATATTGAAGTATATTAGATAAAAATTTGATTTGTGATAGTCGTAGTCGTAGTAGTAGTAGTAGAAAGTCAATTTTACCTGGAATATAAGGCATAAGAAAATTGTGTAAGATAGAATATGAATGAATGATTGTTAATTACTGAAAATTTATAGTTTAACAGCCTATTATTTACCCTAACTATTAATTTCAGTTTTATTGCGGAATAGTAATAAATAAGTTGTTAAATGTCTGTATTCAATACACGACCCCAATTTTTATACCTAACAAGGCGCGGCAATACCGCCCAAAAGTTCTATCAACGCGCACCTGGTTAAAAAGAAACGTGAATCATATTATCTTAATAAGTTATATTTAAATAGCTTTATGGCAAATTAACAAATAATCTACTTTCTCAGCAAATATAATATAAAGATATTGATTTACGTATTTTCCGAGATATGACATTAAAATTATACAATATGTTGATCTGTATTCTCGCTAAATTAATTGAGCTAAGTTTACTGTTAATAGGCTGAATAAAAATTACTAAAAAAAAAACTACTTAAAATTATAAATGTGAAGATAATTCTCTCTGTCTGTCTCTTACCTCTTCACGCTTAAACCGCTTTACCAATTGAGATTTAGCGCGGAGATAGTTTGAGTTAAGGTAAAGGACATAGGTTACTTGAAAACATCAAGTACACAAACCGCTTCAAGTGCGCCTATATAAGTTATAAGAGTGTTGGCTTTCTCTTTAGTGTTATGGGCCAAGTTACCATCGGTCTTTCATAGTTTTAGTAACGACGACTGGCAAAAATTCGACCAGAAAGCACGATTCCCAGAGGAATAACTTGCAAATCACCCACCTATTTTGCCGACGAATTGGAACTTAGCTCTAGCAGTCGCTTTCTTACTGGACCTCAAATAGCATTTAATTTGCATTTTAACTCAGAAATATTAGACCCTTAGTTTTACGAGCCGTGGTCCAAGCCTTATACGCAGTTAGCTTAAAATTTTAGCTTCTCTGTCAGATCGATTAAACCACGGTCGTTTTTCGACACCTGCAGCTACTCGCGGGTCAGGAATAAAACATTCCATACCAGCGAGGATTGTATTAGTGTGTTAATAAAAATGTAACAATAAATCAATAACTCATTTGGCAGATTATCTCGAAGTTCCTACGTATACTTTTAAAATATTTAATATTCAGAACTACGTTTTATTTTTAACCTAATCCGCAAAAGGTGACTTGTAACAATAACCAAAAATATTTGATTATTTCAATATTAAACTAAAAAAAATCTCCCTGTTATCCTATTCCGACTTACTTTTTGTCCATAGTTTGTCTAAAATTAGCAAAGGGGTATATTATCCTGTCCCTGGTCTTGCATTACACTGCTTATTTCTATAAAGCTGGTATTTATGACTTACGGGACATAAAGCCACCTTAGTCCAGATACAATGCTACCAGCGAGGCACTATTGCGGCGATGGGCTTACCACTTGTTACGTAGGACAATAGGAGTTGGTGAAATGAGACTGTCCCGGTATTATGATGTGGGTGTGTATCCAGCCAACAGTTTTCGCATTCGGGTAATAAAAACAGTGAGCTTATATATAACTAAACGAAAAAACATCCTATTTTTTAATTTTTTGTCTTCAAGTGCAGTAAAAAGCGATAATGTTGAAAAGCTATCATTTTCTAATTAGTTCAATGTACAATAATGTAATATATCAAGATACCTTTATCTAACATAATATACCGGTCAATTTTCAGAAACAATATTTTTTTTTTTTTTTTATACCACTAAGGTGGCAAACAAGCCTACGGTCCGCCTGATGGTAAGCGGTCACCGTAGCTTATGGACGCTTGCAACACTAGGGGCATCACTCGCGCGTTGCCGACCCTTCAGAAATCTAATAACTTCTTTTTTGAAGAACCCCATACTGTAGTCCTTAGAGAAAACCTTGGCAGGGAGCTCAATGCGAGGTTCTATTTATGATTTTGATTGTGAAAGTTTCACAGCGCTTATAATAGGATAATAATATCGATAAATTTAGATAAAAAATATAATATAATAAATAAAACATTACCTCAGAATTTTTATTTTCCTAAATTTCCTAATTTTGTTACATAGTAAGCCAAAAATAATCTTGTCTTTGAAATAATCTATTAATATTTTAAAATTAAACGTACCTTAAAAAGACATTAATAATTTTTAGTAATAGGCTAAAAATAAATTAATCCCTAAACACTGGAGTAAATTTAGTGATATCAAGGAAAAGATAATAGCTATTCATTCACCAATTAAACGGAACTCGTTAAGTAATGAATGAATCAATAAAGTCAGTATATAAGAACCAACAATGATACCTGGAGCATAGTTCACAATTGGGATCCGAAGAAGTAGGAAGCTACTGAAATGGAGAAGTTACGACTACTAACTTTTTTGTTTCTTAATTTCTATATTAGTGATGGTGCAAGAATGTTGTTTGTGATACCAACTCCATCAATCAGCCATCAGTTACCTTTCCGGCCTTTAACGCAAGAATTGGCTAGGCGTGGTCACGATGTAGTTGTTATCACTACAGATCCTGCCTTTCCAAAAGGAGAAGCTCCCAAAAACCTTACTGAGATTGATGTACATGACGTTTCATATGCAATCTGGCAGAGTTTTGTCGACAAATCAACTGGTAACAAAGATGACATCTACAGACATATGAAATTGTGTCACGAAGAAGCCACTAACGCTTTTGAAGCACAGCTCCTAACAGAAGAGGTACAGAGGCTGATTCATGATAAAAATAATACTTTTGATTTGCTCCTTGTTGAAGAATGGACTAGACCAACTTTGGTGATGTCACATTTGATCAAGAATGTTCCAATGATATCTATCAGCTCTTTTGGGTCATTGTTGGGACACTATGCAGAAGTTGGTGCACCAATGCATCCTATCCTGTACCCGCCACTTTTGAACCAGTGGACTTTTAACTTGACGTTCTGGGACAAAGTGCAACAGTTGAACAGTTTCTTCTGGCTGCAGTATATGTATATTTCATTAGAAAAATGGGAGAATGAAATGTTACGCAGACACTTTGGTCCTGATGTTCCAACATTGAGCGAGCTTCATAACAATGTGGATTTGTACATGTTGAACTCGCATCCAATATGGGGACTAAATCGTCCAGTTCCACCTAGCGTTATACACATTGGAGGGATTCATGAAATGCCGGAAAAAGAACTGCCAGAGGTATTTATTTTATTTAAAATTCCAATTATTTTAATAACATGCTATGTTGCACTTATTGTTTTACAGCATTTTTTTTTTTTTAACCTAAACAAATTATTGAAAGAATTTATTGAAAAGTGTTTTTCTGTTAACAGGATCTCAAAAATTTCTTGGACTCTTCTAAAAATGGAGTCATTTATATGAGTTTGGGGACCAATGTTAAACCATCACTGTTGCCAAAACACAAAATAAAGATGTTTACAAAAGTTTTATCTGAACAACCATATTGATGTATTGTGGAAATATGACAAAGACCGTCTTCCAGGACAATCGAACAATATTAAAATTGCAAAGTGGTTCCCACAATCCGATCTGCTGAGTAAGTTTTGGAAATTGAGATTTTTAATTTTGAATTCTTTGTATGTTATTTTTTTTTGTACTATATTCCCAATTTCATAGATCTACAAGTTGGATTAGATTTAGAAATACTCTTCATTAACAACTATATGAAGAGTTAAAAACATAGAATTTCATATCAATCAATACACTAGATATCATAGCAAAACTTTCGAAAGTTAATCGTTGAACGGATATGTTCAAATTTAAAACCAAAAAATAAGATTATAAGCAGTATAATTACTATTATTTAAATTGTTACAGAACACCCAAAAATCAAACTGTTCATAACGCAAGGTGGACTTCAGTCTACTGATGAAGCCATAATAGCTGGAGTACCATTGATCGGCATGCCCATGCTGGGTGACCAGTGGTATAACACAAATAATTACGTCAGACATGGTATTGGCATCAAACTGGACATGGACAATGTCGACGAAGTGCAGTTCAGAGAAGCAGTAGCCAAGGTTACTGGAGATGATAGGTCAGTACAATAAAAATGATATAAACATGTTTTAGCTTAGCTTATATTTAGCTCATGTCTAACTAAAGCAATATTAATGACAGTAGTTCTATTACACCTATTAACTCCGTATTTATATTAAATTGATAACCAGTTAAAATTAGTATATTTAAAAATAGTAATAAATATCTTCTGGGTGTAACAATATATAGTAGGGACCAGTAGGTACTTAAGCAAACATATTGTATACTTTTAGCTCTGGGAGTTACAGAAAGTTACTTACATTCACCCACGCATTATACGAATACTCAAAATATTTGAAGCCCTTACAGAATTGTTCCTATTTATAATTTTATGTGAAGATAATAACAAAAATGAAAAAAGGTGTTATATGATTGTAATTTTAAAATATTGTTTTTTTTTTACAGCTATCGTCAGAATGTAGTCAAGCTGCGTACATTAATCTACGATCAACCACAGAGCCCTTTGGAGCGAGCGGTTTGGTGGATAGAGTATGTAATACGACACGGTGGAGCCAAACATTTGCGGGCACCCTCAGCCAATATGTCATGGGCTGAGTTTTTAGAACTAGATATTCTACTTTTCCTATTACTTACTTTCTTAGTTATAGTTTTTGTAGTTTTAGTTAGTTTTAATTTCTTGTATACATTTATCACTAAAAAGTTTTCTTTGTTATCTAAATTGAAACAGAGTTAGTAATAAATAATAGCTTCAAATTTTATTAAAATTTAATTAGATTTTAGGTAGTAGGTACATTTTACTAAATATTAATTCAGATATATATATTTTAGGTACTATAAGAATTATAATTTATAAAATGTAAACCCAGTTGGTATTAAATAAATCAAATACTTAAATTTTCTTTTTTTTTAAAGTTATTCGAATATCCGATATTTTATAAGACCAGTCCTAAATTTGTTGACTAATTAGATACCACTAGCGACTTGCCCTAGCTTTGCAGGTGTGCAATCGTGCCTGTATTTTGAATGTTAGTTTTAAATTTTCGCTAACTCCGCAATTAAAACAGAGAAGTGGCCAAGTGCGAGTCTGGCTTATAAGATCGAGTCTTCTATCATGATATCAAGTCTTACAGGTTAATGATCAGTTTTTTGATTTTTTTCTATAAATCTTGCATTATGTTGCTCCTAGCCAAATTCCATGTTTTTTGGATAACGGGAAGTACCCCATAGGTTTTGATTTATTTGTGAATTTCCCTATAAGGGTTATTTCCTTTTGAGGTACGGAACCCTAAAAAGAGTTTAATTTTCAAACGACTTCTAAAAAAGGAGGAGGTACTCGATTCGACTGTATTGTTTTTTTATGTTTGTTACCTAAGAACTTTCGACTGGGTGTACCAATTTTGATGATTCGTTTTTTTATTTAGAAGCTGGTGCTTTTCTTGTGGTCCCATTTCAAGTTGGTCCAGTTCTGACAATGGCATCCATGAGAAAACTATATAATCTTAAATTTATATGTTGAACATTGTATAAAATTCTGTTACGACTAGTATGGATGTTTTTAGTGTACGTCTTTTAATTCTTTACTCAAAAGCAAAGAATAAAATCAATTTAACAAAAGAAACAACCGGCTTCAAAAAGATGCACTAAAAAGGTAAAAATAAAAACTTATTCCCAAAAATTAATCTGAATTACAGTTTGAAGTTGGTTTCTATGTACCTTACAGTTTATAACACACTTCACTTTCATGTCACCAACTTCAAACTGTTATTTAGATCAGATTTTTGGAAATAAGTAATTTTACCTTTTTAGTGCATCTTATTGAAGCCGGTTGTTTTTTTTATTAAAAAGTTTTTTTAAGATTTGTTGTTTGAGGTACAAATGTTGCAGTTAGGTAGGTACATAACTCTGGTAATTTTATAAATAAATAGCTGACCTAGCACAAGTTTTTCTACCCTGTACCATAACCTATCGTATTGCTCGCCAGCACAACTACTTTGTTTTCGCTAGTTGCAACTAATACAAGTTTTGTCATGTTCAGATTTTGAAATAATAACTTAGTCGACAAAAGCAAGAGGCTTAGCAATTTAAATTTTATTTTTACTCGTAGCTTAGTCGCAGTACTGAAGGTGCTGTAGGTACTAAAGCTGCGGATTCAAACTTCGCAGAAAACAAATGGACTCTTCTGGACTCTAGGCTTTTCATTTATAATATAATTACTTAATAAAATAAATAAATAATTTTGGACATTGCTCACAACGCCGTCTGGTTTCAAAGTAAGCAAAGTTTGTGTTAAGTATACCAGACCACGGATGCAAATACAAATATATTACTTTTTTTCTGTAAATACATAAATAATGTACCAAGTCTCAAGAAAAATAAATATATAAATATTCGTCTTGTGCGGGAATCAAACCCACGCCCCTTGATTCAGCAGTCAGGTCATTACCCACTGAGCCATGTAGCCGATATAAGTACAACATGAGGTGGGATATCATGTTTCTCAACTTTTTATTTTTAATTTCATTTTGTTTTGCTATTTTACAATAAAGCGCTATACAAGTCCCAGGTACGGGTTAAGCTATACGTTTTACATTATAAATAAAAAAAAAATTTTTACTATCTCCAAAATTAAAATCTTGGTGCTGTGGCTGTGATCTACTGTGATGGACGGAGGGACAGGACGGTTGGAAGAATCAGATTTTTTTTAAAGCTCTAAAGGAAAGCAATTGTTGTTGTTGTCATAAATAAGTTGTTTGTATAACGTAACTAAGTAGCAGAAAATAAACAAACATGACATACAGTTAGACACCAAAATTTTACCATAAGGGCACATTTTTAGGGTTCTGTACCCAAAGGGTATAAAACAGAACCCATAGCTAGCTGAGCGACACTGAGCTTATTTAAGACGCCAACAGTAAGAGACCACGTTTCTGTACCATAAGTCATCACCGGCAGCACACATTGATTATAAACTTTTGTCTTTAGGCACTGAGGTATTTTGGAATCGAAAAGATGTTGCGTAGTTTCCCGAACACTGCCAAGCCGAGCTGCAAACAATTCGAATATAACTGCAAATGATAGGCTTTCAAACTATAAAATACAATATTTCCAATTAGAAAATGATTCATTCATATTCTAATTACACGAACCTTTTAAGCCTTTAAGTGAAACTTGTTATTATATTGAAGGTAAATATGACTTTACAAATATTATAAAGAAAATTTCTAACTATTATACTACAGTATTTATTGAATCATTAAAGGAACTGTACTTAAAAGCAATCAGATAATTAGGGTACTAGAGATAAGGAGTTTCTCATTAACGTTAACAGGGATTATGGATAATTAGCATTTAAGGGGAACTAGATTCACTGTACAAAACGTTTGGTAAATTAGAGTCTTAAATTATATAATAGGTATTATTAATACCATACTAATAAATTGTTTTGTCATATGACAGCAGTGGTTAATCTAAGTTAGAGGCCTCAAACTCGCCTTATAACTCTGGCATACGAATAGCCCCTAGCTGAACTACGTCTACCATTCCCACTGGGCTAGCGCGATGGACTATGGCCTTAGTCTTGTTTCTCTAAGGAGAGACCTATACCATTACAATGAGCAATAACAACAATGGCAATATAATTTTAAAGCCTTAAAAAGAGGACGAAAGTTTATTATATTGTAAAATACGTATACACGTAAAAACAAACCTGTTAATTTTGCATATAGTATGAACGAAGCTTTTATCGATAAGGTGGACATTATCAGAGATTTAGAATTAATACTTGACACAAAACTCACAGCAATCATATCGATTCAATAACAAATAAGGCATACAAAAACCTAGGCTTTGTGTTGCGTACATGCCAACCTTTCAATAACTTATCATGCATTAAGCAATTGTACTATGCTTATGTACGCAGCACTTTAGAATTTGGTTGTAACGTGTGGTGTCCACAATACCAAGTTTATATCGATAAGATTGAACGATGGCAAAAGAAATTTTTAAAATTTTTAGATTTCAAAACAAATGTACATCTTGACACTTACAATGACAGGTGTGTCACACAAATTGCTACCATTATTTGATCGAAGAAAATTGATGGATCAACTGCTTACTTACTACTTATTCACGGACGTATTGACAACTCAAACTTACTTGCTCAAATCAAATTTTCTAAACCCACCCATCGTACAAGACATACAACACTTTTCTCTACTACTTATAGTCATACTAATTATGCGCGCAACTCTTCAATAAATCGTATATGCGCTGTATATGACCAATACAAATAGGTAATTGTAATTTTTTTTTTTTTTCTCAACATATATATATTTATATATTCTACTTTTGTCTATCTCCACTATCGACGTTGAATATTATTTTATTATTTTTTACAACTCTTTCATTGTAATGTAATATAACTCACTATATATTTTATTAAATGTAAGCAAAAAATCTAGAAAGTAATTTAACTGGAAATTTATCTCATATATATATAGATCACTGTAACCACTCTATATAATGTATAATTAATCTAGGGAAACCTATAATTGGCTTGTGTTAAAAAAAAATTTCAATATTTTATATTCATATGTAACAGCTGTTGGTTTTCTTAATAAAACAAAATAAAAACATATACCTATTACCTTATTTAGGTATAAACCTCTTCTATTATTTTTAAATTACCTCATCAGCCTCATTCGTCCCCACTGTTTGGGAACGGCCTACCCTCACCAAGGGTCATTTGGGCCACTGTCCGTCCACACACGAGCCCAGTGCGGATTGTGGACTTCACGTACGTCTTTCTTTTGACGTATTCAGGTTTTCTCAAGATGTTTTCCTTAACTGAAAGCCGGTGGTAAGAATAATCAATGTATTTGAGCAGTTAAGAAAAAGCCTCCGCCACTCAAGACACAAGTAAAATCGACACCCCTCGGTCACCACCGAATTATGCAAATAAAATTTTAAGTTTTCATAATTTTTAGAATGATTTCTTTTTCTAGTCAGTAGGTTCACTTTTGGTAGGACCAAAACCTTTTGCCTTAAATATTTATGAATCCTTATTTTTAACTTTATACAAAGAAGGCAAAACAATTGCAAGATTTGCAGTGTAGAACAACATTTTATTTGTTTACACTGAGAAAACGGGAGTTAGCGAGGTGGTTAATATAGACCCTGCAATGTTTACTGCTCAAGACAGCAATCAAATTCTGCTGTAGCAATCAAGTAAATGATTGTAGAATACTAATTCGTAAAAAAATAACAAATAAAATATGTGGGTGGCACACATTACTTGCAAATTACTTACTTTGTTGTTAAAAGGTTAGATATACGTGTAGCTTATTGGGTAATAGCAACTCTATTCGTAGTATTTGACACATTTTGTTTGCTTTTATTTCCGAGTTAGTATTCTGACACTTTATTTTTTTCGAGTTAGTAGCCTGAACTCATTTACTTGATTGCTACAGTAGAGTTTTATTGCTGTCTTAGCAGTAAACATTGTAAACATTACTAACCACCTCGCTTACTCCCGTTTTCTCAGTGTATCCTTATCTTGGAAATCCACTAAGTTCTATTGTTCCCGAACGCCTAGAGCCATACAGGGAAGTCATTGAGTTAATCACATTAATACAATGTTAATGAATTATTTTCGGTCCGCCATTCAAATTATAGATCGTTGTTTACAAAGCCTCTTTAATTGTTTAAGTGCTAATTTTGAACGCAAATGAAATATTCATTTTATGTTTTATTTCACGTAAATGCAATGTTCAAGAAAGTAGTTGGATTTCTGAAGGGTCTGCAACGCGCGAGTGATACCACTGGTGTTGCAAGCGTCCATAGGCTACGGATACCGCTTCATCAGGTGGACCGTAAGCTTATTTGCCACCTTAGTTAATATACCTATAAAATAAAAAAGTGGATCTTGCATAAAAAAGCCTTAACGGACAGATGGATTTTAAGAGAGGTAGGGCTCAGCAAGTACTCGCTCGAACAAGCTGCCGGAACAGTTAAAGCGGGGCATATCGAGTACTTTCTCGAATGAGCAGCCCGAATTGGGGAAGTACCTCCATCTTACAGAAAACCGCGGCCATAATAACACTAACTTTGAGTAGTGAGAGCTCTATGAGGATTCGCTGTGCGGACAGCGGAGGACCGGCGGTGCTAGTTGCTGTCATTGCTCGGCGTAGACGCGGCGTGCTGGTACGGCGGTCAGGGAGACCTGATGAAACGGCTGACCTCTGTCCGCCCGCAGATTGAACGGGTTTCTGAACCCAGGGATCACTTAATCTCCGCCCTGGGAGGCTGATCTTCCAATCTACATAGGCGCGAAAACCATTACCCTTCTTCTGGGTCAATCGGCTAAAATAAGCAGTGACGATTAATAAATGAAATCAGAGAAAAGATGCTTTTGCTTTTTTACACGTTCCGCTAACGGGATAGTCCGCATCGGGTTGGTGGCGAAGTGTATCTTTATGTATAGAAGCTTTCGAATGTACTAGTGGGCAAGCTTGTACATAAATAAATTGAATTTACGTGGAATTATACTACTGAATGTAAATTTCATTTGCGTTTAAAATTAGCTATTAACCAATTAAAGTGGCTTTGTAAACAACGATCTATTATTTGAATGGCAGAACGAATATAATTCGTTAACGTTAGAATAATGTGATTAAAAGTAATTGGATTAATGTGGTTAATATAGTGTCTGCAATGTTTACTGCTAAATTATCAATAAAAATCTACTGTAGCAGTCAAGTAAATGAGTTCAGGGTACTAACTCGAAATAAATAATTGTCAAAATGTTAACTCGGAAAAAAAGCAAAGAAAATATGTCAAATACTACGAATAGAGTAGCTATTACCCAATAAGCTACACTTTTATTTATCTAAACTTTTAACAAATTCGATAGCACCAAAGTAAGTAATTTGCGAGTAATGTTTGCCACCCACATATTTTGTTTTTTTTTACGAATTAGTATTCAGTACTGATTTACTTGATTGCTACAGCAGATTCTGATTGCTGTCCAAAGCAGTAAACATTGCAAGCTCTATATTAACCACCTCTCTAACTCCCATTTTCTCAGTTTAACCAAATAAAATGTTGTTCTTCACTGTTAATCGTGCAATTCTTTTATCTTCTTAGTAACTATGTACATACAAAGTTAAAAAGGAGAAAGGTTTTGATCCTGCCAAAAGTGAAGCTACGACTGACTATAAAAAAAATCATTCTTAAAATTATGCAAATTTAAAATTTTATTAGCATTAATTTGCAAAATTAGCGCAGGGGTTTCGATTTCACCTTCTGTCTTGAGTGGTGGAGGCTTTTTCTTAATTACTCAAGTACATTGATATTCACCACCGGCTGCCGGGTAAGGAAAACTACTCAGGAAACCTGAATACGTCAAAAAAAAGGCGTGTGCGAAGTCCACAATCCGCACTGGGCCCGCAGGTGAACGGCTAGTGGCCCAAATCACCCTTGGTTAGGGTAGGCCGTCCCGAAACAGTAGGGACGTATGAGGTTTATGCATAAATAAAGTTATAGGTATAAGTTACAATATACTAAACTTTCGTCCTCTTTTTAAGACTTGAAATCTATACTTCAATATTATATTACTATTGTTGTTATTGCCTTATTATAATAGTATAGGTCTCTCCTTAGAGAAACAAGACTTAGGCCATAGTTCATCGCGCTGGCCCAGTGGGAATGGTAGACGTAGTTGAGCTAGTGGCCATTCGAATGTCAGGGTTTTAAGCCGACTTTGAGGCCTCAAACTTAGCTCAGCGACTGCTGCCATATGTCTAAACATTATGATAGTATGGTATCAAAAATACCTATTATATGATTTAAAACTCTAATTCACACAGCGTTAAAATGCTAATTATCCATAACGTTAACTTTAATGAGAAACCTCTTATCTCTAGTGCCCTTATTATCTGATTGCTTTTAAGTACATTTCCTTTAATGATTCAATAAATATTGAAGTATAATAGATAAAAATTTGATTTGTAGTAGTCGTAGTAGTAGTAGTAGAAAGTCAATTTTACCTGGAATAAAAGGCATAAATAGTTTGTGTAACATAGAATATGAATGAATGATTGTTAATTACTGAAAATTCATAGTTTAAAAGCCTATTATTTACCCTAACTATTAATTGCGGTTTTATTGGGGAATAGTAATAAATAAGTTGTTAAATGTCTGTATTTAATACACGACCCCAATTTTTATACCTAACAAGGCGCGGCAATACCGCCCGAAAGTTCTATCAACGCGCACCTGGTTAAAAAGAAACGTGAATCACATTATCTTAATAAGTTATATTTAAATAGCTTTATGGCAAATTAACAAATAATCTGCTTTCTCAGCAAATATAATATAAAGATATTGATTTACGTATTTTCCGAGATATGACATTAAAATTATACAATATGTTGATCTGTATCCTCGCTAAATTAATTGAGCTAAGTTTACTGTTAATAGGCTGAATAAAAATTACTAAAAAAAAAACTACTTAAAATTATAAATGTGAAGATAATTCTCTCTGTCTGTCTCTTACCTCTTCACGCTTAAACCGCTTTACCAATTGAGATTTAGCGCGGAGATAGTTTGAGTTAAGGTAAAGGACATAGGTTACTTGAAAACATCAAGTACACAAACCGCTTCAAGTGCGCCTATATAAGTTATAAGAGTGTTGGCTTTCTCTTTAGTGTTATGGGCCAAGTTACCATCGGTCTTTCATAGTTTTAGTAACGACGACTGGCAAAAATTCGACCAGAAAGCACGATTCCCAGAGGAATAACTTGCAAATCACCCACCTATTTTGCCGACGAATTGGAACTTAGCTCTAGCAGTCGCTTTCTTACTGGACCTCAAATAGCATTTAATTTGCATTTTAACTCAGAAATATTAGATCCTTAGTTTTACGAGCCGTGGTCCAAGCCTTATACGCAGTTAGCTTAAAATTTTAGCTTCTCTGTCAGATCGATTAAACCACGGTCGTTTTTCGACACCTGCAGCTACTCGCGGGTCAGGAATAAAACATTCCATACCAGCGAGGATTGTATTAGTGTGTTAATAAAAATGTAACAATAAATCAATAACTCATTTGGCAGATTATCTCGAAGTTCCTACGTATACTTTTAAAATATTTAATATTCAGAACTACGTTTTATTTTTAACCTAATCCGCAAAAGGTGACTTGTAACAATAACCAAAAATATTTGATTATTTCAATATTAAACTAAAAAAAATCTCCCTGTTATCCTATTCCGACTTACTTTTTGTCCATAGTTTGTCTAAAATTAGCAAAGGGGTATATTATCCTGTCCCTGGTCTTGCATTACACTGCTTATTTCTATAAAGCTGGTATTTATGACTTACGGGACATAAAGCCACCTTAGTCCAGATAGAATGCTACCAGCGAGGCACTATTGCGGCGATGGGCTTACCACTTGTTACGTAGGACAATAGGAGTTGGTGAAATGAGACTGTCCCGGTATTATGATGTGGGTGTGTATCCAGCCAACAGTTTTCGCATTCGGGTAATAAAAACAGTGAGCTTATATATAACTAAACGAAAAAACATCCTATTTTTTAATTTTTTGTCTTCAAGTGCAGTAAAAAGCGATAATGTTAAAAAGCTATCATTTTCTAATTAGTTCAATGTACAATAATGTAATATATCAAGATACCTTTATCTAACATAATATACCGGTCAATTTTCAGAAACAATTTTTTTTTTTTTTTTTTATACCACTAAGGTGGCAAACAAGCCTACGGTCCGCCTGATGGTAAGCGGTCACCGTAGCTTATGGACGCTTGCAACACTAGGGGCATCACTCGCGCGTTGCCGACCCTTCAGAAATCTAATAACTTCTTTTTTGAAGAACCCCATACTGTAGTCCTTAGAGAAAACCTTGGCAGGGAGCTCAATGCGAGGTTCTATTTATGATTTTGATTGTGAAAGTTTCACAGCGCTTATAATAGGATAATAATATCGATAAATTTAGATAAAAAATATAATATAATAAATAAAACATTACCTCAGAATTTTTATTTTCCTAAATTTCCTAATTTTGTTACATAGTAAGCCAAAAATAATCTTGTCTTTGAAATAATCTATTAATATTTTAAAATTAAACGTACCTTAAAAAGACATTAATAATTTTTAGTAATAGGCTAAAAATAAATTAATCCCTAAACACTGGAGTAAATTTAGTGATATCAAGGAAAAGATAATAGCTATTCATTCACCAATTAAACGGAACTCGTTAAGTAATGAATGAATCAATAAAGTCAGTATATAAGAACCAACAATGATACCTGGAGCATAGTTCACAATTGGGATCCGAAGAAGTAGGAAGCTACTGAAATGGAGAAGTTACGACTACTAACTTTTTTGTTTCTTAATTTCTATATTAGTGATGGTGCAAGAATGTTGTTTGTGATACCAACTCCATCAATCAGCCATCAGTTACCTTTCCGGCCTTTAACGCAAGAATTGGCTAGGCGTGGTCACGATGTAGTTGTTATCACTACAGATCCTGCCTTTCCAAAAGGAGAAGCTCCCAAAAACCTTACTGAGATTGATGTACATGACGTTTCATATGCAATCTGGCAGAGTTTTGTCGACAAATCAACTGGTAACAAAGATGACATCTACAGACATATGAAATTGTGTCACGAAGAAGCCACTAACGCTTTTGAAGCACAGCTCCTAACAGAAGAGGTACAGAGGCTGATTCATGATAAAAATAATACTTTTGATTTGCTCCTTGTTGAAGAATGGACTAGACCAACTTTGGTGATGTCACATTTGATCAAGAATGTTCCAATGATATCTATCAGCTCTTTTGGGTCATTGTTGGGACACTATGCAGAAGTTGGTGCACCAATGCATCCTATCCTGTACCCGCCACTTTTGAACCAGTGGACTTTTAACTTGACGTTCTGGGACAAAGTGCAACAGTTGAACAGTTTCTTCTGGCTGCAGTATATGTATATTTCATTAGAAAAATGGGAGAATGAAATGTTACGCAGACACTTTGGTCCTGATGTTCCAACATTGAGCGAGCTTCATAACAATGTGGATTTGTACATGTTGAACTCGCATCCAATATGGGGACTAAATCGTCCAGTTCCACCTAGCGTTATACACATTGGAGGGATTCATGAAATGCCGGAAAAAGAACTGCCAGAGGTATTTATTTTATTTAAAATTCCAATTATTTTAATAACATGCTATGTTGCACTTATTGTTTTACAGCATTTTTTTTTTTTTAACCTAAACAAATTATTGAAAGAATTTATTGAAAAGTGTTTTTCTGTTAACAGGATCTCAAAAATTTCTTGGACTCTTCTAAAAATGGAGTCATTTATATGAGTTTGGGGACCAATGTTAAACCATCACTGTTGCCAAAACACAAAATAAAGATGTTTACAAAAGTTTTATCTGAACAACCATATTGATGTATTGTGGAAATATGACAAAGACCGTCTTCCAGGACAATCGAACAATATTAAAATTGCAAAGTGGTTCCCACAATCCGATCTGCTGAGTAAGTTTTGGAAATTGAGATTTTTAATTTTGAATTCTTTGTATGTTATTTTTTTTTGTACTATATTCCCAATTTCATAGATCTACAAGTTGGATTAGATTTAGAAATACTCTTCATTAACAACTATATGAAGAGTTAAAAACATAGAATTTCATATCAATCAATACACTAGATATCATAGCAAAACTTTCGAAAGTTAATCGTTGAACGGATATGTTCAAATTTAAAACCAAAAAATAAGATTATAAGCAGTATAATTACTATTATTTAAATTGTTACAGAACACCCAAAAATCAAACTGTTCATAACGCAAGGTGGACTTCAGTCTACTGATGAAGCCATAATAGCTGGAGTACCATTGATCGGCATGCCCATGCTGGGTGACCAGTGGTATAACACAAATAATTACGTCAGACATGGTATTGGCATCAAACTGGACATGGACAATGTCGACGAAGTGCAGTTCAGAGAAGCAGTAGCCAAGGTTACTGGAGATGATAGGTCAGTACAATAAAAATGATATAAACATGTTTTAGCTTAGCTTATATTTAGCTCATGTCTAACTAAAGCAATATTAATGACAGTAGTTCTATTACACCTATTAACTCCGTATTTATATTAAATTGATAACCAGTTAAAATTAGTATATTTAAAAATAGTAATAAATATCTTCTGGGTGTAACAATATATAGTAGGGACCAGTAGGTACTTAAGCAAACATATTGTATACTTTTAGCTCTGGGAGTTACAGAAAGTTACTTACATTCACCCACGCATTATACGAATACTCAAAATATTTGAAGCCCTTACAGAATTGTTCCTATTTATAATTTTATGTGAAGATAATAACAAAAATGAAAAAAGGTGTTATATGATTGTAATTTTAAAATATTGTTTTTTTTTTACAGCTATCGTCAGAATGTAGTCAAGCTGCGTACATTAATCTACGATCAACCACAGAGCCCTTTGGAGCGAGCGGTTTGGTGGATAGAGTATGTAATACGACACGGTGGAGCCAAACATTTGCGGGCACCCTCAGCCAATATGTCATGGGCTGAGTTTTTAGAACTAGATATTCTACTTTTCCTATTACTTACTTTCTTAGTTATAGTTTTTGTAGTTTTAGTTAGTTTTAATTTCTTGTATACATTTATCACTAAAAAGTTTTCTTTGTTATCTAAATTGAAACAGAGTTAGTAATAAATAATAGCTTCAAATTTTATTAAAATTTAATTAGATTTTAGGTAGTAGGTACATTTTACTAAATATTAATTCAGATATATATATTTTAGGTACTATAAGAATTATAATTTATAAAATGTAAACCCAGTTGGTATTAAATAAATCAAATACTTAAATTTTCTTTTTTTTTAAAGTTATTCGAATATCCGATATTTTATAAGACCAGTCCTAAATTTGTTGACTAATTAGATACCACTAGCGACTTGCCCTAGCTTTGCAGGTGTGCAATCGTGCCTGTATTTTGAATGTTAGTTTTAAATTTTCGCTAACTCCGCAATTAAAACAGAGAAGTGGCCAAGTGCGAGTCTGGCTTATAAGATCGAGTCTTCTATCATGATATCAAGTCTTACAGGTTAATGATCAGTTTTTTGATTTTTTTCTATAAATCTTGCATTATGTTGCTCCTAGCCAAATTCCATGTTTTTTGGATAACGGGAAGTACCCCATAGGTTTTGATTTATTTGTGAATTTCCCTATAAGGGTTATTTCCTTTTGAGGTACGGAACCCTAAAAAGAGTTTAATTTTCAAACGACTTCTAAAAAAGGAGGAGGTACTCGATTCGACTGTATTGTTTTTTTATGTTTGTTACCTAAGAACTTTCGACTGGGTGTACCAATTTTGATGATTCGTTTTTTTATTTAGAAGCTGGTGCTTTTCTTGTGGTCCCATTTCAAGTTGGTCCAGTTCTGACAATGGCATCCATGAGAAAACTATATAATCTTAAATTTATATGTTGAACATTGTATAAAATTCTGTTACGACTAGTATGGATGTTTTTAGTGTACGTCTTTTAATTCTTTACTCAAAAGCAAAGAATAAAATCAATTTAACAAAAGAAACAACCGGCTTCAAAAAGATGCACTAAAAAGGTAAAAATAAAAACTTATTCCCAAAAATTAATCTGAATTACAGTTTGAAGTTGGTTTCTATGTACCTTACAGTTTATAACACACTTCACTTTCATGTCACCAACTTCAAACTGTAATTTAGATCAGATTTTTGGAAATAAGTAATTTTACCTTTTTAGTGCATCTTATTGAAGCCGGTTGTTTTTTTTATTAAAAAGTTTTTTTAAGATTTGTTGTTTGAGGTACAAATGTTGCAGTTAGGTAGGTACATAACTCTGGTAATTTTATAAATAAATAGCTGACCTAGCACAAGTTTTTCTACCCTGTACCATAACCTATCGTATTGCTCGCCAGCACAACTACTTTGTTTTCGCTAGTTGCAACTAATACAAGTTTTGTCATGTTCAGATTTTGAAATAATAACTTAGTCGACAAAAGCAAGAGGCTTAGCAATTTAAATTTTATTTTTACTCGTAGCTTAGTCGCAGTACTGAAGGTGCTGTAGGTACTAAAGCTGCGGATTCAAACTTCGCAGAAAACAAATGGACTCTTCTGGACTCTAGGCTTTTCATTTATAATATAATTACTTAATAAAATAAATAAATAATTTTGGACATTGCTCACAACGCCGTCTGGTTTCAAAGTAAGCAAAGTTTGTGTTAAGTATACCAGACCACGGATGCAAATACAAATATATTACTTTTTTTCTGTAAATACATAAATAATGTACCAAGTCTCAAGAAAAATAAATATATAAATATTCGTCTTGTGCGGGAATCAAACCCACGCCCCTTGATTCAGCAGTCAGGTCATTACCCACTGAGCCATGTAGCCGATATAAGTACAACATGAGGTGGGATATCATGTTTCTCAACTTTTTATTTTTAATTTCATTTTGTTTTGCTATTTTACAATAAAGCGCTATACAAGTCCCAGGTACGGGTTAAGCTATACGTTTTACATTATAAATAAAAAAAAAATTTTTACTATCTCCAAAATTAAAATCTTGGTGCTGTGGCTGTGATCTACTGTGATGGACGGAGGGACAGGACGGTTGGAAGAATCAGATTTTTTTTAAAGCTCTAAAGGAAAGCAATTGTTGTTGTTGTCATAAATAAGTTGTTTGTATAACGTAACTAAGTAGCAGAAAATAAACAAACATGACATACAGTTAGACACCAAAATTTTACCATAAGGGCACATTTTTAGGGTTCTGTACCCAAAGGGTATAAAACAGAACCCATAGCTAGCTGAGCGACACTGAGCTTATTTAAGACGCCAACAGTAAGAGACCACGTTTCTGTACCATAAGTCATCACCGGCAGCA